>CM053502.1:46228179-46970679 GCA_028627145.1 Eidolon dupreanum | reverse complement strand
TCTGCTTCCTGGAATGTAGATATGATGGCTGGAGTTCAGGCAGCTATTCCAGATATTGAGGTAATGCCCTGTAAATGATAGAGCAGCAAGACAGAGGAAGCAAGATATTATGGAACTGCCATACCATTCTTGGACTGCCTACCTATATAATTGTTTTTAACATGAAAAGATAAATGTTTCCATCTTGTTGAAACCACTGTTGTTTTCGGATTTTCAATTACATTCAGTCAAATTTAATAATCAATAAAAAACTACTATGCAGTTATTTAATGTGTTTTTAAAAATATATTGGGTATAAAGCACTGTAGTAGGTACCATATAGGATACAAAGTTGCATAAGATGTTGATCTTGTAATTTAATAAAATCTTGTAATTTAATAAGAAATATAAGTATACATATAATTATAACAATGCAGTTGTATTAATTGTATATATGATTCAAATATTTTAACTTTGTGCTAGATAATCCTGTAAAAGTGGTTGCCCAGAAGGACGTGGGAAATGGATTCAGAGTGGCACAGCCAGCAAGAAACATAGAAAATATTCAGATACTAATAAAGATGGGATTCATTCTCTCTCACACAATATATATTTTTTTCTCTCTGAGCCAACTCAATGTTAATTACAGATATTGTGATGAGAAGGTAGGGTCCTGACAACACACACCTATAAAATTATATTTTACATCTGACTCTAACCTAGATTGAATTCAGAATTAGTAAGACTGCATACATTTATATCAAAACTTAGCTTGTCATTTGAGAGTTTGGTGTTGTGTTTATTTTATAATAGGGTGAAGGCATGGCTTATGTATTTTGTATGAAATACTCTTTACATTTGATGTCAGCTCATCACAGATGATAATATAAAAGGTTAGAAAGCCAAATGATAAGCTAAAGAAATACAAATTACATTGAAAATATACTCATCTGACTTTTAAGAGATGCAAATAATCAATAAAACTTCAGAATAAGCTTTCACTAATAAAAGGTGACTTGTAGATTTATGCTAAAACAAAATGTGTAAGTGATATAGCATATTGCTTACTTCGGTTTAAAAGTCCCATTTAAGAATGTTCTTATAGAAATACAAATGGATATATTTTTCTGGATCTATCACAGAACTAGAAATTGATAAACATGAGCATACTAATATGTGCAAGAATAGATCACTTGTTTTGCCATCTTTATGAATTTACACTTATATACCTGGAATAAATCGTTTGAAAATTTACTTCAGGATGGATCAAATATTTGGCCACTCAATTACGTAGCTGACGTAGGAAATGTTTCTTAGAGAAAACAAGTTTTTATTTTCATATCTTATTAGCGAAATTCAGACTAAAAAAAAAAAAAGAACGATTTCAAGCTATAACATCTTTGCCTGAACAAAAGTATCAATTTTATTTTCACTGTTTATAATACCTTTCAGTGTTGTTTAACTTCCAAGTAACATCTTCAACCCTTTGGTGTGCCTAATAGGCAAAGTCTTCAATCCAGGAATGTCTCTTCTCCGTGATGTATACACACACAGGAGAAAAAAAAAAAACAACAAAACCTCAGTGGGTGTTAATAATTAACAGTTTGTGTTGTGGGCCTCATTCTAAAGAAATACTCCTTAGAAGGGTAGCATGGTGATGAAGTGGGAAAAACATGAGCTTTGAAGTAAAAAACAAAAACACACAAAACCTGGAACTAGGTTCAGTCTATTCTTTATCACTATGCGATCTTAGATGAGTTATTAAATTTCTCTGAGTCTTACTTTACTGAATTGTGAGGAAATATAATGCAGAGGTTAAAGTGACAGACTTTGAAATCCAAATGACTAGATTTTAATCCTCACTGGCTATGTGAGTAATTTTGGGCAAATTACTTAAACTCTCTTAGCCAAATGCTTCATGTGTGAAATGGGCATAACAATAGTAGTTGTTTCACATAGTTGTTTAAGGAATGAAAAGAATTTAGAATAGTGCCTGTCAGAGTAATTTTAAAGTATATGATAGCTATTAGTATATCTAAATAATCCTTTCTTATTATTTCTATTGTTGTCCATAAAATGGAGAAAATTATATGTACTTTATGGAGGATTGAGTTAAATAATATACATCAATGACCCATAATGGTGCAGAGTGGATGCTCAGTAAATATCAACTATTATCTGTAAAACACTTTGCAAGTATTGTGTGAAGACTAATTGAGATAATACATTTAAAGCTCAGCCTAGGGAACAGAACATAGATGCTCAATAAATATTAGTGACAACATGGAAATATTTTCTTTTCCCACAGACCTAACTATGAAAAGATATGAAAAAGAAATACTAGATATGGATTCCCACTTATTAGTAATCTTCCTTGTAGCTTTAAAGTCAGTCCTCATTTATGCTGAAATAAGAGAAAACCATTCTGATGTCAATTAAAATATCTAAAGAATTACCTACCAACTAAAGAATGAAATTGACCTCCTATGCTTGTTATTCTTCTAAATTCACCTTCATTCTTAGACATCAGTGAGGGGTTTGTAGAGACTTCCTATTATACCTTCCTTTCTGTGAAAGGCTAGCTGTCTTTAGGACATCCATCCTCCATGTGAAACTGCTGATGCTGTTTGCCTCAGAAAGAACTTCATCACTCCCTGGTGCCCCACTAGTACTCTGGAGAGAAAATCTCTATCCACCCATCCAACAAATACCTTACCTGGTTTCTGCAAGCATTTAACAGGGAAAACCACATTTGGGACTGAGAATACTGGGTTGTAAGCCTTAAGGGTTTGGCGGGGGGGGGGGCAGTTTTGGAAGAGTTCCAGACAATCTGTTTATTTTTATTTTTTATTTTCTATGTGAAAAGCATATACCTCCCAGTACCACAGCATACATGCTGCTGCCAAAACTACTTATGCTCTAGCCTCATTTCCCGGGCTAAGAGTCATACTCCTCCATTTACAGTGATTATCAACATTCTTTACACCAAACTGCCCTCAGAGAAGGGGACTTGGCAGGACTCAGCAGCAGTGTCAGCAACTTCTCAGTTTTTGAATTTCAGTTTCAGAAATGGAAGGTTTCAGAGCCCAGAACTATGGATATTTTGCTCAACATCTGCTTCCCTCTGCAGGGGGTGGGAGGTAGACGGGGAGCGGGGCTGGGGCTCTGTGGTGATTGCTTCCATTGTTTGTCTCTGGTTCCCAGGGAGGCAGCAGAATCTAATGGAAAGAACGTTGGCTTCGGAGTTAGTCAGACCTGTGTTCACATCTCAGCTATGTCTTATTTGTGTGTACTTGAGCAAATCACTTAAATTTTCCTGAGACCCAATTTAGTCATCTATAAAATGGGTTTGAAAATTATAGAACTGTGAGGATTAAAGTACATGATTATATAGAAAGACATTAGAAAGATGTTCTTTTTTCCCTACGACTGTTGCTCAACCACCATGAGATAGACACATATGACTCTTTTGGCTACCTTGAGCATGGATGGCTTCCTTGCTACTGTGTCAGAAAGCTTGTGTCTACTTTCTGAGAGCTATAAGTGAAATAGGTAACTGAACATTATCCTAAATATCCTTATTTCTACAGGTTATACCAACTTTAGTGACAACTGAGTACAGGGATCTGATAATAGCGGTTTTTAACTCCAAACTCCATCTTCCTCATCCCTGCCATCTTCCCACCACTGGTGAAAGCTGGTGATTTCTGGCTACTACTGCTGGTGTAGTCTCCGTTCTATCTAGTCTTGGATATCATATTCTGTAGCAGCTGATGCTACTGTCACAACCTGTCAGAAATGACCAGCTCTGATGCCTCAGGTACTGTGGCTGTCAGCTTTACTGATGGCATTTGTCATCATGACTTTTCACTTCTTACTGCTTTCATCATGACTTCTGGCATTTCCACCACCAGGATCTTAGTCAGGGAAGCCTATATCCTTACAGTGATTACAGATCTAGAGATTTAGCCTCGCCCTTGGCTTTATGGCTCTACCAAAGAACCTAGAAAACAGATTTCTAGGGGCTGGTCTGCTATGGTATGAGAAACACCACTCGGGATTGTATATGAACGTACTCAGTGTCTCTGAACCAGTCAGTATCCAATAATTAGGAATGAGCACCTCAAATTCCACTCTCTTTTATCAAAAATCAAACAAACAAACAGAAAACAGAAAAACTTAATTATAGTGTTCAAAGGATTACTTAAGGCTCCAAGTATTTTCTCTGACTCCCAGGTATAAGTAACGCATCATGAGCATAAGAAGTAGCACAGGCTTCATCCACACAGCAGTTTATCCTGGTGGAAATTTTGCACTTTATCCTTGGAGTTCAATTTTAATTATATATAATTTTATAGCTGCTGATGCCCTGTGGTGGGGGATAATTGCAAATGAAGGCAAAAATATAGGAAAGTTATCCTGAGTGATAATGGACAGTCTCTAGGCATATAAATGCTGTCTCAAATCAACAGAAGCTTAGACTGCACTGCACAATTTCACATCTGGAAGAAATTAGTAACAGAAACAGTAAATGATAGCAATTAATAACAGAAATAGTAGAGCATAAGACATGTACTTGTTGATCTTTTTGTTTGTTTGTTTTTGGTGATTTCTTTATGGAAAAGGAATAAAGACTTTCTGAAGGATTGAACATCAAGCAATTACACACAGAAAAAACTTAGAAGTTCTTCATTCTTTTTATTTATTGAGTTATTAATATTGTTACCCAGGAGGGCCAGACTAGGATGGGCCAGAGACATGTAGTGAACAAGACATGCAGTGAACAAGAAAATGAGAGAATTCATACTAAAAGACACCATATCATCCACCTGGGGCTTAGATAATAGAGCCATAAAATGTATAATCTAAAATGCAACCTTTTTGAGAATAAAAGGAGCATTATTACAATGAAACTTTATCAGACACAAAATTAGAATATATGGTCATCTCAGGCTTAGAGTCTAACCAATTGCTAGTGAGGGTGGATGGATAGACACACCAAATGTGCACCAGTGCATGACTTATAATTTACTGTGATTGTTTATACTTAAGTTAAATGTTAATGAGCTATATAGTACTTATTCCATAGCAAGGATTCAAGTCATTTGGATTAATCTTTTTTGTTGTAATTACACATTTTTCAGTTAAAAGAACCCCTTTAGGGATTGTTAAATAGAGGTACTTGATTCTATTTGAAATTGGTAGTCCCTATATCTATGCTCAAAGAAGGATTAATGTTGATTTTACAATTTGAAATGCTAATTTCCACCAACTTCATTTTACTTCATGCTCTGAAAACTCTGGAGTAAATACTGATGACTGAGCTGCCCATCGAAGTAAATATTTGTATATATGCAACTTACTCGTTTCTGTTTGCTACTGAGATTTAATTATTTTAGTGCCCCTTTTAATTTTAACAAACTTTAAAATAAAGCTTAATATATTTACCTGTTTTACATGTCTTATACTATTTTCTGATTAAAAGAGAAAGAGCATTCATATTTTACTCTGAAGTAGAGAAGGAATAAGTCTTGATATATTTTATAGGTCAAGAGACTATATCCTGACCCTGTAGCCTCAAGAGAATACCTACCTCTAAGGTAAGTCATTCACTAATATGTATAAAGTCATTTAACTTAGAAATATTATATTTGGTCTTAGCCAAAGGCATGAGAAATGATATGCAAAAAAAGCTAAATAAAAGGATATTGATTCTGACAGTGTCAATGATAGCATGTTACAAAATAAAATTTTATTCTTGATTTTAAAAGCCACTACATCTTAAATGACTCAGATGTCAAGTAAGTGAATAAAATTTTCCAACTTACTTATTTTCTCAGTTTAGTGGATAGTTTTTCTGTCCATCCCATTTTAAAATTAATCATATGCTTGAAAGAATTAAAGATAAAAGTCCACATCTCTCTAGGTACTTATAGCAAATAGTATACGGCCTGCTTACCTCTATCCCTTCTTCATAAATCTAGGGACGTCACTCTCTATACACATCTATTGTTGGCATCCTGCCATTCCTGATATTGAATAGATAGATTGCTTTACTCGTGGGGCATGTCCTTTTCTCTCTCATTTCCAATTATGTCTGATTGGCTTCCCGGTAACCTTATTCTTGAATGCATATAGCTAGAATGAGGACCTACAATTTCCCTCTTCTAGCCAATTTTTTAAAAATAGAATTTTAGGGAAAGCTTTCTTTTTTATTAAACACAAGGAAAAAGAAGTGCTTTTCTGACAAAATAATAATCTCTTCTGGTTTATTTGCAAGGTATTTATCATCAGGTCATTCATCCCTGCTTATATCATAATATCTGATGTCACCTATAATATGCTAGTGGCCAGTTAACTTCTTCCTTCTCGAGTTTTGTGAGAATCTGGAGAGGTTATTGCTGTGTAGCAGTGAGTGAAACAGCCATTCTTTGATTTACCTGGAATTAAGAATGAACATGTATAGTGTTCTTATTTCCTTAGCAAGAAAAGGATATGGAGGGTTCTGTTTCTCACTTATCACTAGTCAAAAGGAATTACAATTCTCAGGAGCAAATTGAAAAGTTAGGAAGAAAAAATATTTTCAGGAGTACAAGTTCTCCAGGTGCTGAAGGGATTGAACACATCAGATCTGATGGATGTATCAACACTGACATTTGTGAAAATGTGCATGAAGAAACATGCATTGATTTTAAACTGCATGCCACAAAAGCCTAAAAAATAACGCATGATTTTCCATCTTCTAAGTTAGATGGAAAAACATGTGTTTTGCTCACAACCTTGTCTAAGAGAAATGTGAACTCACAGCCAATTGCATTCACATGTAGTCTCTTTGTCTGAGATTGCTTTCAAATGTAAGTATAACATATGTTGTTCTGTTAAAAAAAATAATAAAGTGATTTTACAATGTAAATTCCTAACATAGAGGATTATAAGAAAGAGTCATGTTGTTTAAAACAATCCATAGTTTTTCCTCTAGGTAGATTCACAGGGATGGAGGTGAAAGGTAAGTGATTTTTAACTCTTGCATATTTTACATTACCCCATGGTGCCTGCATATGCGTCAGAACAACTTTCCTCCATCAAGGGGTAGAGAATCAGGCTCAATATGACATTAGGAAGAATAATAGGCCAATGGTACATGTGCTGACAGATCTTTCTTACCCAGTGGAAGAGAGATAGAGGAAATTAGATAATGAATTTTAAGGACTGAAGCATACATTCATTATGATTTCTCTAAATCTAGAAGTATCGTGTTCTTCTTGAGGTCACCAACTATACGTTGGCTGCCTTTGGTGATGCTGAAACGTCCTTAGAGGCTAAATGAATGAATTCTGGACTTACTCCCACGATGCACTACTAACCAATTTGTCTTAACTGGCACTTGAATGCAAAATTAAAAATGAGGTCTTCTGGACTGTATTGTGGCTTGTAGAGGCGAACTGAATGATTTATTCTCACTCGTTTTCTCCACTTTGCATGCTAAAATATTTTTGCATGGTCAATAAATTATGAAGGCTGACATTAACAAGATGAACTGTGAATGAAAATATGTAAACCTGAATATTTATAAGAACATGGAATTGATATTTTAGTTTTTCTCTCACCAGCTCCAGACTTGTAGGATATCAGTTAAATGAGGGCATCTAACTTAATTCAGATTAATTTAATAAGAGATCCTGAAGACTGATAAATAGTGGAAAGTGGAATGCTTAGGTGCTTCGATATTTTACTAAAAGAAGGTGACATGTTTGGAACAAGTAAGAAAAGGCACTCTACGTTTTGGAGAAGCCTTCAGCATTGAAACTCTGAACTTGATGCTGACCTGGGACCATACATGAATTTTGATCTGCCAGTGGTATCTAATTATCATCCAAAGGGTTAGGTTAGGTTTGCAGAAATTGCTGAGGGCTGATAGTGCAAGCGATGACTACATGTTCTAAGAAAAAAGGATAGGAAATTTAATTCAGGCATAGTCATTTAGACATAGGAGAAAAGCTAAAATGTTCTATTCGAAGGTTATATGACTTACTACTGAGGAAAAAAAAACAAATGTTTTAGAAATCAAAATACTACAAAAGGATCGTTAAGAAATGAGTGTTTTAGGCGGGTGATACAGAATAGTAGTAGCAGCAGCTAATATTTTGAACTTACAACGTACTAAGCTTTGTACTTTACTTATTTTACTTCAGTTAACTCTTGAAATTATAGTATAAAATGGGCATGTCTCAGGTCTTTTTAAATTTTTTGATTATGGACTTTGTCTAGCATTTGTAGCAATAATAAAAAATATGTGTTTAGCTCCTGTAGGGCACAGGCTCCACCCTAGACCTTTAAAAAAATTAGAGGAAAAAAAAAATCATTGCTAAACACCATGCCATATTGATTTATACTTGGATTTTGCATAAATAGTAATCTGAAAGCTTCATATGGTTTTCAGCTCTGAAGGGGATAACCTAATATATTTCCTAGAATCCACTAAGAGCTAAATACTGAATTTTTTTTTTTTTTTTTTTTTTTTTGTGCCAACTTCCCAAACTCAAAGGAACGGACATAACAAGCCCTTGGAGCGTATGAGATGTTTGTGACATCATGAACATTGAAATGAGAGATGATAAAACTTATTTTTAGCAGAGTATTTAGAAGGGCTTGATGGGCTAATTTTTGCTTAGGGCTGCTCGGTTGAAGATGTGCTAAAAGGGCACACTGCCAATGACGATGATCGTTGCTATTTAGCACTTTATTTGAAGAGCTTTATGTATCATTCAGAAATGTTTATTTTTAAGTGCATGGACGTAAAGAGTAAGGCTGTCTGAGTGTTGCACAAGCTTTGTAGATCTAAGAAGTGAATAATTTCATCCTTCAGCACATAATGAGTGAAGGCCACTAGTCCCTATGCTGTGCTGAACAGAAGAGAACATGATTTGCTTAGTTCTTTCCACAAAAGGTAACAGGGTTTTGAAAATTTGGAATTAAACTTTTTATACTCAGGTTACCTTCTCACATACTACATTTTACATATACAAAATTGGTAATGAAAAATAACCTGTGTAGTTCAATGAGTGTGGCAAGATAGTCTGGATTAATGTAGTATAAACTCCCTTCTTTGCTCTGTAGTTTTTTGGTGGGTTTTGTTTGATGAGATTTTTGAGATTATATGGATAATTTTTTTTCTGTTTCATTTCTCTACTTCATTGTGTGTTGTAGAATTTGCCAAACTTAGAGAGATATCCTATGTGGACAAGTACCATTTTGATTCTTTTGATTGCAATGGGATGGAAATCCCAGGATTATCAAAAGATGAATTGGTCGAATGATTTTATTTGCCCTGAATTCTTTATCAAATTTAATGCCCTGCAAGATAAAATCCATTTTTCTTCCAGTTTTCTGCAGAAATGTGGAAATTCTCAATCATCAGAATAATCGGAAGCCCCAGAGCTGGTCAAGTTCATTAATGGTGGAAAAGATGGTGACGAAGGGTTTTTAGTCTTGTTTTTAGCCAGACACTGTGGAGATTATCCAGTGGGCTGTCCAAAAAGCAGTGAGATGTTGATTGCTCTATGACTTTTCCTGAAGAAAAATACGAGTCTGTAGAAACATTTGATTATAATTTCTTTTCACCTTATTTGAACAAAGGACATGTTTCTTCCTTCTCTTTCTGTAGTTAACATAACTAAAAAGTGCAAAAACAATTCATAGGCAAAAGCTTTCAGCAAGGTATTTGCAGATATTGTTTCTCTTCTCTAAAATTAAGCATCTTACATTTAAGAAAAAGATGTAATGACTTCAGAATATTTAATGACCCTAAGAATAATGATTATTCTCTAATTAAACTATGTATTGCCATGAAAAGAAAAACTCATTACATAAAGTGCTAGAGGTGTAAGTTCTCAGGTCTTTAAACGCTTAGTCTCATGAGTGCCTTGGCTAAAGTTCAGATGTTTTTTAATGAACAACAACAATCAATAAAATAGCACATTGCCTTTACTTTGAAATTTATTTTCTTTACCCAACGATTTACTTCTTCTCTAGTAGAGATTCTAGTAGAGATATATCCATATAGATGTGTATATGTATGTATACCTATATATATTTGTGTGAGAGAACATTTAAGTTCTACTCTCTTAGCAAATTTTAATTACATAATACAATGTTATCAACTCTAGTCACCATATTTTACATTAGATCCTCAGACTTTATTCATCTAATAGCTGAAAATTTGTACTCTTTTATCAACTTCTCCCTATTTACCTGATCACTCAGCCCTGGTAACCACTTTTCTACTCTGTTTCTATGAATTTACCCTTTTTTTTCTTCTTTTTTTGATGTCACATATAAATGATGCCACACACTATTTGTCTTTCTCTGTCTGGCATATTTCAATAGCATAATGCCTTCTTAGGTTGTTTCCATATCTTGGCTATAGTGAATAATGCTTCAGTAAACATGGGGGTGCAGATATCTTTCGATATCTTGTTTTTATTTCCTTTAGATAAATACCCAGAAGTGGGATGACTGGATCATGTGGTAGTTTTATTTTTAATTTCTTGAGGTATCTCCGTACTGTTTTCCATAGTGGCTGCACCAACTTACATTCCCAACAGTGCACAAAAGTTCCCTTTTTTCTCCACATTCTTGCCAACATTTATCTTTTTTCTTTAAAAATAGCCATTCTAATAGGTTGAAGTGGTACATATCTTATTGTGGTTTTGATTTGCATTGCCCTACTGATTAGTGGTGTGTAGCATATTTTCATGTATCTGTTGACTGTTTGTATGTCTTCTTTGAAAAAATGTCTATAAAATTCTTCTGCCCAATTTTTAATCAGATTGTTTTTTTGCTATTGAGTCATATGAGTTCTTTATGTATTTTGGATATTAATCCCTTATTGGATATATAATTTGAAAATATTTTCTTTCATTCCATAGGTTGCCTTTTCATTTTGTTGATGTAGTCTCACTTGTTTATTTTTGTTTCTATTGCCTTTGCTTTTAGTGTCATAGCCAAAAAAATTATTACCAAGACTGATGTCCAAGAGATTACTTCCTGTGTTTTTTTCCCCCAGAAGTTTTATGGTTTAAGGTCTTATGTTCAAGTATTTAATCCATGAGTTGACTTTTGTGTATGGTGTAAAATAGGTGTCCAGTTTCATTCTTTTGCATGTGGCTCTCCAGTTTTCCCAGTATCATTAATTAAACAGACTGTTCTTTTCCCTTTGTATATTTTTGGCTCCTTTGTCACAAATTATTTGACCATATCTTTGGGAGTTTATTTCTGAGCTCTCTATTCTGTTGCATTGACCTCTGCATCTCTTTTTATGTCAACATCATACTGTTTTGATTACTATAGCTTTGTAATACAGTTTGAAATCAGATGTTGAGCCTCCAGATCAGTTTTTTTTTCCTCAGGATTGCTTTGGCTGTTTGGGGTCTTTTGTGGTTTCATAAAAATTTTAGGATCATTTGTTCTATTTTTGCAAACAATATCATGGGAATTTTGATACAGATTGCATTGAATCTATAAATTGCTTCAGGTAGTGTGGAGATTTTAACAATATTAATCCTTACAATCCATGAGTATGCATATCTTTACATTTATTTGTGTCTTCTTCAATTTATTTCATCATTGTCTTATAGTTTTCAATATACAGTGTACCTCCCTGGTTAAATTTATTCCTAGTATTTAATCTTTTGATACAATTGTAAATGGTATTGTTTTTTAAATCTCTCTTTCTGATAGTTCATTGTTAGTGTATAGAAACAACTGATATTTGTATGTAATTTTGTATCCTTTGACTTGGTTCTCTTTTCTGTATATCATCACCAACACTTGTTATTTATTTACTTTTTGATAATAGTCATTCTGAGAGGTGTGAGGTGATATCTCATTGTGGCTTTGATTTACATTTCCCTGATATTTAGTAATGTTGAGTATCTTTTTATGTGTGTATGGGCCATCTGCATGTCTTCTTTCCAAAAAAGTATTGCTAAGGCTGATATCAAAGAGTTTACCGCCTATGTTTTCTTCTAGGAGTTTATGGTTTCAAGTCTTAAATTTAAATCTTTTATGTATTTTGAATTTATTTTGTATATGATATAAGAAAATGGTCCAATTTTATTTTTAACATGTATCTGTCCAGTTTTTCTAACACCATTTATTGAAGAGACTGTTTTTTTTCTCCGCTGTATATTCTTGCCTCCTTTGTTGTAGATTAACTGAACATATAGTTGTGAGTTTATTTTTTGGATCTCTATTCTATACTATTGATCTCTATATATGTTTTTGTGCCAGTAACATACCACTTTGATAACTGTAGATTTGTAGTGTAGTTTGAAATCAAGGAGAATGATAACCTCCAATTTCATTCTTTCTCAGGATGGCTTTGGCTATTTGAGGTCTTTTGTAGTTTCATATAAATTTTTAGGATTATTTCTTCTTGTTTTATAAAAAGGCCATTGTTATTTTGATAAGGATTGCATTGAATCTGTAGATTGCTTTGGGTAGTATGGACATTTTAACAATATTAATTCTTCCAATCCATGAGCGTGATATATCCTTCCATTTTATTTGTGTTCTATTCAATTTTTTCATCAATGTCTTATAGTTTTCAGAGTATAGGTCTTTTATCTCCTCAGTTAAATTTATTCTTAGGTATCTTATTTTTTTCAATGCAATTGTAAATGGAATTGTTTTCTTAATTTCTCTTTCTGATAGTTTGTTATTAGTGTACAGAAACACAGTAGATTTCTTCTATTAATTTAGTATTTTGTAACTTTACTGTATTTTTTAATTTATTCTAAATAGTTTTCTGATGGAGTCTTTAGGGCTTTTTATATATAATATTATGTCTTGGTAGTCATATTTAATAGTTTTCCAAGAGCTCTATTTCTCTTATTTCTTTTTATAATATCTCATTTTTGTTTAGAAAATATGATGTCTTTATAAAACATTCTGAAGATATGTACTAGAATTCATTGCATAGCTTTTACTTTTTTTAATTTAAGTTCTTTCCCCTTAAATATCAACTTTCTCTGGCATTTTTTTCTGTCTGTGCTCCTGGTTAACATTTTGTGTTCTAAAATTTCCTTAAATGTCTGGGGAGACTTGATTAAAATTTTATGTTTAAGAATGAGGCTATAAAAAGCTATGTTAGAGCTCTAGATTCAAAAATAGGGCTTGTCAACTTTTATGCCTCAGATTAGTGAACTAAAGGACCTGTTTGTTACATCAAGGGATCTCTAAATGTAAGAACACAGAGGTCTTTGCACTGGAGTCATTCAGTTTTATCAGTGATGAACCCTTCCAACTCTTGCCCTCTTGGGAATGAAGGAATGGGAAGAGAAGTGTCTGGCTTCTGGGAGTTTTGTGCCATGGTAGAGGTGTTTTAAGACATCATATACAGAATTTAAATCAGTACGCCTGTCTTCAGTCTAAAGCCCCAAGTCCTAACTGAGCCTCTCCAGAGTTCTAGAAGAACACGGACTTGTTTTCTGGCTGTATTCTTGTCTCTGTGCACTCTGCACTTCACCTACTCTGCTTAGTCAGATACCACTTCTCCATTTTTATTTTCCAAAAATTTTTATTGACAACTTTCAGGCTGTTCATGGATTTTCTTCCCCCATTATTCTGTTCTTCTAGGATTATTCTGTTATGTGTGTGTGTGTGTGTGTGTGTGTGTGTGTGTGTGTGTATTTTTTAATTGCTGTACTGTCGTTTTACCAGAGTCTCAAAGAGTGAGGATATTAGCATGTTGTCACGTTACAGTTTTGATCCAGAAGTATCAAAGGAGCTTCATTTTGTGTACCTCTTCTGGAAACTTAATTGTAAGTACCTAGTGTACTATGTTCAGAAGGATTCTAGGACAACGTTTGGGCTACATGATGGAGCACAGAAAGGGAGAGAACATCTGAAATGTAATGCTCACCCTATATGCATCACTATATGTACAAAACTAGAACACATAATGTATATCTCCGTACAGGACATATGCAAAAAGAAAATTTAGAGATGGAATAGAATGAAAAAAATAAATAAAATGTTCAAGGTGGACACAGAATCTCTAATTTATAAATTTATATCTTTTCATTTTAGAGAGATAAAAGCTGAGTGAGCCATCAAAAACTGTATGTATACTCTTATAGTTTTAAAGAGTTAAAGGATAGGGAGTTCTAAAATTAATGATTGTCCCAGAATTTATACAAGATTAAAAAATAAATAAATTTAAGCTGAGTTTAGATAAATTTATGGATTGTGGATCTGTAGCAGTGAATAAAGGAAAATGGGGATATTTACGGATTTATTCACATATAAGATAAAAGAACTTGTCATTATTGAAAAGATTTGTTGCTTCCCCTGTTAATTTAATAGGAATGGGTTTAATCAGAATGGCATTTATTATTCAGTCACTATACAGAGATATTAAACCTCTCAGAGCATCTTATAGCCAAGGAGAAAACCATGCAAGCTTTGCAGTGATCTTGAGAAACTGTACACAGTAATAGAATGGGCACTGAAGTAAGAGTTAGAACACTTGGATTCCAGTCTTGGATAAGCAGATAACTCCCTAAAACCTGAGCTAGTAATTTAGGCTCCTCAGCAGGACTTAGTATTTAATGAGTGACGAGATTGCTATACTTCTAAGGCACTGTTAACTCTTATAGGAGAAATCATGCATCCCACCTTTCTTGCTCCACAGGTTGCATACCTCATACTAAAAGGCCCCCACTACATAGCATAGATCAAAGCACCACTAACATTTGCACGAGTAACCAAATGCCCCAAAATACTTATTACAGTCACTTCTTTATTATCCATGTTAACAGAAGAAAAATAGAGAATAATCTTTTTTAAGCAGATGAGCTTTTTAAAATGTACTTGGCTTAAGATAGCATCACACTTAATAATATTTTTATGAGAATTTTCTTTCCAGGTTATGTTTTCCTTTGGCTAATATAAAAGTTGGTGGGTATTTCCTGAGAACACAACAATTTCACATTTGGAGAAGACAGCCATAGAAGTGACTCAGTATGAAATGTTTTACATTTGCTGTTAACGATCCCCAGAGAGAATGATCTGCAGCTGGATAAAATTAATAGCAACAATACCTATGCTTTATAGCAATTTGTGGTGGTTTTAAAGATAACTGCAATTCTTTGACACTGTTTCTATGAAGAAGGTGGAGTCTCTGTTCCCTTCCATCAACCTGACCAGGGCTTGGTGACTACGTGAATGAATACAATGCGGCATAAGTGATGCTGTATAACTTCAGAATTCAGGTTAGGAATGGCTATGCCTCTTCTGCTAGTTTTTCTTGGCATATTAACTGTTGAAGCTTAAGCCACCATGAAGAAAGTCTGGCTGCCCCAAGGTTGCCTTGTGGAGAGCCTACACGAAGCGGTGACATATGGAGAGAGAGAAACAGCCCCAGCTCCTCCATTCCCCAGATGTCTGCATCTTTCCAGCTTAGGCACTGTGAGGGAGGAAGTTTTAGAGGTGACTGAGTCCTAGTCACGATCTGACTTCAACTCCAAGAGACCCTGAGCAAAAATCATCTAACTGGGCCTTATAAAAACCAAGATTCATTATCAAAATAAATAATAGTTATTGTTTTAAGACATTTTTTCTGATGGGTTATTATACAGCAATAGATAACTAAAACACACTTTAAAAATCACTTTTATCTCTCAAATTTCCCTGGACAGTCAAGCTTATGTTCCTGTTTCATGGATGAAGAAATTGAGACTCAGACATTAAATGGATAGGTGCACATGTCTAGTCCAAGTTCCTCTTTCTACCAGTGAAGAAAATGAGGATCAGAGAGGCAAAATGACTCACAAAAATCATATAGACTGTCAGTGGAAATGCCGAAACTTTTCCCAGTCCTCCTTCCAGTATTTAGCTATATGTATGTCCCCTGGTCCATAACAACCAGAGTTGCTTTTCATCCAGAAGTAAAAGTGGTCAGGATCACTTTCATATTTAGGTCATGTTTTCTGTGGATCCATAGAAATAGTGGAAGGAGCATAGGTCTTTTGGTGACAGAAGAATTTCATTTCAAATCAACTTGCTGAGTGTGTGCTCAGTTATTTAATTTCTAATAAGTCATGTTTCTTTATCTATAAAATTGGGATCTAAGTGCTTCCTTTGGAATGTTGTTAGGAAAACAAGATATAATGAATATTAATTGCCTGGAACAATATAAGAACCTAATAGATGCCTCTCATAGAAAGTCTTTTATAAAGTAACTTTTCATTATCATCATTATCATTTTTCCCCCAGAGGGCCAAAAATGATTAAAGTGATAATATTATACTATTGTAATAATAGCAACTATAGTTTAGCTCATTTAATCCTCATAGCAGCACACAGGTAATATTATTCATTTTTAGATGAGGAAATAGCCATGGAGTGGTTAAGTAATGTGTCACTGTTAGTTGGGATTTGAATCTTGGCAGATAGGGAGGAGAGAAAAAATGATATCTTAGCATGGTGGTAAAAAATATATTTTGTTACTATTTGACATCCCCTTAAGGCCCTTTAGGGGAATAAAACTAAGTGTAGTATGCCTGATAACAGCCAAGTCTTCCACCAAGCCAGATCATTTCCCAATCTTGTTGGAAAGTAAATCAGATTCTATGTTATTGCATCTAATGTTAATATTGTATTAGAGAAGGTCTTTCTGGGATGTCTGAGATTCATTGTTTAAGTCTTCACTGTAATGTTCATGCTCCAGGTTAAAGGCTCCTAACCTGAAATATGCATACTCTAATGATACTATGAAGAGTGTTTGCAAACTAAAGTGCAAAATACCACCATTATGGACTATTTAGGTTCAGGGTGAACTGAAATGTCTGTTTAAATTGTACTATAATTTTCAAAGTCATGATTTAAGATTTTTTCGTAACTTGTCTTTATTGCAATGTTACAACTGTCTGGTACATGTGGATTATATTACTTAAAAAAAATCTTGTGGTTTTTTTTCATTATAAAATGTCCTGCCATTGGTCAGTGATCACATTGTTCTTTAGTACATAATGTAATACAGGTACTACTCTAGTCCAGATTTATAGTGTGCAAGTATCTTTTAAAGTTCCATGTTGTCACAAAATGATTCTAATAGTTTTGATCATTTCTCTTAGCAGCTCACCAAACATTGCTCTCCAGGGAAGAGTCTGGGAAAATAATGTACATTGTGTTTGCAAGTTCTTAATTTACTCATAACTCAGACTATTACAAAAGCTCATACTAGGAAGCTAAGTGTCCTCTCTAAACTTTTTTCTAGTTTTGGTAGTCATGTGAGAAATTTTACTAGAGATAAATTTTTTTAGAGATGAATTCCTACAGATTTTACAACACAAACACATAGAAATGATGGATAAAATAACTTAAATACAGGTAAAATAACTTAAAGCCAGGCAGCAAGAAAATAACTAGCATGTATTAGAATTAAGTGTGAACAATAGCTATTATAATAATCAAGTGACCTCATGAAGCCATGAGGATATAGCACCTAGATAGAGGACCTAAAAATCTACCCATGAAAAAAAGACTACACAGAGAAACAATCTATCAAAAGGCAAAGAAATAACATAAGGAGAATTTGCAGTCTAAGAAATGAAAAAGACAGAGCTACCCCAACAACCCTATAAAATCAATATATTTAAAATGATCAAAGAGATAAAATAAGGAAACAAGAATTTTTTATTAAATTCCAAGGCAATATAAGAAAAAAACAAATTTATTTGAAAAAAAGGACATTTTAGAAATTAAATGTCTTTTTTTTTGGTCATGAAAATGTAAAAGTAAATGACCGTCCTATGAGGAAACTCATATCATTATCTTTTCCATTTAACTGATAAAGAAACTGAGGCTTAGAAGGTTAAATAATTTACTCAAGTTTATGTAGCTTATAAATGGCGGAGCCAGACTTGAACCCAGGTCTCTCTGACTCCAAAGTTTATCTTTTTAACTATTATATTATACTACTTAACAAAAGTATGAATCCTGTAACTATAATAAGAGTGTCTTTATATGTTTATTATATAAACATGCATATATGCAAATACAGATGTATAGTAATGTTAATAATGGTAAATTATGGTGGTTGATTTATCTGTGATTTTTTTCTGTTTCCAGAATTTTCTACATTAAACATTATAATATAGTAATACACACACCCTAAGTTTTTCTTTGGTAAATACATTAAATGAAGCAAAGAAAAAATGTGAAACAAAACAAACCTCAGTGATAAGGATAGAAAACAGATTAGACTAAGCTGCAGAGAGAATGGTGCTATGAAAAATAGACGTAAGAAATTACCTAGAATGAGCAGAAAGAAAAGTTATACATTCTATTTATAAAATCTAATTTTATAAATTATAATTTTAATTCTATTTATAAAATCTAAGTGGCTACCCTTATATTTTAATATGCATGTCTAATTTTACATAATTTAAAGTTAATATCTTTAGCTTCTCAAATAACACAAGTTCCAATTTTTAACTCTGATTATCTTTATGTTTTACATATAATTTTTGCTAGCAATTTATTTTCAACTTCTTAATATGACATTATTATTATTACTATTATTATTATTGTTATTATTTATGTTTCTTATACTGTCAATTCTTATTTAGAGGTAATTACTGCTTTTTATATCTTCAGTTTCCATCTTCTTAAAATACATCGTATTACTATTCCATGGCAGTGTAACAGATTACTATAAACTTAGTAGTTAAAAACACCATAGATTTGTATCTTTGTTTCTATGGATGAGAAGTCCAGATGCAGGCCAAAGCTTGGACTTTGCTCAGTATCTCGAAAGATTGAAATCAGGTTGTCAGCTGGTCAACATTGCTTTCTGGAGGTTCTGGGAAAGAATCTGCTTCCATGTTCATTTAATATGTTGGCAGAATTCAGGTCTTTGTGGTTATAGGACTTAGATTCTCATTCTATTCTAGATGTTGGCCAGGGATCACACTCAGCTGTTACAGACTGCCCACAGTCCCTTGTTGTGTGGCTCTCTCTATTTACCCTCACATACTTTGAGTCTCTCTGACTCCCTCTGTTTTGACACGTAGGTCCATATTTAAAGTGCTCATGATGTTCTCCCTATTTTAAGATCAACTGATTTGGGGCGTGTCAATACATTAGCAAAATTTCTTCATAGCAGTACCTAGATTAATTTTTAATTGAATAACTAGTAGAAAGTGTATTTATCACAGGGATGAGCATCATGGGGCAATCTTAGAATTCTGCCTACCACATAGTTTTTTATTTTTTACTTTATTTTTTACTTATTTTTTAATTAAAAATGTTAATTACAGCACCTGGTATTCCTAGGTGGTCTCCCATCCAACTACTAACCAGGCCTGATTCTGCTTAGCTTCCGAGATTAGACAAGATCAAGCACGTTCAGGGTAACAAGGCCACAGACTACCACATAACTTTTTAATAATTCTTTTATAAGATAAATTATTAATAGTAAAATTTCTTAGTATTTCTTGTCTTAAAATCTTTATATAACTTCTTTATGCTTGAATGGTTCTATGTTGACAGTAGTAGTCCTCCAGCTTGAAAATATTATTCCATTGTCTTCTGACTTATGTTGCTATCTGAAATTCTGCTGTCAGTTAAATTTTCAATCTTTGTAGCAAATCTGTTAGATAGACATAGATAGATAGATGATAGATAGATAGATGATAGATAGATAGATAGATAGATAGATAGATAGATAGATATAGATGATAGATATAGATGATAGATATAGATATAGATAGAATATTCTTTAAATTTCTTTTAGTTTTTTATGTCCTTAATTTCACTGAGTATGAAACTCATATACATGTCTTTTAACAATTTTGGAAAATTGTCAGTCACTGTTTATTTGAAAATGACTTCTTTCCTTTTTTCCTTCTGAAACACCTATCAAAACTTTTGTTCTGAAGCATCTATTAAACATCTATAATATTCTTATTCTATCTTCCATTTCTTTGCATTTTGCTTTTAAATTTTTTCATCTTAATGGACTGGATTCTGAATAATTTCATAGATGTGTGTTCTAGTATATTAATTCTCTTTTCAGCTGTGTTTAATATGTATTTAATTAATCCATTGACTTGTTAACTTCAGTGATGTTGTGTCTCATTTCTAGTCATTCTCTTTGGTTCTTTTTCAAAATTGTCTGGTATTTTTTTTTCTGTTGCTTTTAATGGTGTCACTTCCTTTTTATATCTTAATGTATTAAAATGTACTAATTTAACATCATTTAGCAACTAATATAGTAATAATTTTTTTCAGGCAAGAATTACCAATGGATCCTAAAACTAGTGAGTGAAAGTTTGACAAGAAGTCGGATATTTACATAGTCTCAAAGTTATCTCTTCATATGGAATTTATTTATTACAAAGGAGAAATACTAATTTTGTAATGAAAAAACCTGGTACACATCACTCAGTGTTCAAAGTTAACCTCCACAGTAATAGAGAAAATAGGTATGATTCGCCTCCTGATATGATATACTGAGAAGGATACAGTATTTTCTCTGTGGTATTCCTGCCCAAAACGGCCATCCTGAATCTAGCCATAAGTTTTGTTCCCCGCCAATTATAATTTCCCTCTTGAGAGCTATCAAGCTCCGTTAATCTATAATGATATTATATATATTACCTGCTTATTCAGAATACACGATTTGGAGTTATGCGAACCTGATATGGAGATCTTGAGCCATCATTCACCTTGAATATATACAAAATTGAATACCAAATGGCTGGGAGAGAGGATTACTCTGGAGAAAGATGCCAATTTGTTGTGAATTTCCACTTCTGTGGCATAGAAGGGATGATTTCTTCTCCTGTTTGATCTAAATAAGAAAGAGGGCTTCAAAGGAATTATTTGGAGGAATTGGCCTACTATCCTAGAGTCTGGAAGCATAAGAATAGAAAGAAAAGATAGAGACAGATTGGCTCAAGGTAGTAGAGCAGAAAGAAAGGGGACTACCTTGGGAGTAAAAAGCTCTTCCACCAATAGCAAGGTAAGATAAGAATGTGCAAGTTTTTTCTTGTGGATCAGACATGAGCCACATGGGAGAGAAGCAATATGGAGCTACTTTCAATTTCACCTCCTACCCCAAGAAACTGCATGGATGAGGGTATGACCACAATGAGAGAGTTGACAGCCATGTGCTCAGAGGCAGAAGGGAAAATTTTAAGCAGCCAACAAAACAAAAAGTGAGCACTGAGGAAGTTGTGATTAAAAAGATCCAGTGGTTGGGGGTGCCAGGCCCCGGGGGCACCAGGCCCCAGATCCACGCCTGGAGCGTGTGGGAGGAGACACCCCGCCTTCAGAGATCCAATTCTTAAGGGCAAATGGCAACATTCATAGGTCAGGGGTGGAAGTGTGTGTGTGGCGGGGGAGGATGGGGGGGTGGAAATTAAAGAGGGGGATAAAAAAAAAGATCCAGTGAGATATCACTGAGGAATTCACAAAAACATCCCACAGGAGGAAGAACCAGCTTTGAAACACTGCTATACTCAAGAGAGTTCCACCACAGATTGCTTCCATGCCATTCAAGTAAGATCTTTTCTGTTGCTTACCTAGCATCTCTCACTAGCCCACCTCTACCCTGATATGTCCAGAGAAGGCCCAAAAACAGTGAGACCAGAATACAGAAGCCAAGAGCGCCTTTCTCTCATTCTGAACTCAAGGCCTAAAGTAATACCAAGCTGAGGTAAGAGGGAGAGGTAAGGGATGGTAGTAGTGACAAGAATATGAAACAGTGGTTATGGCATTTTTAGTCCAGTAATGAGGCTATGATTATGCATAAAAATAATTGGAGTACTTGCATTTTTTGAGCGTACTGAAAAGATTCTGCCAAAATTTCACTGTAGCAGTGAAGAAAAAACAGCCCACAGAGTAAGTTTGAAGAGACAACAGTAAACAAGAATAAAGTTATTTTATTTATTGTTTTGTGTGATCATGCTATACTCTCTGCTCATATCCTATTGAGTTCAGCTTATTTAGTATCTAGATTTTATGCACAACTTGTCTCTGGTCACGTGGTGGTTAATTGGCAGAACTGAAACTGAAATGCAGGTACATTTACACTGTATGATATGACTTTCTTTTTTTAAGAGAGAGAGAGGGTTTGAATATTTGTTATTTATTTACATAATTAGAAAGCTTAGTTTCATCTCTAGATAATTTTTGGCCCAAAGGATAAACACATGCAAAGTGCTGGATTCGCAAAATCTTCTCTCCAAGAAGGGCAAGCCAAGTCCTGGCTAGTGTGAGTATGGAATTCCCCCGGACATGAGGCCGAGACTTTGAGAGGCCAGGATTTCCCTGGGGGGCAAATACTCATAGAGAGAGCAGATGGTTTCCAAAGTAAAACCTAGAGAGAGAGTTCCCCAAAGGAGACCAGATCTTAGGATTTTTGGCAGAGAGGAGGTTGTTTTTCTAATAGAGTGAAAACATCCCCACTACCCCAAGTTCACGTCCCTTCATACACATACTTGCAGAACATTTTCTCCAACATGACAACACACAGCACGGTTCACCACAAAAGGATGATCATATTTTCCTGTTGAACGCAGTGGGCTTTTTGAACAGATTATGAGGAGCCTGCGTTTTGTCGATAAACCTCTCGTAAGACCCAGAGGAAAACCAGAACACAGATTTGGGATTTGAGACTGTAGCCTGGCTAGTGACAGGAACCAGGCCTGGGCTGCCCGCCTCAATGTAGGGGCTGGCAGGGAAGGGGGAGGGGAAACCAGGTGCAGGATGGGAAGAGGAATTTGTGCCAGATCTGCTTTCAGCTCTGCATCAGTTGGAAACATCTCTCTCACTGGAAACCATGTTAATGAATGGTAATCTAAGCACACACAATGTACTTTTATAGTACAGTTGTTTTCCTTGAGCTGCTGGCCTAACTATTTGCATGAAATTTGTATTTTAATGTTGTATAGGCCCAATGAATTATTAGGGGCAGGACACCAAGCATAAACTGAATTTGAGTTTTCCACAAGAAATATGCCATCCAAGCACTTTGCCAACCCTGAAGCTTTGAAAACCAGAACATCAGTTCTCTTCAGGCAAATCATCTGAGGCTGACTGAAAGACTCAGTATTGACAGAACACTTTGAAGCTAAGTTTATTGTTCCTCCCTCTCCTTTTCTATAAAAGTTACATCTTTGCCTCACTTCTCCATAAAACACCTGCCAGTAATTTTTATTTACTTGTAGATATTAGGAAGGGAATAAAGTAAAACTAGTAATAATAGCCAGTGTTCTTTTTTCTTTTTTCAATTAAATTTATCGGGGTAACAGTGGTTAATACAATTATATAATTTTCAGGCGTACATTATCATTTGACATCTGTATATTCTATTATTTGTTCACCACCCAAAGTCCAGTTTCCTTCAGCTACCATATATTTGATCCCCTTTACCTACATTGCCCTCTCACTACCCCCTACACTTGATCCCCTTTACCCCATCCACCACCTCCTCCTCCCCCACCCCACTAGTTACCACTGCTTTATAGTCCTCTGGTAATCACTAATCTATAGTCCTTGTTCATGAGTCTCTGTTTATTTGTTCTGCTCATTTGTTTTTTTTAGGTTTATATACCACACACAAGTGATATCATGATTTTCAACTTTTTCTGTCTGGCTTATTTCGCTTAGCATGATTATCTCAAGGTCCATCCATGTTGTCAAAAAAGGCAGTATTTCATCTCTTCTTATGGCTGAGTAATATTCCATTGTATATGTGTACCACGGCTTCTTTAGCCAATCATTTATTGTAGGGCACTTCGGTTGCTTCCATATCCTGGCCACTGTGAATAATGCTGCTATGAACATTAGTATGCAAATATCTTTATAGATATGTGTTTTCAAGTCTTTGGGGTAAATACCTAGTAGAGGGATTGCTGGATCATATGGTAGATCAATTTAGTTTTTCGAGGAAACTAAAAACTGTTTTCCATAGTGGCTGTACCAATTTGCAGTCCCACTAGCAGTGTAGGAGGGTTCCTATGTCTCCATATCCTCTCCAACATTTGCTATTGCTTGTCCTGTTGATTATAGCCATTCCTACAGGTGTGAGATGATATCTCATTGTGGTTTTGATTTAAATTTCCTTATGGCAAGTGATGTTGGGCATCTTTTCATATATTTGTTGGCCATTTGTATGTCCTCTAGAGAGAAGTGTCTGTTCAGGTCCTCTGCCTATTTTTTGATTGGATTGTTTGTTTTTTTGTTGTTATTGAATCTTATGAGTTTTTTTGTATATTTTGGATATTAGGCCCTTATCAGAGGTGTTGCTTGCAAATATATTTTCCCATTCTATGGTTGTCTCTTTACTTTATTGATGGTTTCTTTTGCTGAGCAGAACCTTTTCAGTTTGATGTAGTCCCATTCATTTATTTTTGCTTTTACTTCCCTTGCCTTTGAGGTCAAATTCATAAAATTCTTAAACTCCAGGGTCCTTGAGTTGAATTCCTGTTTTTGTCTATGCATTTTATTGTTTCAGGTCTTACATTTAGGTTAATTTGAGTGTGCAGTGATAGAGAACAGTCTAATTTCATTCTTTTGCAGGTGGTCTTCCAGTTTTCCCAGCACTATTTACTGAAGAGGCTTTCCTTTCTCCTCTGTTTTTGGCTTTTTTGTCAAAAATTATTTGCCCATATAAATATGGGTTTACTTCTGGACTCTTAATTCTGTTCCACTTGTCCATGTGTCTGTTTTTCTGCCAATACCATTCTATTTTGATTACTGTTGCTTTGTAGTATAATTTGAAGTTGGGCAGAGTGACGCCTCCAGCCTCGTTCTTTTTTCTCATGATGGCTTTGGCAATTTGGGGTCTTTAGTGCTTCCATACAAATCTGATGATTTTTTGTTCTAATTCTTTAAAAAATGCCAATGGGATTTTGATAGAGATTGCATTAAATCCGTATAATGCTTTAAGTAATATGGTCACTTTAACTGTGTTGATTCTTCCAATCCAAGAACATGGAATATTTCTCCATTTTTTGTATCTTCTTTAATTTCTTTTAATAGAGTCTTGTAGTTTTCATTATATAGATCCTTCACATGTTTCATTAAATTTATTCTTAGGTATTTTATTCTTTTTGTTGCAATTGTGAAAGGAATTATTCTTTCAACTTCTTTTTCTGACACTTCGTTGTTAGAGTATAGGAATGCTATGGATTTTTGAATGTTGATTTTGCATCCAAATACTTAACTGTATTTGCTTATTATTTCTAGTAGTGTTCTTGTGGAGTCTTTAGGGTTTTCTATATAGAGAATCATGTCATCTGCAAATAGCGACAGTTTGACTTCTTTGTTTCCTATTTGGATGCCTTTTATATCTTTCTTTTGTCTGATTGCATTTGCTAGGACCTCCAATGTTATATTGAATAACAATGGTGAACAGCCTTACCTTGTTCTTGATCTTAGAGGGAAGGTTTTTAGTTTTTCACCATTAGGTATAATGTTGGCTGAGGATTTCATAGATGGTCTTTATTATGTTAAGGTACTTTCCTTCTATGCCAGTTTTGTTAAGTGTTTTGATCATAAATTGATGCTGTGTCTTGTTGAAGGCTTTTTCTGCATCTATTGATATAATCATATGATTCTTATTTTTTTATTTGTTAATGTGGTATCACATTAATCGATTTGCATATTTTGAACTATCCTTGTGCCCCTGGGATGAAGCCCACTTGATCGTGGTGTATAGTCTTTTGAATATGTTGCTGTATTCGGTTCACTAGTATCTTATTTAGGATATTTGCATCTGTGTTCATGAGAGATATTGGTCTGTAGTTTTCTTTTTTTGTGTGTTATCTTTACCAGGTTTTGGTATCAGAGTAATATTGGCCTTATAAAATGAGTTTGGAAGTATTGCCTTCTCTTTGATTTTTTGGAAGAGTTTGAGGAGAATAGGTATTAAATTTTCTTTGAATGTTTGGTAGAATTCACTGGTGAAGCCATCTGGTCCCGGACTTTTATTTTTTGGTAGGTTTTTGATGATTGTTTCAATTTCCATATTGCTGATCAATCTATTTAGATTTTCCAGTTATTCTTGATTCAGTCTAGGAAGGTTGTATTTTTCTAAGTACTGGTCGATTTCTTCTAGGTCATTAAATTTGGTGTTATATACTTTTTCATAGTATTCTTATATGATCCTTTGTATTTCTGTGATATCAGTCATAATTTCCCCTTTTTCATCCCTGATTTTGTTTATTTGTGTCCTTTTTCTTTTTTCTTTAGTGAGCATAGCCAGGGGTTTGTCAATTTTATTAACCTTCTCAAAGAACCAGCTCTTGGTTGCATTTATTTTTTCTATCATTCTTTTGTTTTCAATTTCATTTATTTCTGCTCTAATTTTGATGATTTCTTTCCTTCTGCTGACTTAGGTTTCATTTGTTCTTCCTTTTCTGGTTTTTTTAAGATGAAGCACTTGGTTGTTTATTTGGGCTTGTTCTTATTTTTGGAAATAGGCCTGTAATGATATGAACTTTCGTCTTATGACTGCTTTTGCCATGTCCCAAAAGTTTTGGTATGTTATACTATCATTATCATTCGTTTCTATGTATCTCTTGATCTTTTTTTCTTATTATTATTCAGTAGTATGTTGTTTAATCTGCATGTATTTATGATTCTTCCTGCTTTTTTTTTTGCAGTTGATCTCTAGTTTCAAAGCATTATGATCAGAGAATATGGTTGGTATGATTTCAACCCTCTTATATTTATTGATGTTGTCTCTGTGTCCCAGTATGTGGTCGATTCTTGAGAATGTTCTATGTGCAGTAGAGAAGAATGTATAGCAGCTGTTTTGGGATGCAAGGCTCTGTATATGTCAATTATGTCCAATTGGTCTAATGTGTCATTTAAGGATGTTATTTCCTTATTGATTTTTTGTTTGGATGATCTGTCCATATCCAACAGTGGGGTATTTAGATCCCCTACTATGATAGTGTTTTGGTCTGTTTCTCCCTTTAGTTCTGTTAGTAATTACTTTACATATTTTGAGGCTCCCTGATTGGGAGCACAGATATTAATAAGTTTTATGTCTTCTCAGTGCATGATTCCTTTTATCATTATGAAGTGTCCCTCAGTATCTTTATCTTTTTTTATTTTGAAGTCTATTTCATCTGATATTAGTACTGCTACTCTTGCTTTTTATCTGAATGCCATTTGCTTGAAATATCATTTTCCACCCTTTCATTTTGAGTCCATATTTACCAGTGTTCTTTTTGTTTGAAATTTTAAAACATTATTCAAGAACACATATTTTCAACAATAATTCTTTATTAATGGCAGCCTTAATTACTTGGATGAATTTGTTAGAGGTTGAATGTTTAAGTGAAAAAATCCAATAAAAATATTAAATTATGACATAGAAAGTATTATAATAAACCATAATAATAAAAATTTTACTCTTAGAATAGATATCCTTCCCTTTCAGACATGAACTTGATGTGAATGGCACATAAAAACAATCATTTATATGTTATATGTATGGGGCAGAAGAGAGTAAATGGGAAATGTTGCTTTTTCCTCTCTTCCTCTCTCAGTAATTCTCTGAGGGTGCCTACTATTAGTGGACTGGCTTCTTCTTATTCTGGGAAAAATTGGAGTAAGTTGTATGCTGATCTAAGAAAATATTTGTTGAGAATATGAAATATTTTCAATATATTGAAAGATATAACAATTCACTGGTGCCTGACATCTATTAGAAATAATACCCCATTATCAAATGTTTAAGGAAGAAATAATACCACTCCTACACAAACTTTTACAGAAAACCAAAAAGAAGAGAATGATTCCCAACTCATTTTATAAGGCCTACATTATCCCGATTCTAAAAGCAGGCAAAGACATTTAAAAAAAAGTATAAAGCAATATCCCCTGTGAACAGAAATTCAAAAATTCTTAACAAAATATTAGCAAATTAAATACAGCAAGACATAGAAAGATACTGTATCATGACTGGGAGAATTTTATCACAACTATGCAAAGTTGGTTTAACATTTGAACAACAATCCATATAATTACTCATATTAATTTAAAACAATAAAAATATATTTTAATAGATGTAGAAAAAGTTTTTGATGAAAACCAATTTTCATGACTGGTTAAGGAAAAAAAAAAATCCAGCTCTCCTCGAAATAGGAAAAGAAAGGAACTTCCTGAGCTTAACAAAGTGTATTTACAGAAAACTTAGAGGTAATATTATACTTAATAGTGAAAGACTGAATACTTTCCTCTAAGATTCTATTCAACATAGTTCTAGAGTTCTTAGTCAGTACACTAAGGCAAGTAAAAGAAAGGAAAAGCATTGGAAAAAAAGGAAATAAAACTCTATTATTTGCAGACACTGTGATTGGGTACACAGAAAATCCTAAGAAATCTAAAGCAAAGCTAGTAGAATTTAGAAATGAGTATAGCAAGATCACAGGATACAAAGTCAATATGTAGAAACCAGTGGCATTCCCATATACAAACATGAAACAACTGGAAATTAAAATTTGAAAGTGGAAAAGATGTCATTTACAATAGCATAAAAATAAGAAATATGTAGAGATATTTTAACAAAATTGTACAAGTCCCATAAACTGAAAAGTAGCAAATACTTGTGAAATTAAAGATCTAAAGCAACTTAAAGATATGCCATGTTTATGAATTAGGGAACTCAATGTTGTTATCACTTTTCCTTAAATTCATCTATAGATATAATGCAATCTCAACCAAAAGTCCTAGGAAATCTACAGAACAATTGCTAGAAATAATAAATGAATTTAGCAAGTTCAAATGATATTAGATTAATATACAAAAATAAAATAGATTTTTATATACTAGGCAAACAATTGGAAATGAAATGTTTAAAGTTTTGTTTACAATCATGCCAAAAAACAATTTACCTAGAAATAAATAAAATAAAAGATGTTCTAGTACTAAAACCCACAAAACATTCCTGCAAGAAATTAAAGAAGACCTATATAAATGGAGAGTTATACCATATTTGAGATTGGAAGACTTGATAACATTGCAGTTCTCCTCAAATTAACCTGTAGATTCAAAAATGCAATCCCAATAAAAATTCTGCCAACTTTGACATATAATTGACTATCTGATTTTAAAATTCATATGAAAGTACAAGAACCTAGAATAACCAAACCAAATTTTAAAAGTAAGAACAAAGACTTTCTACAGTACTGCTTAATAAAATTGTCTGTAATAATGGACATACTTATGTGCTGCCTGATATAATAGTCACTAATTACATGTGGCTGTTAAGCACAAAATGTGGCTTCTACAGCTAAAGAACTGAAATTCTAATTTTCTTTTGTTAATTGAAATTTAAATAGCCAAGTTATTGGCTATTGTACTGGACAGTGCAGACATACTATAAAGCTAAATTAATCAAGACAGTTTGGAATTATTCAAAAGAAAGATTAAAAATCAATAGAACAGTCTATGGCCATGCCACCCTTAACCAGTCTGATCCCGTCTGATCTTGGAAACCAAGCAGGGTCTGGCCTAGTTAGTACTTGGATGAGAGACCACCTAGGAAGACCAGGTGCTGTAGGTATAAAAGATAAAAAATAAGGGATTGTAAGCTGACAAGGTCCTTGCAATCCATGAGGTCAACCAAGGGTTGCCTCGACCTAAATAAATAAATAAATAAATAAATAAAATCAATAGAACAGATAGAATTCTAGAAATAAATCAATGCGTATATAGTCAATTGATTTTTCCACAGAGGAGCCACAGCAATTCAATGGAGAAAAAAAAAGACTTCTCAACAAATGGTGCTGTATCAACTCAATATCTTCATAAAAAAAAAAGGAGTATTGATTTAAAGCTATAGAATTTCTAGAAAAAGCATAGGAAAAATCTTTTAACTCTGACATATGTGAAGGTTTCCTGCATAAAACAAAGAAACACAAAACATAAAAGAAAAAAATTGATAAATTGGGCTTCTTCGGAATGTAAAACATTTGCTCTTAGAAAAATATTAAGAAAATGAAATTGCTAAATAATAAATAATAATAAAAAAAGAAAACAAAATGGCAGTACGACTGGTAGAATCAATAAACATGAGCAAAGTACTTGAACGACACATCACCAACAAAGCAATACAATAATAGCAATATGTAATTAAAAAACATTTATGTGCTAGACTTTGTTTTAAGTGCTTTACCCTTATTAATTAATTTAACACATTTAATACAGTATTTAAGGGTATAGGCCCCTGAGCCAAAATGCTTGAGTTCACATTGTAGATCTACTCTTTACTAGCTTTGTAACCTTGGATCAGTTTCTTAATTATTCAGTTGTACATATTCTTCATCAATAAGTGAGTATAACAATAGTTATGTACCTCATTGGGTTGTTGGAAAGATTAATGACACAATAGATATAAAGTATTTAGAAAGATGCTTAAAATGTAGTAAAAGTACAGTAATGTAAACTGTTGTGCCTTCATTTACTTATTTGTCAAATAGGTATACATTAATATCAGACTTAACTCAGAAGGTTGTTCCTTCCTTTATTCACTCATTCATTCAAGAAACATTTACTTAGCATAAGTTATTTGCAAGCATAATGAGGATGTAATGTTGAACAGGATACATGAAATCCCTGCCTTCATGGGGCATATGAACAAGAAACATGAATAATGAACATATAAGCAAACAAAGTTATATAACTTATGGGTCCTTAAAAAAAAAATAAAGCAAGGTAAGAGCATGGAAAGTAACCAGGAAGAAGTGCTAGGGTAGTTAGATTAACCCCCTGTGAAAATATGACGTTGGAACAGAGATGTGATTGAAGTGAAGAAATGACTCATACCGGAAACTATTGTAAATACATTCTAGGCAGATGGGCCACCAGTGTAAAGGCCCTGAAGTGGAAACAATAAGAAAGCCAGTCCCCTTCTCTCTCTCTCTCTCTCTCTCTCTCTCTCTCTCTCTCTCTCTCTCTCTTTCTGCCCTATAAAGATAAGTGAGAAGATGGCCATCTATAAGCCAGGAAAAATCCTCATTAGAGAGTGTCCATGCTAAAATCCTAATCTTCACTTCCCAGCCTCCACAATTGGGAGCAAAAAATTCTTTGTTTAAGCCACCTACTCTATGATATTTGTTATGACAGCCTGAGCTGATTAAGATGGATGAGATAATACTAAGAAAACTTTTTATTAAAAGTATAAATTTAATTTTATCTGAATTTAAAAGTTAAAAAAAGAAAGCAAAGTGAGACAGAAAGGGTTGTTGAAGGTTTGAAGGTTCACAGGGGAAGAATCATCTGATTCTTGATACACAGAGTTAAATCGTTTGTACGAGCTCCTTTCACAAGGAAATAAGAATTCACATTTTACTACATCCTTGTGAAAAATAAGTATAGTATTCTAAAAATAATTTTTACATTTTTTTAGTTAAATATTTTATTTTGTCATTATTTGCCTTTCACTGATTCTTAGAGAGTTAATCGTTTTTTTCATTTTGGAGATCATTTATATTTTCTCTCTCAAATATTATCTGTCACTCTATTTTCTCTCTATTATCTGTCACTCTATTATATTGGTATATTAAAGATGTGCAAGCTAAAGGAATGAAGGGATTGGAAAACTTCCTTTCAGCAATGATAATTGTTTCTAACAATAATCATCAGTGGATACTAAAATAGCCCTGTACTGAAGAGAGCTGCCTTGCCCAAGGTTACCCTGTCTCAGGGGACAGTCCACATCCAAAAGCCAGGAGCATGTGTATGGGACTGGATCCTGAGGGTGCTGAGTCAGGCGGATAGAATATAAAATTAGAGAAAAGAGAGTTTATCAGTATGGGAGTACTTTCCCAGTACACAGGATGTAATGCCCTGGCAAAGACCCTAGGAAACAGCACTAGTATGTTTCTAGAATGTCTGTTAAAACTTTAGAAAAAGTATTAGTCCACACTAAATGGAGAAATGTCAAGAATTGCCATGGCAAATGGTGGAAGAAGAAAATAAAAGGCTCAAAGAAGTGAGCAGCTAGAGTACCAGTCAACTATGTTTAGTTGGAGGATACTCTGTCAAAGCAATAAGAAATGTGCTGGTAAAAGGGATTATTAGAATCACTGAGAAGATTAATGGTGGTTGTCCTTTGTAATTCAGAGCTGTGCCAGAATTAGGCTTCCTAATAACAATGTGGATGAAAGGAATCTGAAATAATAGAAGCAAAATGGCAGCCAGTAGCCATCAGAAGCAAAATGAGTAGAATTTTCATAATGAATAGCAATTTCAGAGTGACAGCCAAGGGGCCTGACCTGCACATAGCTATAAAGATAATAGAGTATGGTGCTCCTATGAAAGAGAGAATGAACAGCCAATAAGGGTATGCTTAATTTATTTAACCAGAAGAAATGAGGATGATTGATCAGAACGCTGAGGGCCCTAGTCCCAATTCATGATTCACAATTTATGATTAGGACCTGAACGAAGCGATTTTCAGACTTGCCTAAAAGAGAGGTTCTGTTTCCATGAGGAAGGATTCTAGAACATCATGGCAAATGTTTAGGGTAATGATTCCCCTCATCCTTTACCAAAGAAACTTAGGGCCTTTTACATAGGTGACCAAATATTGGGGTAAGGGGAATACCCAGACATTTGGAGGACTGTTGGACATAATTGTACAAGTTGACATTGAAGGAAGTGTTGAAATAACCCTTACCATAAGAGCCAAATAAAGTCTTAATTTTGGTGTTGCTCACAGTGGTTCCACTGTGCTCACGATCTCATCCAATGGCCAGCTTACCAGGCCTTAAACGTATAATCGAGAACTACATATTCAGTAATTGATTGGCAGAACCCTCTCATGAGTTCCTTAGCCTGTGGGATAAAGGATAGCATTGACAAACATCGCATGGAAGCTTCTGACATTGCCCATCCCCTTGACCAAGTAATCAAAAGTATTAGCACATTCTGGGTTGGATTTTTAACGGCCTAAAAACATATGAAGCAATTTTGGGAAGAAGTGACAGTGTTATGACATTCATCCTTTTGTTCCCAGAGAGATAAAGATGCCTTTCCAATTATTCAGAGTTTCTTTATGTTTCAGTAAATGTGGTTTCCAACATATAAATATCACGTTTCTTGAGAAAGTTATTTCTAAATATTTTACAGATTTAATTGCCATCATGAATAGGAATGTTTATTACATTTTCTGAACGTTTCTGGTTTCTGAACAGCTGTCCAGCTGTCAATAATCCCTTAATCCGGGATGGAGATTGTCCTTCATGATTCAGAAAAAAAATCAGTTGAGGAACACACATAAGGACAAAAAAAACAATTTGATTTTGTTTTGTTTTAGATAAAAGAACACCTAATTACTTATGCAACAAGTATTTATTGACAGATTGAACTAGGTACTTTGTAGATACACAAAGATGAATGTGTGGGCCTTGACCTCAAGAAGCTTATTAGTTTGTAAGAGAAATAAGTCTTCATATCAATTATTTAAAAAAAAAAACATTACAATAACGCCAATTCGAAAGGTAAGGAATTATTAGGTCAGAGGGAGAGAGAGAGAGGGAGGAACAGAGAGAAAAGGGGAGGGACAGAGGGAGGGAGAATGGTGGGGCTTGAAGGGGAGGGAGTTGTCCTCTCAATGATGAAATTGCAGGTGGTACCAGGCACAAGGCATATCATCAGCCTTGGATCGGAGATTCCTTTTTGCCTGATAGAAAGAGTAGGGTTGCAAGGTGAATTCAGGAGGAAAAGTAGAGAGAGACATTCTTAATGGTTGTCAAAGACGGAAATTGAAGAAATTCACCTTGATTAAGATGGTAAAAGAGAAATATTGGAGAAAACGAGAAAGATATAACAAGGAAGAAATTGGAAGCAGAAAGGGAAAAAGGTACACATTTACACAGGCAGAAATTTAAAAATTTTGAAAGTGCTAATTATATTTTTGGTTAGTATTAGCATAGCCTGCTTTTTAAGTTAGCCTTCAGAGTAAAATATTTGTTTACATCTTTTTTTTCTAATTCTAATTAGCAAATTTGCTACTCTTTCTTCTACATTAGGAATTTCAGCTAGCAATGTGTTGGCTAAACCATGGAGTTTCTCAGAGGGAGGATGTTTTTTTGCAGTATTTTTTTGTCACAGTTTGGCAAACTATACCCAGATCTGGTGCTATTGGAAATTTCCTATTCTGACAAGCCCCAGGGCTCAAATAACAGGGGAGACTAGAAAATCTGACATGGGGGCTGTAGATGGGTAACATGGTTAATAACCTTTGGTCACATACAGACCATCAAGTCAGTATTCTTCCTGTTGGTAATCATTTGTTACCTAGGTAACTAATCAACTAATTCTCTCTAATCTAGATGCTGGATCTCTAAATGCATCATCATACTGATAGAATAAATTGAAACCAAAACTCTTTATTGTTACAAGCCAAGCACTCATGTGTTAGATCTATAGCCTAACAGAGGTTGATGCCCATCACAGAGAATTTAGTGCCTTGCTGACCAACTACCATTGGTCAGGTATGATGACTTTTTTGGAAATTTCTAAGTGAGGGATTGAAAAGCAGAAATGAAAACAATTAGGGAGACTTGTTCTTCCAGGTACTAAAATTTGGTATAAATAAAGATGTGTATGTATGTGATGACCTTCAGTGGAGCTGGGTGGGATTCAAACAAGTTGGAGGAGAAAAAGGCGTTTCTTTCAGTAAGAGCTAGAGAAGACCTGTGGTTTCTGTATACTTTAGTCATCTTGATACTCTAAATCCATCATCTCTACCACCACCAAGACATTCTCCTCTTCCCCTAAAGCTTCTTTTATGACTTTTCCTCCCCAACATTTTCTTGTCACCTGATTTAATAAAGATTCTTCCAATGGAATGGGGCAGCTAGTGAACTTCTTTTTTCCCTCAAGAGTTGGCCTCCTTAACAGTGTTTGAGCAATGTACTCTGTTAAAAGTTTGTTTTTAAATAGAAGAAATAAATACTAGGCTGTTATTATAACTTCATAGAAGATAGCAATCTTAGACAGAGCTAGATTACTTTTCAAATAAGTCCTAATTGCATATTGTTACAAAGCTTCTCAGGGCAATTTGAAATTATATCAATATCCCCATATCACATTTATGCAAAAATAAAACTTAAAAATAATATAAAACCATAAAAATATTCATATGCTTTGGCCTGGCAATTCTAATTCCAAATAGCTATTCAAAGAAAACTGGTATACCACTAATGACTACTGTGTTTATGAGGCCCATTTCTCTTTCCTCCTGGGCATATAGATCATATTTTTCAGTCTCCTTTGCAGTTAGGCAGAATCATGTGACTGAGCTCTGGCTAATGAAATGTGGGAAAAGCAACGTACCCCTCTTCAAGTCTGGGCTATAAAGAAACCTCCCATACATTCCTTCAGGCTCTCTCTCCTTCTCTCTTTCTCTGTCCATGTAGCTGAATGCTGAGGAGAATAAATTAATTTATGAAACATTTGTATTCAAGCATCAAACTACAGAATGAAATTATAATAAAGGTATACTTAATGATACAATGAAATCTATACAGTATTCAAGAATAAATATAATAAAAAATTCAAAAGAAAGATTTATATGAAGAAAAATTAGAAAAGATCATCTGAATGGAGAACTATGCCATGTGTAGTAGTCAGGATTCTCCAGAGAAAGAGAACCAATAGTGTGTGTGTGTGTGTGTGTGTGTGTGTGTGTGTGTGAACTTGCTCCACAATTATAGAAGGTGGCAAGTCCCAAGATCTGCAGGGTGAGTAGACAAGCTGGAGACTCAGGAGAGTTGATGGTGTAGTTCCAGTCCAAAGGTAGGCAGATGCAAAATCAGGAAGAGCTGATGTATCAGTTCTAGTCTGAAGGCAGGAAAAAAATTGATGTCCCATTTGAAGGCAGTCAGGCAGGAATTATCTCTTGAGGAAGAGTCAGACTTTTTGTTCTTTTTAGGCCTTCAACTGATTGGATGACGCTCATCTACACTAGGGGGAGCAATCTGCTTTACTCAATCTACCAATTTAAATGTTAATCTCATCCAAAAACACCCTCACAGAAACACTCAGAATAATGTTTGACCAAATATCTAGGCACTCTGTGGCCTGGTCAATTTGACACATAAAATTACCAAGACGCTATGTTTATGGAAAGAGTTAATATTAAGAAAATGGCAATTCTTGCCAAATTGGCTAGAATGTAATACAATTCCAAAATTCCACTTTTCACACAATTTGATAATTCTTTCTAAAATTCAAATAGAAGAGTGAAGGGCCAAAAATAACCAAGACAAGCTAAAAAAAAAGAAAAATAGTAGGAGAGAATTGTTCTTACATTTATATCAACTGTAAATGACAGTTGCTTGCTATATAACTAGTTACCATAAAATTAGTGCTTAAAATAACTTAAATTTATTTTCTTACATTTCTATAGATTAGAACCAACACTGGGTCTCACTGGGTGAAAATCAACATGTCGGAGGCTGTATTCACTTCTGGAGGCCCTAGGGGAGAAATATCCTTGACTTTTCCAGCTTCTGGAAGCTATTGGCATTTGTCTCATGGCTTCTTTCTTCTGTCTTCAGACAACAGTGTTGCATGTGTCTTACCTATCTTTCATAGTCATATTCCCTGCTCACTCTGATCTCAGTTGGATAAATGTCTCCCCTTTTAAGGATTTGTGGCACATCTGGATAATCCAAGATACTTTCTCCATTTCAAGGTCCTTAATGTGATCATATCTGCCAAGTTCCTTTTCCTACACAAAATAACATATTCACCAGTTTCAGGGACTAGGATGTGGACATCTTTGGTGAGCTGTTTTTCTGCCTACCACATCACTGATCAAATATAAAATTACTTTATATAAAATTACTTTATATAAAACAGTATCATATTTGTATAGGATAGAGACCTAGAAAAAAACCACACATGCTTAGAAGTTTAGGCCTTTAACTTTATATAGATGCTTTAGGCCTTTATGAGAAAGGAGACTTACAAACAGTAGGATGAAGGATAAATTATTCAATACTTGGCAGGGAGACTTGCTAAAAACAGATTCCCATGTTATATTTTTTTGCAAAAATAAGTTAATAAAAATAAATTGCAAATCTTTCAGGAGAAAATATTAGAGAATAATTAGAGAACGTCTTTATGGAATTTTTAAAAAAGAAACATTTCTTTAACAGAATACAAAATGCAAAAACCATAAAAGAAAAGATCAATAAGTTTGAGCACTTTAAAATGAAAGCAACTTTCATGAAAAACATGTAAAAATTTAAGTAAAAAGACTGACACAGACAGGAACATATTTTGCAACCTACATCTTAGAAATCATTAAGGAAAAAAACATGTAAAAAGAGAAATGTGAACAGACAATTCACAGAGGCAGAAATGGTTGATAAAAATATAAAAATATTCTCAATATCATTAATAATCAGGGAAATTAAAATTAAAATCTCGATGAGATATGATTTCAAGACCATTAAATTGACAAAAATTAATTAGTGAGATTACATCAAGGGTTAGTGATGATATGAGGAAAGAGCAATTCTTATTTATTGTTGATGTTAGTTTCAACCATTAAAGATCATTTTAGAGAGTAATTTGGCAATGCCTGATAAAGTCAAAGATGATCATTTGATAAGCTCCAGCACTTTGATTCCTAGATTTCTCTTATAGAAAAACTCTCTTACATTCTGAAGGTGTCAAGTACAAAAATGTTCATTTTAGCATTGTTTGTTATTACAAACAAACAAAAGACTTGCCATCAGGAGTCACATTTTTCTGTGAACTCCTGTACATATGTATGCTGTTAAATTGAATGAACTAAATCTACATGCCTCAATATAAGTAAAAATTAAAAACGTGTTAATTAGAAAGTTGCAAAAGGATAATGCAGCATATTGACATATATGAAAATTGTTAAAAGAAATGATAGTATATAGTGTTCAGGACCACATACTTATGTAGTAAAAGTACAAACATATGTGCAAAAATGATGCAAAACAATTTCAGATAACTTTTTACCTCTGAGGAAGGGTGAAGGGAAAAGGATGAAGGGGTGAGGATATATTTATGTTTATTAAAGAGAAAGATAGCAAGCATACACAGAAAAAATGTTAACATCTGCTTAATTTTGATGGTGGAAAACAGATCTGTTATATTATGTTCTGTACTTTATTGCATGTTTTATGTTTCTTATGAAATGTTTTATAATTTTTTATAAAGGAAAGAAAAGCAGAGGTGGGCAAAAGATGAGAGAAAGACCAAGTAGTGAAAGAAAATTTTTCTTTGAACTGAAATTCATTCACTGTTTTTTCAACAGGCATTTCTTACTGTGTGATTTATTTTTTGTGCTAGGAATTTGAATGAAAAACTATTTTTTAAAAAAGCCATACCAGTAGTAATTATACCAGTGTTATTTAATAGTGGAACACTTTGCCTATGACTTCAGCCAGCTGAAGTCAAACCTAGGAGGGATGCTTTATATTGTATAATACAGACTAGTTCAAGTCTTTAGTAACTGCCAGATTGTTCCTGTGTAATTGGATGGCTGCTGAATCTTTTGAGGATATACCGCTGTTCATTCACTCAACTTCTTCCTCATCATTCAGTGAAAACTAAACCATCTGTTGTAATGAATATAAGGCTTTCTGCTTTCAATTTTATCTTCTGATTCTCCTACTAAACGCTGGTTGTCACTTTCAATTTAGAAAAACATCATTATACTCTCCAATTCCTTCTTTAGGATTTTCCTGTGAGGATCTCAAAGCACATTATGCATTCAGGGGAGGCATTGCAGTTTGTCCAAGGAGTTCAGCTGTGGTGTTAGCCCCATTTTATAGACTGGACAAATAAAGATTTCAGAGTTCCAGGATTTTGTATTCATACTTGGAAAGTTAGTGCCAGTCAAGAACCAAAGTGTGAAATGCTACTCTTATACTGAAAATTTTAACACCAGGCAGTGCTCTGTGGAAAATTTTTAGAAAAAATTCACAGCATTAGAATCTAACCTGATGGACTTTGTGTCAGCTGTAGCTGACAGGTTTTCAGCACTTTCCTGCTTGTAGGCTGTGGGTGGTCTCCAGGCGCGGATCACTGTAGACCTGGCTAATGAATGGAATGGGAGCAGAAAAGGAGAGAGGTATTTGGGGAAGAGACGTCTACAGATAGTGAGCTGGAGGTTAGTGAAGGCTTTTCACAGTAAAACTAGACATTAGAGTAGAAAATCTGGACCTCAGAAGGGAAAGCATAAAACAAGCTGTTAATAAGGCACTGTTATTAAACGTGTTTCCTTCCTTTTCTGCTTTTTTTTTTCTCCTCTTCCTTTCTGTTCTCTCTCTCTCTCTCTCTCTCTCTCTCTCTCTCTCTCTCTCTCTCTCTCTCTCTCTCTCTTTTCAGAAGCATCTCTGCGATCCATTAACCATGGTCCATGTAACATTGTCAAGAGACAGCTCAGCAGTCCGACCTCTTATGATCCCTACCACAAGCTGTTCTTATGGATTGTTCTCTGATTCATTCCACTCAATTTAGAAATGTGACTTTTAATTTTCCACTATTAAAACAGAAAATCATTCGTGTAGCAATCTGGGACATACCTGCGTTTTGAGCATTGTATCCAGTCTTTGTTTTTAAGAAAACATAACCTGTATATCATGTTTAGGTGTTAGCCTAACAGAAATAAATGAGAATATATTAAAGAAGAGATTAAGTGGTTTTGCTGTGCAAGCACAAACTTTCTATTTGTTAGTAAACTTTTCATTCTGAAAGACCAAACACCACTCTTCTCGTTTGAAGAAAATATTAATCAGACTCGGACTCTAAATATGGCTATTCAAAAGAAACCTGATGAGGTTCTGGCTTGCCCTTTTTATCAGATCTCGACTATATCAGGCCTATATCTTAAGTCTCTTTGTTAGAGACCAGCAATAAATTACCTGAGGTCAAGTTCTGTTTATACAGTGGACGGTTCTGAGAGAATTACCTTCTTGACTTAATAGCTTCCTTTCGGGTGACATTTCTCCCTGAAAGAAGACAAATTGTCTAAGGTCAGCCTGCAGATCAGCATCGAGTGTAGGAGGAAATTGTAGTGGATCAGCCAAATTGCACCAGCTCTACCCACCAGCATCAGGCAGCACGCCGCCAGTCAGAGGCCCGCCCTGAGGGACTGCAGCCACTGAAGCCTGAGCCTCTCCCTGAAGAGCAGAGTGTGCAGATTTTCTCTTTGGGCTGCACTTGAATCTTAAATCCTTCCGCCCCACCCCCATCAACAATAAAATGGTACAGAGCTGAGTTGCTTTAGAAGTTCTTCCTTTCCTTCCATCTACAAAGGCTAATTTGGGCATCAGTAGGAAATGAGGGTGAGTCTCAGACTTAACATGAGCTTGAATCTGTTTGGTTTCATCCATCGGAGTGGTGGAGTTGGCTCCAAATGGCATTTTTACCAAAGGGGAAACTTTAGAAGTTAGAAATGGACTCAAAGCTCAGTTAATAGGTTTTGGGGCACCAAAAACAGAGTAATTTATTCTTAGAGGTGATTGTCTTCTACATGAAGCAATTCAAAAAGACACTTTATTTTACATATTCACCTACAAAGGAACTGGTGACTTTGCCAAGTAGGTGGATATTTTACTCCCCCATAAAGGAAAAATACAGAGAAAGGGAGAAAAATAGAAATACAAGTCTCTTTTTAATTAAGCATCTTATCCTTTGAAGTTATTCTGATTTTTTTCACATTGATGATGTAATTTATGTAAATAATCATCTATCTATGAAAGGAGTGTGTCTGTCAAAAGCTGAAATAAAAAACATCCGTCATTTTGAAGTGATTAACATTCTCCAGATGTTTAAATCATCAGATTTCAGGAGTTTCTCTTTGTTGTGATAATGATATAGTATCCAGAACAAGAATGTTTACTTTTTTGTATGGGTCAAACGCAGATTTTTCACAATCCTATTAAGGCATGCAGTTCATTGTAATTGTATGTGCAGATGAAAGCATATTCGGTTATTATTATTCCCCTTAATTGTAAACTGCTGCTGGTAATTTTACTGTAAAGCTCAAACAAAAGGAGTATACTTGAAAGGACCACCACTGCCCACTTATGTAATCAATTTATATATGTCAAGTTTGTACTGGGATGGTTATCCCCTTCTGTTACCAGACATGTGACACGCTACCACCCTGCAGCTCAGGGCCATGCAGGCTTGCTGCTGGCTCCCTTTGCAAACTGCTTGGAAATACAGTACATGTTGGTGATAATGTTAAATGACAGTTCCAAACTATTTCCCTTAGGCCTGTTTGACCCTTGAGTTCAGTGTAAAACAGGAATGGTTCCGCTTACCTTCAAGGCCCGAGCATCCTCACCACTGGCGGATTTAACTTGGAGGCTTGGAGAAGCTCCCCGGAGGCTCAATTACCCTTGTTAGGGGACCTATTGAAACATTAATGACATATAGGCACTTCATTCATAAAGCTGGGCTCAACTCATGTCTAACATTACCCCACACACACCCTTGCCGGCTTCAGATCTGAAATGCTTGTAGGGATTTATTAAAACCGCTTGACTAGGGCACAAACTGACTACACGCTTATTATGTGCTACCTAAATGCAGACGTAGCTGAGAGGGGGGTCTCACATCCCCAAATGCCCAGTGCAGTCTTGTACAACTGCATTGATTAAGAACAAGAGATATAGAATAACTTCTCAAGAACTGTGCATTAGCAATAATGTCTCTGGCCTTTTCTTTTCTTTTCTTTTTTTTGTCTATTGATTCTTTAATACATATGTTCAGGAACTTAATGTGATATTATTTTATGAATGGCCACACAATTTTTCTCTCTTGAACATCAGAGAGATCTCTTGGCATCCATAGAGGGAGGAAATGTCTTCCTTTACTGTTCTTATGAGAAATCAAAGCATTACAAGGGTTAGATGATAATGAGTCAGTCATAGAATACCTTCTTTCTTACAGTGCTGAAGCTTTGGTAATCGGCTAATAATTAATAGTTACCATCTGCTATCCTTGTGCCCAACCTTCAAATCATTCTTCATTTGTATTTGAACACACACATTCCTTTTCATCATTCCATGGTCGTTTAAGTACTTTGATAAGCCTTGGGTTCCCAAATCATCCCCATCTGACACAGACCCTTGAATTAGAACTTTATTAAAGAGGAAGTATGTATAATAAGCGACAAAGGACTGTAGCATTGGGCTGAAATCAGTAACTTCAGCTCTCTTCCTTGTTATAGTCAGGCATCAAAGCAAGTGCTGAGCTACTCCATTAGCATTCTGTCTCTACCTTTTCTGAAGATTTTTAATGGCTTCTTCTGTCACCTAAAGGTGAATGTTTCAACCCTTCTCCCGATGGACCACTCATTTTACACTACCTAGAAGAATGTCGGGTCTGGGGTTATTTGGGGATCTGATCATCATTCCTTCTCCAGAGAAAAAGATAAACTTCCGGATCTTTATACATTTCAGTTCTGTTTCCTTCGTATACTTAAAGGGTCCAGATTTTCCTGGGTAAAAAACAAAAAATTGCAGAGAAATCTGGGGACATCACAGTTCCATTCATCACCATCGTCACATTAAATCAACATCACTCTTAATAGCAATAGAACACATTTTATTTTTTCACATCAAATTAAAATGAGAATATTATTTAGAAATTTAAAAATGGATCTAGATAGTGTAAATGACTTATCCAAAGTCTTATATATGTTCATTCATTGACTTAGTACCTACAATTGCTGGGCATTGTGCTTGATGCTTGTAATAGAGCCAAAATAAAAAAAAAAAGATCTGTACTGAAAAAGGAGTGGAGCCAAGATTAGAAACTTAGGAACAGGAAAACTGCTTCTGCTTCTATTTTTGACATTTTTTTATCACACCTGCACTCATTGTTTTTAAACATTAAAGGGATTTTCTGTTATGTTTTGGTTCTATTTTGACAATTAACCCCACGATATTGATGGTAGCCATACTTCTGCAGGCAGCATGGGTGATAACCATAGAGGGAAAGAAAGAAGACACATTTATTTTTTCAAAGTATTATCTAACCACGTTATGGTAATCGTTTTTGACTGAGATCCACAACTAATATCTTTGCCGGCACTAAAATCCAAATCCTAGTATTGCCAGAACAGATTTCTTTTAATAAGCCAAAAATTCCTAATCGAATTTTAAGATCATTGAGAATTGTGTGATAATTTTCACAATAGTTCTGAAAAGGTTAATGGCAAATTTTTCACCTTGAGCAATTTTTCACCAACAAGCTAGTATCAAGGGCTAATGATGCTAAAGACTTTTGAAGTTCATGAACAGGTGAAGTTGGACAAACAATGGGTAAAATGTCAACAAGATGTTCTCAAACTGGTCAGTCAGTTCTCCTAGATTCCTAGAAAGTTATGCAGTAAAAGACAGAGACAGACTTTTTTATTTTTATAGCAGTACCATAGTAAACACATTTCTTACCAAATCCTGTAGATGTTCCCTTCCTTGGCTTTTGAGGCTTTTAAATTAATGTCTAAGGTGAATCTTTCCTCTTTCATTTCCTTGATATAAAAAGTGTGATGTTCAGTCTAAGGTTAAGTATTTTTAAAATTTCAGTGTGACTGGCTACAGCCTGTTAACAGAATAATATTTTTGGTAAGTGAATTTAACAAAATCTCTCCCTCTCCCTCTCATTCTCTCTCTCATTCTCAGTCTTACTCTTTTACCTTTCCTCCTCTCCTTCTCCTTTCACCTTTCTCTGCCCATTACTTGTTTTCCTTGATATATGCCTCATAAAGACCCTCAGCCTCTTCTTCCTTAGTCTGTATTAGATCTGTTTCTATTATCATACGTAGGCCTTAGCAATCACTTCTTAGCTCTTAGCTTTTTTTTTTTTATCTCCTCAATCACTGCCAGATTAATCTTCTCCATGTTCTATTTTCATATTCTCTAGCTGTTATAAAATCCAAATTCTTACAAAGTTTTCCATCGCCTCACCCTCTTAGAACTCATTTCTAGGAAAGTATCAGGTAACACTTTACTTTGCAATGTATTTCACATCCAATAGCCGATGAGAGCCTCATAAAAATCTTAGATGAAGCTCAGAGAAGTTAAGTTACTTTCTCAGGTCTCACAGATATTGAAAGAGAGTACTCAGGTTTGAACATCATATGTGTACAAGGGTTGGCAAACTATGACTTGAGGGCCAAATACAGCCTGCTCCCTGCTTTCATAAATGAAGTCTTATTGGAACATAACTATGACCATTTGTTTTTCCTATACAATGTCAAGGTTGAGTAGTTGCAACAGATATTGTATAGGCCACATAGCTGAAAATGTTTAATATCCGGCCCTTTACAGAAAAAGTTTACTAACTCTCAGTCTAATATATCAGAATCTGATCTTTAAAATAGAAAATATACCTTCAAAATCACCCTTTAAAAAATTACACAAGTGATGCATGTTCATTATAAGAACTATAAAACATCAAAGAAGTCCAGTCTCACCCTATTTCTCTTCCTCTTCTCCTCCCTGACCAAATGAATCTTAGAGCCATTTGGTGGGGCAAAACCGACATCTGCACCTAGGGGATGAGAATTTGCAATGGTCCAGAGCAGGGACTCTTCTTACTCTATCTTCTTGGAGTCCCAGAGGGATTAGGAGGCCATCTTCATAGGGGGGCTGCCCTGTATGAGGAGTCAGAGCCTAAGCAAGGTGAAGATTGCACCCTTAAATGGGCAGCCCAGCGTGTAATATAGAGCTCCAGTGAGATGAAGAGGGATGGGGTGTAGGGAAGCTGGGAGTTGGAGCCCTTGTGGGATAGGAGATTGATTTCATTACAGGGAGGTTAGTCATATAAGTAAATATGTTAAGAATAATGAGACCTAGTTTTCTCAATGTTAGGGAAGGGATTTGCAAATATCAAAAAGGAGAACACCAGAAAGCACCTTGTGGGATGTGATTGGAATCAAAGGCTTTGTTGTGAACTCAATGATTTTAATAAGTATAGATAGATATACTAGTAAATATAAATATAAATATCTATGTAAATACTTATGTTCCCCAGCTCTGTACATTGAAAAGTCCTGAGAGCAATGACACAGTAATGACAATGAGCACATTTAGCTCCAAGATATTGGTTTTTAAACACCATTCTCCACTAAAGGGAATGAAGGTTTCTTGGAGAAATGACTGATTTTAGGATTTGGGGGGGGAAAGCAAAAGACGAGCCCATAACATCTTGTGACAGAAAGCAAAGAAGTACTCAGTGAATGATAGGGGAATGCCAAAAGCACATAGAGAAACCAGCTTGAATAAGCTCCCACTGCTCAAATAGAAGACAAACTAAGCATCAAAAGAAATAATATGAATACATTAAAATAAAATAGGAAACACGAGTCATTGGTGATATAGATTTTAAAAATGAAGTTTAATAAAGAACGAGATATGTAATTAGTCCCAAAATATCTCCCACAGAAATACTTCTCCATTACAAATGAGAAGAGAGTGACCTTACAGTGGAGAAACCTGGGAGACACAACCTTAATACAGTGATCAGAGTGAACATCATTTTAATGCTAACAAATCAAAATCATGAGCTACCTAACAGGATGCAATGAGAAGAACACACCATCACTTTTCAAAATTTCTGTCACAGATGCTTAACCAAATTCTAATTGTGAGGGAATACCAGACAAACACCGACTGAGAGACACCCCACAAAATCACTGGTTTATAAATTTTAAAAGTGTCAAGGTAATGAAAGTCAAGGAAAGACTGAAGAACTTTTCAAGAACAAAAGAGACTAAAGGGACACGAGAACTAAATGCAACATGAGCTTCTGAACTATATTTATTTTGGTATAATATGCATTTTGGGGACATTTAGTAGAAATTTAATGGGACTGAGGATTAGATAGTAGTAATGTATTAATGTTATTTTCATGATTTCAGTAGTTTTATTGTGGCTATATATAAGAATGTTCTCATTTGTAGAAAATACACCCTAAAATATTCAGGAGTGTTGGGACACTATGTTGGCAAATGACTCTCAGATGGATAAGGAAATAAATTTTTTTTGCAAGTACTTGTGATCTTTCTGTAAATTTGAAACTCTTTGAAAAATAATTAAAAGTTTTTTTTAAGTTAAAAAAAGAACAAATGTCACATGTGAGTTTCCTATCTAGAGATATAGAACCATTGGTAATCTTGGTTTATAGCTTTCCAGCTTTTGTTTCTGTATATATATTTTTAAGTATTACTTTATTATTTTAGTGAATCTGATCATACCATTCTTAATATTTTGTATTTTTATTTTTTCACTTAACAATAGCATGATAATTTTCTCATTTTATTTAATGTTCTTATTACTAAATAATGTAAAATGTCTGTTAATGTTTCCTCATTTGGATTCCAACAATTTATTTAGTCTATCTCTTATTATAGGACATTTAGGTTGTTTTTAATCCACTTCTGGTTATTTCTTTATGGAAATTTATAGAAATAAAATTGCTGAGTCAAAGAATATTTTGAGAGTTTTTTATACATATTGAAAATTATCTTCCAGAAAAGTTGAACCAAGTTGCATTACCATTCTCAAATGGTAGAGCACATTTTTTCCACAACCTCATCCGCAATGGTTATTATAGATTATTTTATCTTTTAGCAAAGAGTCAAAATGAAATATTTTCATTTTAAATAGGTTATACATTATACATATTATTAGCCACTGTATTTCTTTTTTAAAAATTTCCTTTGTTTTGCTTATTTTCTGTGACAGTATCCTTTTCTATTAAATATATTTATACATGCTTTTTATATAAAATGATGCTCACCTTTTTTCTCTCATTTATATTGTAGGTTTCTTCTTTTCCATTTATTTTGGCATTGTTTCTGTTTTTATTATTCTTAGAGAAAAAAAATCCTCCTCAATTGTGATTTCTCTTTTATTTTGTTTTATTGCCAAATATATCTATCATATGTAGTCAAGTTTAGAAAACCATTTACCATCTAAAGATCATCCATTTATATACATTCATCTATTTCTATGTATATATGTATACATATCCACATGTATTTTTAAAGTTATGTAGTCTGGAATTATTAAGTATACAATGTGAAGTAGGGATATAGCTTTTTCCAAAAACATAGCAATTGTGAAGATCCATTGTTAGTCACAGAACACAAAGAGCAATTGTCAAGCTCCAAAAACAGAGTATAACTATACAGTTTAGGGGCCCATTCAGCTGCAATAAGACTTTTCACATCATGGTCCTTGTAGTTTTTCTGTTTGTAGTTTCTATCTTGAGGAAATAAAAACCTCTGCTTTTTTACAGTGTAGTAGAGCTAATGAAATTGCAATGATTTACATTTTTTAAAAAAAGACACCCATTCAGTAAAATATTTGTAGTATTAAGAGGCAAAGGTATCTTGGTGTATCTGAAGTCTGTGAAAAATCAGTGATCTGTTTTCCAATAACTTACAACCAGATGAGATTTAGAGGAGTCCAAGTTCCAAAACAACTTCAGACAACAGGAAAGATTTGTTAAGATTAACCTTATTGAGCCTAGGTGGCATCTTATTTTCTTTCTTAAATTTAGTTTTTATTTTTATTAAAACATGTTCATAGATTAGAGTCAAACACTAACAATAACAAGTGTGGTAGTCTTTTTGCCAAATATTCCTGGTTCTCTCCACTTTTGCGGCCATAATAGGATTGTATGTTTTTGGTTTTCATTGGATGCAGCCAATGAGTCATAAGCAGAAATGAGGTATGTCATTTCCAGACTGGAGCATTTAATTACTAAAGTGAGACTCTCTCAGAGCTTTTTTTTTTTTTTTTTTACTCTGGTACAGTTACTGGCAACATTCAAAATGCCGTAAGCATGGGTCTGTGAGAATACAATGAACAAATGAACAGAGACTGCTGCTGTCAGCAGTGGACATTTAATGTGATCAAGAAATAAGTATTTATACTGAGATTTTGAGATTTTGTTCCTGCAGCATGACCTAGTCTATCATTATTGTTATTATGAAGGTAATGTATTAATTAGTATTAATTATTTTTATTTTATATTGATTATAACTATATACTTGTGTTTATTTACTTTCATTTTATTATTTTATATTGTTATATTATTCATTTATGTTTATTAGCTTATTATGATAATTATTATAACAGCAAACACATAGTTCTTATCATGTGCCAAGCACTAGTCTAGTGCTTTACATATATTAACTCATTTAATGTTCATAATTACTCACTGAAGCAAGTACTATTATTATTTTATACATGGCAAAACTGAGGAACAAGGAGGTTAAGTAACTTGTACAATTAAGTGGTAGAACTGAATTCTGAATTCAGGTTCTTGTTCCCAGAGTCTAGCACCTTAACCACTGAGTAACTTCTATAAAGCTTCATTCGTGTTCTGTTACTGTGGAACAAATCACCAAAACTTAGTGGCTTAAACCAACACATATTTATTATCTCACAATTTCTGTGGATCAGGTGCCCATGACTGACTTAGTTGGATTTTCTACCTCAGGATCTCAGCAGGCTGCAATAAAGTCTGTTTGGTGTGGAGGCTTGACTGGGGAAGAATCCACTTCCAAACTCTTTCAGGCCTGTTAGCAGAGTCTTTCTTTCTTTCTTTCTTTCTTTCTTTCTTTCTTTCTTTCTTTCTTTCTTTCTTTCTTTCTTTCTTTCTTTCTTGCTTTCTTTCTTTCTTTCTTTCTTTCTTTCTTTCTTCTTGCTTGCTTTCTTTCTTTCCTTCTCTCTCTCTCTCTCTCTCTCTCTCTTTTATTAAATATATTAGAGTGACATTGGTTTATAAAATTATATAGGTTTCAAGTGTACAGTTCTATAATATGTCATCTATATATTGCATTGTGTGTTCACCACCCAAAGTTAAAACTTTGGTCACCATATATTTGACCCTCTTTACCCTTATCTACCTTCCTCCCTACTCCTTTCCCTCTGGTAACCGCTAAACTGTTATCTTTGTCTATGAGTTTTGATTGTTTGTCTTGTTTGTTGCTTTCAGTTTTATATATGAGTGAAATCATATGGTTCTCAGCTTTTTCTGTATGACATATTTTGCTTAGCATGATAATCTCAAAATTCATCTATATTGTTGCAAATGGGAGTATTTCATCTTTTCTTAAGGCTTTTCTTATTCCATTGTATAGATGCGCCCCATGTCTTGGCCACCATGAATAATGCTGCAACGAACATTGGAGTGCATATATCTTTATGGATAAATGTTTTTAAATTTTGAGGGAGTAGATACCCAGAAGAGGAATTGTTTTGTAAATGTATGACTGAGGAATTTGGCTTTTTGCCAGCTATATATATATAGGCTAGTGACTGCCCTCAAGTCCAAGAGGCCACCTACAGTTTCTTTTAATGTCATCCTTTCCATAGGCAGTTCACACATGGAAGTTACTTCAAAGCCAATAGGAGACACTAGTGTCTAGTGCATGCTAAAAAAATGAAACCATATATATGTATATATACACCATAGTGTAAGTATAGGCATATGTATATCACAGTGTAACCATAGTGACATCATATTACCTTTATCACTTTACTTTACCTGCTTATGGAAGTACCAGTCCATCACCCTTGCCATATGATATAATCTAACCATGGGAGTGACATCCCACCACCTTTGCCATATTCTATTAGTTAGAAGCAAGTCATCATCCCTTCCACACTAAAAGGGAGGGGATCATACAGAGTATGATTTGGGTGGTAGTCACCCTAGGGTCCACTATAGGTGGTTAAAAAAAAAATGAAAGTAAAAGAAAAAAATAGAAGATATTCATCACATTTTCCAAATAATATATGTGTAAAATTCTATAAAAAGGGAAAATATTCAAAAAATAAGAAGGAGCCTTGAACATTAAAAATATGATTGAATTTTTTTGAAATGTCTACAGTCACATTTTTAGTTTCCAGGGTTTCTTTTTATTCTTTGAATGTCTCTCCTTCTTTTAATAAAATTTTGTGCATTTATTATGGATGCATTATCTCTTTTTGTCTCCAAGAACTTTAATAATAGTCTTATTTTTCAATATTTCTCCTTTCTGCATAGCTTTGCTTCTTCTAAGTTTTTTTTATCTGTTTATTTATTTGGGTCTCAATGTTCCCTATTAAGTGCTTGTCTCAAAAGTATAGTGATTGTTAACTATTGGCTTATGTTTAAGAACATGTAATTTAAAAGCTGAATGGCAGTTCTGTGATTGTAGGTGAAGCTTGTCTACTGGATTCTTCTCTGTAAGGTGACCTCATCGGGCTTTTTCATGCATCCTTCATTGTTAGCATTTTTGGTTCTATTCTCTTGCACTGGTCAGTTCCCTCAGAAGAGACTCTTCCAGCCATGTGTGTGGAAGGCATGTGCCTGCCTGTAAGCATTTGGGGAACTGAGAGGTAGGAGAAGCATAGAGTCCTCAAGATTAAGTGAGAAAATGTGCACTGAATACCTCAACTATACCTGGTATCCCCCAGTTCAGAGAATGACCCTCTAGTTTTTCAGCTGAGTGGAAGAAGAAATCTGATGGACTAACTGCCTTTAATTACATCCCCCAGTTTTTAGCCCCACCTCTCCATGTACTTTGTGCTACTAATTCCTGACACTCTTCAAAATTCCTGGTTGTAAGATTGTGTTGCCTCTCAAATTTTGCCACTAACAGCTTAAGATGCTGTTTTCTCAAATCTGTAAAGTCAGTTACCACTCATCCACATATTTTTCAGCTTCTGAAGTTGCTGCTGCTGCTGCTTCTCCCATTCTCTCTGTCTTTGTGATTTATGTTTATTAAAAAAAAAAAAAAAAACTCAATAGGTTTCAGGGAAGATTTGAATGTAAATGTGTATGTCCAATCCATCACTTTTAACTTGAAATGATGACTCACAATTTACATCATTGATTTCATGCAATATCAAATTTCATGTTCTACCATATTTCTGACAATCTCAATTATTGCTTCTTGGGAAATGATAAGTTGTTACATGGGAATATCACTTCCCTCTCCATCTCAGCCCTTATCTGAACTGAGTTCCTGACATATCAAAAGAGTCATCCTTTTTTGTTTTGTTTTGTTTTGTTTTGTTTTGTTTTGTTTTGTTTTTGTCCCTGAAGGTTACCCCCACACCCACCCCTGAGGAACATAATGCTGCCTTCTCCTTATTCAGCAGAGGATTATGAGGATTTGTACCTGTGAATCAGGTATCTTATTACATTTGAGACAGCTGGTCCTTTAAAGAATGATTTAGGCATGCATGCAGTATGGAAAATGGCAAAAGCAAAAAAAAATCCTCTTGTTTTGTATCAGAAGAACTAACTTAAGTCCTGAGTCTTCTCCGAGCCTAATTTTCTCATTCTTAAAAGAAGATAATATTACTTATTTCACAAGGTTGTTATGAAATTTGAAAGGATAACACATGCAAAGTAAGTCACATAGGTAGCTTACTAGTTTAAGATGGCAGATAGGAACTGCACCAGAGAAATACATCCCTAAAAAACAATAAAATAAAAAGGACTACTACAACAAATAAGAAAACAGTCAACAAACTTTGAAATCTAGCAACCACTAATAAGAACTGCAGTCTAAAAAGACTTGACTCCCACCTTCTACCTCTTGCCCTGCTTGAAGACCATTCTGGTAAGTCAACTTATATGAGCCAAAGCCATAGAGTGTCTCTCACACAAGAATGGCACAATTCCCCGCAACACCAACTAGTTTTGTAAACTCTGCGGAAGGCATTTCACAAGATCTCAGAAAAGAATGAATGTCCAAATATAACAGAAGAGGGAAATGATACATAAATCATAGATAGATGGATGGATAGATAGATAAATGATAGATGTAGATAGATGATAGATAGATAGATAGATAGATAGATAGATAGATGATAGATAGATAGATCAGTAGGTTATTACAAAAACTCCAGATAAGAGATTATAGTGACTTGGATGGTAAATGGTAGTAGTGGTAATGGAAAAAAATGATTAAATTACAGATATGAGTTGAAAGTATAGCCTACAGAATTGGAATCAAGTATCATCCCAAGTTTTTTTGGTGTGAAGAACTGAAAAGTATGGAACTGCTATTAATTGATCTAGGATATATTGTAGGAGAGATAAGGAGCTTAGTTTTAGACATGTTATGTTTGCAACACCTGTTAGACATTTAAGTAGAGATGTCAAGAAAGCAGTTGGATATTGAAGTGTGCAGTTCTGAGAAATCTGTGCTAGAAGGTATAAATTCGAGAATTATCAGAACGTGTGTATATATGTATTTATACATATATGAATGTGTGTATCATGAGATTCAGTTTCTCATGGATTCAAAGAAAATGGGAAAAGACAAGCACCAAATACCTAAGGAAACAAATTGATAATTAAAAAATCATTCTGAAATCAAGGGATAAGTTATCACTGACAATGAACAAATTGTCATTGCTTAAAATTAAATTGTTAACATAATGAAACTGTTTAAGATTATTTAAAATACAAAAAAAAAGAGATTAAAGCAATTAAGAGGTTCTAATTAATAGGTATATAAGACAGAGGAAGACAGTCTAACAGATGGATATTCAATTTACTTAACAGTAGAGAGTTTAATTAAAATGATTTAGCAATATAGAAAGCATAAAAATGTTTGTTGAATATACTAACATTTGAATTGGATGAGTGAAGATTTTATACCTTGTTTGCTAGTTTGGTAGTATACATAATTAACACTCTTAATTAAGAGTTTTCAATTATTTAAAGCACTACTTTTATGTCAATGTTATACAGGGTCAAATTTGTTATTGGTAATACAGTAGAATCTGTTGTTTTTTTTTTTATTATTGCTCCAGAGTTCTCCATAGCCCAATTTAAAACCTATTTTCTGAAGCCCATGCCATAAATACTTAAGGCTAAAAGTGCCCTTGCACTTTTTTTTCTATCAGTTAAGTGTTGTGTTTACCCAGATTCAGCTTTGTCTGTCCCCAAGCTGATCATGACAGCTATATGGTTGTAGCAATCACCCAACTTAACTGAATATTATATAAAGCCTATTAAATATGAAAATAAAAGAACATTGTTTCTCTGAAAACAAAGTTGGGGAGACTTCTGGTTAAGATGTAAAAAGTTGTAAGAAATCATTTCTCTCTACCTAATTGCCAAAACAAACTGGAGAAGATTTAAAATCATTGTAGAGCTGAGAACACAAAGAATCCTAAATTAACTATATACCAGAAAATGACATGCCTTCATAGGTGAGAAGAGACACAAGGCTGTTCTCATCCCTGTTGGAACAGCAGGAAGAGAATGAATTTATGAGAGATGAGGATAAGGAAAAACCAATCAAACTTTCGAAGAACTTTTAATGGTTGCAAATAGGCAGGTATGACAGATTAGAATTCCATGGAGCCTCAGACACAGACAGATTTGCAATCTGCCACCAACTCTTTTTTAAGGTCTTTACCACATGCTTGGGGGTAGTATGCAAAAGCCTGAGAGCAGAGCTGGACAGGTGCAAGACCTGAAAGCAGGAGGTGAGGCAAGAGCATAGACAAACCCATTCAAGGAATTCTGGGGTTTCAGCTACTAACACTGGGGTGGGGCAAGAGAGCTAAGGACTTTCATAGAATATAAACAGCTACCCTCTGAAGGTGGCAGAAGGGCAACAAGGAGGAGAGATAGCTCAGGTGCATAAATCTTTAAGCAGGACTGGAGAGCAAAGAGAACTTCCAAGCAACCCCAAAATCTGGTATCCTTGCTGTAAGCAGAGGGAGGTCTCCCATTGTGCAGAGATCTGGAGGCATTGCTATAAAGTACAAAAAGATCTCAGGAATCTCATCAGTACTCAGAAATTAACTCCTACTGATGGAAAAATCTTGATCCTTTCCTCAAAACATTTAAAGCTAGTAGTGAATTGAATCGAACTAATGTTGTAAAAAGACAATATCTACCTGAACCACAAGTTAATCACTCAGCATCCCCTCATCACTCAAGCAGTCTGGCAGGTAGTAGGTGTGTGCTTTTTTCTGGAGGTAAATGTTACTTGCTCTCTATTACTCTTTTGTTAAAAAAAATCTCAAACACAATATATTACAAGATATGCATAGAAGCAAGAAAATGTGCTAAAGAGAGGAAGGAGTCAATAGAAGCAGACTCATAGGTGACCCAGTAGTTGAAATTATCAAACCAGGACTTTAAATAACAATGATATCAATACTTAAGGATCTAATGGAAAAGGTGAAAACCATGCATGAGGAAATGAAAAATTTAAGCACAGACACGGAAACTATAAAGTGTAGCCAAACTGGGATAGAGGAGCAAAACTGCACACTGTTTGTGTGGTGCTGAGCACTTAGATATATACCCAGACAATCCCCACGGAGAGAAGGCTGTAAGTTAAGCAGAAGGACGGGTTGGGGGTAGTGATGTTTGGTGTATACTGTGGTACCTAATAGAAGTGAAGGTCAGTAAATGTGCTAGCACCCCATGGGAACAGTAGAACAACAAATAACTCAGTTTATTCATAAATGCACACTATCTTCTGGAGATTCCTAAGAACAGGTACTGAAGTTGCTGAGCACTTTGCAGCGCTCTGAGGTCTTACAGAGCATATGAGAGCAAAATACACAATGAAGCCTCGGCGAACACTGTAAATATTATCCTGACTCTAAAATAAGCTGATGAGGCCTGTTTCAACTCAGGTTTTGATAAATTACAACAAATCTATTTCTTTTCTCCCAGAACTTTAATGATGGAGAAAAGTGGCTTATTTCCTTCCTGTGTACAGAATTGCTTAGTTGATATAACACAGTCACTTAAGAGATCAAAGAATATTCACTTTGTTTTACAATAAATCTTATTGATCTAAATCATAGGTGTTGTTCTACTAAGGTTCCATTGGTTCCTAGGAGAGATCAACAGTCTTACTCTCCTTCTATTTGGCATTCTTTTCTGTCCAGACCACAGCTCATCGTGTGGGGCCAAGCCTTTTCTATTTTTATTTTACAAAAGCTACTAGGGACTGCTTTAGTTACCTGACATTTATCTAGACAATTTCTGGTTCTTAGTTCACCTGTTTTTATTTCTGGTGACACTTGACTACACTTAATAGGCCTTTCTATTTTTTCCTAATTAATTACTTATTAGCACTGCATTTCAACTTCACTAGGCTGATTACAATCAACAGCCTTAACTTCACCATCTTTCAGTTCAGATTTCAGTGTATTAATTTGTATAGATATGGAACTCTGTCTAATATGGATTAACTATGTCCTTAGGACTCAGTTATATCCTTAGAGGAGCTTCAACTGAAAGTAACTTTTTTAAAAAAGTAAGCCAGGTGACACATAGTGCTAAATGAAGTTTAAAAATAATACAGATAATGACTTAGTTGTGTGCAATGGAATTTTATAGAAACATTTAGGCCACATAACTGCCATTTTTAACTCTATATTTGCAACGATATTTGCTTTATAAGATAAAATGTAACAATGGTAATTACTGAATTTTTAGTTATATCCAAAGTTTTCATAAGAAAAAAAAAACCTCTAAAGTCAAATAAGAGTATTTCTCAATATTTTGTGCAATTGTCTGTGCTTTTGGGGTATCAGTAGTTAAATTCATAATGGTACAAAGGTGGGAAAGAAGCAATGGACAGCCAAACTGCATTATGGATATATCTTGTTTGTGATACTCAAACGTCAGATGAAAATCTGGACTTGCAAAGTAAACCTAATAATAGTTAATTATTTAGTTTTTTAAAGGATTCACTGCCAAGTACTGTTAAATTATAGGCTCTGAAAAGTATTGAAAAGCTTGCCATTTTATTGCTAAAAGCAAGGTACATACACCTCTGCTACACTAGAGTGGAGCTGTGCTAGATGTGTGTCTCAGGTAGGTTTTTTTAAAATTTCTCTCTCCTTTTTCTTCCTCCATTTATTTATTTATTTATTTATTGCTAACAATTTTATCCATATCTCTACCAAATTTGTCTGGAAAACTTAGCATTCAGCAGTGGTTGTAAAGTTGCTGTTGCTAGTAGTCCTTTTGTGGGTGAATCTGAGAAGAAGACATTTCACAAATAAGATAATACAGTGGGCCTAGGAGGACAAAACTTACAATCTCCTGCCTGTGGACAAGCTTCTTTGCATCCTCATTTTTCTTCAGCCATTTACATCACTCAGAGATAGAAGCACAAAGAGTAGAGTTTTTGGCTTTGGGCTCATTTATATATGTGCATTGTTAAAAACCGTTTGTGACCAAGACAATGCTGAATTTTGAATTTCTGCCACCCTAGCTAAGAAAAGATTCAAATGACCCACATAAATTTATCAATGAAGAGTTAAAAACAAAACAAAACCTTTTCTTTTTTTTAGGTGAAGCAACCCTTGATTGACCTCACAGACTGCAAGGACTTTGTCAGTTTATAATCCCTTATTTTTTTCATTTTTTAAAATTTTTTACACCTACAGCACCTGGTCTTCCTAGGTGGTCTCCCATCCAAGTACTAACCAGGCCCGACCCTGCTTAGCTTTCGAGATCAGACGGAATTGGGCTTGTTCAGGTTAGCATGGCTGTAGACCAAAACTTTTTCTAGCAGAAGTGTTCAGATTATTTTAAAGGAAACAGATTAGCAAAACAATTTCTTCCTTTTCTCACACTGACCCAAGTATAATTATTTATTTTGTTTTTAAGTTTTTAATTCTCTTTTTCACTGACTCTTTAACCAATCCTATTCAGGACTGATGAAATGTTGTACTCCATTAAAAATTCAAAAGATATTTGCTGAAGATTAAAAATTTTGTGGTTCAAAGATACTATCAATAAAGTAAAAAATCAACCCATTAACTGGAAGAATATATTTGTAAATCATATATCCAATAAGGGATTTATATCCATAATATATAAAGAACTATTACAAGTCAATAATAAAAAAACCCAATTAAAAAAAAAATGAGCAAAGGATTTGAATAGATATTTCTCAAGAGAAATATATAAGTAGCACATAAGCACATGAAAAGATTGTTATCATCATTAGTCATTAGGGAAATACAAATTAAAACCATAATGACATTAATTTTTGACCTACTAGAATGGTTATAATAAAAAAGGTGGAGACTAACAAGTGTTGGCAAGAATATGGTGAAATCAGAACACTCATACATTGCCGGGGGGAATATAAAATGATGCAGACACTTTGCAAAACAATTCTGAAGTTTCTTAAGTTAAACATAGATTTACCATTTGACTTAGCAATTCTATTCCTAGGTACGTTAAGACTCAGTTATATTCTTAGCAGAGCCTATGAACTTTAAATTTGATGTAAAACTTATAAAATGCCCTATTAAACAAAAGCAAACAAAATAAAAAAAAAATAAAAAGCTCTTGTTTATCATTTCCCAGAGAACAAAAACTATGCTTATGCTAAAGCTAACTGTGCCCTAGGTTATCCACCTTAGTGTCAGCTTTGTACCTCTACACCTGTTTGGTTTTTTCTGATGGGATAAATAAAGAAATGGAAAATAAGCTCTAACAAGCTTCAAGTCTCTGTCCAAACTTATTTATCGAGTGTAGAAGTCCAAGTTCCAACGTGATTGTTATTTTGAGTGAAAAAATTCTCTCTGAAATTTTAAAATAGGCACATTAGAAGCCAAATGTACATTAGTTACCTGCTCCCATCCCCCATCCTTTTTTCTTTTTGAAGGATATATTCTGCATGATGGAGGCTAAAAGGTGGCAGCTGTGCCAAAGTAGTGGACCCTAAATCGCTGAGCAAATATGAGAGGGGGGAAGCTCTGATTGCTCACAGTACAGGAGTGAATATGCGCTCTCAACCACAAATCAAGCAAGCTGAAAAAAAAAAAAAAAGGCCCAATCAAGGCAGTAATGGCCTCCACTTCACAATCAGACAAGTGCTTCTTACTTGAAAAATCCTACCATTTATAGCTGATTGCTAACCCTGGCCTCATTTCTAATCTAAAGGGCGAGTAATAATTTGAAAAAGGAATTATAACAACTTCCCAACAATTTAGCAAATTGTTATTATTTCAGGGGGAAGGAGGAGGGTAGAAAGGAGTTGCTTTTGTAATGTGTTTCTTTTGGGGGCTACCATTTTCATGACATCAAATCCCATTGCTGCCATGCTAGAATAGCAACTAATATATATTAGAAATATGGTTTTTTTAATGGTGATATTTTATGCCATGTCACATGTTCCGATATGGTAAAAGTTACGAGCCTTCAAAGAAAGAGGGAGGAAGATGAGCTATTAATTCTTTTATACATATTTATCTTCAATATTCCCCAATAAGCCTGAGTGAATGTCCTTGAGTGTCACTGTTTTGGAAAGATTATTGACCTTTCAGAGAATTTGACTTCATAAAAAATATTATTGTTAAATGCTCCACTGGGTTTTTACTCTGAGTGTTGTAGTGTTGATGGATTTAACTCAGGTAATATAATAATAGATAGTCATCTTCTACATTTTTGTTTTTGAACTTCTACATTAATATAAATAAACATATAAAAGCTAACCATTTTAGTAACATGTCCCATCCATAAAAGTGCAGTACCTTTTACAATGATACTATTTTGGAGATTAATGTAATTGCTCCTACTGAGCAAGACACTCGCACACACATGTATGTGTACAATATTCTCATTACAAAGCAGCTGAGCATACATATCTAATGTAATACCGTACGGAAGAGGTTAGGACCATACCGCTTTCTGAGAAAGTAAATTAGCTGATGAGAGTACAGGACAGAGGGGTATATTGAATCACAGACACAGGAAAGATAGTAGAGACCACCCTATTCAGCCTCTTAATTAGTATTCAAACGAGGAAACGAAGGCTGGGAAAGGTAGCAACTTCCTAAATGGCACGCAGCTAATAAATGATGGAGATCACATTAAAACTTGATGTCTTTACTCCCACCGCCATATCTTTTGCATTATAACCTATTCTTTAATATCTTCCCAATGACTTTAAATTATGCATTTTTCAGGAATGAGACACATTATTCTCATATAGTACAGACGTCAGTGATTTTTGTAATAGGATATGCTTAACATCAACATGCAACTTTAAGCCTATAGTGCAAGCAGTAATAATGTTTCTGCATATTTGCCACTTTTCATTATCCTTGTAGTAAAACTTCTCTGTAGTTTAGAACCACTTTGTCCTGAGATATGAGAACATTAAAATGTTACCTATTGAGAAAACACTTTATTCTCTTTTATTTTCCAAATGAAACCAGTTACTTAAAACAAAATGGACAATTAGTAGCAGAACCTAAACACAGTATTGTTTTTCATTTCTCTTTTTAGGTAGACAACCAGCAGAAGAATTCCGTGGGCAGAACACAGGCCTCTGCAGCTGTAGCTATGCACAGCATAATTGACATGTCTTGGAAATTCAGGCCATAATTCTAATTCTAAGTTAGAAAAAAATGGAGCTCCCTATCATTTGAGTCAATGTAAGCTTAATGGCCATTTTTATCATGCATTCATTTTTAGTAGAAAAAAAACTTTATTTTGATATTTTCCATGGGTCTAACAAATATGAGAAGTAGAAAATATATCTAGTTTCTGAATCAAGGGAAATACTTTGATTTTCAATTGAAAATGTTAAACAATATGCTATGTTTTCTGAAGCACAACAGATTTTAAGCAGATCTAAAAAATTAGATTTAGAAAAACAAATATAACTATCTTTATTTATGTGTGTAACTGGAGTAAGAAGGCTAAATTTTTCAGATACCCAGAAATGATTTATAGCTTGCAATTACGCACTCCATTCAATATAAACAGGATCATAATTCATATTACATAATCTATAGTGCATTCTAAAATACATAATACTACTCTAAAAAAAAATTCCTTATATCATCTTTCATGTCCAGCACCATGGCTTTAAAATGAATTTTTTTAAAAAAAATAAGGAACTGATATTATTAAATCCCAGAGAGGGGACGCAAAGTACTTTTAGGAAGGAGCTTGAAATTTTAAAAACTTTTAAGAGGAGGGAAATCTGAGATATCGTAATGGAAAGTATTCATTTTGTCAATGGAAGAAAAATGCTCCATTCTAATGGACGAATTTGCTATATTTCATAGTATTTTGAAAATTAGTGAAAAATTAAGAAGACTTTCACTGAGGCTCAGGAGGATAGGAATGTAAAAGCTTTAAGAAAAGTGCCAAGCAAAACTCAAATACCGACAAAATATTAAATAGTCACTACAGACAAAAACATGAGATGAAGCATTATGCCCTCAAAAGTAGTTTGATTATTTTAGTAGAATTAACAAAAATGAACTTTAAATAAAAAACTCAAAGCACACTTTCATTTTCAAAATTAGACCAAATAATAGAATCTATTCACAGTCTAATTAGGGAAAAAATTAGGGATCTAACCTAGGAAAATGTTTTTCCAGGATAGCACTTTTCTAGAAAATGTCATATTCCTAATCTCTTTTATTAAGACTAAATATCTTAGAATATTACCACAAGCTAAAATGATCCCTATTGTTAGGAAATAGATTCCTTAATGTGAATCATAAGCACCAAATATTGTTTATAAATACAGTAATATTAGCACACACATTTTGTCACTGCTTGTAATACAATCAGCTGCTTTAGTCAATACAAAAAGACACAAAGTGTACGATAAAGGCAATGTCTTTTCTCTTGCCCATTAAGTGAAAGAATATCTGATCCTCAGATCTACTCAAGCAATATCAGACTTCTCCCATTCAGAAGAACTTTTCTCTCATTACAAAATATATATTTATAGCTATGAGCTATAGCAGATGTAGCTACAAGAAAAAAAAGGCAGGGTTTTTAAATAAAAATTCTGGTAGCATCGTCAGGAACGATGTGTGGAACGATTTCAAGGCAGGCTTCTTGAATACTAAAGTTACCTATAGATGGGAAATCTGAGTTTTATGGACTAAATGGAAAAGTACTCAAGTTGTTTTAGCTGTGTAAATCGTTAGACACATTATAAGGAGAACTTAAAATCTGTAAGTATTTAAAAGCACTTGTAACATTAAACCTATGCATATGAATTTTATAGTAGCCATTTAACAGTTAATTTTTGTATCTTGAAAAGCAAATGTTGGGGAGAAAATATAATAGTAAGGAATACAGCTTCTACAGGTATCAAAGAAATGAAACACGTACGTTGTAAAGGGATCTCTTTACTAAGAAAAACGCTATGGAAAGAGGTAGCATTAAGATTCAATAATGAATAATTAAACTATATTATGATTTTTTTGTGTTCGTGGCAATTAAATAAAACTAGTAAATACCAGTCAGTGTGGTTTAGAGAAGCAAGGATGGATTAAAACAAAGAGTAACAAAAACCTGAATGAAAAATTAAATATTGAAATATGAAATCTGAGCATATGTTTAAACTTTTTAGAAATTATTGATTGTTAATAATATATACTTATGTTAAATATAAGAGGCTTTTTTTGCACTACATTATTTATCAATGAAAATTAGAAAAAAGTGAAAGTGAGAGCTAATAAAATAGAGACTTATGATACAGATTAAAAAATAAAATTACTTACCTAATATCCAAGCACGATGTACTTAATTTCAGAAAATATTAATACTACATACATATGCATATTGAAAATATACAAAGCCACTTTGAATTCTGCTCTGAGCTTAATTTGAAAGCTTTCTTGGAAGAAAAAAAACACCACACTTCTTCCTATGTGCTTATTGCTACCAGCATAATTACCTAAGAAGAATATGCCATGATGATAAACTTCATTACTCAATAACATCAGTAAACATTAAAATATTTAAAGAATATTGTACTGCATTATGGTTTATTCTATTTAGATATCACAATTATAGCAGCCTTTTCTTCTTGTATTTCTCTAAAGGATGAATTGCTAAGATTGATAATCTGCCGCTAATGCAAGCTGATATTACAGTCATATGACCTAATTAAACATCAGGACTCATATTTAAAATATATAATTACCAGAGTGTCATTTTTAAAAATGTAATTACTAGTTTCTACTTTAATAGAAAAAAATGATGTTCATGTCAACAGACTATGGGAAGTTTTCTGGAAAGTGTTTTTCTTCTCTGATTGTAAAGAAACAATGAAAAGTCTCAGTGTTGAAATCCAGTATTAATATTATTTTCATAGAATAAATTTTCTCATCTTTCATCATGTGGAAATTTCTGCTTTCAGAAGTATATTTTGTGTTATTTATTATTGTCACTTGGAATCTATTCATCTTTATAGACACAAATTTTCATTTTTGGCATCTGAGAAAGCCATTCATAACACTAGCTTGATAGGTAAGTAAAGCAACAAATTTCTATTACTTTAAAACAAAATAGATTCAAAGATTTGAGGCTTTGGGGAAGAATTTTTCATTTTTGAATTGCACAAAATCATTCATAATTACCTCTTAGTGATTTCAATATCACAAATCCCTTCTGATTAGCCCTCTTAAAAAAAAAAAAAGGAAAAAAATAGACGAACCTGCTTCAGAATTGTTTGCTCTGTTGGAGGCCCTTTCTTAGAGAACGACAGATTATGTAATTAAATTGAATCGTGTATTTTCCATAGAAACAAGGCATGATACTGGAACTGATGCAAGCTATATGCTCATTTCTATATTTAGAATGCTAACCGTCAACAGGGTAGCGGTCCACTGACAGACCGACCAAGAGTTAGGCATCACATGTAGCTTTTCCGTTTTAAAAATATGGAAAGACAGAAAAAAGAAGTGACTGTAGATATGACTGATGAAACATAACCTTTTTAAAGAACTAGTTTTCATTCCTTGAGTGAAAGACTGACTCCACAAATAGTATTTTCCCATGTAGAGGACTGATTTGCTTAGAGTGCAGTATAGAGAAGTCTGGGGAAACAGTTAAGTTTAGGATCCAAAAGGAGATCCAAGCAAGAAAGCAAAAACCTCCAGAAGTTTGTAAGTGAAAACACAAATGTAATATTTAAGAAAAATGCTCTTTCATTTTTCAAGTGCAAAGTGTAAACTAGAGATTACAAGGATAAACTAGATGTTACTGCAACTACATTTAACACACAATGGCGGTAGGAGAGAAACACAAATCACTGAAGATTTCTCAGCATTTGATTATCTTTATCTTCGTATTAAGGAACACTATTTCCTACGAGGCTTCACTTCCAGATTCTCTTAATTTATTTCTACATTTTCACCTCTCAACCACAATTGTAGTCCTAAGTACCTAGCCGTGCTGTTTTTTGAAATCCTCAGTCAGCATGGCACTCTAAATTGAAAGTGTACTCTTTACGTTTTATCAACACAATCACAAAGAAAATTCAGTGCCACAAAAGTCCCTCAAAATCAAGAGGTCAAAAATAATCTGTCAACAGTTATACAAAATCTAGAATATGTTGTCATCAGGAATCAGTGAAAATCAATCTTAGAATGATTGTTTTAAACCAACAGTAATGGACTATTTATAGAGTTAGTGATTAAATGTAGATATTTTAATTTTTAACTGCTTGTCTAAGTATTGAAAATTATGCTTAACAAACAGGACTGCATGAGCAATAATAACATTGAAAATACTAAAGAAAAAATTTGACATGGAACTCTATAATCCTGATAAATTTAACTATAATTATCCCTTCTTTTTCTAGGATACCTATAGATTTTATACAGATATACAGGAGACAGACATTTCCTTAGAGGCCTATACACAAATATATAGATTCATCCTTTAAATTTTTACAAAATGATGTTTTTTAAATGAATTTCTTATACATAAACTTTATGTAAAATATGATTTTGCAATTCTAACTAAATCTAGATTTTAGACTCAAGCTGACTAAAAAACTAAAGTAAAGCATGATCCCAATATAACTTTCATTTTACACCTTACATACAATACAATTTTAATGGCATACTGGAACAACAAAGGTGAAAACTTCTAGATACATAGCTTTTGTTAGTAATATACCAAAATGTTCTAAAATATCAAATGACTAAAATATCATTTGACATTATATAATTTCATTTTTTTAGTGGAATAAGTGGCAGAGTTCTTTTTTCTAAATAGTAGTTAAAAATAAAAATATCAAAATATTCTGAAATTGGTTTTATGAAGAAAATAAAACAAACCAAAACCCCACACCACTTCAGTCTTAACTGACGCTCAAAGGCTCTGCAGGGTCCATTGTGTGTGGTGCTCTGCCACCTGGTGGCTGCTTTGGAAAAATCTAGAAATGTGTTTGGCGTTCTTTAGCCAATGTGTTTTCTTTACCCTAACTTTTATAGAACTAATAAATTAAACTTCAGTTTAACTATATGTCTGTTGCTGTGGGAAACATTGGCTAGTTCACATGACTTACAAATTATCTTTTGCCTCATTTCAAAACATCAGTGTAAATTAGCTACAAGACTAACAGGCAGTTTGGATAAGTTATTGGCAATTGTTAAGTAAAATGAAATTACCCAAAATTTCTTGATCTCTGTATAGTGCTTTTCTCCATAGAGTAAAGAACAGTTTGTTTAACTCTTACTATATCCTGGAAAGTAGGTAGGAGTAGTATTAAGTCATGAAAAGCTGAGAAACAAATGAATACGTTAAATGCATATGACAGTATTTCTGTGTAATAATATGAACCTTCTTGCTGCTACATCACAGAGATGTGGTAGACAGTTTTAGATGTCATTTCTGTCAACATATCTCATAGATGATGTAAACGGCAAGATCCAATCTTTGAATAATGATCACTTACTGATTATTATACACTGATGAATCATTCCATGTTATTTTTTTAAAAAGTTGCTGTCATGAAGATAGCTAGTATTCAGAACATAGTTTCTAAATGTCAAGTAACTGAAGGTCTTTGGCTAATTCTATGGCTGGGGTGAATAACAATCGATTATAGCTCATTGAATAAAATAAGAATCCATGAGTCCATACTGATCAAACATACACACACACACATGTGAAAGAGAAGCTTTCTTTTGAAATAGAATGTCAATTAATAAATGTAGAAGGAATGGTGGAAATAGCAAATTACTATTTTGCAATCAAAATCATCATGATAATAACTGATTCAGACAAGAACTATCAATAGATGCTAAAACTAGCAGATAAAAGTTTGATGAGGAATAGGTTATTTACATATGTTCAATGTATAAGCACCCTACAAATTTCTTATTAACATAAAAGGAAAAATATCTGTAGAGTGTAGAAAACTGGCAGACACCACATTAACCACATGATTAAAATTAACATCACCAAAAACAGGATAAACCGAAGTCATATACTTCCTGAAGTGATACATCTACAAGAACCATTACTTATGTAGTATTCTTGCCAAAAATGCATAACCTGAATCAAATTATGAATAAATATGAGAAAAAATATAGTTGATAGCTACTTTAAAAAATCTCATTGTGTATTCCTCAAAAATGTCAATGTTATGAAAGGCAAGAGCTCACTGATTATTAATGACCAAATAAGGCTAAAAAAACATGAAAACTAGATGCAACTCACCTTTGTAAGTCAGATCCTGGGGCAGAAAAAGAAATTGCTAAAAAGAACATCATTGAATATTATGTTTAACATTGATGAAATTTGAATAAGATTTGTAGATTATACATGTTGCATAAACGTTAAATTTCCTGATTTTTATAATTGTGTTGAGTTTATATGAGACTGGTCTTGTTCTAAGGAAATATACATTGATATATTAAGAATAAAGAGGCATAATATCTTCAATATACTCTCAAATGGTTCAGAAAAAAATGTTTATATATATATGTGTATATATATATATATACACATATATATATATACACACACACACACACACATACAGAAAGAGAGAGAGAGAAAGAGAGACAGAGGAGAGAAGTCAATATGGGTAAAGTATATAAGTGCATTCAGGAGATTTTTATACTATTATTTTCTGTAGATTTAAAATTATTTCAAAATAAAAAGCTTTAAAAAAGATCTCTCTATATATGTGATATATATGATACACATACATATGATACCCATATATATGATACACATACATATGCACATATATAAGTGTATCACTTCAGAAGGCATATATACATAATTATTTTTCCGTAGATTTGAAATTAATTCAAAATAAAAAGCTTTAAGAAAACTTACTGTAGAAAACAGAAGAACCCGTCACCTTTAGTCACAAAGTATATCTTGGAACTTTAGAATGCTGAGTCTGGAAATTCGAGTATTGAGTCAGATAAAAAGCATAATATTGTGCACACAGTACCCTCTAAACTTATTTTTTCACTACTTAATTTTATCAATCATATTATAAAGATTTTTCCAAGAAATGAATAGTAGTAGAATTTGAGTATTCTGTCATTTGTCTGTAAAAGAAGAAATTAGATAATACTCTTGAACTCTCACACATGCAATGCATTGATAAATTGTAATATTTTAAAAAGGATCATACACTGTGATCAAGTGGTATTTTTTTCCAGGAATGCTAGAATGATTCAACATTGGCAAATCAATCAATATGATACACCACATTAACAAAATGAAGGATAAAAGTCATACGATGATCTCAATAAATGCAGGAAGAATATTTGACAAAATTCAACATCCATATATGATAAAACTCAACAAAGTGAGTACGGAGGGAAAGGACCTCAACATAATAAAGCCCATATATGACTAGCCTATAGCTAACATCATAGTCAATGATGAAAAGTTAAAATCTTTTCCTCTAAGATCAGGAACAAAATAAGTATGCTCACTCTCACCACTTTTAGTTAACATAGTATTGGAAGTCCTAGCCAGAGCAATTAGGCAAGAAAAAGAATAAAAGATATTCAAATTGGGAAGGAAAGAGCAAAATTGTCACTGTTTACAGATGACATATACAGAAAACCCTTGAGGGGGTTTGTATGGTAACTTGCTGTTCTTCTGAATTTTTAAACTGCTCTTTAAAAAACCCATTCAATTTAATAAATGAATAATAACATGTACGATGAGTTAAAATTAAAGTTTAAATCGAACCATTTTAAAGACAAAAAGAAAGAGCTGAGAAATAAATGCTTACCAAGAATCAAATGCATAAAAATCCAGGACATTAAATTATTGGATTTAAGAACATATGCATTTATGGGTATTAAAATTCTTTAGCATTAAGAGAGAACTGCATGTTGAGAGTAATAAGGTAGAGCAGAGAAAGGAGAGACTTAAAGGTCAAAGTTCTTTTGTAAAGTCCAAAAATCCTAACCAAAAAATATTCCTTATTATAAGCCTTATAAAGCACTGTTAGATTTTACTTCCCCTACCTCAAGTTCAAGGTCCCATCCATAGAAGCATGACAACAGCCTTTCTTCAAGGTTCTTTAATACTTAACCCAAGAACTTAACTAACTTCTGTCAAAAAAGAGGAAGTCCTTGTTTTCAAAATATGGTGCTCATCTGCCTTTGTTCTCGTTTGAAATCAGGTGGTTCTGAAGAACCCACTTCTCTTGTTCTAAGTTTAGACACTGAGACCGTTGCCTTAGCTTCCCAAACATCAGTGATGAGTGCTGGGTCCCTGCAGGCTCCTAAACTGTTACCGGTGGTCCTGCCACCTCCGGGATGTTGCCGGCGAGCAGATGGGGAGACCAGGCACATCACAGAACCTGCAGCACTCTGGGGAAAGAAGGGTTAAGCACCTGGACCCATTCCCCTCTTCAACCTTTGAAGCACGAAGGCTCCAATTCAGGGCCGGCTTCATGGGTGCACAACCTGTGCAGTTGCACCAGGTCCCATGCTGAGAAGTGTCCCGCACTTAATGCTCTGACGTTGCCATTTTGTAATTCTTAAACATTTTTTTAACAAGGTGCCCCCCCCATTTTCATTTTGCAGTAGTGTCCTCAAATTATGTAGTCAGTCCTGCTCAATCTCTTATTTATTGTATAATATACTAACATCAAAATATAGTTTAGTTCTCCTCCAATTTCTACCCTAGGGTTGCTAACGCTGGCGTCCACGGGACCCAACATTGAAGTGGGAAGGATTGCAGCAGGTAAGTCAGGGAGCCAGTAGGGGGTGCTGCGACTGCTGTGATGGAGAAAATAAGCCTGGTCCTAGTGGGCCGCTAATACTTGGCTCTAGGGAGCTGTCATGTGGAATGTGGGCCAGTACAGCCAGATCTTCCAATTTTTAAAGAACAACTAGAGATGTACTTTTAAAAAAATGAAATCATCATGTTTCAAAATATTGGCTCAATTAGGAAAAATAACCCTTGTGTGGACCAAACCTCTGCTTGGTCATACCTTGGCCAGTTTATAACCTTGGCCTGGAATTTCAAAAATAAAACCACAATTCTTAGTTCCCTTCTCTGTTTCTCAACAAATCTGACAACTTTTTTTTTTTCTCTTTTAGAACACAAAAGTACAGTAGACCCTTGAAAATCATGGATTTGAACTGCACAGGTCCACTTATATGTGGATTTTTTTTCAATAAATACCATAAATGAATTTCTCTTTGTTAAAATTCTCTTAATAACATTTTCTTTTCTCCCGCTTACTTTATTATAAGAATACAGTATACAATATACAAGAATACAGTGCATAACACATACAAAATACTTGTTAATCTACTGTTTATATTATTGGTAAGGCATCTAGGCAACAGTAGGCTATTATTTGTTAAGTTTTGGGGGAGTCAGAAGTTACATGTAGATTTTTTACTGTACAGGGGGTCAGCACCCCTAACTCTCATGCTGTTCAAGAGTCAACAGTAGTTAATTTGTAGGTGACAAGGAGAAATGAAGAATCTAGGCCTTAGAAATAAACACCTGCCTCCATTCTAGGAGAAGAAAAACAATTTTTTTAAATTTTAAATAGATCAACAACAATGAAAAACAAAAATTAAACAAATGAATAAATAACAATAAAAACCAAGAAAAGAAACAAGGTATTTCTCAATGAGTGATCTTGTATATTAAATTATTACTAACTGCCCCTTTGCAGTTATTAATATTTTTGATTGGGCATGTGGATTGGTTACATAAATAGAATAATATATTCAGGGATGCTAAGGAGTGAGTAGGATCAATGTCCCCTTGGTTTTATGGCCAGCACCTGGTCGCTCTTCTCTACTAACCTAAGAGGTACAGGGTGTTATTACCAGTTCTATTACCCTAGAAAAGAGGAGTAGGAGGCAGCCTCTCTCTTCCAGATTCTTATGCATATATTCGGGTTACAGAAACTTTGGAATACATAGGTCCCTTGGGGATCAGTTTAAAGGAGTGAAGGAAAGTGAATGGATTATGAGCCCTTTAGAGAAGTTTTTAAACAGAATGCATAGTCATTCCACCACAGGATGCCCTTCTCCACTCCAGCCCCCACCATTTCCCTACATTTCTTATGTCTTTAGGGCTTATTTTTAAATTGTTTTTCTTCTCTTTCCATCTACCTACCTGGGAGGTAATTCCATATTCTATTCATTAAATTAGAAGAAATGTTCCAGACATTCTGAAACTGTAAGATTTCTTTCCTGGCCCAATTCCCTTCTGGCAAGACTGCTGTATATGTTAGTATATAAGAATGTGCACTACACAGCTTCACAGAATGCCATTCCTATTGTCATCAGTGGGGAATGTCTCCTCCTGGAGTTGTACAGAGTTCAACTTACACAGCTGTACGTGTTGCCATTCCTCCTGGCAGCTGCCTCAGACCTAAGGATAAGGACAGTGACTTAACTAATACATTGGAAGCTCCTGCTTACCCTCCTATAAAGTATATATGCAAAATCTATGACATGGGTACATCGCAACTTCTGATCATGTTACTTTTTTTTCATTAAGAAATCTTTAATTTCTTTCCAATGCCTTCAGGATTAAGTCTATTACCAGTGGATTCTAAAAGTGTTGGGCTGATTTTAGGAGCATCATTTGAATGAGTTGTTTAAAAAAGAAAGATTCCTAAATTCCAGATTGAAGATTCTAGCTTGAGAGTAGGGTAGCACCGGGGAGCCAGTGTTTCAGAGCACAGTGTCCCATGCTCCCTTCTAGCCTAGTAACTGTGATGCAGAGCCATGTTTAGAAAACACTGGTCTGTCTCCACGCTGGGTGCCAAGGCCCTTCACAACTGGGCTTCAACCAGTTTGACTCATTTCATACCAGATATTATATTTCAGCTTTTCTGGAATATTCACATCATTGAATATATCGTGCTCTTTGGTGCCTTAATTACATTGTACATTCCTTCTGTCTTCAAGAGCTTTTTATTTTTATTATTTTTTTTAAATTTCTCTATCAACTGAACTTATTTCTTGTTTTTTAAGACCTAAACAAAATGGTATCTCCTTGAAGTGGACTTCTAGTACTTCCTCACCTAGAATCAACTATTCCCACTTCTAGGTTCTTATAACGGTCTTTATGATAGACACAATCCTTAAAAATTGTTCATTAGATATTGCTCCCAAAGAACTTTTAAAACTATATACTTAACATCATAAATATATTTGCTTCGTGTTTACATCGTAAGTTTAAATCACTACCAATAATATAATTTCTAGTACATTAAAACATCAACGCTTTCAAATAAATGTATGCTTTTTTTTTTTTTTTTTTTTTTTTTTAGGTACATCCAAAGTAATCTCAATACCTGTCTTAGGTCAAGTTCTTCCAGAAGAAGACACTATTCTAGTGCAGGTGATTTATTAAGCAGGCACTCTCAGGAGAAACAGTAAGGGAGTAGAAAATACAGGATAGGATTCAGGTGAAGCCTCAGCCTCAGCCTGATGCTGCTGGGAGCTCAGATGGCAATTGCACATCCAAGTTTATCCCATTTTCGGGCAACAGAGTTGTCTTGAAGTTCTGCACTTGTCATTATTGGCTTTGAGACAGTGGGTATGTATATGGAGGGGAAGAGAACAGGAAAACAGACTTCTAGGCTTTTCCTTGTCTCTTTTAGGGTGGAGAGGCTCCAGTAGCCTAAAGCAAGGGCAGCAAAAACATGCAGGCAGGAGGTGGGGTGCAGCACTAAATAAAGAGAACTGCAGCTACTCAGATGGGTTCCAAAAGTGTCCTCTGCAATACCCCAATAATATATTATCAATAGTTTCAAAAAGACATAGATTTCTGATTCTGGGAAGATGGAGTATATATACTTGTTCCTGTTCTTTCCCCTAAGTGCAACTAAAAACTCTGATCATTGTATATAAAACATAATATGACTGTGAAAGGTGAAGATAGGAAGAAGGACCAGCTAGGAATCTTGGGACCTAAAGAGCAACACAGTGGTTGAGCTCCCTGGGTTTTCCTTTGACCTTATATATCCCAGACTGGGCACTAGAAAAGCTAGCAACTCAGAAATGCAGTGGGCTCAGATTTAGGGGAAGGCATAACAAAAGACTGCTCCCTTTAGCCAAAGAACAGGAAAGGAACAGCCTAAGAAAACTTTTAGAAAGTAACAACTCTACTGAAGAGGCTCAGAAATTAGCTGTTGCATAGGAGACAGGTCAGGGCCAGAGAGCGGGAAGTCACTGTCTCCGAAGTTAAGGATATCGGAATGAGATGGCTGGGGTGGAGAGAGGAATGCAAATGAGGGCCAAAGACAGAAACCTGGAAATGTTTATAGCATTATTAGCCTTTAGTTTACAATTTTAATACTTGCGAGCTCTTTAAAAAATACATGCTAACTGTCCCTGGAGAATCTTGGGTCCTTTCTGTATTTTTTCAAAATTCTAAAAATGATTCTAAGGTGCAATAAATGTTGAAAACTATTGAAGAGTTGGATAGAAAAAGATTTGAAGACTTGCCATAAACAGGAAAATGATTTAGAAGCATTCAGGATATCCATGAAAGTGCCAATTCGTGGATGCAAGATTGGTCAACAGCACCAAAGCTGCAGGATGGCAAGGAAATTGAGGACTCTAAGGGGGTTCTTTCTGGAACGATGAAACAGAGGACTGTGTTCAAAGACTTCCTAAGTGTTGTAGGAATGTTAATAGAAATTAGAAAAGTAAATATTAATATCATGTTTTAAAGGCAAAAAAGAGAGCAGTTCAGAGCTGATAGAAAAAAAGGAGAAAAAAATCTCACAATAACTTGAGAACTGTCAGGGCACTATCTCTTATGATTTTATTAAGAGGATGATAGCTGTCTATAAGTCAATGTATTTTAAAAATGAGAGTACAAAATGGTAAGTCAGAAGGCAAGCAGTGAGATGCAAATCTAACTTATGAAAAGACTTTTAAGCAAATTATAAAAATACTAGGAAATGCCAAAATCACAACTCCAAGTGTACTACTTTACATAATGTTTCCTTATTTGACATTCTTGTATTTTTTAATTTATTAGTTTTTGACTAGTAATTTCCCTTTATGTAAAATTTTATGATTTGATATATTCTGAAAAGTGCAACACCTCATTTTAAAATGAAAATAGAAAATAGTAACTAACACATGTGCAAAAGTTTATACAGTTTTCACATTTTGATTTAACTTGATTCTGTCAATAGTCCTACTATGTAAATACAGCAGGAACAACTGTATATAAAAGAGGAAATGGAAGCCCTTAGAAATTAAGGGATTTTCGCAAGGACCTCCAACTGCTGTGTAGCAGTCAGAACTCAAACCCAAGTCGGAATTCCAATTCCTTGTAATTTTCCAAAGCACATTTGTACCATTAAGACTCCTGTATCTTATCATTTCTGACCTGGCTTAGTGAAAAACTATGCTCACTGTTTGCCAGTGGCAAGCTCTGGTGTGTGAGAAATAAAGAAGAAAGACAATTCAGATATTTTGTCCTGAACAATGGGGTATCAGTTGCTTTCTCCATGAGGTCAAAAGGAAAAAAAAAAACTTGTCATTGGATTCCATGCAACAAGAAGCAAACTCTGACCTGCCTTTAAAAGTCAGAGATTTCAAGGTTAAAAATAAATAAAATGTTACTATTTTTATTCAAATATTCCTAATGTTAAGGTGCTTTAAAAAAGGTATTACAGTTCTCCTGTTTTACAGAAGTACAACTTAAAATTTAAAAAAAGGGAGGCATTAAAAAATCATTTTATTTTTGTAATGAATTCCAATGTGATTAAAAGATGGTATTTAATGAGCAAACATTATATACAGCTATTTTAAACAACCATCTATGTTTATAAAATGAATTTCTCTAAAACATAGAGAAAAATTAAATCTTGCTTTTCTGAATGTATGATACACTCAACAAACTAAAATACTCTTATAAAGAGCATCTTTATAGTAATTATTTGAATTATTATTCTATCAAGACACTTCAGAACCAAATCTTAGTAATCTTCAGGGAAGACAGTGACACCGATTCCTAGATCATCATCGTTTTCAAGTTCTTTATCATTTTCTTCAGTATTACATTTGCCACTTGCTTTTCCTTGGTTTCTTTTTTTCTTATAAGAATATGAGTTACTTTTCTTGTTGATTTTCTCTTTGGAATGTGAGTCAGTTTCTCTTTCCAAAGCATGTTGTAGGCAGTTGTAAAACCTGTAAGAAATAAGTACTACTGTTATATTTGTGTGTTTGGAAACTGAATGACTGAAATACACCTAGAACTTGTAAATTATGTAAACTTGATCTCCCATATTAACCCTAATATGTGAAATGAATCAAAGAAATTATATGCTTCTTGCTTTTATTATTAATTAGAAAAAAAACATGTATTTTCAGTTCTTTAAGAAGAGTCCTGAAAATTGGGTTGGAATCACCTCCTGACAATCTCTTTTCTACCTCAATTTCTATTCCACATAGAGGGGTCAAACAAAAAAGGTAAAAAAAAAAAAAAAAAAAGACTATTTCTTTATAAAAAATCATAATGTAATAGCTCATTTTAGAAAATTTAGAAAATATAAGAAGTTACGAATAAAGATCACCTCTATATAACTAAGAAATAGGCACTCTATATTTTTATTCTTTCCAGTTTAATGTATTCTGATTAATGTATTTATACATGCACCTACTGTCTTTTATATATATATATATATCTAGTATCTTTTATACAATTGTGATACTACATATAAAGTTTTATATTAGTTTTTCAAATTTCATATTTATTGAAAACATTTTCCATATCTTTGAATGAACTACAATATAACATTTAATGGTAGTATAACATTGTCATCTAGACTGGCCTTAATTTATTTTCAAATTTTTACTAATACAAATGACAATGTGACATTTTTGAAAATAATGTGATTTGAATTTCTAGTTATTTCTTTAGGATACACATCTGGAAATGTTAATTACATGGTTAAAAGATACAAACCTTTTAAGGGTCTTGAGAAATATTGTTTTCCAGAATAGATGTTCAAAAGATATGCTTCTAATAGCAGTACTTGAGACCACTTTATTCATATGTTGAACATTACCATCAAAAAACACATTTTACTTGGATAGGTGACGATAGTAGCTCATTGTTTCAATTTCCATTTTTTTTGCAAGGAAATTAAACATGTTTCATTACCTACTTTGAATTTTTAAAAATGTGAATTGTTCTTTTCCTTTACTCATATTTTCTACTGGAGTTTCATTGTTAATTTTGTGATATGATTAACTGTTTTCTCCCTAAAAGTGGGGCCTTGTTTCTTTTCTACTCTCACATTAACACTTAATGAGTCTTCCTGACACAGTAGCCTTTGGCATGTGTTGGAAGGTATCAAGGTGTGTTGCATGCACTTCACATCAGCATTCTACTGGGAATGCTGGGGTTAGCTAATTCCAACCTTCCTGAATCCAGATTTCTTCATTTATAAAACTGGGTATGATCCTGTACCCAGCAGGGTTGTCAGAGGGTTAGAGGTGATGTATGTGAGTACCTAGCACAGTGCCCAGTACAGAATAAGTTCTCTATCATGACTTTCTTATAGATTATACACTCATGAGACCAAAGACCCCCATCTATCTTGTTTTCTGTTATATTCTTAGCATGCAGTAAAGTGCTGAAACACTTGGTAAAAATATGCCAAATAAGTGAATAAATAACTACTGAACAAAAAAGGTAACTTTTTAAAAATTATAATAAGTCCCAAATTAGAATGACCTGAAAGCTGAGAATTCCCTTGCCATTACAGGGCTCTCATTCATGCTTTATATACTATTTTAATGGAAGACTATTACAGGAAATTTTTGACATCTGCAGAAAAGATCGTAATTTAGACCAATTTTCTTCTTTCTTTAATTCAAAGAATAGGCTAAATTTTACTTGCAAAGATTCTAAAACTGCCCTAAAAAAGACAAAATATACACCTACTCCCAAATATTCCACACAATTCTCATTAATACGTACCTAACATGACTATAACATATCCTATCCATATTTCAAGAATGTACATACTCGCCACTGTATATATCCTGCACCAGGCTTGGCATGTAATAGGTGCTCAACAGATAATTTTTCAATGAATAAATCAATCTCCAAGAGGGTATTACAGTAAACAGGAAAACTGTAAGACGTACGAGAAAAAGGCTTTGAAAAATATTTTAATTTTTTAGACTCTGTTCCATGGTGATAACCTTTTTATTTAATGCACCCTATACAGCTTTACTTACCTGAGACATGGCTTCCCCACAAAAACATCATCTGCCCTGCATTCCTCAAATGGAGACTGCTTATCCTTTCATATCCTGCCTATCATAGAGTTGAGAGATGAGGTCAGAATTGAATGGGCTCACCAAGACTTTGTAAGAATAAACTCCTTCATCTGCCACTCATCATCTACCAATATTCTGTTCAGTCTCTAACATTCATGAAAACTTCTATACTTGGCTTGATCTTTCTCTCCAGGTCTTGCTGTCATCCTTTAATGACTGGTTTTCTTCTTATCTTTCACACTGCCTATTTAGAATGACTTAATAAAGTGACCTAACAGAGTGGCTCACTTCATCTAAAACATAAATCTTAGTATGCCACAAAATGAATTGCCCTTAGCTGATCATAAGAGGTTTTCCATGATATGCAACTTCCCCTTCTATCATTTTCCACCCAACCCTGCACTTTAGACTCAGGTAACCAAGTCTTTTTTTTTTTTTTTTTTTTTCCCCTTCTGGATTATATTCTATTCCTAGAAAATTAAAGATAAAATTGCTCTCTTATGATCATAGAGAATTAACAGCTTGTTTAAATATATCTTGTCATCACATAAACAAAGGTAATTACAGAAGAACAGATGCTTTATTTTAATTTCTTATTAAAGAACCTAAGGATTCAAAGCTATATCCTTGGGGTACAAAAAAAAACAACTGGTAAGATGGGACAAAGACTCTTTTGTGCTGAAAGCCAAAGAATAAAAACTTCAAATACTTTTTCATTTTCTTTTATTAAGGGAACTTTTAAAAAGTCCTTTGGGAAACTATCTTACTCATTAAGTTAGAAATTTGTTTTCCAATTACATGTTCTCCCCTCATACTATGGCCCTTTGCACAGCATACTAAAGCCCAATTCTCAAAGTGTAATTTCCTCAGCTCTCACAGGCTACAAAAAGAGCTTGAGGTATAAAAAGAAATCTATGCTCAGGCAACTGTTACTTTTCTCCCCTCAAAAGAAAATCAAATTGTCTCGTTTTTCTACCTCTGCAGTCAAGATTATCAAGCCATAGGACAACATGTACTTAGTTCTCTTCCTGAGAATATTTTCCAGGCCAGTGCTGGGAAAATGAATTCTTGCTTTCAAGTCAGTTATAGGACCACTTGCAAGAAAAAGTTGATTATTTCTTGAACTTCTAAAATAGGAACATAAAATTAATGAAATATAAGCACAAATTCATACCCTTTTAGGCTTCCATTATTCACAAGTAACAAAACTATTCTCATATATTACGTATTTGAATTTTAATTGATTAAGCTCTAGCATTTTTATGAAAAAAACATGGCTCTGCCAGGTGCTGGAAACAGAGGTAAGAGACAGTCTGTGCTCTCAGGGAGCTCAGGGTTTAATGGGAGCTGCAGAGCTGTAGACACATACAACACGTCACGTAAGAGTCAAGAAAGCAGGAGCACGCTGGGGGCACTTTGCTCCAAGTGAGGTCATGAAAAGCTCCCTGGAAACAAACCCAAAACCTGGGCTGAATTGGAAGGGTGAATGGGAAGCTGGTTAGGTGATGGGATGGGAATTATGAAAGAAAAAAAAAATGAGGGGAGAGGATAACCAAGGAGGAACTATCAGAAAATAAAGTACGAATTTTCACTTTATATTATTTATCTTTTTGATCTTAAGTATACAGGAAATTGTGTGAGTTATTTATTAACCTGCTTTAGTTTCATTTTAAAAAATAAGACTAGAAACTACCAGGAGTCTAAGACATCTGTTATCCTTGATTCCTCCTTCTCTTCTCTTCTACCCTATATCAAATCTGTTGCCTTGTTTGGCTGATGTTCTGCATTATCACTCCCATTCATTTTGTCACTGTCATGTTACTACTTGCCTGCACTATGTAGCAAAAGCCTACTCTTGTTTACCCCATTTCCAAATAATCTTACATGTCTTCTAGAGTAATCTTATAAACCTTAAAAGTAAGACTCTGATGGAAAAAGTAAGTTAACTAAATTTAGCATTTATTAACCACCATTCTTGTGCCAAACACTCAGAAAATAAGGATGAATAAGAAACTGTCCTTGCCTTTGGGTACCTCAATATAATAATGTGTTAACTTTTAAGTTCTTTTATTGTTTACAATTAATTTAATAAACATTTACTGGGTTTCTACTATGAGCCAGACACTATGTAAGGTTTTAGGATAAGATCTGGTGTAAGAGATATTTGTGCGCGCGTGTGCGCGCTTGGTGGACGGGAGAAGTTAGTCCTATTTTCAATGTGACCCTATTGTAGTGGGGAAAAAAAGACATACATGCAATTAAATAATTACAATTCAATATGAGTAACATTTCTGATTTACACTGAGGCATAAACTATAATGATACTGGTAAATGATAAGAATCTGAAGCAAGGAAATGGCTATGGAGTTGAGACTAGCATAAGACAGACATTAAGGAAAGACTGATGGGATATTTTAGTTAGATATGTTCAATAGATTATTGGATATATGGACGCACAATTTAGGAGAGATTTGGAAGACCTATCTGTACATGGAGAAGTAGTGAAGCTCTGGGCCAGGAACAGAATCCTAGAAAACAACAATATTTAAGCAATAGGTAGAATAATAAGAGAAATTGAAAAGGACGTTAAGAAAAAGCACCATAAGCAGGCGGAAAAGCAGCAGTGATATAACAGAAATTCTTATCAACAGGTATATGAAAAAATATGCTCAGTGTCACTAATCATCAGGGAAATGCAAATCAAAGATAACACCTCATGTGTCAGGATGGCAATTAGTAACACACACACACACACACACACACACACACACACACACACACACACACAGAAATAGGACAAGTGTTGGCAAGGATGTTGAGGAAAGAGAACCCTTATACCTTGCTAGTGAGAATGTAAAATGGTACTGCTCATGGGAAAACAGTAAAGCAGTTCTAAAAAGAGTTAAACACAGAATTACCGTGTGATCCAGCAATTCCACTTCTGGGTATACACCAAAAGAATTGAAAGCAGGGACGCAAATGGATATTTGTACACCCATGTTCATAGCATCATGGTTCACAATAGCTAAAAGGTGTGTAGGGGGGAACCCCCAAACATCCATTGACAGATGAATGGATAAACAAAATGTGATATATAAGTACAATGGAATATTTATTATTCAGCTTTAAAATGAAATTGACACATGCTACAACATGGATGAACCTTGAAGACATTATGTTAAGTGAAATAAGCCAGACACAAAACAGACACAAATTTGGGTGTAGAAAGGTTTTGGAGATGGACAGTGGTGATGGTGGTGGTTACATAACCATGTGATGTGCTTAATGACACTGAACTGTACACTTAAAAATGGTTAAAATGGTAAATTTTATGTTATGTGTATTTAACCACAAAAAAGAAAAGTAAAAAGACAACAACAAAAAAACACCCAACCATTGGAGTCATTTACTTTTCCTCTCCAATTTGCTTTATTTTTATCAACAATATTATATGCCAATATTTTCAGCCCTTTCATTTTATACTTTATTCAAAACATTTATTTTCTGATTTTACAGTTGGTGAACAGAGGAACATGGCTACTTTCATTCTACTCATAGCCAAATGGTGGTTTCATCTGACCCAAGATAAATCTATCTTATTAACAAATACAAAGATAATCTTCCTCTTATAATTGGTAAGTAGATCTCCAAACTTTATATTTTTCATCTGGAAATCATTATATATGAAATTATCCTACTCTTCCCACTAAGAAGTGGGCTTGGGAACTGTTTTTCACTAACAAGTCCTTTTTACTATTGAAAATATTTTACCTGTAATTTTGATTTTTCACATTTGCAGAAAATCTTTTGTTGTTGAAATGTTACTCATTTGGATTCTGACTTAAAAATTCTCTTATTATAGTTATTTTAATTGTGAAACTTTGGTCCTATGACAAACCAGTTTTAGTACTTGATGTCTGATTGCAGAACTCATTACCTCCAGGATTTATTATTTTTTCTCTCTTCAACATCAGAAGAGTAACTCTTTCTCTGCACTTGGTTGGATGTACAGCTGTTCCCAAAGGAGCTTCTAATTTGTTCGCCCTTTCTGAATTCACATGTAATCTTCTAATCAGTATCTTAAGACAGTTTTTATCCTTCTTTAATTTTTCACTGATTTTATATGATGAGCATGGCTATCTTGATAGCAGCATGCACACTATAATCTCAAAACATATTTTTGAGTCAATAGATTTAAAGCATAATTTGATTTTATAGTTGGTGAACGTGGCTCAATTAACTTCACCAGGTGTACAGTTAGTTGATCTTGGGCTATATTTATAATCTTGTTGAAATTCAAGTAAGGAAATAGAAAAACTGATTTGCTACTTCCTACAGTTTAGCAAACAGCCTCACTGAATACTAACAAATGTAGTACTTTTGGAATGGTACCAATAAGTATCTGCCTGTGGTTCAAACTTTAGCCTGGTGGAGTGGCTGGGTGCCGCTCTTCAGTTGCTCACTTAAAATCATTACTTTATTTAAAATATTTCCTCAAAGCACTTTGTGGCCAGGTAATCTCTCTGCTTTTTTCAACCAGAGTTCCACTAGAAAATTAAGCTCTAATGCCATAAGATATTAATTGTATATAATGAATTAACCTATCTCCAATGTATCCAGAATGGTAAAAGTTATTTACCATTGTTGGGAGAACTTAGGAAGAGTCACTAAAAAAATTCTGTGAATTCTGTGGTTCAAATGAGGAGCCCTGGTTGAGAAAGCCTGGATGATGGTACTGATGTGATGATTGTCTTGTTCTCTACATGCATGCCTGAAGGAGAAGGGCTATCCTATATTGGGAATCCATGACATGACAGGGACAGAGCCAATCATTATACACATGCTATCGAATGTATACTTTAATTGTTCTTTAGGACTATTTCCCCCAAGTCAGATATAAGAAAAATGAAGTTAAGAGAGTTGATTATGTTGTGGTAGAACTTGGGATTCCACCTCAGTTCTGCCTCTGGAACCTAGTTATATCTATTTCTATCATGCAACACTGCTACCATTGGCACTTTGACTTTTAGCTGCTTTAAAAAAATACTAAGGAATTTTAAGCAGGCAAGTCAAAGATTCCTATGCATTTAAGGGATTTATCCTGATATGGAGAATGATTTAGAAGAGAGACACACCAGAAGAATTCTGCTATGAGATGAGCTAATATTGCAATGGTCTTGAAAGAAGAAAGTGGCAGTAAGGACGGGGAAAGAAAAATAATTCAAGAGTTACTTAGGCAGAGACTGACTGGTTGCCAGGGGGCATGGAGAGAAGGGAAAAAGGAAATTATAAATGATACCAAGTTTGCCATCACCACTTGAATAACTCAGAAATGTACATCTTGTTGACAGTAGGTCAGTAGCATTATTTTCATATAAAAAAGGCAACATGATCGTCACCTTTTTATACTAGAAACTATTCTTAGAAAAAAGTTGAAAAAAGAAAGCAATATAAGGGTTTTATCTACCAGGATGTGAAGTTTAAGAACAAGAGAAGTATAATGATATAATCTGATAGCCAAAATCCTTCTTACTGGGACAATTCTAGATCTAATCCATGATAAGAGCTAGGTACTGAACTTGCCAGAGGTGTAAAATATGTATCGGGCTAAAATTAACTGGTCTGTTCTCAAAAGGAGATTCTAGGTAATCTCTGGTAGATCATATGCAGAGGGCAGTGTGTATGTCTTCCATGCCGCCTTTCACTCGATCAGCTATGGTCCCAGTGGCTGTTGGGCTCTTTTACCTGAGCAACTATGTTTTCCTCCTTTATGCCCATTGCTTGTAGGCATTTAGCCCATTCTTCTCCATGGAGCTTATGCTCCATTTAGTACCCATTACAGTCCGGCCTAGGCTCATCTATTACTTTGATCATCTTTTTATTATTCATGAGAAGGCTATAAATTGAAAAGCAGTTGGGAGTATAATCTGAAGATGGTGTATATTAATATTTTTAAAGATGATCTATCTAAGCATATAAGAATAACATGGAAATATCCAATTAATATACCTTTCAATCCTCCTCTTGTTTTCCTCCATTTTTTGATTTGCTATCTTTAACAGGAAGTCAATATATTCCTCTGTCACCATCAGTTTTCCCATATGGCTTAATGGAACTTCCAAGCCATGTGTGCTCCGGACAGCCTACAAAGAATAGTCAAGTTAGATATGATGACTTATGTACTACAGACATTGCAGATAACTGAAGAAAAGTCCTACTCAAGGTTGTCTTTAAATGTAGTTCAGTTCCATTACAGCATTTAAGTTTGTGCTTTGATATAATTTAGGTAAACAGAATTGAATTAAAGGAGATTAAACAGATTTTTCCCATCACATAAAGTCATTTCTAAAGAGTCATTTTACACATTGTCTTTCAGAGAAGCAGATAATATCAGAGAATCCGATAACAAACAGTTTCAATCTCACTAAAGCTTAGAAAGCTTTAACGCACCATTTAAAGAAAAGAAATAAATGTAATCTCAACAGGAGCTTTAAGAGAAAATCAAAATGGACTGGATGTGAAAGAGCCTCTTAGCGCTGCTTCAGTAGAGTGTGGTTATAAGAATAAACCATGCCTGTTCTGTCTCACAATGCCTTAACACCGATCTTAGTAACCCTGTTGATGAACAGTCGACACGTTACAAGTATATCCAAACATTGAATATAGAATAAGAACAACAACAAAAATTATTATGAGGAATAAAAAATTAATTCCATGAAACTTTACTGAGCATCTGCAATGTTCTAGGCTCCATGTAAGGTGTGAGGATACAGAATGAATATAACAGAGTCCCCGCCCTTTAAGAGCTTAAACTTTAGAAGAGGAAATAAACAGGTGAACAAAGAATTATAACACAACATAGGTGCTATGACAGGAGAAACACATACACATACATGTACATGTATGCACACACATGCACACACACAAAAAGTAAATGAAACATAGTACAACTAATTGAGACTGAGGCATCAGCTTTATGAAAAAGGTGGCATTTATGTTAGGATTTTAAAGGATAAGTGCAATTTCACCAGATGTAAAAATGGACGAAGGGAGGCATTCCTACCTGAGGAATAACTTATCTATTAGTATGCAGAGATGAAAGTTATAAAAGACATCTTTGGGAAACAACCAATAGTTTTCTACCTGGCTAGAGTGTAAGTTTATTAGCAGGATATGAGTAAAAATAAGGTAGATGGAAAATAGTTGGGTAAGGCCTTGAATATCAGAAAAAATACTTGGAGACCCCGACTTTATCAAAAGGGGGATTCTGACAGAATTGGTTGGAAGGACTGAAGGAGAAGATGAATGGCAGGAAGACCAGTCAGGAGACCATTAAAAAGACTAAGGTGAGGGACAATGAGGGCTTAAGTGACAGAAGTCTTAGAGAGATAGCCTCAGGTGTGAGAAATTAGAGATGTGATAGGACTTGTACAAACTGGATATGAAAAACAAAGGTGAGGAAGGTGAAAGAATGGCTCTGTTCTTGCTTGGGCCACCACATGCAGTGGAGAATGAGATGGTGACAGAAACCAGTACTGTGGGCTTTGATTTTCTATTTAGTTATACTTTATAGGGGTCTTCTTTGTAAGATACCTCTATTTGAGAAACAGTCTATTTGTTAAAAATAGATAAGAAATAGAAAGGTCTAAGGAGCCAGAATAGAGGATAATCTAAAATTAGTTCAAACGCAAACAATACATGCCATGCCAAACAGTTAATACAAACAGTAAATGCTACGGAAGATAAGAATAGGGCAAAATCACTAGGGGTTGGCTTAGTTAGGAAAGGACTCAGAGAGGATGTGGGACTTAGAAGAGGCCTTAAAGATCATTCAGTTCAGTGGTCAGCAAACTTTTCCTGTGAAACAATAGATAGTAAATATTTTCAACTTTGTGGATCATACAGTATGTATCATAGGACCTCAATTTTATCACTGTAACACAAAAGCAACCTTAGACAGTAATTAATCAAATGAGTGTGTATGATCTGAACCTCCTGTGGGCTGGACTTGGCCCTAGGGCAGTAGTTTGCTGGAACCCTGATATGGCTGAGCAAATTCAGACCCTTAGACATTAAGGAGCTCACTTAAGTTCATACTGAATAGCTGTGGTGTAAAGGACTTCAGACCCCCTATTTGTGATTCTTTCCACTACATCATGGTGCTCATTACATTGGAACTATTTAGGATGAGGAGGGCATAGAGGATCAGGTTAAAATTAAGTGGAAGAGACCATAGTACAATAAAATGACACCCCAAATGTATATCTAACAATTCTGAACTTTGCCCTATAGAAAAGAATGTCACTGAAAGCTTTTGAGCAAGGAAGTGGCAAGTTTGAGTATGGAGAGGCTAAAGGTAGAAGTCTAATTAGAAGGTCATTCAATAATCTGGATCACTTCATTTTCAAAGGATTGCTTTTTGCCAAAAGGTATCTTACCAACATAGTCTTTCCTCTCTTTCCCACTGTTATGCCAGAGTTCCTGAAACCAGATTCTACTGCCACTGAATGCTGTAAGAAAATAAATTCGTTCAGTTCTGATAATCTGATTAATCAGATAAACTGTTTAGCTCTACAAGATGCAGAAACATGTAACCCCAAACCTATAATTAAATATAATTTTTGGTAGGCATTTTAAGACTTAAAATTAAATCTACCCACATACCTATAACTTCAAGTATAATGTCAAAGTTTTACCAGTATCTGTGCATCCTGCAGCTGTCGACACTGCACATGAAGAACGAGTGGTTCAAATTTCAAAATGGCATCACCATTGGCTTTATTCAGAGCCACCATCTAAATAAATGAAAAATGCTAGCATTAGATACGAACATATAATCCTGTTCTTCAGTGACCCTTTATCATATGTAACTTCAGTTTCCCCCAGAAACTTTCGGATTCATTCAGCACCTTTTTTCCACAGTAACTATTCAGTCTGTTTTCTTAGTCCTTTTGCTCCAAAAAATTATTAATCTGCCTTTTTTTTTTAATAAAAGACCCAATTTCTAATTCTCCCATATACCTTCAGCGTCATTCTTTGCAACCTTATCTTAAAAAAGTAAAGTACTATTGCATTTAATTCCATAACAGATTTTTCCTTAAGGAATATGGTGCGCAAAGACTGTATTAGAATGGTCTGTTTAAACATTTTGTTGTCAGATTGAAGTTCAAGACACATGTAAAATTATGTCTGAGCTAGAATTTATATAAGGCAGTTGCTATTTTTGACTGCCTACTATCCCTGAGGGACAGCATCCTCCCTCCTTCACGCCATTTGATTCTGGTAGGATTGCCAATCATGACCCTATCACTCATCACTCCCACGATTATAATAGTAGAAATGCCAAGTGCTTAGGCCTGATCAAGAATAGCATTCCCTCCTACTGGCAAAAATAACTGATCTCAGGGGGAACACCTAACCCAAGCAGGATAACGCAGAGTCCTTCTCTGGGAATGATACATGGATCTTTGGAAAAAGTCCTTTTTGCCTAGGTTGCTGGCAGCTATCTCTCCTGCCACAAAGGTCATCTGCAGATATGCAGAGAGAACCAGGACCCACAGAAGGGGATGGAGATTGAATGAGCACTCTGATGACAACATTTGAGCACTTGAATCAGTAATGTAAAGTGCTCGACTAATGCAAACTTATATAAACTCATCTAAACATTTTAACTGAGGAAACTGAATACACTAGCATAAACTGAAAGTTTCAAGAAGCAATCCTGTATAATGTATAATTATACATTATAAATAATGCGTAACTTATTTACATTACTATGCTGGTAATACATAGATAGTTCTAATCCTTTTTTCTCAGCTCCCTTCTCCCCCTATAATTTGTTCCAGGTTACAAAGTTATCAAATGGCAGAATTAAAATTCAAAGTCTGGATCTAATGTGTCCAATATCCATCCTATGTCCAAAGTAGGTGTTTTTCTGAGCAGCCATAAGTAATGCTTGAACGCATATTTGTGCTTTTATCTCCTACAACTCAAAAAAAAAACATTGTAATGAATTCTTTTTAGGCTTTGTAATCTTCAGTCATTCTGACCATGCCCATAAATCACCTTGCATATTCTATTCTTTTCATGGGTGTTTTAAGTGACTGTGAATTAAAAAGTTTATTTCTAAATTTACATGTAAAAACTTACCAGATCATCTTTTACACAAGGTCTGTGTGTAACCAGTAGCCATCGACAGTTTTGTTTCTGAACCTCAAAACCATTTATACTCTAAAACAAAACAAAAAAAAACCATGATTTAATTTAATCACATATTTGTAAAAATAACAACAACGTATAACATATTATAGGCTTTCTTGAATTAATAATCCAAGTAGTGATTTTAAGTATTATTGAGAACACTATCATAGGCTTTTGGGCATAGTTGCCCCAAAACAAAAATGAAACCAAATTACTTTAAATAGAAAATAAAAATAGTTTACTAAGGTAAAAGAACTTAATAAATATTTTCTAAAATATGGTCATGATTTTGTTAGGAGAAAAGGGAAAATTACAAGGGGTTGTATACAAGTAGGCCCTGAGTTGTACTCTAGCTGTTTTATTTGGCTAGCACAATATTTAAAAACAATAAAACAAAGATTATGAATTACTTTTGTACAAAAGCACTGTTGTCACCATCTAACACAGGACCTACTGCTTTTGCTGACATTTGAGCTGTTCATACCCTCATAATATGTCCCTAGTTTCTACAGGCATAAGTTTGAGACCTCTTCATTAGACTTTATATGTAGTCCCAAAGGGCAGAGCTAAGACTAAAAGGTCAAAGTTTTAAAAAGGCAAATATTTTAATATCCGAGTTTTTGTTTATTAACTGAAAAAATGTTTACTTGCAAAATTCTATTAGGTACTTTGGGTATAAATAGATCCTACACTCACGGATACTGGAAAGAAGATGGAAGAAACCGTGTGTACTTTTAAATCACTATATTTCTACAAAGTAATTATTTATACAATGGGTACACTTTGCTGTCTGTCTAGCCTTGACAATGGGAAGAGCTGTGCTCATCTTAAATAACCAGTTTTTTGTTTTCATTCAGTGACTTCAGTGACTATGTATCTGATCTTATTAGGGCTCCTCTAAATCGTAGAGCCAAAAGTGTGGCCCATCTCTAGCAAATATACAGAATCATGTGGCATGTTTTGGGAACTGATATCATTACTGGATTCATATTTATCAGATTTCCCCACTTTTTTCTTTTTGCATTGCCTTTTTATAAGTTGACCCAAATCCTTCCTGAAATAAGGCAAAGTGAAAGTAAATACAAGGTATAAGATAATACATAAAATGAAAAGAGGCTCAGAAAAAGTCCTAAGGCAGTTTGGAAGAAGCAGTCCTTGTTTCCAAGTACATGTTTGTGTTCAAGAGGGAGAGGGGAGTTTTGAGAGTCATGTCTTAGATATGCAAAGATGGGGGAAACATTTCAAGAAAAATAAACATGAGCAAAGGCAAAGACAGGTAAAAAATGTAAGATGAAAAAGAGAATAGTTCAGTTTCAGTAAGTAAAGATAAACAGAAGGAGCAGAAAACAGGGTTGAAGAGTATATACTAAAGTTGCGGTTTGGATTTACTGATGTTGAAAAATGTACAATAGATTTCAACATAGATGAGGCCAGTAATGATATCAGTTCTCATGAACATAGAGTTGTGCTTTAGAAAGGTGAATCTGTTAACAGTGTGTAAGATGGTTATGGGGAGAGAGACTAGTAGTTCAGGGACCTGTTAGGAAACCACTGCAGAAATCCAGGTAAGATAGCAGTAGAAATGGGGGAAGAGAAAGAGTAAGGCCAGCCAGAGTGCTCGTGCTAAGGAGGCAATGGAAGCAATATAAAGATGAACAGGCTCTGCTAACCTGGGAGACCAGTAAATGATTGGTGAGAGATCTAAGGAATAAGCTTACGAGTGTGCTATCTTTCATGCTCTGAATTCAGTATCATTCAATACTAATGCTAAAATTAACAGACAGCTAACTTTCACGGTGCTCTTAATATGGGCCAGGCACGACTCTAAATATTTCAAATAAATGATCCCATTTCTTCTACACAAAATACCTGTGAAGTAGATACTCCTTATTTTCCTCAGATCATGGAACAGAGAGGGAATGAAATTCGATAACCTTCCTAAAATCACATCGTCAATAATTCCCACAATTGGTTTAGAATCTAGGCCGTATCATTCCAAAACCTGAGGGCTTGGCCACTATTTCACACTATAAACTACAGTGTTGTACTTCGTGTAACATAAAAATTACCAGGGATCTAATACTGGAGTGGGCCGCTAGGAGGCAGTAAACACCTTACCCCTGGCGACGTTCACTCAGGTAGTTACTATGATTAGGTAGATCTGTTGAAGAGAAGCCACCAACTTCGCCAGGCTGGAAAGTCTTTAAATGCCCTTAATATTCAGAAAATCAAATTCTTTAGCTCTTGCAACTCAAGTTCATTACCAGGCCAGCAGTTTCGACATCACTTTGGGGAATATGAGGCCCCACGCTAGGCCTACAGAATCAGAATCTGTATTTTGAAAGATCTGGTGATTAACACGTTAAAGTTTTAAACGCACTGTCTAATCTACCCTCTAAGCTTCATAAGGAAACCGAGCCCACCCACCAGAAGAACAAACACAAAAAGGCTGGTTTGGGGTTTCGCAATGGGTGGGCACAGGGCTCCTGGTGTTGCATACAAGGCAGGCGCTGGAAAGGCACAAAGGAGGCTTACCCCATCTAGAAGGATGATGCGGCCAGCGCAGGAACTGGTAGTGAAAAACTGTTCTTGCTCATTCAGGAGGTGCACAAGCTCAACCACATCCTCGTCCACACTGCCCTTCCGGCTGAGATCCGCTTTGCTCAGACACTGCGCCTTCCATCTCCTGAACTCTGCGCTACGATCCATGTGAGGAGGGATTTAGGATCAGTACTTTCATATTAGCCCTCACCTTTCCCTGGGGGCAGCCATATTGAAGCGAGGGGTGCCGAGAAGGTCCACACTTCCTCGTTCCAAACTCGGGAGATTCTCGTTCTGCCTCCTGTGGGCGGGGAGAGAAGGGAGGGGCGGACGAGGCGGAGCCAGCAATTGTAGAAGAGAGCTGGGCTTGATCCTTTTTCGTGTGGAATCTGTAGGAGCCCTAGCAGAGTTTGATTCCCCACTTTAGGTAAGTGGTTTTAAAAAGTCCCTTTAGTTCTTTAGACCGTACACCTCCCCGTCGCTGGTCCAAATGGAACCGAGCTTGATTCTGGCTGCGCTCCTCCTGCGCACTGTGCTCCCGAAGAACCAGACAATAAGGAGCTTCTGGCCGAAGTTATTTATCTCCAGGGACTGCGAGTTCCTCATCCATAAATCACTTGGGGAGTTTTATATGCCTGTCCTGAGCGCCCAGACCTGGTTTCTAACAGGATTTGCGTTTCGTCTCCGCACCGCGGAGTGCCCTTTGGCACTACCCCCACACGCCCTGCCCGCCAACCACTCGATCTTCCCCGCGGCGGGGCCTGGGCTTGGGAATTCCTGCGGCCGCGCGGGCGAGTGCTCCGTGCCCCTGCCCACGGCCCAGCAGTTCCTTTTCCTGCAACTGCAGGGGTCCCAGAACTCTTTCCCTCCTGCTTTCCTCCTGTTTTGCTCTGCGTTGCCATCTTTTGGAAAGAAATGTGTAGGAATTTTTTTTTTTTTTTTTCCTCCCGATGTCCCCCACCCAGAATCTTTAAATTAAAAAAAAAAAAATTTACAAAACGAACTGTTAACAACACATCGTTGGATATTTACATAGAACCTACAGGAGACTTATTTTATAAACCATGGGAAGGTGTGTTAAAGAAACCGTTTAGAGGTTAAAGTTCGTTTCGGACTGAGTCCGCAGCTAGTGGAAATGGCTGTTTAAATGTCTGGTCTGCAGCAGCCAGTCCCACCAAGCTCTGCTCCCTAATACGGGAGAGCAGCCTGTCCAGTTCCATCCAATCTTTGCATAGAGAACCTGGAGGGGTTTAGAATGATCTATTCAACAACTCCTCCATCCGCTCTTAGCAGAAGTGGGCACCGAGATCCAGATCAGTGACGTAACCTGAGGAGGTCACAGCCAGGAAGAGACTTATCCTTGGCCGCTTTTAATTTTTAAAATTTCTTCTGGGTTAAGCATAATAGTATGCTTACAGGAGTCATTCTTGACGAACAGTAGCACATTTTGTAATGGTTGATTCTGTTTCCAAGTTCTTTTTATTTCTGGCCTGAAGTTTTTATTTAATTTTACTTCTTTTCTCTCATAATGTGTCTTTGCTCTGGCTTTGTGAATTGATCTGTTCCTTCCATGTTAAAATATAAGTGTAATATTTTCCCTATCCCTTTAATTTCCATTTACAAAAACCTAATGGGTTCAAATGTAGCATGGAAAAGATCACTGAGGAAGAATTTTAAGTTCTATAATTTCCTAGATTTGTAAAGAATGGTTGGCAACCTTTCACAGATTAAAAAGTAAAACCAAATATTAAACCAAGGTACTCTCGGTTAAATTTTTTAGTTTATATTTGATAAATAGGGAAAACATATTTGGAGTCCAGTTTAATTAAAAAACACAAGCAATGTGACATGCCTGCTGACTGCAAGCGATTTACTTTGAATAATAGAGCTTACTGCATGCTAGGTGTACTGTGAAGCACTCACCATGTGCTACTGCAGTTAATCTTCACAAGGATCCTATGCTAGGCAATATTGGCCATTTTACAAATAAGAAAGTAACCTCTTGGACTGTTTTCTCATCCATAAAAAGGATAGTGATTTTATTTCCACTTCTACCTATAATTAAATGGTGATTTTCCCAATAGAATCATGTCCTGTGTATCTCTAATGGATGTCCTAACATACGGGCATTTAGAAATTCAAATATAAGTATGTGCCTTAATCATAAAATACATAATCTCGCCTGCAGGTTAGTTAAATTTCTTATTTCTAGCTCAGTCTAGCTATCATTATAAAGTATATTTCTAAGAGATTAAGGATCCTCTATGCCAACATTTCAAAAGGTAAGATGAAAAGGATTGTACAAGAAGAGAATAAAATCAACAACATTTAGGGTGTGGGTTTCAGGTTCTAGCTTTGCTTCTGTGTGACTTTGGTGATTCTCTTAATTTGTTGAAATGTTTTCTCATCTATAAAATGGATGATGATTTTATTTCCACATCTGCATACAATTAAACTGTAGTTTTAATAACTTGCTTCTCTACTCATTGTGAAAATAATTATATCAATGGACATGAAGTGAAAGACATGCTTTTTAGAATAAATCAGGTATTTCAGGGCTTAAGAATTATAATTACTATTTTTGTGTTATTTTTATTATACCATATATATACGTGTGTGTGTGTGTGTGTGTGTGTGTGTGTGTAGCACCTGTATTATAAAGCAGAACATGATCTTGTGGGTAGTTGAGGAAGTTCAAAGGCAAGGAATACAGATTTGGAGGCTGATCACTCATAGTGGCAACGGCTCAGTGGGAAATAAGATCTCCAGAAACAAAGCAGAAGACAGAGTCTGTCAAGGTCATACCTGTTTCTTTACAAGCTCTATAAGATAAGGTGGTAGTCCTGAACAAGACAAGGAGTCTTTTTAAATCCAATATTAAGAAGGAGTCTCCTCTTTCCTTTGTTCTTTTCTCCCAACTTAGCAAATGTCAAAAAGTAGGGGGAGAAATGTATGTGCTAGATATTTTTGACAGATCCTATTTCAGGGTAATTTTGCTTTTATTATTGCTACAGGTTTTTTTTTTTTTTTTTTTTTTTTGAGGATAATAGTGATGTTGGTGAAAAGATAGATGTGAGTGCTTGAAAGAAATGAATAGGTAGGAAGTGGGTAGGTATTGAAAGTGGCTAAAGGACTACAAATCTTACATGTGTGAGAGCAGAGAACAGGAGCTGGGAAAGTTTTCTCTTTGTGTTTTCTGAGTTTAGCACAGTGCCTTGCTTATAGTTAATGTTCAAAAAATACATATTGAATAACAACCGTTATTTTTGTTTAAATGATTCTCTAGACTGTGAACACTTTGAGGCTAAGGACTTCTTATTACAACCAGAGTCCTGTAAATATTGTTCTATTAAATCAAATTTGATTGTAGAATTATAGAATTGAGACTATTTTAATGAATAAGAAATCAGAAGGGAGAAAATAGATGGGAAAGGAATAATGGTATCTACCATACATAGGAGTAGACATTAGTTAGGTTTTGTACTTTATTCTTGCCATGTCTAGCACAATAACTGAGTAGGAGCCCAGTTTTCAGATGAAGAGGCTCAAAAAAGTTGACTATGCCCAAGGCCACGTGGCTAATAAATGATAGAGCTTGGATTTATACTGAACGCTGTCAGATTCCAAAGCCCGCAATTTTCTTAAAGTCATGCTGAAGACAAAAAAAAAAAAAAAAAAAAAAGGGCGGAGGGGTGGGGGGATGTAGGTTTCTTATTTCCAGAATGGAAAACTGATCTAGGCAACCTTTCCTTTTTCTGTCTTGTTTTCTTTATAATTTCACTTCTTATCTAAGAAATACCCAGCTTGAGTGAAGACCCAAATGGAAATACAGTCATGAGACTGCTGCGTAGGTGTGGAGTGAGCTGCCTTTTCCCAGTCTTCTCTGCACAGGTCTTTTCACCCTCAGGGACTGCTTAGCTGCCCTACAGTGCTGTTATGTATATATATACCTTTTGCTGGCTTCTGCCCCTTTTATTTGAGGGCTGCCTTCCAGGTTATATCACTGCTAAACAACCTTTCAGCTATGGAAAATTTACTTTCTTCTCTTGGTACTATATTAAATCATTTTAAATAAAGAGTTTTAAAATGACACAACTGTTAACTAATTATTTCAAGAACTTTCCAATAATAACACCATCAAAATGCTTTTGATCCCCCTTCCCCATACATAGAATGACACTTTATAGTTGGGCTCTGTTCTGAGTAGCCCTATGTCAAGCTTCAATACATTAAAAGTCAGAATTCTTTCATCTCGAGTCCTAGTTTCTGCAACTCTTTTTGATGTTTCAACTGCTTGTGGTTGATGAATATAATTATTTCAGAAGTTAGGAAAAATGTTCTAGGTGGTGGCAGAATCTAAAAATATTTGATGTGGTTTATTTCAAGAAATTATGATAATTCACAAAATTGTGGAGATAGTCAAAACCCTTTCATTACATCTCTATAGGTATAGAAGATTTCCAAAGTTATCTAATTTTGTGTAATGAGTATTCTTTACATTTTCTTAGAGTTCATTTTAACTGAGTTTTCATTTTAATATTAAGAGTGGTGGGACAGAAAAATTAACTGTAAATGACCTTTGTAATTTACAAAGGATTGCATACAAAACAGTGTTTTTAGTCTTTAATGTTTTTCCTCCTTTGTTAAAATAAATGAGCTTCATAAAGCCCAGTGTTTTAACATTGATAAATCTCAAATTTTAATGCTGAGAGGAAAAAGCAAGTTGCTGAATTAATTGATCCAATCTAAATATAGTTTGAAAACATGCAAAACAATAGCATATATCGTTTGCTAATACATACACGTGTACTAATAGTATAATATCATGCCTGGGATGATGAGCACTGAATTTATGGTAATAGTCACCTCTTAAAATGGCAGGACAGAAGTGGGTTTGGGAATGAATGCAGGAGGCTTAAGTTATGTCCATAATGTTTGAGGTTTTTAAAATGTTAAGATTTGTTAAAGCTGGGTGGCAGGTAAATGTGTTTACTATAGTCTTTATGTTTTTTGATAATATTTGAAATATTTCATAATCTAACAAAAGAAGGTATATTTAGCTAACGTTAATAAAACTTACAGTAGCTCCTAAAATTTCCAAGATGTTACAGCCCAACCCTACACAAAAGGACACCTAAGATATTGCATTATGCTACGTCTATTCAGCTGTTTTTGTTTGTATATTTGATTCCCTTGTTGAAGGCACCGAATCTCTACAGGAAGTAATATGAAGTGTTTTTGCTTTGTAGCCGAAGGATTTATAAGATGAAAGGTTTTTAAACATGAAATGAGATCAGTGGTAAGCTTGGGATTTAAATTGTTGTTTGAAAATTTGTTTAATCTGACCCTCCAGGGTAAAAAAAAAAATAGTGATAGCCTAGATACAATAGGACAGTACATTAATTTTTTTCTTATTATCTAGATCACCATGGCAACTGGACAGAAGTTGATGAGAGCTATTAGAGTTTTTGAATTTGGTGGACCAGAAGTGCTGAAATTCCAGTCGGATGTTGCAGTACCAATTCCAAAAGACCATCAGGTGGAAATAATTACTTAAAAAACAGGCAGTAATTACAGAGTGGGAGTCTCTAGCACATCAAGTTAATGTTCATTTGGAACAGATTCACAGTGTAAAGACATTGAATTAGGACAAAGTTTGTACTGTTTATATCTGTGAGCTCTGACAAAGATGACATAATTCTGATAATTAGCGAAATAGATGTTTTAAAAGGGATAACATCTTGTTCTAAGAAATTTTTGAAGTTGAGAATCATCTATTCAGTGCGATAATTGGATTTTTCTGAGTGGGGTCATAAGTGTTTTGAATAGTTTTTTTTTAGAAAATTTCCTGATTTTTATTTTGTGTATGGTAGGAAAACAATTTTCTGCTGCATACCTGCTTTTTCACATGTGATTTAAGAGAATTTAAATGTAGAGCTTAATCATTTCCATTGACTTTAACAATGTAATTTCTCAGTAAAAATTATGTTTTTATTACTGTACCTTCCATGGTACCCAAGTCTAATTTGCTTAGTAAGCCTTATGACCATTTTTATAATTTGGTCATAACCTATTTTTATAGATTTATTTATCACTCCTTCTCAATATTTTGTGCTGTAACAACATCAAATGTTATCTGGTTTCCCCAAGAGGCACTTTAATTCCTTCCGTCTTTGCACATAATATTCCTTTAACCTGAAATACTCTTCTCTCCCATTCTGAAAGAATTTGTACTGATCCTTTAAAGCAATACCACTTTAGTGAAATACCACTTCTTTTGAAAGGCCTCCCTTTACTCTTACAGCAAAAGTAATTATTCTGTATTAATTTAAAATCAGCTTCTATAGTAGATGTAACCTCAATGTCTTAATAGTTCAACAATAATAGAAAAATATTTATTACTCACTAAAGTCCAAAATTCTAAAATATTGGTAGGTAGTTCTCTTCCAACAGTGATTTAGGGACTGACGCTTCTTCCATTCTGTGGCTCTGCCACTTTGAACACCTGTCTTCTAAGGTCACATGAAAAGGTAGAAACATAGTGTGGATTGCCTAAAAAGGCTTTTATGGGTCAGGCCTGAAAGTGGCTGTCATCGCTTTTATTTACATCCGGTTGGCTAGAACTCAATAATTTGGCTACTCATAACTATAATGGAGCCAGGAAATAATATTCTTCCTATGTTCCCAGGAGGAAAAAGTAGACTTGACGAGCACATGGGGGTGTATGCTACACACCCCCTCAAATATTCCCACCAGTATTTTCTCAAAATATTTTTAATACAGCACATGAGCCATTCTGTCTTTTATTTTTATTTATATGTTGGTTTGCAAAACTGGAATGTGAGCTCAATGAAGGCAAGGTTTTCTCCATTTTTATAGCTCTCTTAATCATTACAGTCCTAGCATAATGCTGAATGAATACCTAAGTTCTCTGTGTAAACTAATACACTGTCTTTTCAGGTTCTAATCAAAGTCTATGCATGCGGTGTAAACCCAGTGGACACATATATTCGCTCTGGTACTTATGGTAGAAAACCACACTTTCCCTATACTCCTGGTTTTGATGTGGCTGGGGTAATAGAAGCTGTTGGAGATAATGTATCTGCTTTCAAGGTATTATATTTTTAATTATTTCTATTTTAGTTTAAAATTTTTTCTTGAAGTATTTTAACATGCTTTTTTAAATGTGTCTGTATTTAAGTCTTTAAAAGGCCCCATTACACAGTTTCTGCCACTTGGGGGACTCCTCTAGTAACAAAAGAAATTACTTTTATCCAGAGGCCTTGCTTGTTTGCATTGTGGGGTCATTTCTGTACCTTCAAGTCCCCATAGAATTAAAGTGTAAACCTTTTGATTTAAAAGAAATATGTGAAGAAAGAAAACAAGCAAGAAAATTGTACTGTTTCCTAACTCTTGATAATGCACAAGCAAACATAATTTTTAATTCTTTCTATAAATTTAGCTTCACAGAGTAAAAGGAATACTAATTCTTTTGAATAATAAGTAGAAGATAAAAAAATGCAAGGTCACTATACATTTTTTGAGCTGTGACTCAGAACAAGGTGATGAAGTTAATGAAAATGTTATGATCAGGGCTTCTGTTATTTATAGCCAAAAGACATATAAAATATAGATAGTATATTCATGTTTTAGCATCTTTCCTCATAATTCTTTGACCTGTTCAACTTTGGCTGCTCATTTACCAAAATTGGACTGAGACAGAGAAGATTAACATGGCCCCTGCACAGGAAGATGGGCAAATTCCTACAGCTTTCCACTCCTCAGCCTGTGGCAATCTGGCTTCTGCCCTCATCGTTCCACTGAAATGATTCTTGCTAATGTCACTAATGGCATCTATATTGCTGGAGTTAATGGGCCCTTTTATGTCATTATCTCTCTTGACTTCTCTGTGACATTTGACACTCTCAGCCACTTACTTTTTCTTTAAAAAAAACTTTTCCTGCAGCTTCTGTGACATCATTTTCTCCCTTTCTACCCCATCCCTTTCCTTTCTGGGCATTCTTTTTCATGCCTCTTTTTCTCTGGATGCTCCTCCAATCTTGGTGTTGCCCAGCCCTCTCAGTCCTTTCCGACACCTTTGCTTTTTGTATTCTATACCTTTTTCATGATGATCTCAAGTACTCCCATCTTATCCATTATCACATGGATAACTTTAGCTTAGAATTTCTACTAAGCTCTGGTCTTGCGCTGTCCAATGTGGTAGCCACTAGCCACATTTAAATGTCTAGTGGCTATTTAAAATTCAAGTTCAACTTAAAATAAAAATTCAATTCCTCAGTCATAGTAGCAATATTTTAAATGCTTACTGGCCCCATGCATCTAGTGGCTGTCCTACTGGGCAGTGCAAGGGTAGAACACTTCCATCATCACTGAAAGTTGTGTTAGAGAGCACGGGACCCACATGGCCAATCTCCAGAACTTCTTATGAGGTGTGTCAAAAACTGAGCTTGTCATTTCTCACATCAGGTTTGGTCCTCCCTTGTGTGACAGTCTTGGTGACTTCTGGGCTCTTGGTGACATCACTGAGCTCTACCTTACTAGAGCTGTTTTTTGTCTCCTCTTTCCATTTCCACTTCATATAGTTTATTTCGAGTTATCTTACCTAGGCCCTTACCTGGATTTCTATAAACACCTAACCTTACTACCCTCCATCCTACCTCCTTGAATCTGCCCTTGCTCTGTAAGGGGTATTTTCCGAAAGATAATCCTGATTGTTTTACAATTAATTCTTGCATTCATTTCTGATAGATTTCAAATCTGATAGATTTCTGTTAGGGTATTGTTGAAATTGCTTATGTTATGAAAAAAAGACTGTTTTGTGCTCTCTTTCCCACCTATCTTTCCATTCTTATCTCCCATTCCTTCTCTCCGCGTAGTTTATTCTTTAATAATAACTGTTGGTTCTTCCCTGCATAGGCAATGCTCTTTCATCTCTGTGTCTTTGTTCATATTGATTCTTCTGCTTGGCAGAATTAAACTGAAGGTTATAAACATGGGTTCAAGAGATTTTACAGTCTAGCTTTAATTTATTTTCCTTTTTCTCCCTAAACTATTGCATCTCATACATTAGACTACTTATTAATTGGAAATGAATGCCGACGTTCTGCCACCATTCCTCTACTTACTCTGTTTCCTTCACCCATAATGACTCTTCCCAATTCTAGTTTTCAAATCTTCTCCTATCCTTCAAGACCTACTTTAAATATTAGCTTTTCAATGGAGATATTATTGATTCTCTCAACTTAGAAATAATTCCTTTCTTTTTCTTGTACCTATCTTTGATGACGCATCATGTTTACTTCGCTTTATAATTATTTCTGTCTTTTTTCCCTCTGTCATCTAAGAGTTTAAATGCTTGAGATTAAAGAGTGTCTCACTACTAAATCTTTCACAGAACTCAAAAGTTATGCTTTCTGTATAGTGGATTCTTAGTAAATGTTTATTATTAGTATATTAAAATCAGTGCAATGTGTTTTTAAGCTGTAAAAATGGGATTAATTAACATAGTCATACCTGACCATTTGCAGGTGACACTATTAGACAGTGATGCTTTCTTTACTCGTAGATGTTTTTTGAATCTTATTTGTTTATACTCTACCGCATAATGCTGTTACTTTTTCAGATCTCTTAATTATAGGACAAATTTAAGTATACTGAGAGTTAGGGCCTTAATGTTTTGCTTATTCCAAGGAATATTTACTTTTTTTATTTAAGAGAAGTTGGAGCTGGCATTTGTAGTGGACAATCAAATTTTTCTAGGGTGGGGGTCATATCGAGCTCTCCTATGATTATTGCATAGGCCATGCCTCACCCTCAGTTATGCATCTGCTTTTTAATAAAAGGGCCACATGGACGTTTATTAAGAGTTTGCTGTTTCTGGTCCTGTGACAAGTGAAGAAGCCTGTCCTGGCTCATTCTGCTGTCAGAATCCAGCCATAGTTTCCTACTTTTTGATATGTACATGAAAAATGAGGGAAATACAGGGGTAAAGAAATCTGGAAAGGATTTAGAGCAGGTAATTAGTGTATGTAATAAATCTTATATTTGTTTCTTCTTAGAATTTTCTGCAAAAAATAGTTTTATCAACTGCCATTTATTAACTGCTCAATCTGAACAAATTACTGAACTTTTTTTGGCCTCAGTTTCTTTAGCTGCATAGTGGGATTAATCTAAAGTGGAGATAATAAAAGTACTTGCCTCTTAAACTGTGTGACAATCAAGTTAAATAATACACATAAGACACTTAATACAATGCCTCATACAATAAACTCTCAATAGAGGTTAGTTATCATTTTACTATTCTGGAGGTTTTCTTGCCTCTTATTTTTTCTATTTCTCTTAATTTTTTTTCTTTACTGGTTCCAATTAATAAAATTTTAAATGTTCAGTATTTTAAAGTTCTTTTTATGACCCCTAAGATATAGAAAACAATATATACTTATTTCTTGTTATAAAGTTTGCATTATGAAGGATTATACTTATTTTGACCTTATTTTTAATCCCTGACACATCTTAATTTATTGCTTTCTCCAGAAAGGTGATAGAGTTTTCACTATCAGCACGATCTCTGGGGCCTATGCAGAGTATGCTGTTGCAGCCGATGACACTGTCTACACACTACCAGAGAAACTAGACTTTAAACAAGGAGCTGCCATTGGTATCCCATATTTTACTGCTTATCGAGCTCTGCTCCACAGGTAACAATACTCTATTATATAGCCAGCGATGAAGGAGGGTAGTATTAATTGCCTTTCATCCTACCATCTGTCTGTCATTTTGGGATATCATTTAATTACCATTCAGCTTTTATGGAGTGGAAACTGTGCTGATTTGGGACCTTGTTCTCATCACTGGATATACAAAGAAGAGCAAAACACTGTCTGTAAGATGTTCACAGTCTAGTAAGGGAGGTAGACATAAGAGTGATAATATTTCTTTCCAATATAGAATGTACAATGAAAGAGATGTGCATAGGGATTTATGGATCATAAGGGAGGTGGTGATGAGGTCCAGGGCTTCCCAAAAAGGTGTAAAGACATGGTTCAAAAATCTTGTTATCCAACCATGGAAACTAACTACTACAATTTAAAAGTATAGTACAGGGCACTGTCCAAGACCCACTGATCAGTTTTCATGGCTGGAACATGACAATCTATATTTTAATCAGATTCCCTAGGCATTTGAAAAGAATCAGAGGGAATTAGCTTGGGGAAGGAGCAGGGAGAGGAGACGGCATTCTAGACAATGGGAGTAGTTGGTGTGTAGGGAAAAAACATCATGGTAACTGGGAAGAGCTATAGCAATTTGGTTTTGTTAGATAGAAGTGTGGCAAAGAATAAGGTTGGAACATAGTAATCGCTCAATAACTGTTAGCTGTCGTCACTAAATAAATAGATTTCAGATTGTAAAAAGCTAGATTATAGGGCTCATACATTGTTTTTGGAGAGATTGGGGGCCATAAAATGTTTTATTCAGGAGAGAGAATATTATATTTGTGTTTTATTGCTATAACTTATCAGCTGTGTGAAAGTTGGGTTTGATGACAGGAATGGAGGAGATGGTCTTATTGGAGAATCCTCCAGACAAAATAATTCAGGGCCAGGGCAAGGGCCATGGTTAAGAGGTGAAGAGGAAAGGACAACTATTCAGAGGGTGAGATCAGGAACATTTGGGTACTTTTTGCATGTGGACAGTGAGGGAGAAGAACAGCTTAAGAATACTTCTAGCTTTCTAGCTTGGGTAATGTTTAACTGTGACAGAGAAAAGGAGGAAAAAGTTTCAAAGGGAAGCTGAGTTCAGTTTTGGACTTGTAACTACAACAGACATCCTAATGGAGAAGTCCAGCAGGCTGTTGGATGAAAGGGTCTGGAGCTTGAAGGCTAGAGATAGATGTTTGGGGATATCAGCATGTGGGTGAGATGAAAGTAGCTAAAATCCCTCAGGGAGTGAGCGGAACAGTAGAATGAGAACAGAACCTTAGTGAACGTCAGTGTTTAAGAGCGCAATCAGAGGTAGGGGACGGAGTCCTAAGAGAACCAAAGGGAGTATATCCCAAGTCTAAGAGAGTTGAGAGGTCCCGGTGTCCATTAAACATCTGTTAAGCCCATGAGCTTTGAAGACAGGAAGACCTGGGTTGGAGTACTGTCTTCATCTACTACTAGCTACATGACCTTGGTCAAGTTACTTGCCTGTTTCGGTTTCAGTCTAGTGATTTGAAAAAACTAGTAGCACCTATATCATAGGTGTGTGGCAAGAATTAAATGAGGTAATGCATTTACTCTTAGTATAGAGTCAGTGCTTAATTAGTGTTGATAGTGTTTGGGGTAGTAGTCGACATTGTTACTGAGGAAAGAGGCCAGCCGTCAAATGCAGCAGTGAGGTAAGTTTGGAATAGTTGGGCGTAGCAGTTAGGACATCATTGGTGACTTTAGTCAGCCTGTTTTCAGTAGAGTGTAGGACAGAAGCTGATTGAGTGGGTTGAGGAAGGACAAATTTGATTCTTTGACGGCAGATTACTCCTAAAAATTGGGGAGGGGACAGGGAGGAGGGAGTAGAAAAGGCTTGAGGAGGGTAGGAACAAAAGAGTTTTTTTTTTTTAAGGATATACAAGACTTGAACACATTTATAGTTGAGAAAAGGTCTAGCAGACAGAGGGTTGGAAGGTTTTGGAGAGAAGCGTGGAATATAGAAGAAGATCCTGTTTAAGGTAAGATGAAAAGGAGTAGGACATAGGTAGAGAGATTGGCTTCAAATATCGGAAGGATAGCTTATCTGTTAAACCTAGAAGAAATAAAGGTGATATAGAAGGTTTGTGGGTAGGGAGGTACGATGTTGAAGGAACTTCTATGTGCCTCACTTTTCATAATTAAGTAGGAGGCAAAGTGATTTTTTGAGAATCAAAATTGAAGTGGCACCAACATACACGTTGTTATGTGACATTTTTTTACAGTTTTAACCAAATTATCAAGGAAGTTAGATTTTAACATTAATTCAGGGCTGGAATGTTAGTGGCAAAATAGTATAGTGCAAAGGAAACAAGAGAACTGGAGAGAAAAAGAGAGAAGTTGGGGGTAATCTATCATGGGGTCCAGGCTGATGAAGGAAGGAAGTGAGGCTAGGAGCAGCAAGTGGGCAGAAAGAGAGCAATTGAGAGAGCGATTTTTTGTGAAGTTGTAAGAAAAGTTTTGAGAGAATACAGGTTTCCAGAATTAGGATAGGGGAGTATTGTCATAATATTGGTTATTCGTGTCTATATTTCTCAGATAGAATGGTTGCTGGTGCTTACCAGGTTTAGCCCTGGGAAAGAATGGCTAAAGTAGAGAATTCAGGAATTGTTGTATAAGATTTTCTTCCTGGTGAATGTTAAAATCTAGATTGGGACTGAATTTGGTATGGAAGATTAAGCCTGTGTGCCAGGTACTAGTCTTCAGTGACTAGGAGGGAGTAGAGGATAATAGTGAGTGCTCAAGCCCCTGTCATGAGCCCTAGGGAAGAAGAAATGGTTGTGGAGACCTGATAAGTCTTAAGAATAAATCTGGTAGGGTAGACCAGCAGGTTGGAGACCCAGGGAAGCGTTTCAGTTAAGTCCAAAGGTAATCTGCTGGTAGAATTTCTTCTTGCTCCAGGAGAAGGCAATCTTTATTCTGGTAAGGCTGGTACTGCTTGCATGAGGCCCATCCGCATTATGGAAGGCAACCTGCTTCACTCAAAGTCTACTTCTTTAAATGTTACTCTTTTCCAAAAAAACGCCTTCGCAGAAACATCCAGAATAATGTTTTACCAAAATTTGGAACCATAGCCCAGCCAAGTGGCCATGTAAAATCAACTACAAGGATAGAAGGATCATAGCAGTGGTATCTCTGGAGAGGGTTAACCCAGTTTTTATCTACCTACTGCAGGCTCAGAAATTTAAGAGAATATACTGTAGTTTTTAAGGGATTGTTTATAAGATTAAAAAAAAATTTCAGTGGGAAGTATTTCATATCCCATAGTATAACATTAGTAAATCCTTTTCTCTTACATTTGTATTTATTTTTTAAAATGTCAAAGTGTTTTAGTAATAGTTATCTCAGTTTATCATTTTGGACCCACAGGTTAACTCACTGCTCTCAGCTCCGTTTTCTCCAAGAGAGAGTGTTGGAGAAAGCTTCATTTACTGCTCATAATTGCCATTTGTCAGCTGTTGGCACATAGCCTTGAACAGGACTCCAGGTTACTGTGTTCACACTTCCAGATTGAACAGAGTGTCTGTACAGCCTGGCTACCCCCTTTTCTAGGATCCGAGAGTCAGATCTGGATCACACAACAGCTGCTGGCTTGTGACATTAGCACTTGTCCACCTGGAATAATAAAGGTTTTCCATTCTGTCTTGCAGCATGTTCCTTGTTTTCAGTGTAATAGAAAAGTAATGGTATGAACCAGAAGTAAAAAGCGTATGTCATTTCACCAGAGGATCTGGATATTTTAGTGTTGACTTGGAAACCTTTGTGACAGGATTTATTGTATTTCTTATGCTCTTACCATTGCTGACCCAGCATTGCTTACTGAAAGGCTGATGTAACCTGACGTTTCAAGGCATGGAAAAGTAAAAATGTTTCTTAAGTAGTCTAGCTGCTGTGTTTACTTGGGCATTACTCTGTACCAGAGAATAAAGACTGGGCTATAATATACCTGTTTTGATGCTTCCTGTGGGTATCAGTGAGAAACTCCAGGTCCTCTAGTTTCAGCAGTATCACTTAGTATACCTACAAAGACTGCAGCCTCCCAGAAGGCAGCACCATGATGTGATGCTGGCATCTAGCACAGTTCCTAGCACCCAGCACAGTGCCTGGCATATAGTAGACTCCCAATAAACATTTGTTGAATGAAAAAATGAATTGAGGTTTTTTTTTATCTGTGGCTCTGAGGAACCATTGTTAGATTCTGTAGAGCTTAGAGAATGTTTCAGAATGAGTTTCCTCTTTGGGTAAGTGTTAGCTAGACTGAGGGTAGAATTTCCTTAAGAATAATGAAAACCCCGGAGCTTAATTAGCTTTAAAGTGAGGTGATGAACCTGTGCTTTATTTTGCAGTGCCCGTGCGAAACCTGGAGAAAGTGTTTTAGTTCATGGGGCTAGTGGAGGAGTAAGTATTTTTTTTTTTAAGTTTATTTTTAAATGGATTTACATTTGTGGGTTTCACAGTATATTTCTTTTAAGTCATTTTTAAAAGCCAAATTTATAAATATAGTCAAGGGTGCTTTTTTTCCTTTATGTAGTAAAGCTTAAGTCCTGTCTTTTGAAGGTGATTTTTTTTTGTCATTAGTTCATCATTTCTTGGTTAATAAATTCAATAGATTACCCCATCGAAAATGTATCTGTTAGATTTTCCACCTGTGTTGAGTATGTACCAAGAAGAGCTGGCTTTGTTTTTTACCTTCTGGTAGCATGGTATAAGAATATTTATTTAGAATTTTAAACAACTCTTTAAGGTTAGTATTAAGTCCATATTCCTTTAGATAAGGAACTAAGGTTCATTAAGGCTTTACCTGTGTTGCCCCACACTGCACCGCAGAGCCAGCCACACTGCAAATTCTTTGTTCTTTCTATCTCCCTTCCACTGCTTGCCTGCTGAGCTTTGATGACATTCATGGAGTGCAAAGTATACAGCTTGGTCCTTAACACCACAGCTCTGTGGCTTAAAATGCTAATGAGGGGTGGAGGGAAGTGAGGACTCAGAATTTATAAAATAAGCCCTTCAGTGAAGTTACCCAACAGCAGGGCTGTCAGAAATCTCTTCAAGAATCTGGCTGTCAATCTGCCCCTGAGGAGCTTAAAGGAAAAGTTAGAGCTCTGAGGTCAGAATTTAACAAGAAATCCAAGTGACCTCTATCCTGCAAGTAGAGGCTTTAGAAATTTTGGAGACAGGATTTCCGCATTTTTTAAAATAAATGGCCTGGAGCTAGATGGCTCACCTTGAGGAAGCTGGTTAACCCTTTCAGATCACTGTGTTTTCTGGAGAGTGGATTGAAAGAAGTCACATATTAAATGGCACATTGTCCCTGGAATAATGAGAGGCACCCTGAAAATGAGAATTTACCCCTAAAGGTGGCCAGGTAATACAGAGAATTCTGTCTCTTGTGTTTCTGTTACTTTAAATAGATGATTCACCGGGTTTCAGACCCAGCTTCATGTGTACCTTAAATAGATCAATTCTGAAGGATTTCACAGATCAGACTACTAAAAATCACTAAGATTGTCTTTATAGGTCTTGGGAAAATATGACAAATATACCTTGTCATAAACTCACATTAAGCTTCACCAAAGAGGCTATTTTGGGGTTAAATCAAATTTAACTCCAAATAACGAAAGGTTCTGTGAAACATACATTTATTTAAATTGCTTTGGCTTTCAGAGAGCTAACCTTGTGCTTTGTATAGAAGGGAGAAATTTCAATAGGAAGGGGAGAGAAGGGTTTAAAGAAAAATCTCTTTTTATTTCCTTTACCGTCTTGTGAAAAGCCCAGTCTCTTCACCATTATTTTTTCTTTTTTTAAGGCAAAATCCACACTGTTCTCTGAGCTGGCTGAGTTTGTTAAATGCTTGGCTGGCAGGGATAGGCTGGTGACCTGGTGTGTGAAGCGCTTCTGATCTTTCCTGCCCTATCAGAGGGAAACAGTACTGTGTTTTTCTTGCTTCTGTTTGTGCTTTCTGTCCTCATTTAATTCAGATTCCTTTGGGATTATGTTGTGTATTTAAACCAGTGTAGAATTTATGAACACAGCTATTATCCAGATATGTTGGTAGGGAGTGCCCTACTAGTGTCAGCAAATATGTACAAGAAAAATGGTAGACAAGTAACGGTATATAATCTATTGAGAGAGTATGGTTAGTGTAATTGTTGAAAAGAGTAGAATAAATAGTGCCTTTAAATAGCTATTGAGTCCCCCTTTAAAGTAGTTAGAGCATAAGGAGATATATTTACATGAACTCTTAGGTTAAAATGTGGTTTTATTATAAGCCTTTTTATTTACTTGACATTTTTAATTGAAAATTAAAGTATCAAAAATTGATTGTGCTAACCTCAGAGTGTATTGTATTTCATGAAACTCTATGTCTCTCTCACTCATCAGTGAGTTCCAGTGTTTGTTTTCTTGTTTTGGTTAAATCAAATAAATTCCTGCCATAACCCAACTGAATTCAGGCTTATCATATCCATATGCCATACAGTCTTTAAGATCTTATTTCAGGACTGGGAGTTTGTGATCCTGTTACAATTTTAATAGTTTCTATTATCATTTTTCATTTTACTTCTTTCTATAATGCCTAATCCATAATGATTTTGCCATCCTCTAAACCAGTGGTAATCAGTAACGGGAGATTTTACATTATCTCCCTCTCCCTGCAGGGACTTTTGGCAGAGTCTGGGGACATTTTTGGTTTTCACATCTGGGTAGAGGTTCTGACATCTAGTGGGTGGCAGCCAAGCATGCTGCTAAACCTCCTTCAATGCACAGGATTGTCCCCACAACAAAGAATTATCAGGTCCAAAATGTCAATAATGCCAAGTTTGAGAAACCCTGCTCTAAATGTGTGTGACACTTATCTGTACCATTCATTCGCCATGTAATCAAACATATGTGTCCTAGTATTGCAATTTAAGTAATTGCTTATATCTGTATTTCTAAAGTACCTATATTTCTCCTTTATGCTAAATACATCTATCTGGTGACCTAATGATTTCATCTAATCCCATAGCTTTAAATACCATCTATAAACTGATAAACCTCAGATTTATATTTCCAACTCTTAACTCAATCCATACCCATATTCAGCTGATTACTGAGCATCTCCAGTTAGTAGTATATAGCTCAGTATGTTCAAAGTGAATTCTTGGTGCTTTCATGGACTTGATCCTCTCTAATCTTCCTTTTCCCGTTAATCTACACTGTTAATCTGGCCAAAGATGTAGGAGACATCCTTATTTTTCCTCTTTTTTTCACCTCCCACAATCTATGAGGACAGCCCTTCAGTTTACCTCTGAACTGTATCTGAATTTGTTGTTCTTTCCAGTGCGGCCACCTTAGTCCACACCAGCTTCATCCCTCATCCGGACTATTACACCAGCTACTAACTAACTGGTCCTCCTATTCCCATTTCCCCTCAACCTTCTTTTTGCCTTTCAGATAATTGGAGTGTTCTTTGTAAAGCCTAAATGGGATCGTATCACTGCCCTGCTTAAGCTCTCCGGTAGTTCTGCATGTAACTCAAAGCCTTTTACCTCCACGACCCTGTGTCCCTCAGCCCCTCTGATGCCCTCAAGGCCTCCTCCTCCACTCTTTCACATGTGCCCTGCCCTCAACCCACACTGACCCTCTTTCTTTTAAACAACCCAAGCTCATTCCCACTTCCAGGTTAGCCATGACCGTTCTACCTAGAACATTCTCCATGGGGCTTTTTCCTCACTTTAGGCATCTCTTCTCTTCAGAGCAGCTTTCCTAATGACCCAACTAGCCCCTCTCCCTGTCTCTTTCTAAACTAATATGCTGTTTTATTTTTTTTCATAGCACTATTCATTTTCTGAATTCACTTTATTCATGTATTTCTTTATGTGTTTATTATCTTCGCCTTTCCTTAGAATGTTGTTTCGTGCATGAAGTGCATGTCTAGCACAGGTAAACACTCAATAAATATTTATCACATAAATGAGTAAATTCATTTACCCATAGACCTGTCTCTTCCACCTAAATGATAAGATGCCATACATCTGTTATATAGTATTTTATATGTAAAGTTAAAGTATGAAGTCAGGGCACATATTTTGATCATTTTTAAATCCTTTATCTTCAGTACAAAACAGATGCCAAGTAACCATTTTGATGCAGTGGTTAAAAACTCAAGCTCAGCTGTATGATTTGGTCCAGCTTGTGTGTTCATCCTTGTGACCTGGGCAAGTTACCTAGATTTTATAAGCTTCACTTTTCTTATCTGTAGAATCCCTACATAGTAATAATATCTGCTTCATAGGCTTTTTGGGAGCACATTATAAATACTCAATAAAAGTTAGCCATTGTTATTATTTCTTCATTTAAACTTTAAGTTCCTTAACAGTAGGGTAGGACTTAAAAGAACTTTAAGTTCATTATATATATTTAATAAATGTTTGCAAGGATGCAAAGAATCTAAAACTATTGGGTTATATTTTGTTTTTCAGGTAGGAATAGCAGCATGCCAAATTGCTAGAGCCTATGGCTTAAAGGTTTTGGGCACAGCTGGTACTGAGGAAGGACAAAACATTGTTTTACAAAATGGAGCCCATGAAGTGTTTAATCACAGAGAAGTTAATTATATTGACAAAATTAAGGTAAAATTGTTCTACAGTTTTATGAAAGCAAAATTTTGTTTCTTAGGAGACTTACATGTGTTTTTAAGTTCTTTTTATCAACCACTCTTAAGTGTTTGCTGCTTTTTTTTCAATGCGTATATTTTTTATGCCTATGTGTGTTTTAAATTTTTAATTAATTTAAAAAGCAGAGATGTTTAATATTTAAACCTTCACTATCATTTCTGTCTTGTTTGTGTTTATCAAATAAAATTTAGCCTCTTGAGTCTTATACCTATAAAAATTTGTACTCTTTAATGCAAAGCATAGTTTAAGTAAAACTACAGCTTTATATTTGCACTTGTGCAGTGTTCTTAATATAATTTCTATTGGTGTAAATTTTTCATGGAAGATGAGGTATCCACAGATTACAAAGTGAATCTCTCTAGCCTAGGGAATAAAGTTTATTTATTAATTGGATGCTTTGGAGGAATAATCACTACTTCATCCAAAGCGGTGAGGTAGCATTTAGTTTGTTGTTGCATATATTCCATTGATACAACAGAATTCAAGTGTATTGTGAAGTTCTCTATTTGGGCTATAGTAGCAATTTACTCAACACTGATAACTTTGCTAATCCTCAGGCTACTTGCTAATATTCAGAAAGAATTAGTTTTCCAGGTACTGATTACTATGAAGAACAGGTTGTTAAAAACTGAAGAAAAATAAGTGAGAGTTTATTTTTTTACCATTAAATAGTCTTGCCAAAAAACTGAGTAAAGGCACTCCTTTGTTATATGTCTGTGAAACCTAAATTAATAAGGTTTTTACTCCCAATACAAAAAGTACTTACAAAGATGAAAAACAGCCTGTTATTTTAAGAATATGTTTTTGTTTTGCAGTAATCTAATTTTAAGACACTGAGGTCTTGTAGTTTCCATCTCTTCTGGTTCCTTCTTGGTGGTAAAGGAGAGGAAGAAGGGGATGAAATAAAAGGCTAAGAAAATGTTCTTGGAGAATGAGAGAGACTTCCTTCAGAGAGACTTAAGCAGAAGGAAGTCTCTCTCATTCTCTAAAAAACATTTTCCTAACCTTTTATTTCACACCCTTCCTCCTCTCTTTTACTACCGAGATTCTTGGAAAAGTAGTAAGTACTTGTTGCTTTTACTTCCTTGCCTCCTGTTGCCTCCCATTATAGCTTTGCTTTTACCCTGACTTCTCACACTAGTAATCAGAGGTCACTGATAAGCAACTCATTACCAATCTGCTGCTTTTATGTCAGTCCTCATCCTGTTTGCTTTTTCAGCAACAATTGGCCCAGCCCACATCTCCTGGGAACTGGTTGTCTTCTTATTTCTCTGACTTCATTTTCAGTCTCCTTCCTCTTCATATTACTCAAATGTTGGTGTTCCTTTAGCTTTTTCCCTTGGTCTCTTGTCTTTGGTGCTAGACGTGCATCCCAGTCAATCTCATATACCCCCATGACTTCAGTCAGTACCCGTTACTCTTGATTATCAACACTATCTCTGGCCTGATCAGCCAGCTGGACATTGCCACTCATTTGATCTCCTGAAACAAAAAGCCACATTTTGTTTTTTATTCCTTTCTTTTAATCACCATTCCTTTTTCTTCTCATTGTGTTGGTCACATCAATTGATCAGTTTCATCTCTGACAATCCTCTCAGATATATCACTTTTTCTCTATTCACTTCACTGTTGTGACTTAATCTAGTTTTCATTTTCTCCAGCTTTGACTAGTATTCATAGCTGAACTAATACGGCCTTTTTCTTCTGTACCATCTCCAGAGTCATTTGGTTCTCTTTAAAAAGAAAAAGAGTGGGGAAAGAAATAAGTAAAATGGGAGCTCCATGAGGATAGGGATTTTTGTCTCTTGTTCCCTGCGAAACCTGTAGTGCCTAAAACAGTGCCTGGCACAAGAATTAATTAAGGAACACCTGCCCCTCAAAAGTCCAAATCCTTTAACATGTCATTTAATGTGTTTTCATAGTCTATGCCACATTACCATCTTCTTTCCCCTGACCACTTCCTCTCCACTGCCCCCTACCTTCCCTGCCCATATCCCAGCTCTGCTGGGCTGCTTTCTTATCCCAGCTTGAACTCGCAGTCCCCTCATCTTCGCTTTTCTGTCAGCTCTGTCCAGACTGCTTCTGCCTCACGTCCAGCTTCTTCTTGCTCCTCTTCCTTCCTTTTTGCTCAAGGAACTCCTTAGGGCCCAGGTCATCATCTCTTTGGAACTTTCTGTGAGCATTGCAGCTGATCAGAGTTGTAACTTTTTCTTTCTTTATAACCTGTGGTATATTTCTACTAATGTAGTAATTTCTGTCTTTCTCCCTAGCTTTGTTTAGAGCTCCCCATGTCCATATTTGAATTCCTAGTACCTAGCACAATGCCTGACACAGGTGTTCATTTTTTTTTTTTTGGTTAAAATTAATATAAGGTAGTTCTATATAGCTTATTTAAGAGCTAGTTTTAGATGTTGAGAACTAACATCTGAGAGCCCAAAGCAAAAGAAGTATTATACTAAGCTGATCATAAACCACTTAGAACAAAACTGCACACATGCGCACATACACACACACAAATCCAAACAGCCAGTATTTTTGTTTTGTTTTATTTTTAATAAAATGGGAACCCGGTAGGGGGTTATTTTTTATTTATTTGTTTATTGTTGAAAATACATTTTGTAGATAGAAAATTTTCAACTAAGGAAAATGTATTTATAGTCAAGTTGAATCTGAGTGCCTTAAAATTCTAGACAAATTTTATTTCATTATAACAATTTGTTTTGTACAAATCTGTATCATTTTAGATATGTGGCTCATACCTTGGAATTATGTCATCATTATATAATTAGATCATTTTAAAATTTGCATTAGTCGTCTTAATAATACATTTTTTAATATTTGAAATGTATCTTTGTAATATATGGTACAGTGATAACTATTTTACACTTTGTTTTTTTGTTTTCTTATTCTGCATTCTTTTAAATTATATAGAAATCTGTCGGTGAAAAAGGAATTGATGTGATTATTGAAATGTTAGCTAATGTAAATCTTAGTAATGATTTGAATCTTCTGTCAAATAGAGGACGAGTAATAGTAAGTATCCTTTTTTTTTTAACCACTTTGAAGTTTTACCATAATTTAACACTGTTTTGCAGTAATATTTGAGTATAGTTATGTTGTTGTTCATAATAGGTTGTTGGCAGCAGAGGACCTATTGAAATAAACCCACGGGACACCATGACAAAGGAATCTAGTATAATTGGAGTTGCTCTTTATTCCTCAACCAAGGTAGGAAAAGAAGCAATTCTGATTTTGGTAACTTAAACATTGACGCAGTTTGCCTCATGCAGACTGAAAGTTTAAGTAAATGTTAAACTTGGTTATCTGACTAGCCGAGTGGGTTAAGGATTATTCACTAGAAGATAACTAGTGTGGCAATATAATTTATTTTCCAAGTCAGGACACTTTTGAGAGAGAAAGGAGATACTGTTAGTAATTACTTCAGGACAATAAGCATTTTGTAAACAGACCGTCTCACACAAATTGGATTTATGGTTATCCTATGAAGAGCTACTTTTTCTGTAGTTCTGGACAAGTTGACAAAGCCACACATTTGTAAGAATTTTTTTATTTTTTCTTAGATTCTGAAAATATTCAGTGCTTCTAAAAATGAAGTCATATGTGCCTCCACAAAGAAAACCTTTTCTTTCTCTTAGGAGGAATTTCAGCAGTTTGGAGCAGCCCTTCAAGCTGGAATGGAAATTGGTTGGTTGAGACCCGTAATAGGTTCTCAGTATCCACTAGAGAAGGTGGCCCAGGCTCATGAAAACATCATTCACAACAGTGGGACGACTGGAAAGATGATTCTTCTCATTTCATGATTAATTCTTTCATGCATTTCCTCTGCAATTAGAGTTTTCTTACCCCAGTTTCACTTACATTATCTTTGTTTTAATTAGCATTCACTTGATTCAGTGAGCTTCTTATATTAAAAGATAAGATTTGTTTTAAGAGATCCTGGGCATTGGTACATAATTTATGTTGTAGCTGGAAACATTCTTTATGCCTTCTCCCTGTAATCAAGCAGGCATCATAGTAGGAAATGGGATAGTGGTCATTGGCATTGGTGTGCATTATAGAAATTCCTGATCCTTGATCATTAATTTCATACTTTTGACTAAAATATGCTGATTAAAAATAAGACTGCTTGATCTCTAAGCCAGTGTTCTTATAAAGATTCTTTTGTCTCTGATTATCTCAGAACTATTTTGGACTCCGAAGATTTTCTGGACTAAACAAAACTCCTTTTCTAAAAGAATTTTATGTGGATCTCCAAGTTTTTGGAAGGTCAAGATAAACAATATCCAGAGAAATCTGTTAGTTTTCCAATATTTTCCAAAATATTAGGACATTCACTATGTTAATGGCTGCTTACCAGTCATCCATATATTTTGTGAGGACAGCAGCCTTATCTTTGGTATAATATGATACTAGGTACATCATCTCCAAAAAGTTACTCCTTGACTGACTTGATTTCAAATTAGATTTAGAATTATCTGTTTGTGTGATGGGGGTCATATATTTTTATCTAAATCAATAAACAATTTTGACACATTAAGAATGATTTGCTTTTGTTTTCATTACATGGTAACCTACAATGAATTCTACAGGAAATTAAAAACTGCCTTTATCTAGTTTTGCTTTATGTAGCGCTTCCCTTACTTTACTCTTACATAGCTCCTCGTGGTCACTTCTCAGCAGTGTTCTGTGCTGGAAGCCTTTATCCGAACTAAATAAAGGAGCGATTACTTAGAAATTTTGCTGTCAATATTATGCCCAAGGAAATGAGGTTTGATTGTTAATTTTGTTCTTGTTTTTCTTCATATGAACATAGTAGTTGATTCTCTTGACCTGATTTGTTCTGTTGAATGACAATCACGTTTCTAGTTTGCACATGGAATCTTGCTTTAATAGCAAACAGAGAGCACTGCTGAGTCCTACAGTTGAGGAGTGTCATTGGCTTCTGTGGCTGTATGTGCCATGGCTGAAGTGTTTTTGCTATTAGTGTTTGCCAAGTTTATTCGCTATTTATTTTACAGGTTACCTTCCTGTGACATAACATGTTTGAAAAAAGTTAAAAAGCAGCGTCATATGAATCTAGAGACTAACATTTTATATACATCCTAAAATGAAGAATTCCTTCTCGTACAAAAAGATAAAGGAATAATTACTCTGTAAAAGTCAGTTTAATGTGTTTGCACATTTGCCTCATCTATAGAATGAGCTGAAGCATTACTGCTGACTTAATACTTCAAAGTCCATTGATATGCTTTAGTTAATTTTAAAGGCAAAATTAGCTAAACTTTATGTATTAACTACCATGTTTATGATTATGTAGCACTGAACACATTCCCTGTACAAATCTCCTTGTAGTTCTAGTTCTATTCTTGTCCCAGTTTTCAGCCAACTGTATTCACTGCACTGTTGTTGTCTATAGCCTAAGGATGACTACACCAGTCACCAGTGCTGTCCCTGATACAAAGTAGAGCATAACCTGTAGAATCAACACACATTATATCACATCTCAACCGTCTGAATCCTTGTTCCTGTTTGCTTTGACCTTAGAATCATATAATGTGTTAGAGATCGTATGGATACGCCACCCTGAGCCTGAGGAGGTAAAACAACATGCTGAGGTCACATGACTAGTAGATTCAAATTCAGCTAACATTTTTTCAGTAGGCTTTTGATACAAAACCTGAATTTTAATTTCTAGACCTTTGGCTTTCCTGGCTTGCTATACCTACTTAGGAGTGGAGCTGCCTGCTTTCGAACCTCATTTTGCCTGAGAGCCCTGGTTCCTGAGCATGTTAATCATTCTTGCCTTATCTTCTGATTTGACAGTCTTTTATGAAGGAAGTATTCAATTCATCCATTAGTTCAAAATATTTATTGAGTATTTAAGAGTCTGAGAAGGCAGGTAACTTTTGCCTCGCTCTCTCAGTGTCATCAACCATGTCTCACAGACAGGAAAACACTTCTCAGCTAAATCTTTAATTCTCTTTCCAATATTACCATTTTTTAGGACACCAATTTTTCTAAAATGTCATTGAAAATTACCATCAGACAGTTCTACTGATCCACAGAGCTTTAGGAATAGCTCATGGTGTGGGAACTTCCTACATCCAAGGAAAGAGTAGGCAATATTAATATAGAGGGAAATCTGAGTCATTTTGGTCTATGTCATTGACCACTAGGTGTTGATAGGGACAGTCCACATGTGATCTTTAAGAGTGAATCTAACATTGATCTGAAACCCATTGCGTGATATAGATGCTCATTAAACATTTGTTAAACGTGGCCACAGATTAGCAGTCTTATTTATCCTTTCCCAGTTTCATGTAAAAAACCCACGAAGACTGCAACGGTACTAGAAACTAAAAGAGAAATCCCTGTGCCAAAATCCGTTGGGAATTCATACTAATCTAGTGTCGATCCTTTCATTCATTGACCCAAATTAGCTGCAGAGTAGGTAGGAAAAAGCCTCAACTCAGTCACTGTTTCTAACTCAGGACACAGGAGCTACACTGCCTAGAAAATCAAGTCCCTTGGCCACAAATATCTGAGTGAGCTGGAGATTTATGCCCATTCCTCATTGTCCCTCAGCTTCTTACTGTAACCTGCATTTTAGAGACTATGAGTATCAGTACTGGATGTAAGTGCAGTTTCAGGAGGGAGGAGGACTTTGCATTCTTGGATATACAGCCACATAGAGAAGGACTTGCAAGTGAGTGGAGAGCTGAGGATCCCTGGATTGCAGCAAATGCTGGAGAGTGTACAACACTTGTACAAAGAACATTTGCTTAACTCTAGCTGAGCCAGATTACCTGAGAATCAGAGCAGAAGATACTTGTACCTTAGTCCAGCAGGCACTAGGATTGACCCAACGTACTTATGAGTCCACCTCACTCCAGATATAGATCTAAAAGGAACTGAGCTCCTTTATGAACAGGGAGGATGACCAAAAGCATATGAAACCCTCTGATAAAGTTAAGAGCATAGGTTATGGAGGCAGAAGGCCTGGCTTTAAATGCTGGCTCTACTATTGACTAGCTGTGGACTCCTGGGCAAATGACCTGGTCATTTGGAGTCTCAATTTTCTCACATGTAACATGGGAATGAAATCTACTTCAGAGTTTGTAAGAAATAAACAAGGTAATGTCTGTGAAATAGTACTCTGTCTTGCACAAAGTGTTATAATTATTTCATTTTTATGTTCTGTAAAGAAAGAATATGTTGAGATAAAGGGGAGGAATGAAAAGAGAGTATTCTGAAATATGCAAAAAAATAAAAGGAAACCCCAAAAGCAGATTCCCATAGGAGGTATGAATCAGCATAACCGACAGTATGGAAAACTTCATTGGTCATATGGGTAATTTGATCCTTCTCTAAAAATGTAGAGAAAAGAGATGAAAAAAAATAAAATAGAGCAAATGGAAATGCAACCTTTGAATTATAAATGTACCCCAGCAAAAGAAGAAGAAAAAGAAAAATAATAAAGAAAACTTCCCTACGTTTATGCAGATAGTATATTATGTTTATACAGAGATAATGAAAACTACTAGTAAGACATATCTTTACAATTTTTTTTTAATTTCACATAATTAGATATTGGAAGGGAACATGCAGAAGAATTATTATTTACAGTTATGTTATTCCAAACCTGGAGAATGCAAGAGAACAAATGGAAAAATTATAAATGAATTCAGAAATATGGCTAATTGCATAATAAATATATAAAAATTAATATAAGGTAGTTGATCACTTAGAAAATATAATGGAGAAAGATCCCATTCACAATAGCAGTACTATTGCTAATTTAAAAAGCCAAATATAAGTGAAAAATTTGTAAGAAACATACAGGACCTTTAATACGAAAACTATAAAACTTTCCTGTGGGACTTAAAAGAATACTCAAAGAAAAAATTCTTGGTCAGATTCATGTAAAGATTTTTCTTCCCCCTATACTCTAGAAATTCAAAGTAATTCATACCCAAATCTCAATAGGACTTTTAAGGAAGCTGGAAAAATGTCGTTGAAGCTTTTTTGGACCAAAAAAAGACAAATAGCCAGAAAAATTCAGGAAAAATAAATGAGTTGGAACAAGTCCCAGCAGATATGAAAATCTTTTACAATGTTAGAGTTATTAAAGTCAAGTCATGTTAGTTCAAGAATAACTAGATCAGTGGGATAAATTAAAGTCTAGAAATGCTTCTCACTTTTGTGGGTGATAAAAATGGCTTTTCAGTGGGAAAATTCAAGAAAACTGGCTACCTACTTGGGAGGTGAGAAGCTACTTATACCATTTCTCAAAAGCCAAAACTATAAATGAAAGAGCAAAGCAGAACAAGTCGAAAAAGATCTCTAATACCAGATAAAGATTAATAATCTTTAAAAAAAGAATACTTCAAATTAATTAGTAAAGATGAGCACTCCAAGAGAGATGGACATGAGTAGCTAATTCATACAAGAATAGGTACATATAGCCAGCAAACTTATGGAAAGAGTTGTTCAACCTCATTAGCAATACAAGAAATGGATACTCATGGCCTATTGATGGGGATATAAAATTGTTTTTGTTCTGGAGAGCAGATAGGCAATGTCTTTAAGATTAAAATGTGAATCTCCTTTGACTCATCAATTTCACTACAGGAATTTATCCTAAAGAGATAAACATGTCTGTAGATTGTTTTCACTGCAACATTGCTTATCACTGCAACATTGTTTATCCTAATAAAATATTAGAAACAACCTAAATTTCCATCAAGTGATTAAAAAGCTAATATATTGATAGGGTAATACAATGTAGCTATTATAATGATTATGTTGATCTATAGTTACTAACATGGGAAGATTTTCAAGGCATAGTATTAAGAATATTGTGTTTAAAAAGCACTTATAGAATATGTGTAATATAATTTCATTTCTATATAATTGTCTATGTTTACTTCTGCATTTCAAGATATAACTAATAAATATTTATCAAGATAGTTTGTTTTAGTGGCGGAGTTGTAAATATTCCCCCCCAACACTTTAATTTTTCCAAGATTTTCAAATATTTTTTAACAAAAAGTTATTTTTGATGAATCAGTAGCTAAATTCTATTTAAGAGAAATGCTTCCTATGTAATAAGTATTGGGCTATAAAGAGTTCAATATCAACAATCAAAGTAAGTGAAATTAAATTTCAGAGTACATATATACATCCTACCTTGGACTTTCTATAATTGAATGTCTGCACGTTCAGAATTAGTTCTAACTTGTGCTGATAATTTCTGATTTATTCTTATGACATGCTCTGTAAAAAACTGTAATGTAGTTGTATTAAATTTGCACTATGTGGATTATAACGATTTATTTTCTTGTTTTTGAAATAATGAATTATCCTTAGAAAATATTTCATTTCATTTGAAAAAATATTCTTCAGGTGATGAGAACTACCTGATTTTGGGAAAACTGTTTACATTTCTAGTAGTGAACTCTCAGATTTAACTTGTGTTTAATAAAAACCCAAGATGAATTTGGGCTTCTCAATTTGTTTTGGATGTTTATTTTGATTGCAGCATCCATTTGAAATCCAATTGTAAGCATCACTTCTAATCAAAATACTTTTAGTAGGTGAGACAAATGCATTTGAACAAAATGGTACCCATGTATTATTTAGTGAAATATTTTGCTTAGGAATTAACACCATACATAATTCCGTTTCACAGTTTGTTCATGTAATTTAGGTTTTTACATGTCTTGCAGTTTCTTTTATTATGGAGCAAGTTTTGAGTTTATTAGCTGGTTTCACGTAGTCTTGTTTATAGACCTATCACTGTAGCTTCTAAGTGCTTCACACATTATGTTTCCTTTTATGTTTGTCAAACTACATTTCCAAATAAAGGAAAACTCTTAAGTTGCTGGAATTCTTTGCCTTTTTATTGTCAGCCTGCTGGTTAACCAAATGAGGGACACTGTTTTCCAGAGTTTGTTCCACCCACTAGTAGGCAATGTATCTGGAATTTTTTTCACAATGAAGAAAATACTAACCCTATTCACATTTACAAATTTATTTGCATCCTTTTATCTTCATCTCCTGTTTCATTAGAAGCAATGACTCTCCTTCTTATTAAGCATAATTTTTCTATCTTTTCTCTGAATTACACAGCTCTGGCCTCTTCGTGAACTTTGTTCTATCAGGTATTCCCTGAATCCTGCAGCAGCAGCATCTCTCTAAAAATATAAACAACCTCAATTTCTTTCCCATCTTGACTTTATTCTGCCAATACCTCTGGTTCTTCTCAGTTTCCTTTGCAAACATCTTTTTTTACACTCTCCTCTTAAATGCTGAAGTGCTTTACTTTCTGACTTTTTCCTCTATACAGTCCCGTCGACTGGCATCAGAACCAGGCATCAGTATCACCTTTGTGCTCTCAAAATTTTATCTCCAAACTGTGCTCTCAAGCCTTTATTTCCAACCTGTTCTAAGGACCATATGGACTGCCAACTGGAAATCACCTGGATGTTTCAGACTTCTCAAAGTCAACATGTCTAGAATTGACTTCTCAGTCACAAACTCTCCACAGAACCAGCTCAAAATGATTCTATCCAGTTTAACAAGGTACTGAGTAGTTTTTCTGAGATAACAGACGAAAACACAAGTCATGCAGCCAAAGCATGCACAGAAGAGAGATCATTGGCCTCACCTGCACCCGGAACCAAAGTCTTGTCCCCAATCCCAAACCAAAGAACCAGGATGTAACTAGAAGTTGAATACTGGAACCTTTTCAGAAGCCAAGGGTGTGTTGTCCAGGAAGATCAGGCATTGATGCTCCTTTATCATAAATGGCCATATTCCAAGGTCCTCCAGTTAAAATTTGCCCCACTAGCACTTCCTGGCCCCCCTAGCCCCTTAAAAACCCTTGGCCTGGTCCAACGAGCAAGAAGGATTTGAGGATTAGGTCTCTTGTCTTCTCAGTTGGCACCTTTTTAATCAATAAACCTTTTCTTACTCCAAACTTTTGATGTTTTGAGTTTTGGCCTTTTGAAGCATCAGGCACACAGACTTTGGTCAAATAACAACAAAACCTTTTCCTCTTCCTGTATTTCCTATCTCAGTGAATGAAGACAACTGGTACCAGGTTACCCAAATCCAGCAGTCATTCTCAATTCCTCCTTCTCCTATGTCCCCAGTCTTGGATCCAGTTGGCCACTAAGTTGAATGGCTTCTATTGTCTTTTTACCTACAGAACCCAACTCACTGCTAGTGCCTCATTCTGAACCCTTGTTACTTCTTTCGTGGCTTCTGTCATGGCATTCTCACTCACTGCTTGGCCTTTATTTTTGCCTAACTTTAAATCTGTTGGCCACATGCTACCAGAGTGATCTCTGTAAAACGGCTGATTAAAGTCCCTTAATGTGTTTTAGGAAAGAACTATAAACAGCTTATGCAAAAGCCCTGTCTCTTTATCCTCGCCCTTTGCTATACCCCTACCCTACCAATCTGCTTGTCTTTCCTTAAATATGCCATACTCTTTTATAACTGTTCTGACATGCTTTTCTCCATTTCTCCACCTACGTAATTCTCATTCACCCTTCACAACTCAACTGCCATGACTATTCCAATCAACTGTCCACTCTGTTGGTGAAGGAGGGATCCCCGTCCTAAATAGTTTGAGATGACTGAGCACACAACACCTAACACTAGTCAGAGGAGATTGGCAACAGTTATTAGTCACATATACTCAGTCTGGGGAAGAGCGCACTGAGTGCCAGGCAGGCCACTCCAGGGTTGCACTTGAGAGCAAAATGAATCAGAAGGGGTTTGGAGAGGTAAGCTTTGAGGGTAGAGTGGCCCTTTTTTTCCATGGTGGTGGTGGTGGTGCTGGGGGAGGAGAGGTGACTGGTTTGTTTGAAGAGTTTCACAGGCTGCAGAGAGACAAGACTCAATAAGTTGAGGACAGGATGGGTTGTAGCCAGTCCAGCTGAGAAAGGAACTAACTGGGTGGAAAGCTTTCCCCACTGAGTGGTAAGCATATATGGTAAGAGGAGGGGAATTTACAGCTAAGCCTTTGCATTCATTCATTCATTCGTTCGTTCATTCATTTTTACAATAAGTGCTTACTAAAGGCTAGCTGTCATGATTATTGATCTGTCTTCTCTTGTTACTTTCTTGGCTTTGCATCAGAGAGAACTGCTCATGGTATGAGATAAATCCCAGAAGCACCATGTCCCTGGGTTTATATATCTTAAAATATTGTTCCCCTTTGTGGCTTTGGTAAAATTGGAAGCTTGAAAAATAAAGGAATTAAATTGGACAACATCCCTGGCATCAGCACCCAGCTTATTGTAGGCCAATAATTTTCAAACAGTTTGTTATGCATAGAGCTCACCTGGGGTGCTTGTTTAAAATGCAGATTCCTAAGCATCCCTTCTTCCATTCTGATTCTGGGATAGTATGGAGCCTAGGAATTTGCAAACTAAGAAATACCTGTGGAGGTCATAAGAAACACCGTAAAAGGCCTTCTACTGCTGCAGCTTCTCCTCCGCCTTCTACTCCTTTAGAGGGAGCTAAGCCTTTAAGGCAGTACATGGAGTTTAAGGCCTCATAATATGACAACCTCCTGGAGAAAGTCTTCCTTGACCACCCCTAGTCGGAGTTAGGTATCCCTCCTCTCTTCTCTAGAGAAAATCTGAACACTTGCCACCCTACCGAGGGTGTTAAATTCTTTTTGGAAGAAGATGGGTCTGCACAGGCACCCTCCACAAACAGAAACAAATAAGCACCGTTTACAGTATCGCAGTTTACCATTTATTTGCCTGCGTCCCGGACTAGAGTGATATGAATGTCTTGAGTGTGGGGACTGTGTCTTTCATTTCATAAACACATCTCTGTGCCTCACACATAGAAAGAACCCAGCAAATGTGCTGGAAAAAATAAGTATTTATTACGCACTGATCTGTGGAATGTGTCTTAATTTCTGCATCAAAATGTACTCACAATGCATCTTGAAAGTAAAAGTTCAGAACACTGATTTTACCAAAGAACAGGGAATTTGCAACCAGGTGGGTCCTAGCACTGCTCATTTCTCCCCGGGGGAGTATCAGAGACAGACTGGGGAACTGGGGTGCACATTAGAAAAACAGCAGCATCCAAGTTTTGGGAGCCGCAGAATCAGGGAAAGAAAGACTTTGTCTAGATGGTCTGAGTTCACCTCAGAAATACTTGGGTAAGATTTTTTCACAGAGCTGGATGCCCTGACTCAGACACTGGACTCACTGAAATCATGTAATTTACGTTATTTCTATTTCTATGACCTCGTTCGCCTCACTTCCAGCTCCCAGGTGATGAAGACTGGGAAAACTGAAGTTAACATACCTTTCTAAATACTGCACACAATGAGTAGGGAAGGGAGAAGTCAGCTTCTAGCGCAGAGGCAGTTTAAAGGCCTCTTCCCCTATTTTCTTATACCTGCTCTTCGGCTTCACTCAGAGCCCCATCCATTTGAATTTTCATTGCTCCTTGGTCCATTGGCCTTCACCAGCCCTCACATCCCACCAAGCCTCAGCAGTCACTAGAAAATCTTTAATTACGTTGAACCACCATCCTTCTACAAAATCACTCAATGAAACCTAACCCTGGATCAAACCCGTAGTCAATCCCCAATTTACAACCTTTATTTTCATCACTTCATCTATGCAAGCTCTAGTTAATCAAGGTAGCAGATGCTGCCCGGTGTTCTCCTCTAATTTGCCCTTCAAAATCAGGACTTCCCCGCTTCTACTTCTGTCCATGCCATTTATTCTCCCTTTATTCCCCTTTTTCTAGATACATTTGGAAATTAATTATTAATTTTAAGATGACCTGTGTATATCTCTGAGTGTAGCGTTTAGAAGATGAGCAAGGTATTTTTCCCTCTGGAAGGTGCGTAGAATGTGGGAACAGCTATTCATTCATAGATGCCACTCAAACTATTAGTGAAAGCAAATTGCTATAAACTACACAATAGGAAAGAAGATGGGATGGCTAAAGCTTAATATAACAAGGAGGTGCTAATCAGGAGTTAATATTTTCCTCCTATCATTTAACATTTTGCCCTAGAATTTAAGCTTCTTGAGGTGGGGAATAAGACCTAGCAGTTCTAGTAGAGGGCAGGCACTCAAATGTTTGAGGAGTAAAGGATTATAATGGTCTGTTTGGTTTTTCTACCTGTAAAATTTTCCATCTCCAGTTTTACACACAAACATACATACATGCGCATATATATATATATGTGTATATATATATATATATATAATTTAAAGTTTAAATTGTATCACAGAAGAACACAGAGATATGTACCCTTGTTTGTACATTAACTGTAAATTGGAAATCTGACATTTGTGTCAAGTATGGAAAAATTGGTTTTATGTGCTTTTGAAGCTCAGCTATGGATACTTGCCATCTTGCTTCAAAGAAAACCTCACTTTCGATGGTTAAGAGAAAAAAAAGGAATCCATAGAAACATAAAAGTAAAACCAATCCATTAAAACATTTATTTTTTTTTATTATTTTGGTTGGATAAAACAAGCATTGAATTCTCTTAACCTTATTTAATCTTTACCTTGAAAACTTTTAATAGCCTAACTCTTAAACTTAGATTCTAAATACAGAAAGTACATAACATTGGACAATATTAATTTTTAATGTGTCAATTCAACTTAGTAGGGGAAAAAAGCAATTTATGTGCTTCAGTAATAACTTCCACTTGTTTTAAACTTGTTTTATTAAAGCCTGCAATTCTATTTAATTGGCATGTAATTTAATTGCCACATAAGTTATTTAATTATATGCTATAAATGGAAAATGTTGTTCATAGGCAATTATATCTCTTTTGTTAAAATCTGGAATACTAGATCTACCTCAGTCTTGTGTTTATATGTAATTCCTTCATGCTGATTATTTGTATTGCATGATTGAGTTATATTATTCATTAAATCGAGTTTGCCATTGTTTATAATGGGATGTGTGTGTATATGTGTATATTTTTTATTGTATTTCAGTAAAATTCAGGGAGCCAAAAATTAACCTACTTTATTAATGAAAACAAAGGCCAGAAGACCTGTGTTTCTTTCTTTATGGAAAGTACAGTATCACAATCCTCATACGTGCTATTCATTTAGCTGAAGATGTCCTACTCTCCATTCTCTGCCTAATTCGAGCATATTACTTTTGAAGATTTACCTTTGCTGTTACTTCTACTTGGAAGGATGTTCTGACCTCACTAAGGCTTTTCTCTCTGTTTCTTCAAGCAGAATAACAATACGAAGTCAGACAGAACTAGGGTCTAGTCTTTATCTTTCTCTAGGATGGCAACCTTGGATCTCAGTAGGGTTCCGATTTCTTGGTTGAAAATCAGGGATAATAGTTACTTTATTGGGTTGTTATAAAAAGTAAATGTCTTATTATACTTATTATACAGCTGCACATAGAGATCCTATAAAATATTTAGCTCTCTTCTATTGTGTGCTCAATAGATGTATGTTGAATGAATAAATGGATTTCAATAATCTATTTTTTCCAGCTTTATTGAGGTATAATTAGTCAACTACACCTATTAGTCTATTGACTCATCTGACTCACTGCTCTGTTTATCCAGGGATAGGTCGGTGGTCTTTGGTCTCATGTAAGGTAGAGAGAATAATACCCGTTACATAGTAAGTGGTTGGTAAATTGCAAAAACCTCTAGCAAGGCCATCTAACGAAAAACTCATAAATACTTCAAGTAAACATCATTCATTTAACAGATATTTGTTAAGCACATACTTTGAGCCAGTCACTGTTCTATAGGCAGGTTATACATCCATGATAGTCTCTGGTTTCATACTGTTTGCATTTTTGTGGAGAAAGACAACAAAAAGCAAAAAGACGGGTAAGTACAAGGTGTGTTGAGTGATCGTAAGAGCTATACTGAGATATAAAGCAGAGTAAGGGCAAGAGAGTGTTTGGAACAGTTGCTATTTTATGTACTGTAGTCAGGGAAGCCTGAAGGTGACAGTGGATCAAGAGACCTAAAGGAAATGAGGGAGTCAGTCATAAAGATAATATCTGGACATAGAGATTTCCAGGCAGAGAGAACAGCAAATGCAGAAGCTCCGAGGAAGGAGTGTGCATGGTGTATTTTAGGAGGATCAAAGAGCTCCGACTGGGATGTGACGAGGGAGAAGGAGAGTGATAGAAGATGACATCAGCAAGGTAGTAGAGAGTATTGTAGATTGGTGGAAATATTTAGATTTTTAATCTGAGATGGGAAAGAGTATCAATTAAGATTTGGATACAGAAATAAAAACATTCTGCTATGTAAAGCAGAAAGTGGTTTATACTAGGAGTAAGTGCTTGAACTTCACTGGAAGCGATAGAAGAATAGCTGGACCTCCAGGGATAATTTCTAGAACAAGCCATTAAAGTGTCTGCCAAGGGGAGTTACTGTCTCTTCTATCAAGAAGGTGGGGAGTTGAAAGGACCATTTAGCTATAATCCAGGGATAGCAAACCACTAGCAGCACCACGTCCATGTCTTGCCACCCAAAGAGTTAGTGACTAGACACCAGAACACACTCAGAAAAGCCCAAGGTCTCCACAGTGCTGCTTACCAGCGCAGTGGTCAAAATGCAGGAAGATGGCTTTATTTACTTTTGTAGCTCAGATATGGTTTGGGTACCTATAATTGTGAGAACTTAATTTTATTGCAAAACTTGGCTTTCTAGCATTTGTAATGCAGGGAGGCAGTCTAGAAGGAGGCCCCAACAGACGCTAAGATTCAATCGCTGGCTATTCACTCACTATTCACTGGCAGCCACATAAGGAAATCAAGGAAATACATGATCTGCACTGAGTTTTAACAAAACCACTCTGGCTACTGTGTAGAGAATAGACAATGGAAGACCACCGAAGAGTCCATTGCAATAATCCAGTGAGAGATGATAGTGTTTTGGCGTACTCTTGTGTTAAAAGAAATGTTATAATCTAGTCCAATTTACCCATCAAACTGATGTTGTTCATATTCATTTATTCATTCATTCAATAGTTTATGTATTTTATAATAAAATAGACTGTGTCTCTAAATATCAAGGAAATATATCTGTGTGATCTTACTGAAACTGGCTAAACGTTTCTGTTAAACCATTAGTGAAATATGTATGACTATATAAATCAAAGCTTAATTTAAACAATCTTCCCTATGATGACTACATACACTCAAAGATTTCAATAGATTTAAAATTTTTTTCTTTCATTCATTAACATCAAAAGAGAAATTAGTTTATCTTTTATTTTGAATTCACTTGGCTACATGTAAAGCATGTCAAAGCTTGTGGAAAAACTAGTTATGGACAATTACTCCCTCACAGGCATGATAAAGGCCAAGAACACCTTGCACATTTGGTAATATTGCTTACTTATCTGACCATCATGGAGACTCATTATTTTATAGATCGTGATGTGGCAAACATTCTTATAAAGAGATCAAGACTATGTAGCGAAAGGTGGTTTTTATAAGAAATTTGGAGTTATACTGTTTTTTTTCCAATTCTTGAAATTTGCTTTGATGTAAACTTCCAAAATATGAGTAAATGCCACCTGATATTTAAATTAGCACCTGAAATACATGTTGTAGCTTTTAAGCAGATGATTCAAAAACAGACTTCATAATAAACATAACTTTTTTCTGATCAAATGTTTTATAGGTAAAAGTAATTCAGCTTGCCTGTTTAATTACTGTGGGGTACATATTCACAGGTGATGATTGTAACCACATTACCTAACAGCATTGTTCCTTTATGTTTGAACTTTTATCCTCCTTTGTGCTTTTAATATATTTAATACATATTTTGTTTTTGAAAAGAATGTTGTCTATAATAATTATTCTTGTGCAACCACATAATATATTAAGTGAAACAAATAAAAAAATGGATATCTTCTGTATATAGTAATCAAAGGGGGGTACTACACACAGAAGAAGATAGGTTACCAAATTTCTTTTTTTTAAGATATTATAAGTTTTATTTTAGTATACCTGATTAATAAAGGAATAGTATATTGTCAGGTAGTATGAAGTAGATGGTTAGGTTATGTTTTCAAGTTATCAAGTTATGTTTTTATATAAAAAAGACTTGAATTAAATAATCAGTTCTCATTCCTCAGTTGTCGCAGGTAAAATATGTTTAATGAAGAAGAGACTTCTAGTTTATTTTTAAAATATTTCCTCACACTTCATGTTTAAGAGTATTGCCTAAATGGATATACCATATATATGTTACATGTACACATACATTTAAATAGATGTGCATATATGTATACATATATTGTGTTTACATGTATATGTACAAATATGTTTTTAATAAACTGAACTGTCTATTTATGAAGGCAAGGGATTTATATGATTTTTCATATTTGTATCTTTCATGGTAGCTCATACATACAAACACCCAGTAAATATTCGTTGAATAAATGAACCTAAGTGCATACCACCAAATGATACTTAATGGACACAATGGACACAATGTAGTCTTTAGATTTATTTTGACACCAAGGGAAATTATCATCTCTTTTGCATTATATTTATTTTCTCAATTTATAATTATAGCTGTTTACTTAAAATTTTTAAACTTTTCTTTGGAAAACATTACAGTGATCCAAATTTCCCAAGGACCTTGGGTGTGTTTTTCATGGGGGTATTTAAGTGCTGTTGATATAAGTTGGTGTCTCTGGGCTCTTGTTTCCAAACTGCAACCATTAAATGTTTTCAGGTGCGATCAATATTTTTTTTAAGTCTCCAAATTTAGTTTGTAAAATAACATCCTTGGATTGTGGAGCAATTATGCTCTTGTATGATGAGAAATATTTTAACTCTTTCCTAAGACTACACACAAAGGAAGATACCTGTATCAAATGATGAGGCTTTCTTTGTTTAACAAAAAACAATGTTCCTTTTATTTTTATATAAAAGCCATATAAGCATAAAGCTTTAAAAATCCTTCTTTCTCAGAGTCCACATCCAAACATAATCTAATAACAGCAGATGCACTTTCCTGAAACACTTTCTCCTCCACCCATCCCCATGTTTTCTGCCGCAATTCAGGCACTCATCTCTCTAGAACCCTTTTAACAGCTTCCTACTTTACCTTCCTGATCTCAACCAGTCTTCCTCTCTCCCTCCACACTGCAGTCAGGGTGATTTTTCTAATGGGAAAATCTGCTCATATCACTGTCATGTTTACATCTTCCAACAGGTAGCTGAAGCCCAGATCATAAAACACACACTTCTTAGTTGAGCTTTCAAAGCCCTTTTGGGCTGAGATCCTCTCCATCTCTCTAGCCACACCCCTCACCCTGCTCTCTGTTCTCCAGGTGGACTGGAACACCTTCTGGTCAGTGAACATAGGGCCTCTCAGCCTATGCACATGCTGTTCTTTAGTTTCCAATGTGCAGCACCAGCCCCTCTTCATGTCCTACTTCCCACCTGGTTGCCTCACAACACCTACTCACCCTTCAAGAAGTCAGCCCTCCCTGTGAAGCCCTCCTTGATCCATGAGAGCAAGTTGCCTCTGTAGGCCCCTGTAGCAACTTCCGTGCACCCAACAAAATTATAATGCTGACATACTTGATCGTACTTTCTCTATGGGTAGGTGTGTAGATAGAGATATCTCTTCTCCAGGAGGCAGTTAGATTCTTGAATATAAGAATCATACTTTGCCCTATCAGTAGTTCTAGTGCTGGTCACAGAGGCTGAGACATACCGGGTATTCACAAAAGATAGGTTTGTTGGAATAAAATCTTTCTGGGAGGACCATTGTCTGAATTAGTTTCTGCTGCTGTTGACAAAATGCTATTTGTTTCTCACCAGAAGGTGTCGCCCTAGCTCTACATTTTCAGCACCGTTTTTGGCTTTTTCAGCTTTGCTCTAACATATTAATTGGGTTGTTATGGGAAGGAGATGATAATTTAGGCACTGTTTACAGAATAAAACTGATTTAACCTTCATTTTTTCTGTGCACATTTTTTTTCAAATGTAGTGTTCCATCTGAAATTGCCAAAGTAAAAAGGAAGACTTCAAATTTAAAACATGATTAGAGCGAAATAAAAATTCAAGATAGGACATCAAGTTAAGAACACAGGAAAAATGTGAAGCACAAAATCAACACCTCAAAATGGTAATGGCACAATAATAGCTATAGCCACACAACTGTTTCTTTCTATCTCACAAGCAAACCGCAAATTGTGTTTAGTATTTGAGCAAAAGCACTCAAAGGGAAAATAAGGCCCAGAATGAAATGAGCCTTGTTTGTAGGGTATCTTTAATTTTGAAGAGCTCAAGATCTTAAATAAAGAACTTTTAATCATGGACTTATGAACATCATACGTGTCACATGTTTACAAACTGAGAATGAGGGGAAATGGAGAAGCAAACAGAAAACACAAGAAGATAATAAATAATCCTCAAAGATGGGAAGACATACAATGAAGACAATTTTAGAAATAAGATAGAAAGTGGCCAGGTACACATTACTGAATACTTGCAGCTCAGAGCAGAAAAGGAGGTAGTCTTGGAATCAAATGATACAAGTTATAGATTTTAAAATGTACTATCTGTGTGACCTCGGGCTATGCAGATCTGACCTCTTAGATGGTTTGTATTTACAACATGAAATAAAGCCTTTCTCCAGTGCTGTGAGGGTCAAATAAGGTAATGCATGTAGACATACTTCATGTTCCTTAAAATGTCATATTAACATGAAATAAAATTAGAAAAATAAAGATAACATTTATTGAGCATCTGCCTGTGACAGGTAAGTGGTGGGAAATTTACATCAAAACACCTATTTCTTTCAATGGGCAAGACTTTCTCCTAGACAATGAATGGCAACCACAATGCCCTCCTTCCTGCGTCCCCTATTTTTCTTGACCCTGTCAAATATGTCCCAATAAATATCTCTTAGATATGGAACTGATAGATATACCATTCATCCCTAAACATTGAAGGATCCTCATGAGGGGTGAGTTTTATTGAAACTGGTAGTTTTCATCTTCAGCTGCTTTGTAGTAGTAAGAGTTAGAATTAGTGCTTCTAAGGAAGCTCTTAATGTGTTTGCCAAAAAATTTCTGGTGGAAGCTTTCTTTTGAAGAAAAAAGAGGTAAAAGAATTTGTTATCAGATGAAGATCACATATTCCTCTTAGTCCCTTTTCTGGGTGGATAAATAAGACTTTTTTTTTTTTCATTCACAGTTTTCTTTATTACAGGGTGAAACCAGTTTTGGAAAATGATACTTTAGGACAACAGGAATATCTTTTCCTGGGTGTGTGCTCAATAAATGTTTACTATATAAATTATGGTTCATCCCTATACCTAGAAATATCAACAATCTCTATTTCTAAGGCTATCGATATCAATACAGGCACAGAATTATAAGTCATCTAGTGGTTTGAGATTTCCATTCTAGAAATAATTGGATTTGTACAGGTAAAATATGTTTTCTTGCACGTACATACTTTTGGATGCACTGAAGTCAAAAGTGTTATTATCTTAATGAACTTTACATGGGCTGGGTGAAAAATGAGTAGCAAAAACTAAAATGGTGAAAGAGAGGAAAGAAATTACAAGATTTTATTCAGTTTAAGATGTAGAAAACAAGCTCGACAGCAGTATGTCCTCAATTTGATCCTAACATTCTCTTTTTTTTTAAATTTCTCCTTGGCTTTTATATAGATTATATTTGAGGTATTTGCTGCTGAAAGAAACCAAACTGTGCAGGAAATTAACTTTTCATCCTAAAAAAAACCTGTAGATATTTGGATCTGTATCACATGAACACTATTAGAATAACTAACAATCTATGCAATGGATTATAACTTCCATAGATTTTCTTGTGCACTTCTGCAAAACTTTATTATTTTCATGGCTGTTGAACTGAGACCATTGCCAGTTACTAAAAAGGCAGGTCAAATATTATGTCAATTGCTGATGAGCAGCTCTATTTCTTGACAGGGTTACCAGTGCTGCTATTTGATGTTTTGTACACAGTGGAATTAATGTCATTCCAGGAGGTAATGATAATGAACTAAACTTCACATTCTCAAAGAAGACTGGACAGCAGGGCAGTCTTGCACTTTGGTCTTTATCTGTAATCAGATGATTTATCACCACAGACCCTATCTGTCAAGTTCCCTCAAATAAGCTGAATTTATTAGAACAGGTTGTTACTCCTTGTTCCGATAATGAGCTCCACTACTGGTGGTTGCTCAAAGAGCCACAGAAAGCAAAGCAGAGGATCTGTCATTAGATAGCAGACTACATAGGCAGTGGGAATTGGATATGGCTTTTAACTCCACACCATTGATGGTAATTTTTGGTTGCTTGCCTGATTTGCCTGGGGCAACTAAAAACATCACCTTGGATGGATTGAGGCTAATTGGCAGCCTACGCAGTGGTGCCAAATTTGAGAAATGATTGACAACTGGATATATATACTTAGATGTTTGACCCTTCAGTTCATAGTCATTGGCACTCAGTCACTCACTCAGGGCTGGCCTGCCTCAAAGACATTAGTGGAGGCCAGCCATCCGATAAGACCAAAGAGCTCTAGGGAGGAACAAACAGCATGTTCTCACCCAGGTGTTCATGATTCTTGTTGCATCATTTACCATCCCTGCACAGGAAAAGCAGGATGCTTAAGGCCTATTGATGACCTTGTTTGACACTCATTTGTGTGCAGAGGCAGTCCAGGCTGGACGCCATCTGGCCTGACTTGGCCAGCCGTTTCATCATGTGGCTGCTTCTTCATGCTGATGGATTTCTCTGAATGGCTGAGTGTGTCGATCATTAGCTAAGTATCTGAAAAACAATGTATCAGCTCCAGTGTTGCTCATCATGTTTCTTCTCAATCTAGAAAATGATGGACTGTCTCTGTAACTTCTCTATAATTTTAGGGAACACGCATGATTATAAAATCAATTATTATAATATCTGTATATTATATCCATAACCTTTACAGTCTAATCACATCTCAAACTCTGTTCTTTCTATATTTATTAATCTAAAACATTTTTTTGTGTGTCTCGTGGTGCTCTGCTGTTTAATCAAACTTATCAAAGCTAAAATCCATATGAACAAAGCAATTGGCACTCCCATCTATAAACAGGGCTGAAGTCAGATGTGCTATGAACCAAAGGGTTACTATACCTTAGTTGGGAAAGATATTGAAAATTATATGGGAAATCTGAATTTTCCCCCAGTCTGAGGAAAAAAACATCCAAACAATTAAAGCATTCATGAGTGTCTCCTGATGATCATCCCCAGTTTCTGTCTTTGTTGAACTTCCTAAAATCTCTGCTGCTTCCGAAGAATGTCTTTCTCTTCAAACTTGGCCTTGAAAATTTTCATTTACCCTTTAAGGAAAATCTACTCCTTACTATAGGGGCTGGAATTGCCCAAGGATCCAGTGGCCTTCCCAAGTTTGTAGAGAGAAGAGTACCCAGGAACCAGCAGGGCATTGCAGACTGGACAATGGCCTTTTAAATCCTGCACAGCCATTTCATATGGGGGAGTCACCCTAAAGGAGCCGTCTTTGAATCTTCCCACCAGCGTAGTTGTTCATATTTTTCTTTATCTCTATTTGCCCAATAGCTATCTGCTGGCTCACATGGACACATAAATGCCTGCATGAGCTTCCCATTCACTTTTCTCTGAAGGACAAACCTTCCTTTACAGAGACAGTAGAGTTCTAAGCTGCAGCCATAAACTAGAATCTGGTGGGCAGAATTCTAACCACAGATAATTTTTGTTTGGCCTGCATAGTGTTCTAAAAATTAGAAATTTTCACCAAAAATATATTTTTCTTTCTTTCTTTTCTTTTCTTTTCTTTCTTTTTTTTTTTTTTAAGCTCCTTTGGTAAAATAAGATGTGGCAATTCTAGAAGGCAACAAACAGCTGAGCCAGGAGCTCAGTTTTTTAGGTAGGCCTTGTGATCTCGTCTGCTACAGGCCTGTCACTCCCTAGGGTCTTATATTTTTCTTTCTCCTTTGGGTTTTTGATTTCTGGCTTAGCCCATAAGATGGTAGAAAAATATTTCAGATAAGACACCACTTTCACAGTGGAGATGGCAGAACTCATTCGCATACAGAGCAGTGTTAGGTTCTTTATTCTCACTGTTTTCATGTATTCTCACTCTTTTCAAATTGTGATTCCTGAATCTTTCAGGAATAAAAAATAAAACACATTTTTTACTAAACCATATACTCTCTGTGGCTGTTTGTTTAGCTATACAAGACTTGACAGAAACTTTGAAATTGCCGTATATAAACATTGGATCAAGCACCTAAGGTAAGGCCTCAGCCTCCTTCCAGCCAGGAGGTGAAGGGGTCTCTTTATTCCAGAGCTAGTTGAGGTTCAGAGGGGATTTTCACAGTCTCTATACCTATAACACCCTATAACCATGGAGTTAGAGTTACCTAGAAGAAGCCTTATAATCCATTAAGTTCAACATAATTCTGTATGAGGATCTCCTCCAGAACACCAGGTCACTTCTAGAGATGAAGAACTTGACCATCGAACATTGCACATTCCATTTTTGGACACATTCTCTATAACGTGGATGTAAAGTATACCATTTTTCATAGACTTGTTGCAATAGGATTTCTCGTTGTTGTTTAGTTCTGGAAAGTTCTTCCTTTTACTGAGCTAAAAATCATTTAGTAACTTCTCCTAATCTCGCATGAAACTTCTCATTTTTTTCTCTCTCCTGCATAAAATCCTTTCAAATATTTATGACATTGATACTTTCCATAGTTCTATCATATTCAGTTTAGGCATCACCAGTTATTTCAATATTTTCTTCTATAGAATGGTTTCAATAATGTTCACCATTTTAATAAACTTATACAATATTACATTTTTAAATGCAATTTTTAAATTTTAGAATGTTGAATGTAATATTCAGAAGCAAGTAAAACAGGCTTTTTCTGTCTTAATTTCAGCAGAAGTTTTATTGGCAGAGAGTAAAATAATAGGTGCCAATAGAGCTTCCAGGTTGTACACCTGCAGGGGGCACCATTCACATCGTGGTCTATGGGAACAGTAAACCCTGGAGTTGTGCATGCTGTGCACAGTCTGTGTATCTCACACTGAAGTCCCAGACACATCATAGAGAGAAGAGGAGAAACACACGTAGACTATGCATTAGTCTACTTCTCACCAGCAGGGTATAATAAGAAGACAATTTATTGCAAAGAGGAAGAAACTAGTGGTGATGATTTCATTGGAGAGAACTGTTAACGTGTCGATTTATCTGTATTTCCACACCCACCTGCCATGGATAAAAGGGAATACTTCTCCTTACTTTAAACCAAATGAAGACGGCCTTTAGAGCTCAACTCAGAGAGCTCAGGCCTTACCTCTAAATTTGGAGAATGCATTGGCTGATGTGTACCTGAGATATAAGTCTATTATGCGGGCACAGTGTTCCAGATGTGATCAAGTCAATGGACTTGATCTGAGCACAGAAGAACTTATACATCTAAGAATGCAAACCAGTATCACATTGATGTTTTTAGTTGCCATGTCACAAATTAGATTTATATTGAGTTTCCAAGCAACCATCCAGGTATTTCTCATATAAACTGCAATGTGGTCAGATATAGTGATATTTTATATGGGCAAATAATTTTTTTTGAGGCTAAATCAAGATCAACTTGCTATAGAGGCAGCATCACTAAATGTAGATTTGTGTCTCACTTTGTCTACTTAGTTGGCCAACCCATTAATCTCTCTGAGCCTCAATTTTCTCATCCATACCATGAGAATAATAATAGCCCCACCCCAAATGTGAGAATTTATTGAGATAATATGTGTGGGTGGTTAGCACATTGGAAGCACTTAATAAACACTGATTTCCTTCTGCCTTCTTGATGACACCCACAATTTGTGGTTTTGCTCATCCCCAGACGCCCTGCAGGAGACAATGTAACAAATGGGCTGAGACACTACTAAGGCAGTGTCACCACTTATAAGCATGTGACTTTGGATAAATTACTTCAATTTCCTGCTTCTCAGCACCCTTCTCTGTAAAAAGGGGGAAATAATAGTATTTAAGATGAGACATGACATCTAAAGCCTTTAGACAGGAGATATGACTTTGAGTGGTAACATACAGATGATATATTATTGAAGTATACACTTGAAACCTATATAGTTTTATTAACCAATGTTACCCAGTAAAATCAATTTAAATTTTTAAAGAATTTAAAAAATCTTTGCCAAGAAAAAATAAAAATAAATTATTTAGCACAGAGCCTGGCACACAGCACATATTTAGTAAATTTTTTTTATTGTCATTATTGCTGCTGCAGCTACAGTAGAGCTTTTTATTTGCTTTGACAAGGCCTACAACTGTTCTCCAGAAATCTGGATAAAGGATCTGTTTGAAACACCCATAACCTCTCTGCTTGCTTTGGGGATGACTAAAGCACCTTCAATTTGGTCAGTCTGAATTTCAAGCAGCAAGTGGTAGAGGGAAGAATGGCCACATAATTTTGACCCTTCGATTCATTTTGACCCATATTTCCTTAAAAAATCTTTTGACGATTCCACTGAGATGTATCTTCCCCAAATTCTAGGTATACTGTCCAGGTCCCCCAAAGTGATAAGGTTACTTTGATTCTATCACTTTCATTTCTTCCATCAGCTCCTCCTTTTTTCAAGTTAACTAAAGAGGAGTTGCTTCCCTCATGGGTTCCTGTGAATTCACTCTCCTGCTGGTTTCCTCTACTAACATGACATAGTTCTCCATCTTTCCTGTGTCATCTATATTTCCTGCTGTGCTGCTTCCTACTACCTCTCTGGACTTTAGGGGACAACCTGGCTTATTAGGAGCTAAGTTGCAAAGAGATGGAAAAAAGTAAATTTAGGCTTGTCTTGGTCAAAATTTGAGATTTGAGATATAATAGTGTTTAACAACCTTTTTGTAACCAAGAGCTCCTTTTACACTTTAAAAAAAAAAATCATCATGAATCTAATGTTTTGAAAAAGACTATTTTTATTCAGGAATGATAAATAATGTCTTTCTATGTGAAAGCCAAATGTACCAGAATGAGATGACTCATTATAAATTCTGATAAAAAAGAAAACTGTTAATTTTATTTAGCTTGGATCATCTTGTCTTCTGTAAACATATTATTTCTTCTAGACTTGTGCAAACCCTGAGAACAGCCTGCAAACCTATATTATTACCTTAATAACCCTTAAGGAATTGGTAACTCCATTTTAGAAATTGCTGGATATAGTTGAAGATGATGATTTAAACCCTAAATAATTTATTCCATTTTTATTTATCTCTTTAATGTTAAGATGTTTATATTAATTACTAATATGTTGTAACTAAGTTCTCACTTGTTCAGAGATGAATTAGTTACTTTTAGGGGAGGAAAAAGCAAGAACTCTGGATCAGAAAGATCTGATTCTTTGACTCACAAGCCAGTTGACCTTCATTAAGCTAGTAAACCTCTCTGAGTCTTGGTTTAATCTTCTATAAAAGGATCAATAACACTTGCCTTATGAGATTGATTGATGTGAGCATGAGATGATGTATATAAAGGGAAGATAGTGATTGGTGCAGCATAGGTAGTAATTAAAGTGTAGTTACAATTAAGAGAATGAGCAAGTTCCCATTTTCTGAATGCTTAGAATATACGAGGTCCTCTTCATTTTCTGATGAGAAAACTTGAGGGCTGGACACTGTCAGTTGCTTCCTTAAAGTCACATACCTATTATATGGCTATATTAATCACCACAGGCCAGATTCGCTGTGATAACAAATAACCCCCAGATCTCAGTGGCTTTAAACAGTAAAGATGTGTTTCTCATTTGTGTTCATGTCCATCATGGCTTTGTGGTTCAAGTTGTCCTCACTTGTGAGGAAAGACTGAGGAGAGCATCATCATCTGAAATGTTGCTATTTGGTGGGGCCAGGGAAAGAAAGATGAAGAATCCTGTAGGAGCTCTTAAAAGATTCTACCCAGAAGTGACCCACATCATTTTCCACTCATATTTTATCGGCAGAACAAGTACTATAGTGATACCTAATTTCAAGGTGATGAGATGTGCAAGCCTCTTCTATAACCTAAAGTGGAGAAGAACCAGATATTGGTAAATGGTAACACCTTCCGCAGTGACAGAATTCCCTTTCAAATTCAGGTCTCTGATTTGCCTATGGGCAAAATAGGTGAGCCAGAGCTTCTTACCTCATATTAAACCAGGTCTTTATCACATGGCCCTATTGGTATATAAGAAGAAAATTATCACAATTTACATATCCCATATGTGTAACTATTCAAATCTAAGTGCCAAGTCATGATGCCAAGCAAAATGAAGGGGACTGATGGGTTTCCTACTTTTTGTGATTATGGATAATTGAAACGAAGTACCTTCCATCTGAGATTTGGCCTCTTTCTCTGTCACTTATTTAACAAATATAGTAAAGCTGTATTTCTCTTGACATCTTTTCCCCAATTATTAAATGCTTCTCCATACCATCGTACATGCCAGTGTGAACAGCCCTGCTTTTTTCCCCTTGGCATACAGCTGAGGAGATAGCCTCAGTTACTGTGCGTGACTATGGAACACACTGGAGGGACAAGGGCATGAAATTTTGTGCTTCTGTTTGCAATGTTGCGGAACGTCGTCTCATCAGAGCACTTCTCCCGCATCTCCACCTGACTAACCATTTAGCTCGGGGATAGCAGTTCCCTATGGTGACAGCCCTGCAATGGTGCAGACCCTAAACCTTGTAGTCATAATTCCTCTTCCTCCCAAATTGGAATCCAATGTGACCTTTATCGCATGGTTACAAAACTGTGTATATCTCAAGGAAATGCCAGATTCTTTTTTCCCAAATAAATTTGTAGAGCTCAGAAGCTCATGGTTTTGCTGTTTTAATCTGCCTACCTACCAATTTATTTTCACTGCTTTGGGTTTTCCTATAGTTGACCGGCAAATAATCTCTCCAACTCTCACTCCAGAATGGTCTCTCCCCTTTCGTATGTTCTCTAATGCTTGATTCACACTTCCATTTCTTTTATCATAATAGGAAAGTCTCATTAATTCAGAATCTGTGATCACCCCAACAATGACAAAACTTTTTCTTTTAACCTTTGCACTCTTAGGGAGAAAGTGTCAGGGGAGAAGTTATTAGTGAAAGCATACTCAAAATCTTTTAGGGGTGCTTATTTACATGGAACTAATATGTTAATTATTAAAAAGGCTTTAATCAATATCTACCGGAGCCAGCCGGGCAGAGTCGAACAGTCCTGAGTGGGGGAGCGAGGGTTAGGAAAAAAAGACAGAGAAGAGAGAAAGATCTCGGGAGGGCATACAGTCAAAGCTGCAGCCTCGAGTTTATTTAGCACCGTATACTTATACAGCTTGAGTACGTGACAAACTGCTCTTAACAAACTACTCAAAACAAAACCACAAGTATCCAGAAACAATAGCTGCAATTAACATGAATTAACATAAGGCCAAGAGAAAAACTCCTCCCTTGGAATTTCAGGAACTGATGTTTATCCTCCCTTCAGGGTTTCAGGAACTGATATTTCCTTACAAAGGTCTCCCAACATCTCCGGCTCCCAACAAATATCCATTTCTCAAGGACCTTATCAGGTGGTGCTTCCTTAATCTACTTTGAGTTATAATATGAATTCTTAAGTAATAAAGCTATATTTTTATTTAAAAAATAGATACTATAGTTCAGATAGTTTGTTTTATGAACTTGACTATCGTTATCATCCATATAAACATCCCAATCTTCTGCTCAAAGCCATGTGTCTATTTCAACCTGAGTTTAAAAAGTGCAATGTTTTTGTCTACATGATCGAATCCAAGGGCTCACAGTTCTCCGCTTTCCATATAGCTGTAGAAAGGAGGAGAACAAGATAATTCAGTCAGCAGTTTACAATGCCAGAATGCTTAAAGATCCAGGCTGGTCTGCTCCCATGGAAGAACTAAGTCTAGTGTCATTTAAACCAAATGAAACTGTAGAACTTTTTAGTAATGATTGCTCTTCAGGGCTCGAGGTATGGAATATTCTAATTACTTTGTCAGAAAACATGTGATAATCAGTGAATTTTCTGCTCTTTGGTTTCTTTTCACAAGCCGCCTTGTTGAGTCACTGAGCATGGGGGAATTTGGGAGAATGGTTGGTACAACCGAGAACAACTTTTCCTGAAATCGGTGACCTTGCAGTTATTACCCTCTCCATGTGTGGTTATGTTTCCTTACCTCTGGGAGGTGGGAAGGAAGAGAGAACAGTATTTAAAAGTTTGGGCTCTGAAATCACAGAGAACGGGATTTGGATCTCAGCAGTGCCACCTAGTACTGGTATTTAACTTTTCTGAGCCTCAGCTTCTTCATCTGTAAAATAGGAGTGTGTAAATATAACACCCACCTTACAGTTGTGAGGATTCAGTGAGTGAAGCACTTAGTATAGTGTCTGGTACACAGTAAAGTCAATGAATAGTCTCTGACATTAGGCCAAGTGGAGCCTACATGGAGTCTTGAATACTTTAAGTCCTCCCCATTTCTCATGGCAAACAATAGTGTCAGCCACTTGTAGCTGCTTAGGAAACACTAGATCAAGTAAGCAGACCTGGTCTCCTATTTCATCAGGTCATTGTGATGGCTCTACTCAATTCTCCTCCTCAAATTCAATGCCTGTGATTTAAAAAGCATTTTTGGCTAATGGTGGGCAATCATAGACATGATGAACTTATTGACATCTACCAAATTTACTCATATGTGAGTGAGGCAAGAGCTAGAGAAATAATTATTTATGACTCTTACATCACCTTTTAACATCCTCTCCTCCAACCGGCATGTCCATGAAAATGTAGTTTATGTTATTTTTATCATTTATTCAATAAATACTTATTAGAAATTGCCCAAATTCATAGTGATTCAATTGGCACTGAAGGAGAGAGCAGACACTTAACTGGGGTTGGAGGAGCTAAGACATGCATGCAAACAGCACAGTGTACGAATATGTAGCACATACAGATAATACACATTAGAAGAGGAGGTGACCTCACAGCAGTGGCTTGGCACTCCTGAGCCCTGTTCAAATCCCATTTCCTTGATGAAGCCATCATCTTCTACCTTTTATCCTTTTTTTCCTCTGGCTTTTTTTCTGTTTCAAATCTCAGCTTCCACTAATGTTTTGACTACAGAAGTCAGAACATGGTCTACAGGCACTGGCTGAGTCTACTGTCATATTGAGAGAATTAAATGGGCAGGTATTGGCTTGAAGAAGACCTTCTTCTGCCCACCAAGCACCATCTACCTGACCAACTCCTACACATCTTTTAAGCCTCATCTTAAGCACTGTCTCCTCTGTGAGTTCTTCTCTGACTTCCCTGGACAAACCTTTTGGGGTAGGGATGTCAAATGTATTTATCAGTAATATAATTATTTGAAAACAATAAAAACATAAGTATTCTCTATTCTCGCAGATTCATTAGTGGTTATTCCTCCCTGACAGCTTCTATACTTCTCTCTTCTATTTCTCTTCTGCTCCATCATGGCCACTCTCTTCCCTCTCCTGGTATAGAACCTCTGGGAAAGAATAGTGAGCAATAATCAGGTGTACAAGCTAGAGGAAATAATGTCATTAATGAGAAGCTATGTTCAGCATGATAAAGAGTGGGAATATGGCTGGAAATGGTAGGGGAGTGGGATAGGATAAGAACATTAGTCAGAAGGCACCTCTGTATTGCAACTTACACACACTTCCATCACAGCACTTAGCAATTTACTTTGTCATTCTGTCTGCATGTCTATACAGGCTTCAAGCTTAAGGGCAGAAAGGAGTTCTATTCACCTTTGAGACCTCAGACGTAGTAAATACCATTGGTTTCCCATGGCCACTAAATATGCACATTGACTCTTACATTACAGCTGATCTGTCTGCAGATTCTGTCCAACTCAGAAATAGGGATAAAAGGATCTGGAGACACCTTGCCTACCTTGATTACTCAGAACTCTAAATTAGGGATGACCCTTTGAATTTGTCACTCTATCCATTGTACATGCCCTCTCAGCTTTTCTTACACCTCACACCATGCTTCACTAAATGGCTTGCTGGAATGAAGCTAATTAGAGAGGCTAGCAAATCTTTTCTGTAAAGAGCCAGAGAATAACTATTTTAGATTTTGTGGGCCATAAAGTCACTGTTTCATCTACTCGGTTCTACCTTTGTAGCACCACAGCAGCCATAGATAATTCATAAATAAATAAGTATGGTTGTGTTATAATAAAATTTTATTTATGGATATTGAAATGTAAATTTTATGTAATTTTCATGTATCATATACTATTATTTTTCTTTTGATTTTTTTCCCCAACCATTTACAAATGTAGCAACCACTCTTAGCTTGTCTACTATACAAAACTAGGCAGGGGGCTGGGTTTGGCCCTGGAGCCATAGATTTCCCACCCCTGACCTAAGAGACGGCCATTGGTAGATTAGATGTGTCATTCCTAAATCTAGCTTCTGTTCAGTCTAAGTGGAGATACAATCAGCATCATAGGAGTAATCCTTGTATTTTCTTTCCTCCTACTTCTATCAATCTCCTGCCCCCCAAACCTCAACTCCATAGTTCTTTCTACAAAATAGAAATCTTTTAATAAGTTTATGATACTGCTGAGGACATCTGAGGACTTATTTTCCTATGAGAAAATGAAAATGACTCTAGTGACTATTTGGTCTCTGAAAGAGTTTAGGTGTTTTTTTTTTTTCCTTTTTTTCCTTTCCCTCTCTCCATAGTAGAAATTAACATAAAAATTCCTTCTGGCTAAATTCTCAATACATTTTCACAGTGAGCATTTTCTGAAGTGAAAATTAGTAGCTTCCTTGCAGTTTTCATCAAGGATGTGAAATTGTGCAGCTCGCAGGGGTGGAGAACTCCAACCCCATTTATGAATTAATGCATGCTGCTGAGGGTTCCTCATTGTCTGCGGAGTGCCAGGGAATCATTTCTACAGAATTCTGTACATCTCAGTTGTGTGTTTTAATTTCCTTTCTCATTCCACCAGCAAGAAAATACAATTTTCTATTTGCACAAATGAATTAATATGTAATGATGGATACCTATACAAAATTATATTATTTACACCATCCTTAGGGGTTGACAGTGCTTGGGCAAATTACTGCTCTCCCTAGTCCTACCTCCCTCCCTCTCAAGTTTTATTCAGGTGAAATCTCATTACAAGGAACATTAAGGAAACCCTCAAATGGGAACCAGAGTCGAGGTAGGGGTGGGTGGGTAAGCATATAAGAGGAAGAGCTGGCTCAAGTTCCATTCATGGCTGTGCAATGATTAAGCACCTATAAGGCTTCCTTGCTTAGGCACAAAATGCTACTTCCACATTTCACATTCTCCTTCTTTGATAACCTCTGCCTCTCTCTATATCTAGCCTTTTGATCCCCAAAGCATACTTGAGTCCTCAGTCTCAGGATCTAAGCTATTGGGCTAGAACTTCCCCCTCCACACGCGCCCATGCACACACACACACACACACACACACACACTCACGCAGGGATGTCTCTGGTCCTTTGGGTCAGAAAACTGTGATAGTATAGGAAATTTGACGTCTGTAGTGAGTTATGGGAAAAAGATTTTGTAACTGTTAAAAAATTTATGGGCTTCAGAATTAGATACACTTACAGTTGAATCCTGTCTCCCCACCTCCCGCCACTTAGAGGCTGCTATAGACTTCAGGCAAAATAATTAACTTCTCTATGTCTTAGTTTAGATAGCTATAAAATGGAGGAGAAAAGCTACTTCATAGAGTACCGATGAAAATTAAACGAGATAATGGTCAGTTAGTAAGTGCTCAATAAAAGGCTGAGGGGAGCACTTAGTAAGTACTCACTAAAAATGCTACCTTTTTGAAGGCACTTAAAATTATCTTCCTTCATCTATACTCTAAACTGCTCTTTTGAAGTACTGAACTGCTGTTTGCTTCTGAAGATACAGAAAAATAACATGGAGGAGCTCACATTCAAGCAGAAAAAGCAGCCATAGACCAGTAAGTGTAGTACAGGAGGGTGAGTATAAAATCAACGTATGTCCAGGCAGACTGGGTCTCCAGAGGTCGGAGTCATCAATACACTTGGGGACATTGAAGAAGGTAGTATTTATGCTAAGTGTCGAAGGATGAATAGAAGTTTTTCAGGTAGTCAAAGGTGGAAGTATGTTCCCATTAGACAGATAAGGCAAAATTTGGTTTTGCTAGTTTAGGGTAGGAGAGAGGGAGAAAGTGGTCACAGGTGAGGCTGATGAAAGATCCTGTGGACAGATGATGAAGGCCTTAATGTCATGCAAAGGATATTGGACTCTGACATTCTCAGTGGGCCTTTGCGATATGTGGGAAAATGATGTCATCAATGAGGTGACACTCTTCCCACTTGTAAGTGTGGCTGAGCTAGAATAGAGATCCATGTGTCCAACCCATCACTTATACATGAGGAACCTGAGGCCAGAGATCTAGTCATCCAGCAAAAAAACTGACAAAGCAAGAACAGGACTAAGAGTAGGTCATCTGAATCCAGTGCTTTAAACTTCTTTCACAGGGAGGCCCTCATTTAAATCCAAGGTTCTTCATCTAAGCCTTGCATTCTACCTCCTGGATTCAAATGCAAGTATGATTCCAGCACGCTTTACTGAATAATAGCATCTTTCCTACCTTCTGAATATCAGAATTGTCAGCCTGGCCAGCTGTGGGTAGGGATATTAGCTAGAAGCAAGGACAGGCATTTGCCAAGGAGGAAACGAACTGATTGCAATGCCTTGCAGATGTAGAAACAAAATCAAAATCCAAAGCGGATTGAAAAAGACTTCTTTCTTTCCCTTGAACTTGCAGTCTGGGTTCTGATTTACAACTGGGAACCAATGCATCACACTGTAGCTGCTCCTCGCCCTTATTACCTTACCCTTAGCCACCAGCCAGCCCTTCCCTTTCCCAGGGCCTACCAGAAAGCACACTAGCCTAAATAGGTGTGTGTGTGTGTGTGTGTGTGTGTGTGTGTGTGTGTGTGTGTTCCGATCACAGGTTTCTGGGGAACCCGCGCCCCGGAGTAACAGAGCAAGAGCCTGGGTCTCCTCCCATATCGGGGCCCAGAAAAAGGGCTGGAAGCTAGGCTTTACTTCGAGCTTCCCCAGGCTCCTTTCCAGCAGCGCCTCGGCTTCTCCCGAACCTCCACGCTTGCCTTCTCTCCACCCTTAGCAACCGAGAGGCTGTGGATACCGCCAGCGGGTGGGGGCCGGGAAGGCTGCGGTAGCCTGGGCGCAGTGGAGGCAGCAGCCCGGCCCAGGTGCCCCGCACACCGGCGACCGCAGTGCGGAGCCACCCGCGAGCGCGACCATCGCGGTTCCAGCGCGCACGGGGCCCCACGCACCCACCCTTCGCACCTGCCGCGGGGTCCAAAAGGGATCTTGAAAAAATGAGCCATTCTCACCCCGCTGGGTAAGTGACAACTGGAGCTTTTCCACGCCGCGGCAGGTGGCGGCTTCAGCCTGCAGCCCCTCCTCCCCACTCCTGCTGAGGAGGGAAGGGGAGAGAGTGGGAGCGTGGTGGGGGATGGGGCGAGGAGTAAAATAATACGGATTCTGGGTTGCGGCGAGAATGGCAGAAATCCCAGGCTTCGTATCTCCTCCCTCCCCTTCTTCGCTCCTTTCACCGACGTTCACCCCTTTTGAAATTTTCACTCTGTAAAGATTAAAAAATGGATGTGAGAAACGCATACATTAAGCAAGGACGTTAGCTGGGATGAAAAGGATCCCGTGGCGTGGAACATATGTGTTTAAATGCAAAAGTAGAGGTTACAAAAATATGCATTTGTTTAAAGACTCGGTACTGAGAAATTCTCTCTGTGGCGTCTTGCATACAAACCAGGTGTGAGCTGACTTGAAGAAGGTTGCATTGTGACGAGTGCCCCTTATTTCTGGATTTTTATCTGCCCAATCTCAAAAGGAACATAGGGGGCTTTTAACGGTATTTTGACCAAGGAGGTGGTATGACACAGGAAAGGAACAAGAGACAGGGGTTTTGTGCCTGTATGTTTATAGATGATCTTTCCTTGCTTTGGGCAGGGTGACTCCTCAGGAGATGTATTTTGACAATTATTCAATCTATTTTAGAAAGTTAATACAGTCATTATTGGCCATTGCCAAAAAAAAAAAAAAAAAAAAAGGTCTTAGTTCTTTTATTGGAAGGGTGGATATCCAATTTCCATCTGAATTAAATAATATAATGCATATTGGGTATTTTTTTATTAGGATACATCTAGTAAAGGATAATATCCTAGTTGATCTTGCAATTAATTTGAAGATGTTTTCCTTTTTAATTGAAGTTACTGCACAATTTTGAGAGCAGCAAATTACCAGAGGACAACATATTTAAGATCACTGGAGTTTGTGAAGTCTGAAATACCACATTACTCGTAGTGATACAGATTTATAGTTCAACTTAAAGATTTTATTTTTAATGAATTCTGTGAGTGTAATGACATAGACAAAAATGTTTGAAAAAATACTAAAAGCATGTAAGGTGCCATACTGGAAGTCAGTTCCAGAACTTTTTGGAAAGTGATATAGCTGTGACTAAATAAGCTTCTTATTTTATCTCAAACTGAATTTAGTTTAGGTACTTCAGTGCTTTGATGCTGAACTCCTGTGCAGTTTTAGTTAGCCATGGGTCATGTGGGATGTAAATGGCACTATTTTTTTTGCAGCTGCTGTTTGCAGTGTGTCCACATTCAGGAAAATGAATGTGTCAGTCATGGTTGTCTTCCTATGTTTTTCAAGTTTTGGCTAAGTTAGAATCTGATTAGACCATTTAATCATCTATTTTAAAATGTGGAAAAACCTGTAGCTGCATATTAAATGGTGCATGATTAAGATTTCAGAAACTGAAGTGAAATTTTTCTGAAGTTCCATTAGTTCCAAGCACATAAAAAAAAAGGAAAATTTGTCACCTAGTAAAAGAGTGCGCATCATGGTATACTCTTTAAGAAAGATATTAGGATGGCAACAATAATTTTGCACTGAAATTGGAAGCTCCAGGAGAGTAGGTACCATATCTCATTAATCTTTGTGCCTTTACCTAGGACAGGTATCCTGCATAAAGTAAAGCTCAACAAATGTTTGTTGCATGAATGGTACTGTCTCACGTTGCATCGGTCTAGAGGTGGATATGCTTACATATGAAAACTACATTAGAGCTAAACATTTATTAAGTGCTTACCATGTATCAGGCTTTAGTTTAATGTTTTACATGAAATATATCATTTAATCTTATAACTCTCTCCATGAGACAGGTTCTAGTCACCCTTATTTTCACAGATAAGAAAACCGAGGACAGGGAAATTTCTAAAGATCTCACAGGAATGAGGAATAAGGACTGGAATATGAAACCAGGCATGCCTGTCCAGCTTCAGAGCCCATTATACTCTCACATGTGATTTTGGATAGCTGAGATTTGTGGTAGCCCTTAGTATATCAAAATTCTTATCCAGATCAGACCAATATCTGATGGGTAATAGCTGCACATAAATATCTACTATTTTAATATATTATTAGAAAATAATTGTGTAATAGTGTGAAATTGTATATATTCTTTTGTTTTTAGTTCATAAAAATAAATAAAAATAATAAACATAATAGCTCTAAACGCCTTAAAATTTACCCGAGACAAAATTATTCAAATTGCTAAAGTTTTTCCTCAATATAAGTAGCGATTATTTTTCTTGCCTGTGCTACCATTTGGAAATAATAAAAGTTTCAGTAGCAAATAAAAGGTTTCATTAAAGCTCAGAAAGCTTTTCCATCATTACTGAAGCCGTTTGTACTTATTACATTTGAAGGATAAAGTGGTAATAAAATGCAGTTGTACAATAAAACAGTAATTTTAAATCCCTAAAATTCCACCAATCAATAAGTGATGCCCTGATGCTTTCTCTTGGGCTTCCTTTCGGGTTCTACTGCTTACTTAATTACATCATGAAACACTTAACGTAAAAATTGCAAAGGGCCTGTTCCAACTTTGTTCAGATAGACTTTGGAGTAAATAAAAATAGTCTTAAAAACTACTGCCATAGGTTATAAAAGAGACTTTGAACCTGAGCTGCATTGTAATTTGGGGGAAGGCAAATATAAAATATTATTTCTTGCATCACCTTCTCTAATAAAATTGTTTTAGAGTGGAGAATTTCAACTGGTAGTCCCAATAGTTTGCTAAATCGGTAGTCCCAATAGTTTGCTAAATCTAACCCCGAGTTGCTATTTGTTTTTCTGTGCATTTGTGGGTTGTGCACTAGTCCTAGAGATGGAATGGAATTTTATACCCCTCAGCCATTCATGACAACAAAATGATACGGCTTTACTGGCTCCTTCAAAGGATCATCTTTGAATCCTTGGCTCTAAGTAGAGATAGTCACACTTGTCTGTAAATTTGCTTTGGAAGAATGAGGAACATCATAGTTTATGACAAAATAAAAATGCACCTTTTCCTCAACTCAAAATCCCAAATGATATGAGTATGATTTATATTTGAAAAAGAAAAAAGGGTAAGGAGAGAGGATAAATAGTTGAATTACATTCACAGTAGAACTCTTGGCACTACAAATAAAAATAATTAATGGACATACATTTATGCTTTCAGTTAAACTATTTAAGATAAATCTACTTATATGCAGTTACCTCATTAACTTAATTTTTGTTTCAATGATCAACTGCTGCTCCTGATTGCATTGACTAAGACCTGCACAGAGCTCTCAAAGGAAAATTAATTGACTATGTACTGCATTTCAGTTTTTGTTTAGTTCCTTGCTTTGGCTTACCTCTGTGGTTCTCAAACTTGAGCACACGAAGAATTACCGAATAGTGTGGTATATACAAAACCATATATATTGTACTTTATGAGTTAAATGAATGGTTTTTAAGGATATTTTTGACCAGGTAGTTTGTTTTCATCTTGTGCTGACTATAAAAGTCAATCCAAATGTAAGATAGGACTCCTTATACCCCTGGTTTCCAGCTGAGCAGAAGCCACTTGGTTTTTTTCACTAGCCAGAAGCACTAAATTGCTCTTGTCTTGCAAGAGTCCCAATTAGGAAACACAACCTTCACTGACAACAGCATTGCTGCAGATTGTTGTATCAGAAAACATATTTAAGTTAAAGTAATTCACCTGAGAGTTTGCTTTTCCGGATACATGTTTTTCTGGAGAAAAAAAAGAAAAAGATGTGACAAGTTCAGTAGATGCAGCTTGAAAAATCGTGCTTTACTGCAAGTCTGTTAGTATTAAGATTAAAAGTTTCTTGAGAATTGTCGAATCATTGCTTTTATAGTGAAACAAGAACATGCAAGAAACACAAATATACAAGACAGATACTTAAAAGGGAAGAACATGTCAAAATATAGATGTACGAACCTGGACCCCTTAAATTGTTTTCATGCAGGTCTCTCTCACTCTCATGGTTCACTCTTTTTGGTCTCTGGGAAGATTACTGGAAGGTGCAATTTTTTTTCTTCCCTATGGTCTGGGGACTTTTATTGGAGAGGTTCCTTATCCTTTATTCAACCATCCCAACTATCTACATGAATGTGGTAGGATCTGGAAGGTACCAGTTTCCCTTTTTGATGGGTCACCAATGAACCTTTTCTGCTTGCCAGATCAGATCATTCAGAATTTAAGTGAAGCAACTTGATTTTCTTTGTACCAAGAAACAAGTACTTTGTTTCTTCTATCTAAATCTATGTTACATTCTTAAAGAGGTCACCTTTCTGGTTATACCTATGTTACAGGGTGAACTGTGCCCCGACTTCATATGTTGAAGCCCTAACTCCTCCTAGTACTTCAGATGTGACTGTATTTGGAGGTCTTTAAAGAGGTAATTAAGCTTAAATGAGGTCCATAGGATGAGCCCTAATGTAGTATGGCTGGTGTCCTTAAAAGAAGAAGTTAGAACACACACATGTACACACAGAGAGAAGACCATTGTGAAGATACAGGGAGAAGATGGCCATTTGTAAGCCAAAGAGAGACTTCTGCAACAGATCCTTCCCTCATGGCCCTCAGAAGAAACCAATCCTGCTGACACTTTGATTTCGGACTTTGAGCCTCCAGAAGTGTGAGAATAAATTTCTGTTGTTTAAGCCACCCAATCTGTGATATTTCATTATGGCAGTTCTAGCTCAACTTGTTGGCAACTGCTGATGCTCTTTATTTCTTGGTTCTGCAAAGGCTGAAGATGGTCTTCAAGAGAAATGCATAATCATTGAAAATAAGTGATTTAGGAATTTGAGGGTCATGGGGAGTAGAGATTGGAAGATAAAAGTTCAAAAAGGAGATAAAAATCAAAGCAAACAGTGAATATGATTAAAGGACTAGTGAGGAGAAGTAATTAAGGTAATAAGTCAATGATCCCTACTGGTTAAGAATTCAACTTTTCTTTGTTAAGTCTGATTAGTAATCAAATTACTCCTTACCTCTCAGTGTCTGATGCTAGTTGGAATAGAAAATTGAATGTTTTAAGCTGGTAATCCATTTTTCTGTGATTGTTGTTATTTTCTTATAATAGTAATAAACACTTATAAATTAATGAAAATTCTTAGGGCAAAATATTGAAGCAAGAGAAGACCAGCAGGGAACTAAACAGACAATATAAATTGCATGTAGTAGTTATGAAACAGCATTAAAAACTGAGGGTTTTAAATTGAATTGAATCATATTGTTTTATAGTAGCAGTTAATTTGGCATTCTATATGCCATGAATTTTAATATTTTATACTTGTGAATATTATGTGGCTTTCATACATAAGAAGTTGTTTGTCTTCATAGCTTGCTCCAAGATATTTACAATAATATTGTTTCTGTTGTTTAGATTCAAATAAAAATAATCTGCTATAAATTAGAACAATAAATTTGGAAGGGATCTCAAATCTCTGGGTGCTAGGAATACAAGTGTTTTTTTATTTTTCTCCTTGTACTTATCCGAATTTTGAATATTTTCTACTTTGAGCAGAAATGTACCAAGAGGAAATTAAAATTACTTGCAATTCTACCATCTGTAAATAATTGTAGCTGACATTTTTGTCATTTTCTTTCTTCTCCATTTTCCTTTGGATCATTCCTATATCTAAAGCTATACTGATGAAGTGTTATTGTTTGTAAAGCTGTTTCTAAGCCTGCACTGTTTTAAAATTTACATCATGAGGTACCATGTAGGCACTTACCTCCTAGCATTCCAGTTGTGTTCATGTTTCCCTAATAAACTGTAAACCCTTGAGAGTTGAGACTACACCTCTTCATAGTTTGCTACTTCTTGTATCACTAGGACAATGCCCAAAACTTAGCTCAGTAATAGCTGACGTATGTCCCCTATCTTAGTGATCATTTATGATGAGTCCTAAATGCATATTGACTCATCTATTCAATTGATATTTACTGAGTACCTATGAAGTGCTAGCCTCTAAGCTAGCATATTAAACACTTACTCTCTTCCAGAGATTCACTTGCATTCTTGAAAGAACAATGAGTTTTTATAAAAGGTTTTCAAAGTCATTGAACTTTGAGTTTTGCTATCCTTGAGCAGCCGGGTGATTATATTCTTTAGGAATACATTCAAGTGCAAGTAACAGAAAATCAAACAGTGGCTTAAATCATAACAATATTTATTATTTACTTCACAGGTAGTGTTTATTCTATTTTTTTTTTTTTTGGTCATAATTTTGCCATATTTCACCACTGTTAAATTCCTTCTTTCCTACAAATTAAATTCCTTCTTTCCTCTCAAACTTGAAACTTAAGAGTTTGACTCAGGCTGTAGGAAGTGAGCTTAGAGAGTAAATGAGGCTGACCTCAGGCTACTTAGTCTGTGAAGAGGGATATTGAGGTTCCAATCTTTGGTGAGGAAACTGTTCAGGGAAAAACAAAAGGAAAGTCTGAAATTTCAGAGCTAAATGCAAGAGCATGGAGCAGGAACTAGAACCCAGAAGTCCTATGATAGGGAGCAGGGGAGCTCAAGCAAGGAAGCTGAGAGACAGAGCCCCAGGAAATTTAGAAACTTTGGTGAAAAGTATAGACAGAAAGGATTTCAAAGGGGACATGAACAGAGGTTTGAAGTGCTAAAGGACTGGAACTGTCTGAAAAAGGTCTCTCTCTCCTTTTTTCTTCTAAATAAAAAGGAATGAAATTCCAAAAGGAAAATCAATGTTCCATAAAAAATTTATGAGATGAGCATGGTATAGTGGAAAGAGAGATGTTTTTGGAGTCAGAAAGACATAAGTTTGAATCTCAGTCATGCCTTATATGAACTTAGGAAAGTTAATGTCTCTGTGCTTCACTTTCTTCTTTTAAAAACGTGGTAATAAATACTTTCCTTGCAGGAATATTGGCACATGTTGGAAACTCGCTGAATGGCAGATATTGTGTATTTATTTTGATCTTTGTGCGAAGAATATGTTGTTTGTCTCTTTTTTCCCCCAGTTTTTCCCTAGTTTTGTTTTCCCAGCTTTCTTGAGATATGATTGACAAATAACACTGTGTAAGTTTAAGGTGTACAATGTGAAGAATTTATATGTGTATAATTTATGAAATGATTACTACAATAAGGTTAATTAACATATTCTTAAATCTTTAAGATTTAATTCTTAAAGTACATCAGCCAAAAATACATAAAATATACAGCTCAAAATAAGCAGAGATATCCTAAATTAATTGGGAGGAAAGATGAAAAAGTGTTTCCAGGCCATAGTCACTTTCTCATTCAATTAAACTAATTTATTTTAAATAGTAACCTGTTTTTAAAATGCATGTATTTTTCCACAAAACCACCTATCCACAATCCAAAAATGAGGTTGCCCTTTTTAAGAAACCATGATCTGGATAACTGAGAATTCTAATAAAAATGAAACTATGACCCATAGCCTTTGTACCTCTGCACCATACTTATTCTTCTTATCTAATCTGAGAATTCAGAATAAACTCAGGAAGCTGCATCCTTACTTTGACACTAACAAATGGTGGAAGGACTGGTGAAAATATTATGGGTATTTTTTTTAATTGATTGAGCATTTAAAATTTAGTCAACCTCTTTAACCTTTGACCAGATGTCCTTATTATATTAAATCTCACTACTGCATATAAAAATTATATTTTGGGGGAATGAAAAGGTTTTTAAAGAGGTTGATTTGTTACCTTTCTCACTCAATGCACACAGTAATTTTATTGGTGTGGATTTTTTTGATGGATTTTTTTTAACTTAAGTGGGCTCTTTGTATCTATAAGAGACTGTATTCTGAGCTCAAGTACAAATAGTGATCATATTTCTAAGCCAAGACTCACCAAAGCCTATTTGACATACAATGCATAACTGACTTAATTTACAATTTAATGATATATAGAACTAAATTCCTTTTTGTTGTACTAATTCTATGGTAAATAATGAACAAGTTATAACTTGAGTACCAGGAATTTGTGATTGCTGTCTTAGAGACATTTTACATATGAAGTTCCCACTTCTTAGCATGCGCGTGGACAGTACCTCTGCCCCTGTCGTCAGCCATCCATAACTTCCTCCTTCAACACTTGGTTTGTCATTCAGGACCCAGTTCACATTTCAGTTCTTCTGGGATACCCATCTGGTGTGGGCATAGTTCATTTATTTGTGAAATAGGATTAAAAAAATGGACATATTGGATGTTTTGAAGATTAAATGAGGTTATGCATGCCAGGTACAATAAAGCTGTTATGATTCTAGCACATCAGGCTGTGCTGCCATTATTTCCTCAGTTGGAGTGTAGGTACTCTGAGGGCAGAGACTATGCTTACACAGCTTTGTAACCTTATAACAGCAGAGGGCCTCTTACCTAGTGAGCACTATTTGTTGCATAAAATAATTTTATTAATCTCCTGCATGTCTGGCAGGAGGACATACTGATCACCCTCCTCTCAATTTTATCCTTTGGCCTTTGAAACAATGTGTTCCCCCATGCTTTCTATGGGGCTCTGGAAGCATGTGTGTGTGTGTGTGTGTGTGTGTGTGTGTGTGTGTGTGTGTGTGTGCACGCATGTGCGCGCATGCGAGCTCATCATTACCGTCATCATCAGTAGCAGCAGCAGCAGCAGCAGCAGCAACACCAGCAGTGGTAGAAAAAGGAGCTCCAGCTATGGCAGGAGGGGAATCTGGCAGAAGGATAGGGTAATTATAGGGACCATGTTGGTTTATCACTGGGCCTTTGCATGTGATAGTCTCTTTTCCTAGAACGATCCTGATATAAGTTCCTTTATCTTCCCTCACATGATCTGGTTCTCATTAAATTTCCTTCTAATGGCTTAGACTTTATTTCATTTCTATTTTTTAAAATTATCTTCCTATTCTTAAGTCTCCTTGGTGTACCTCCTCATTATTCCCAAAGCATGATGTGTTTACCCCTTTCAGAGCACAGGCAAATACATATGTGGTTAATTTAAGAAAAAAAAAATTGCTGACCATTTCAGCAATGACTGGTGCTATGCACTGTACTAAGTGTTTTTCTTACATTATGTTATTTAATCCATAACAGCAGCTCTATGGATAAGGCACTATAATCCCCTCTCTGCTTCCCCCCGCCCTTTATAGTTAAATATGGAAAAAAAAATGAAGAAACTAAAGATAATAGTGGTTAAACAATTTGTTGAAACTTGTAGAGTGAAAGTGGCAGTAGAAGATTTAACCTAGATCTTTCTGATTCCAGAGGGTGGGGGTAAGTGGACAGCCCACTGGTAACATGGTCTCCAAAATGGTTAGAAAGAGTATGACTTTCCTAAGAGAACTTGCTTTTGTGAAACCAAATTAAACTTTGGTGTACATAAGTGACAGATATTTGACTGAAATTCTTTAGTATAATTTTAATTTATTTCCCTTATATGATATAGTCTATACTACAGTTAGAAAATGTGGCCAAGTGCAGAATTGCCAGTGGGACCTACTCATTAGATATTTGATGATTGTTCATTGATGAGTCAGTCTCATGCCTGGAGTTCTCACTGACCCAGCAGAAGGGTTGAATATTAAGTGTGAAGATAAAACTAGCTTCAAGAACTATAGGCATCCAGGAACACATAAAATCAGAGTTCAAAATTCTTTTAATAAACTTGGATTTTGTTTAGAAGTAATTTGAAGAGAGTTACCACAGAAAAAATTCAGATTGGTTTGTGAGAAGGGAAAAAAGAGGCTTCCTAATTGTAAATTGGCTGTGATATCAAGGAATGACAATATTTGTACTACTTGGTGATATTTTGTGTCCTGACTTGGATTAGTGCGGTTAAAGCAAATAGGATCCTTATGAACTAGAGCAGATGATTACTTCCATATTGGATTCCAGAAAACATTCCCTTCTCCCCCGAGTCACCTCTTTGATTTTGGTTTCTGATTCTTAATTCATAATCAGAGTTTGTGCCCTAGACTTAAGAGTCTGATCCTGTCAAAATAAAAATATCCCTGCAAGAAGGAATGCACTGCTGAGATTGACACAGAGATGTATTCCCCAGACCCTTCTAGGAAGGATGTGCTCTATGTAGAGATGGTCTATAGATCCTGCAGCTATCAGCATCTTTAGAGTTGGCTTTAGCTCCAGAGTACCACCTTGTCCAAAGTCAAATCCTTCCTGGGCAGCACTTTGTAGTGAGTGAGTGTGGGGGGAATATAAAGGCTTGGCCATAGTAAGTTGGCCAAGGCTGTACTTGGTCTATGTGTAGTTTGACTTCTCCCTCTGCTCAATCCTGATTCCCACCTTTTTGCTTTCACAGACGTTGGTCCTTAATCAATATTTTGCACCTCAACTGCATTTCAGTATTCATACTAAACAATTCTGATAATTGCTTTTATGAGAATAGCTGAATATGGAAAAGGAAGATAAGGACGCAGGGGGAGGAGGAGAAATGAATAAGGTGGAGGAGGAGGAAGAATCTGACAATGCCAGATGATTACTATGTATGGAAGGATTGTCACCTAGGAGTAAGAAAAGACACAGGAAAGGAAGGTTGGGTATATGCAAGGCAGTATTCACCTATTGATTAATTTTGCTTAAACCAGCTCTGGTTATGAGAATATATAAGAAGAATAATATGGAGGTTTTTCAGATCCTCAAAAAAACTGCAATTTTCTAACTTGTTAATTCAAAATGGATATTGACAGTTAGAGAATTTGAAGATCTCCTAAAGAAACAATATTTATTTGTATGCTAAAAATAAGTTCCAGGTATTATTCTGTGTAACTGGAATACTAGGCCCTACTGAATAGGACAAAGTTAATGCCCTCATGGAGATTATAATATAGAGAAAGATAATTTAGGAACCTGGTTTTCTAACTTCGAAAAGATAGTGCTCAGATTTATATGAGCCTCTTCCTAAGGGGATAATGATTAACCACTTTTTGAGGAACAAATAGGGAGAAATAAATTTTAAGTGTTGCTTCCTCCAAGGAAGGCTTTCTGCCAACAGGGAAAGTTAAATATGGAAAAAAAAATTACTCACAATGGAAGTCTTTAAGAAGTAGTTAGTTTACTTGTGTAGTATTATTTCAGTTTGAGCTTAAGTTGATGATAGGATGGAAAGTATATACATAATGATAACTTCCAAAATTTATTGAGCATTTACTATGTGCTAGGTAAATCGTTAAGTGCTTTATACATATTGACTCATTTAATGCTCTAAATGACTTTTTAAAGTGGCACTATTATTATTTTAATTTTCAGGGAACAATAAGTCACAGTGAAGTTAATACATTGCCACTGGTTGCTAATCTACTAAATAATCTAGTCAAGATTCAAACTCAGGAAATCTTGAGTCAAATCTCTTGACTTGAGAGGTCAAACTCCCAACTAGCATACTCTGCATTCTCAAGAGTCAGCAGGAGGATTTTGGTGTTAAAAGGAGAGTTAGAAGGATCTATTTGTGTCATTTCCCTGCTTAAAACTCTTCACTGCTGTCATCAAACCATACAATCCCAGAACCATTGGGCATACCATTTTACAGGTCATTCCTTTGATTTTAAAACAATTTTCCTTGTATTGAGCCAAAATATTCTCCCTGTACTTTCATTCATTGTGATGATCCTGCCTTCTTGGCGTCTTTCATAGGTCAAGCATTCACTTATCTCATTCTCTTCTTTCTTTAGACTGAGCTCTGTGGGCCCATTGACTGTAGCTGGTGGAATACCATTTGGTTTAGTAGTCCCTGATTTGAATCCTGGATCTGTTTTTAACTAGTTGTGAACTACAGCTCAGTTTACTCATCTGTGAAGAGAGAGGATAATAACACTTTGCAGGGTTGTTTCGAGAATTAAAATAAATAGTTCATATTATATGGAGTTTACTGTGTACCCCACAAAACATTTAATAAATTCTAGTAACAAAAATTATTGATTTCTAGAACTTTCTCTCCTATTGCCTTTCCTCCAAACAGCCTCATTACCTTCCTTGATCTGGATATTATTGGTTTATAAATGCATCTTCTTTAAGTAGCCACAGTTTTTTTTTCTTATTCAAAGATGTAAAATTCTTAATTCTCCAGAGAAAAGCTTGGAGTCTCAAACCACATACGACAAGGAACTGGTCAACCTTTGTTTGTCCCAGGACTGCTGACTCCCCATGCACTGCCTTCCTATTGTCTCATCTGTGAACATTGCAAAACTATCTTACCAGCAGTCAGCACAGTTGGAGACTAGTTTTGTTTTTACTAGTCACTTCAAACCATCATATTAAGGCTATAAATAAAATAATATTATGATTCTCATCTGGCTGCATAGTTAGAATAAACTGACAGAAATTATAAATCAATATTTAGCATAATTGCTGAGATCTAGCAGGTTTGGATGCAAATAAAAAATGAAGACGTAATTTAAAATCATTTATATGATATCAGCTAAGTCACCCTCTGTGGCAGGCAGCAGAAGCTCATTGTGTAATTTTAGGTGAAAAAGAGTTTTCTTTTAAAGGATTGGTAAATAATTGACCCTATGTCAGTTGTTCTTTTGTATTGGTCTTTATTCAAGTTTCCTCAAGAGGTGAGTTTTTTTTTTTTCTCCTGCTTCCATGGGAACTTTTCCTTCTAATGCAACTTTGTAGCACACTACAAAGGTACTTATGTGATAAAAACAGAACAACAAAACTCACATTGTCAGCATGATCATCCACACTGAGCATTCTGCATTTTAAAAATGCCAAAATATTTACAGCATGCTTTAGAACTTTTGTTCTAGACTGTTTGCAGTTATTATACTGAAGGAGAGGAAAAGTTATGATCCTTACACATGAAATTTTTTAAAGGACATGAGTCAAGGAATTGGACCAATATATTTTGTTTCCATTAACTGATTCGTTCATTCATTTAATAAGTATTGGCTGTGGATATGGCTCCATACTATACCTTATACAAGGAACACAGGGAGGAATCTTATACGAATCTAAAGATGAAAAAAATTCTGATAGAAGGTAGTGAGACAAGGATTCTAGGAAATGATAGATACAATTCTATGGGAATTCCCGTGACATTGTTTTTGAGGCCTTTGATCTGAGGTTACTGATAAACCATGCCTACTTTTAGAAACCCAGTTTTCTGAATATAAAATGAGGGAATTGGCTAGACCTTCTGTGGTCATTTCCACTTAAGAATTTCTATGATCCAATGATGTAGCAGTTCCACGTAAATGCATTTCCAGACTGGTAAACTTAGATCATCAACCTGAGAAAGGAGTTATAGCATTTTACATCATGATGGTAATTGTAAAGGGAAGAAGATTTAATTTCTCAGAGCCATCTGTCTTGAAGGGGGTAGAATTAGAATTTGACCTTAAGCTTTCTGGCTTCAAATTCCATTTCTTTTTAAAAATTTCATCAAATTTATTTTGGGCAGGGGGTGTTTGATATAGATTTGTTGGCCTTTAATTATGAGGAAATCATTGCACCTCTTAAAGGGTTAAGGTTTCTGGTCACATATTTCCTGAATTTTCTTTCTCATCTATAATAGGCAGTTTTTAGTGACAAGAAGCTATTAAATGGTTTAGTTTTTCTTTATTTTTCTGGTTATTAGTTCTGCTTTCGAATGTTTTATTTGGGGAAATTGTTTTAATTTAGATTTTATTAACTTCTTTGCTAAGAATCTTGCTGAGATTCAAAATCTTAGGCTTGGTTGAATGACTTAAATGTGATGAGTTTCTTCATAGAGCTGGAATTCAGTGGACTCTTGCAGATCTTTTCTGATGGACAGTGAGAGAGGCATTTGGGTTGGGGGATGGGAGGGTGGGGACAGAGCTCCATTCCTCATGAACTGTAAGGTAAAGGCAATCAAGCCACAACATTCTGTGATTTAACTTGACTTCCCCATACAAATACTTGATATGTGAATGGCAGAAACATTTTACCTGGCTGCCATTGCTAGAAGCCTGTCTTGGTAGTAGAGGTTTGATGTAGGCCCTCCTTGAATACTGTCAAACTCTACAAATTGCAGATTTAGTGACCTCTGAAATGCAAAGCACCTCTCGATTAGGCTTTTCATCTTTAGTAATAAAACTGTGCTCATTCAACTAAGTCTCACTTAATTCTGTTAAGCATAAAATGATGTAATCAGTTTTTCCACATTGGTAGGTGAGATGAACCTTTCCATTTGTAGCAATGTAAAGAGATATCTTGCATAAAATTTCTTGATTGAAATGCCACTGAAAAATGTCAATGTATTTGCCAGAGTTCTTATGTTCTTTTTGTTAGGGATAGGAAATAGTTGAACATGTATATGAGCTCCTTCGATCAAATATTGATTAATTTTTGGATTAAAAGTATGTAAAGCATACCTCTGTAGCTGACAAATATAATGAATTATCTTATGTGTCTCCTGCGATATATCTTGATATATAATACTTTTTAAATTTGGTCAGTAGTATGCCGGTAAACTAGCTTCTTGGAAAGAAAGGAGAGCCTGATGTGTGGTGTTTGCCAACTTCTGAGATGTAAATACTTCCGTGATGGCCATTTTCAAACTAACAATGGCTTGCAAAGTTCCTGAAAATTTTAACAATTATCTCATGAGAGCCAGTATGAGCCAGCTCCAACATAGCACTGTTAGTGCTTTTTAAATATACTTTCATATGCTTTCTAATTGTTTTATGCATAAAATCCTTCTCTCTAACCTCATTTTGAGTCTCTTAATGGTAGAGACTCTGACATATTCTTGTATATGCCTTCTTTTTTATCCTTCCCAGTCATGCTTATATACATGCAGTAGTAACTATGCATGTAACCTATTTCATCAATATTAAGATGATTTCACATTTTAACATTACTAAAATAATTTGCAGCTTACAATCAATGGCTTGCCCTGGTATAATTCGCAAAATTTTCTTGGTGTTTGATTTAATTATTTGAATTTAATGAAATACGTTCAATGCTGAATAAATGTTTGACTTGAATACATTACATCATACTATGGGCTAATCTGTCTTTTCACATATTAGCTTTACCTAAAGTAAGTTACCTCTATAATGTTATCCTTATGAAAAAAATGCAAATTGTTTGAAACATTCCTAGTGTACCTTTTGTTCATTTGTCTTCGTGCTCACGTTTGGCACATCAAAATTAGATCAGCAAGGTAAGCTCCAACCTGTTTTGTATATCTTGGTGTGGTATTGAAAACTGTCTTCCTCCACCTAGGTTGTGTCCTTTTGGAAAGTGGGGGTCACTGACATGATTGATCACTGGATAATATATGTTACAATCCAATACCTGTTAAACTCAGTGTTCAGTATTTTCGCTCCCTGTCATCTGATGTATAACAAAAACCTTGTGGTAGGCAGAATAATGACCCTTTAAGGATGGCTACATTTTAATCCTCAGAACATGTGAATATGTTACTTTACATAGCAAGGAGGGATTAAGATTGCAGATGGAAATTAATGTTGCTGAAAATGAGATTATCTGGGTGGATCCAAAGTAAATAGTCACAACTGTCTCTATGTGGGAAAAGAGAGACCAAGAGCCAGAGCCAGCAAAATGGCATCGTGAGAAAGACTTGACTGACCATTGCTGTCTGTGGCAATGGAAGGGGGCCAGGAGCCACAGAATGTGAGCAGCCTCTAGAATGTGGAAAAGGAAAGAAAAAGTATTCTCCCTTTGGACCTCCAGAAAGAATGCAGCCCTACTGACACCTTGATTTTTAGCTTGGTGAGACCCATTTGGACTTCTGTTCTCTAGAACTATAAAATAGTAAATTTGTGTTGTTTTCAGTACTGATGTGTTGTGCTTTGGTACAGCAGCAATAGTAAACTAATATAAACTTTATTAATTCAGCTGTGCTAAGTCACGATTTGAGGTAAATAAAACTGATTGTGTCAAAATTTTTTATTTTATTCTCTGAACAATTTTGCTAAGGAAGTTTGTACTGTAAAGCAGATTGCAGAAATATATGTTTAAGAAAGTAAGATTTAAAGATTCCAGTACATTGTTTTTATGCTAATGTAATGGCTAATTAGAAATAGAATTTATGTATTTGTTACTTTTTGTCTAAAGCATCTTCATCTAAAATTTTTCTATCTCTATACTAGATGGAATTACATTTCTTTGTGAATATTTCATAATTCATGGATATGACAATAGACTAGTGGTTACCAAAGGGTTGGGGGGAGGGGGGAGGAGGGAGGTAGATGGGGTAAAGGGGGTCAAATATGTGGTGACATTAAATAATTAAAAATAAATAAGTAAATTTTAAAAAATATTTAATAATTCATATTTTTCCATCCCATTCCTTACCTCAGCAAGCCCTTGTGAGTGGTGTTTCATTGTGATTTGGTATACATTATCAGGAACAAGTTTTAGGTTATATGATCTTTGGCAAGTGTCTTAAACTAAGGCTTATTTTCCTCATCCACAAAATGGGGACAATTACATCTTCTATTACGGACTACATGTTTGTGTCTCCTCAGTGCTGCAATGAACATGTGGGCACAGGTGTCTCTTTGATATTGTGATTTTATTTCCTTTGGAATATATATATATATCCAGAAGTTAGATTGCGGTATCATATGGGAGTTCTAATATTTTTTTGAGAAGATTTCTTACTGTTTTCTGTAGTGGTTATACCAATTTACATTCCACATTATACCAACAGTGCACAAAGGTTCCCTTTTTCCACATCTAAGTCAAAATATATCTTGTCATTTTGATAATAGCCATCATACCAGGTGTGGGATGATACCTCTTTGTGGTTTTGATTTGTATTTCTCTGATAATTAGTGATGTTGAACATCTTTTCATGTATCTTATGGCTGTTTGTATGTTTTCTTTGGAAAATGTTTATTCAGATTTTCTGTGTGTTTTTAAATTAGATTATTTGTTTCGTTTGTTTATTTTTTGCTATTAAGTTATATGATTTTCTTATATATTTTATATTAACTCCTTTTCAAATATGTGGTTTGCAGAGAAACTTTTGGAGCTGATTCTAGTGATGGTCCTGGAAGAAAAGAGAGCTGGAGAGAAAGCTTCCTTTTTCTAAAAGAATATATAAATAATCATGAGCAAAATACTGGTAGAAATATGAATGGTAAAGGCCATTCTGATGATATCTCAGATAAAAATGAGGAAAATGTTGTTGGAAATGGGAGGAAAGGCAATTTTTATTATAAAGTGGCAAAGAATTTGGCTGAGTTGTATTCCTGTTCTAGCATTTTATGGAAGGTGAAGCAACTGAGGCAGAGCAATGGTAAGTCACTTGCTCCCAGATACAGATCCAGTAATAGGCTGGAGCCAGGATTGAACTGGAGCTGGAGTCTTAACCACTACACATCTCTCCCCCTGCAAGAGTAGGCAGTATGGGGACAGGCAGTGCTATGAGAGAAGGTTGGGGATCAAAACTGCTGCAGGCCAGAAGAATTGCTCTATCGGTGTGACCCACGATACCTTACTTTAGTCAAGTTTTCCTAGAACTATCTTACATTAAGCAATAACCTTGTTTTGGAGCTTTTCCATTTTAGGAAGATAGACAATCTGTAATAGTTAGATACTGCTCATATTCCAGGGACCTAAAGAAAACAAATGAGACTAGTATGTGAAAGAGCTTTGTAATGTGCATAATGGGCTAAAGATATTATATTCCTTCCCAGCTTATGTCTCACTGTCTGATATTGGGGCACTCAAACACTCAGTAACTATTTGTATATGAATTGGCCTATAACGCAGGAAGAAACCAAGCACATGCACACTACACATACAGCGCGCGCACACACACACACACACACCACACACACTGTATGCACATGTATTCTTCCCCACTAAATTGAGAGCTCTCTAGTGCAGTGTCTGTGTCATCTTTGTGTCTCAGTGCCTTATAGAATGCCTTAAAAACAGTCGGTAGTCCGTAAATGTTTGTCATTAATAACATTACAGTGCCTCCCCCTTTAGATTGGGTTTTTATGGGTTAGATTCTCTCTTTGGGGGCAGATGAGGAATTGATAAGAATTACTGACTTTATTACTTCAGAGCTCTTTTTTGGCACAGTGGGAGGCCGGGATTCAAGGGTTAAGTATTGAGAGGCTGCAGCTGGGAAGGCAGCACCCCCAGTGAGTCAGAAGCCACTGCTATAATCCTCAGGCTCCAACTGGAATAAGAGGTGTGTATCCAGTGGGGGAAACAGGAACCATCGTAGAGACAGGTTTGCTTCATTTCCTCCAGGACTGTTTTCCCCAGTGCACTGAGCCAGAAAGTGGACATTCTTCACCCAGTGAACAGGGAGTGAGTAAATAGTCTTGTCCATCACATAAAGAAGCCAATGAGTTAGACTGGCCTGGCCAGTTAGTTATGGGACTTGGTGTGAACAGCATGGCCTTTGAGTGATATGGTCACAGTGGCTTGGTGAGTGCCATGACCAATGCAGTTGTTGATCCTATGGACGGGAGCAGGAGAGGATCATAGAAACGAGGCAGTGTGACCAGGAAGTCCAACTCTGACAACAGATGAGGAGAGTGACTTACAAAGGGAGTGGAGTGCCCAAGGCGAAACACAATCACAAGCCCAGGGCTAGTTGACCTTCTCTGGCCCAGGGTTATGCCCAGTACACGAAAGAAAAGAAAAGAGTAGAGGGTGGGAGGAAGAAAAAACAGTGACAGTGAATGGAGAGGACAAAAGCAGAAACATCAGAAATGCTCTACTAGTCTAAGTATGTGGCTGGGTCAGTAAAGCCCTTGTAACTGAGTAAATGCAAAGGGAGGCTATAAGCCCATACCAAGCCACATGAAGAGGAGCACAGCGGAAAGGATCAGACAGAACACGGTTGTGGCCGAGACACAGAAGCACTACCATCTGTGAAGGAGGCTTAATGGTCAGAACAAGCGTGACATTTATATAGATACAGCGGAAATGTTAACATTGACCTCTGTTAGTCTGTTTGGGCTAATAAAACAGAATACTATAGACTAGGTGGTTTAAACAACACAAATTTGTTTCTCACAATTCTGGTAAATTCAGGATTAAGATGCCAGCAGACTCAGTGTCTGGTTAGGGCCCACTTCCTGGTTCATAAATGGCCATTTTCTTGTTGGCTCCTCACATGGTGGAGGGTATATTTTGTAAGGGCACAACCCCATTTGTGAGGGCTTCACACTCATGACCTAATCACTCCCCAAAAGTTCTCACCTCCTAATGCCATCACATTCCGGTTAGGATTTCAACATACAAATTTCAGGGGAAAACAAATATTCAGTTCAAAACAACCACTATTTTAAACTGTATATAATTTACTCTAGTACAATTTCTTGTTATCGAACAATTCATTAATCTAAAGTTTCACTTAAAAATAATTCAGGTATTGTCTGATAAAAAAAATAATGACACCTGTGTAGATTCAACTGGTTATTATTCCTCAAGTTGTGTGATGGTAGTTTTGGAAGGAGTTGCTTTACAAATGGCATCCCAACCAGAGACCCTCAATCATTCCTAAATAGGGAAAAGTGAAAAAACTGATGTGTGCAAAGGTTTCAACTTAACTGGGTCCATTTGACCTTTAAGTAAGAGTGAAGGGACTTCATGCTCACATTCATTTAGTAAGAGCTTGAGACAGCAGAATTAAAATGAGGTAGGCGCCAAAGCTGGCAAAGCACTGTTATTGGAATGTAAATATTTAAAAAGCTACAAAATTTGATTAAAAGAAAGGCATGTTTTATCAGTCAATAAGGAAATTGAGGGCCATGTTACCCCAACTTTTTGACCCCACTTCATTTAATAAGGGTTTTAGCACTCACAGCTATTCCAAAACTGTTGATAATAAAAAAAAATCTTGAACCTGAAAAACAGACAAAAGCCTATATATGATATCAGTTTAATGATTTATCTAGGAATCTGTGAACTGTGGAATCATGATTGTTAGGACTGAGAGACACCTGCTCACCTTTCTGAAATGAGTTGCTGAAAAGATATTCTGAGATTCAGAAAGGGTAAGGGATACAACGTTGACCTTTTGGAGACAGGAAACCTTTGATGAACTATAGGACACTGAGACAGTTCATTTAAAAGATGGTTTCAAAGCATTCTTGGGGCTGGTTTTGTATGTGCATTACTGAAGCCCTTGGGTTGTCTTTTTACATAAACCTGGCGAAATAATGGGTTCTGCACTTGTTCATATGTTTGCAGCCGTCACATGGCGCCTTGGCTTCTGGGCTTTATAACTGCTTTTCAGTCCATTTTGTGAACGAAATTAAAATTTCCTTACCATTTGACAGCGTGAAACTTTCCAGTGCTGGGCATTAAAGAGAAAAGGGATAGGAAAAGGCCACAATACCATCTCCGTGTAATTATGGCAGTGCAAACAACTAAATAAAATGGTTGCTAATGACATTTACTTGAGTCTCTGTATGAGTCCCTGTTCTAGTCTTGGAATAAGTTAAGGATCAGTTGCTTATAAAATGTACAGATTGTAAATCTTTGTTACAGGTGACAGTTTGCATTTTTTGAAAGACAGCTATATGTTAGGGCTGTGTTTAGGCTTGTGTGCTCTCTTTCTCTGCCTCTCCATCTTTCTGTCTCTGTCTCTCTCTATATATGCTCATGTTTATATATGTATATATATGAATGTGCATACATGCATGCCTGTAGACATACATGTATATGTATATACATGTGTATGTGCTTTATAAGGTACTAATATTTAATAAAGTACAGGTTAAAACTTAGAAAAAATAGCTTCAAACTTTGGTTTAAAGACTTAGATTGATCATTTACCAAGGTATGGAATATAATCAAGGAACCAGTCTGTCCTCTTTTAACTCTTGAAATAAAAGACCCTAAAAATAAAAAGTAATCAATGATTTTTCTGGGGAATTCTGGATGTGGAATTAATGAAATTGTCTGTATATATATGAGGAAGTTAAGACTTCTAAACTGCTGAGCTTAAACTTAGTTGGAAATTTATACCAGTAAGAATGAGTCTCAAACAAAATTGTGCCTTTATTTATTGAACACATTATTATTTAGGTACACAATAAATAACATCAATAGGGATAACAAGAATAATGCGCCATCCTGGCTTTCAAATCTAGCAGAGGAGGCTAATTAATAAACAATAATATATTGTGTATCGTATAATATATCTCACGGTTATAGGAGAATGGAATGGAAGGTAACGCAGGACACCCAGTGTGTATCAGGGAATGTTTCCTGGGAGAAGAGATGCTTGTGCATCATGGGTACTAGCCATCAGCTAACAGGTGAAGGAAAGGCTTTCCCAGTGGAGGGACTGTGCATTGTGTGCAGAAGACATAAAATAATATGTTAAGGAAGTATAGGTAAGTTTGAGTTACTAGAATTTAGGGTGTAACGGGAGGCCAAAATGTCCTCTGAAGGAGCCCCAAATTTCCATCAGACTTCCTCTGTGAAGGCATTACTGATAACTAGAGTTGGTGCTCTTGTTCTCTGTGTCCGTATGACTTTCTGCATAATTCTATTGCTGGATTTTTCATAACCAATTTAATTGTGCAAGTCTGATTTTCATACTTGTCTTCAGGATAAAGAACATTAGGACTATCTCCCTGTTCTTATAAGACTTAGAAAATAGTAGGTGCTCAACAGTACCTGTTTATTAAACAAATACATGAATGACTGGCTGGCTAGATGAACGAGATTATACACAGTTTGGGGATCAGCAAGTCAAGAATGCCTTGGTTCTCAAGCAACACTTAATAAAACCTTAATGGTTTCATTTTTCCGTTTCAGATTACTTGCAGCATATAATAGTCTCACTGATAAACACCTGGCTGGATATTTTAACAATACAAGGATAAGACGACATCTCCTAAGATCAGGGCTGGTAAGATTCGGTTTACTTTCTACCTGCTCTCTTGTTTCATTAAGTCAAATAATTCCCTTCCTTTCCTGGTTTTCTCTTTGAGCTAATCAGTGATATACCAGGCCCACCCCCAAATCCACTGTAGAAAAATTATTTCCTTTCCAAAGCTCTAATTTATCTTTTTGAGGCTGTTTCAAAAGATAGGAAGAGAGGTCACAAAGACTGCTAAGGCAACTTATAAATTATTGAAGAAAAACCCTGAGTTTCCAACAGCATATTCCATTTGTTTGTCTTTTCATTCATTTATTCAACATATTTATTAAGCACATTGTATGAGCTAAGAACGGTTAGAGATTAAGGATAAAGAAGACTTTACCATCTTTAGAAAAAAATATTGTTTTTAATAGTCACAGAATATGGTGTAGAAGACATGACCATTTCAAAATTTCTCTTTGAATTTATAAAAATGTTTCCATTTCCTGGGATGGTTTATTGATACATTATGTCTTTCACTAGTTTCAAAACTATCATTTCTACAAAATTTCCATTCCTCTAAATGTTAATGTGAAAACCTTTTAAAAATACTGTAGCTTTCCACTGGGAGAAGTGGGCATGGTTAGAGAAAGTGTGACTAATAATTTCAACTGTTTACCTTCTTCGAACAGCGGTTTTCCTAACTATTGTTGCCATGGTGTTGAAAGGACATGCAATACGTTTCTAATTGTTGTTTATGTGCTTGCCACTCTCACTGGTTAGATCTCGGAGAGCTTGCTTTTTGTCTCCTGGGGCTTTGTTATCAGACAGACCTGGCTGAAACTTGGCTCTGCCATTTACAAGACACAGACTCTTGAAAAAATCACTTCCTTAACTTTCTCAGCTCCAATTTCCTCAGTTGTAAAATGAAGATAATGATACCCAGCCCTCAGGATTATTGTGGCAATTAGAGACCTGTAATAAATGGTTGTTGTGATTATTGTGGTTACTATTAGCATTTCTTCTGTGGATAACAATCTGTGAGCTGCACCTACAAGTGGGAAGGACTTAGTATTTACTTATCAACATCATTAACAAGCACTTACTTGAACATTGCTTATGTGCATGGCAACTCAAATAAGGAAGTTACAGCTCTTTGTCTAGAGCATTCATTCAGATATAGTCCTGAATCGGCGGTGTTCATCATTACCTGGCAACATATCAGGATATACAAATTTAGAGCCTGACCCCAGACTTATTGAGTCAGAAGCTGTGGAATGACGCCGGTCAATCTGCTTTTCAACTTGTCTTCCACGTGATTCTGATGCAGGGTCAAGTTTAAGAACTTTTACCTTATAGAAGCTTCCAGTCTAGTAGGGGAAATCAGACAACTCTCAGATGAGAGATAACAATGACACATATGTACTGAAGGAGTGGCCGTGCAGGATGTTCTCAACATTTTCCCAGTTGGACACACGTGACATAATATCCCATGGACATTTCAAAGACTATAACTAAATTGTAATTCCAAGCACACTTTCTATAACCACCCCTTTCTTCCATTGGAAAATGTATTAATAAAAAAAGATTATCAATATCCAATCACTTATAGCACAATTTAGTTAATCCCAGCAGTCCAATATGTTGCAATAACAGTGTTAAAAAACTACAATTATCAAAATTAAGAAATATGTGGGCTTGGATTAGACCTGAAAAGTAGAGCAGGCTTAGTTAAGTGGGAAGGAAGAAGATGAACAATCCAGGAAGGATAACGTCCTCTGTACAGAAGATATAGAAAAATGCAAAAAAAATGTTCATAGGAAAGGTTAAAGGAAAACAAGTACAGTAGACCCTTGAACAACACAGGTTTAAATGGTGTGGGTCCACTTATATGTGGATTTTTGTCAGTAAACACTTGTACTGTTCTCAACCAGTAATTAAGAGTCCATAAATGCAGAGGGCCAACTGTATGAGTTATCTATGTTATTTGATATAGGGGACTTGAACATTCACAGATTTGGGTATTGATGGGGGTCCTGGAACCAGTCCCTTGCATATACCAAAGGACAAGTAAGTTTTTAGGAAGTTATATGCAGATTTTTGACTGCATGGGGTGGGCATCCCTAACCCCACGTTGTTCAAGGGTCAACTGTAAATGAAAAACAGAAACTACCGCTTCTTGAAATGATGCCAATTGAAACCAATCTGGAATACTTTATATCTGTAGTACTGGTATAATCTGAAAAAATACCTGAATCACAGCAAATTAAATTACATTCTGGGCTGGTGAGTGGAGGAAGAAAAAGCAGTGTGAAAACAAAGTAATGAAGCCGATTATTTTAAAAACAAACTGATGAGAGCCTCTGTAGCTTACATGTTTTGCCCTTCAAAGTATTTCCTGTGAGATCGTCAGTCCTGAGATCACTGCTCCTATTCATTGTTTCAAGATAGCACCCCATTTCTTCTTCCCACATATGTGGAAAAAAAAAAAAAAAAAGGAAAGAAATGAAAAGAACACCTGGGTTCCGTCAAGGGAAAATTGCTACTGTAATAAAAACCTTGTTTTAAACACCAATTGTACCACCTGTGTGTGTTTTCACAGTGATGGGTATGTAAGACTGCCTTTCTCTTTCTTTGCCTTATGAAATATTTATTAAAAGAGGAAGTTTATCAACCATAGTATTGTACTCCTTTAGGCTTAGGAGACACTGCTAATTCTCTCTTTCTGTCTGCCTGTCTCTCTCTTTTGGTAGCTAACCATACATTTTCTGCTTTGTATTTCTCTGTATGTTTTATTTTTTCATTACAGATCACAAGAAGTGGAAGAATACTTTCTGAAAAAGAATACAAACTAAATATCATGAAGAGGGATCACCAAAAATATATCCGGGAGTGCTTAGCCCAGGCTATTTTCCATAAGGTTCTTGATATGGAGGTACAAATATTTACTATTTTCTTTATAACTGATATGTTCTAATATGATAATTAATAATACTTCTGTATCCAGAAGCAGGGAGATTCTTCCCGTATTTCATTAAAAAGGAATGGAAGGTGACCCAAGAAGTGCTCTATATTTCTCTAAGTAGCAAGAAACCAACAGACTATAAAGTATAAGCTTTTCTCCATTTCAGTTAGAGAAAAATATGGACATCATTATATATTTTGTGATATTTAATTTAACAAATGTAGATTTTTAATTCATAATGGCTACTCTAAAACATACCGGCCCTCACCATCTGTACCTCAATTTCCATTTGCTAAAAAAAAAAAGTGACATCTGTTTAAATATCAGTAATTCCACTGCCATGAATTATTTCAGATTTGTTATTCATTTAAGGCTCTGAAGCTCAGCCGTATGCTAAATTTCAAGGCATAAGCATTGAAACATCTGCTGTCCCTCCTACTTTAGGCCACATTGGTCAGCATAGATTTACAATCCAAGCATGAGCAACTTTTTTTTTTTTTAATCTGACATGGCATTTTTAGTAGGATATCTAGCTAACTTGATAAATAATTTTAGCCTTGCTCCATGAAATTTGTAGTTTTGAGCATCAACACCGTTTTAATCTCTGTGAAAAAGCATATCACTTCTTGGCTTGAACATACAGCAATAAATCAGAACACTTGGCTTGTAAAACCATTGACCTATGGATACAGTAAACATTTATGAAAAACTGTAGAATCATCAGTAAAGCAATACTAAGTTTAGTGCCACTGAAAGTTATAATGCTACCATTATACTGTGCAAGTGTTTGTTCACATATGATGTGTATGATCTATTAATTTAAGAATTCATTTTGTGCTTATGTTATGTAGATGAATTACATAGAATCATCGTTTATGGCCTCCAAATCATTTGCTTATAAAGTATTAGTTGGAATTCTACAATCACTGTTACAAAAAGAGTACAGTGTAAAATTAATCTTTACTTAGTTTCAAATTTAATTAGTAGGCATAAAGTTCTGTAAGCCTTGATCCTTAAAGTTTGATTTTCCAAACTTTCATATAACTGATACATTATAACTATTAAATATGCTATTATTTAAGTATCTTCATGTATTCTTAAAGTTTGGAATAAATATCTTAGATAAATGGCAATATGTAATATATAAGATATATAATTATATATGTAATATATAAATTAATAAATAGAATATTTCTCTCTAAATTGTCACATTTGTCTCACATTTAGATTATGTTGATGATGTTTACCAATGTTGTTATGTTAATATTCATGTAATCATTCTTGTAACAAACATTAATTGCAGGCTCACCATGTAGTATTATGAGGCTACGTGATGTATCTGCAATATCTAATTAAAAAAAATTCTGTAGAATGTTATCAAACGATAGAAGAGAGGAACAAAAGAACTAAACTCAGAAAAGAAGGGATTGATGACCTGCTTCTGCCAGAGCCAGAGGAAGCTGAACAGAGGTCCTGCTATTTGAACTGGACCTTGAAGACTAAATGAGATGTCGCATGAAAACGTGAAAAAGACATTCCAGAGAGTGAAATTACAGGAGTGTAAAAGCACATCGTAGATGGAAAGGAAAGCTCACTGAGGCCAGACTGTACAGTGGGTTAGTGGAAAGAGTGGCAGGAAGTGACACTCTCCAATAAATTGAGGCCCCATTTCTGGAGGGCTTTCAATTCCCAACTAGGTTTGGAGTGTAGCTGATGAGGCGATGAAACATTTTTCAGCAGAGGAGTGAAACAAATGAGCAGAGTGTTTTTAGATGATGTTGCTAAAAATGTGGAAGATAGATTAATGAGCTGGAAAAGATTGGAGGTGGGAGGTCAATTAGGAAGCTGTTGCCAAAGGGTGTGGGCTAACAGCAGTGGTGGAAATGCTGGGGAGATGCAGCTGTCCACAGAGATATGGAAGAGAGAGAGAGAGACTGAAACTGACTGGGTGAAAAGAGGTGAAGGAAAAGGAGCCCAGAGTAACTCTGAGGTTCCTAGCTTGGTGGGTGGTGTGTACATTGCAGGAGATCAGAAACGACAACGTGGGCTGGAAAAGAACCTTCAAGTAGTAGAAAAATGTGCCTGATAGACTGATTCCCACAAGCTTCAGAATGATTAAGTAAGATGAGTACTGGGGGAAAAAAAGAAATGAAGTTTGACCCAGAGGACAAAGACATTGACGGTGTTGGCGAAAGCAGTTTCAGTGATGGTGACCAGGAGGGATGTTGAGGGTAGGTGACTGTGGCGAAATGGAAATAAACAGAAGATGGCAAATGGTTGAGAGTAAAGTTTGGTGGTAAGTGGGTGAGAGAACAGGGAGGGAGAGAGAAGAACGAGAAGTGTGAAGAAGAGGATTGGCGATACTCAGAATGGTCGAGTCTGCAGAGTCTCAAGGCAACAGGACGGGATCAAGAACAGAGGAAAAAACACTCTTGAAAATGCTTTTAAGTGTGTCTGAATGATTTCAACTCTAATTGTAAGCAGATTATTTTTATACAAGGTTTATTTTTCAATCATATGACTAATATATTAAAGAAAATTTGGAAGACGCAAAGTATAAAAAAGGGGAATAATTACATATAATGTCTCCTTTCAGAGGTAACTGTTTACATACATTTCCTTTTAGTCTCTATTCATATTTATGCATTAATAAAAGCATGTTTTGAGAGGAATATTGTTTTCTGAAAAAACAAACAAAAATATATAAGAAGTCAGAACAAAGTTTAACCACTGACTAGATGTGCAACCTGGGGGCAAGTTCATGATCCTCTGCCTCAGCCTCTTCATATGTAAAATGAGACTGCTCAGCTATTACCGTTGTTGAAGAAGAGGTCTTGTACTGAAGCACCTTCCTAGCTTGGGGACAGGCACACAATATGCAGTTGGTCGATTAAGTTGTATTTCTGTGCAATTCCATATCCTCTTTTTCCTGCATTACATGCATTTTCTATTTTTTAAAACAAAATCTTTATGAACTTTATTTTAATGATTATATTCTATTTCATTATATGGATGTACCAAAAACTTAACCATTCTCTTTAAGGTTTGTATTGCTTCTGAATTTTTGCTTTGAAGATAACAACAGCAACAGCAACAACAACAACAAAACAACCTTTAAGACAAGCATCTTTGTACATAACACACCTTTTTAAAATTCAGATTTCCTCCTAGGTGTAGAAGTGAAATTTATTGGTTAAAGGGTAGAACACTTTTAACTGTCTAATGTATGTTAGGCATTGGCTTTCCAAAGGGTTTTACCAATTTATATTCCCACTTGCACACTTAAGCAAGTGATTCTTCTCCATCTCAATGACAAGAGAATACAGTTAGCTGGTGGCATTATTTTCCTCTAAAAAATTTGCTGCAGCAATTGATATGATTCTCTCTTCCATTCTTTCCTATATGCTTAGCGTTGCCATCAACTTGAAATAAAAAAGAAATTGGAAGCCTTTGCTAGGAAGGAGAGAATTCAGAGATTTAAGGTAAGCAGCTATATAACTCTTCTACTTCATAATATTGTTTTATGATTTTGAAAGCTAATGGTACTAGTATTGAAATTTCTTGGGGCACTTTACTTTAGAGTAACTCACAGCTAAGGTCAAATGATAGCATCAACAAGCCTAAATCTTGGCCACCATTATTATGGAAAGATCATGACAAAATAGGCACAAACCTTTCAAAGAAAAATTTGAAAACGTTCTTTTTAAGTTTGAAATTTTGCTTTTTATTTTCTTGATTAGTGTGATAGAGGCTGAAGGATTTTTTTTTAATTAATTTATTTTTTTTGGTCTTAAGAAGGCGAAAATTGATCGTGATGTTCCCAAAGTGACGGAAAACAGAGCATTCTAAAAATTATCCAATGGCACATTTTTATGCAAATATGGCCCTTGAAAATATATGGTAGGAAAGATGAGCCTTAGCAAACAAAAGCATAAGAGTTAGACGTTTTATACAAGGCATTTAAACATTCAGTTTGTTTTCTATTTTTGAATTTGATACCCTTCTTTGAATTGAACTTATAAAATATATAAATTTGAATCAAGAGATGGGAGATTCAATTAGGCATGTTTGAAACGTTTCAGTTTAGGGCAGCAGTTTTACTCAATTTTTTGAGCCATTTTAATTTGAATGTTGTTCTTCATTTTCTGTGTCATGTTACAAATGTGGTGCCTAAGACACATTTCACAAACTGATGATTATTTGTAAAGCTTCTGTAGAATAACTTGCCATGTAAGACAATAATTTTTTCCTCTGGCTCAATGAATTCAAATCTGTCTATTTCATCATGGTCAAAACATAATATTGTTATAAAAGAGTTGGTAAATAACAGGAGATAGGTCAGTTTTTCAAGATTGGAAGAGTTAGTATGTAGAGATTTGTGGTTCATTCAGATTTGCCAATATGTCCTACATCAAGGACTGAGTTATAGATTCTATAATTTATTGCTGAAATGTTGATGGAGAAAAATGGTTACTGGAAATAAAGAGTGACTAGCATTGCCTGAAGCAGCACGCTATTCACTCTCACTCGGATTGCCAGACACATTAAATAGATATATGGGTATGTTACAACATTGGCAGATTAGTGATAGACACTTCAATTCCTCCCTGTATGATTTTTATTTGTAACAATTTTCACTTTATAGCTGTACTTGGTAAAAGACCTATATTTTGGCCTCTTTTATGTAACATGCAACCCTTTTGCTTAGGACATTATTAAATTAATTTTTAAGGCAGAAAAGTAATACTTTCTGGTAGTCTCTACTGATTAGAGCAGTGAGTAGCATTATGCTTCTCACAGTGATCTGCTTAAAGCAGGTTAATAAATATTATTGCTAAAACTGAAGATATACTGCTTCTGTAGCTATTTCTTTGCGTATAGCTATTTCTTTGAATGAAGCAGACTTGCTTTCCCACTACCACACCCAACTCCCCAGTATGGCTATGGAAACTTTATCTGACTGTCATGATAGGGCTCGAAAGAAACACTGAAAATAATGTAAAAGGGCTTCGTCATATAATATCTCTTACCTACTACTAACCTAACTGAGATTACTGATTATACACCAATCTGTGAAATCACTCCCTTATTCTAGGGCGAGTCCATGAGATGGTCTGGAGAAAATAACATGCCAGTCCTATCTCCCCACCCCCCAGTGGGCCCAAAGACTAACCGTGGCCATAGTGTTCTGGTTGATGAAGGACATTCCAGTCCAACAACACTGGTGAGTCATATAAAATACTGTCATGCATGATCCGTATGAATTAATTTAGAATTTCTCCTTACTCTCAGAAAGAATACTCTCTGGGTACATGTCTGTATAATCCTGTGAATCCTATTGAACGAAAGAAAACATAGTCTTGTGTCTGTTCACCTCTGTCTCTACCGAACACCCCACCTGTAATCAGCATCACGCCTGTCAAATCTATTTTGCTTAATACTACTAGATTCATTTTCTTGAAGTATAGATAACTTACATTATTTTCATGTCCAAATATCATTACTTGTTATGTGTCACCTATAGAAATGCCCAGACTCTTCCACCTGACATTTAAGACCCTAAACCATGTCATATCAAATTTAGCTATCCCTATGATTACCATTTAGCATCCTACAATGCAGCAAAATTGAACCACTAGTTGTTCCATACATGTTCTATATTTTCTCACCTCTGGATTTTGTTCTTGCTGTTCCCTCTACTCTTACTTTATTTATGAACACAGATTCAATGGTACTGTATAGCATTTGGGACTCAATACTTATATTCGTGCTTCTTTTATGAAAAATATGTGCACATAACCTAAGATAAAGAGAATTAAATGTACAGAAATTCTATTTAAAGAAATTGCACCCTGACCTTTCATTCCAGTTTGACTCATGTATAACCTAGAAATGATATTTGCTTGAAAGAAAGTACAGTAGCTTGAAACAATATAAATACAAGAAAAGATTTGCAAAATATTTGCTGGAGGATGATGGTTTAAATTGTAAATGAATTACTTGATTATGTTTTTATTCTTGCTTTGTGTAGCCTAATACATTTCCTTGTTAGCATGAACATTTTTTGGATTGCACAATATTTATAGAGAAATTACAGTACTTTCACGGATTGTTAAAGTAAGTTCATCACATATAGTGTTAAGCCTTGACATTTTTCAAAAGGTAAATATATTTTGACATTTCCTGGTGAACAGCTCGAGTTATGAAAAGCAACCGTCTTTCCTCTGTCGCTACCATATTTTCAGGCTTCATTTAAATGTATATGTACACAAATAATTCTTTTATTAGGTGGCAAATTCACTAGACTCCCAAAAGCTTAACCTCGGTGAAACAAAAGAAACAATCAAGTACTGTTTTCTATCTTCCCACCTGTTTCAGAGGAGAAAACCCTTGAAAAGCTTTCTTTTCAATTTTCCAGCTGAACACCCTCAATAAGTAGTTTATGATACATCCAGGAGATCTTAATGTGGCAGGAATGAGAAAGTAATTTTAAAATTACAGGAAACCCTGACACCAGCACTTCAGAAGCCTTTCTGTCTGGTAAGCCACAATTCTTCACTTGGTTACCCCCTACAGTGCTTCTGAACCGTAAGGGATACCTATTGTGATCCTGGAATTGTAGTTCCCATTCTACAGAAATTCAAGTCCTTCTTTTTGTTTTCCCAGCCTGGATACATATCCTTTAAATTTGCCTCTTGACCTCCAAGTGCCATTGAGAGGAAGATAATAATCCTTTTGTGGGTACTGCCATCGACTCTTCTTTTTCTACTTTCTTGAGTGAATAAGGAAAGCATCCAGTGAATAGTTATTGCATTTGGTCACTAAATGCACCTAAACTTTCAAAAATAACATATAGGCTTTTAGCTGCATTGTTCCTATTAAAACTGTGGAAAGTCATTCAACTAATTCTGCATAGGCTTGGAAAATTCACCCCAGAGATCTTCTACTAAGAATTAGAAATGCTCGGCTAAGCTGAATAATCTCCAGGTAGTCAATTTCAATTCACATTCTGATATAGTTTTGAAAATGTTAAGCTACAATGCTGTATTTATTCCAAAAAATATATATTATGAACAATTTAAAATATAGCAAATTTAAGGTGGCTTCTGATGTGAACTATAATAGTTTGTAGCTTACAGCTGTTAGTTGAATGGTGCAGATTTGTTTTTAGAGATAAATGTAATCAGTTAAATGTTTGACTGCCACATCCATCTAACTGAATGATATCTGTATGCAAATGTGGGAAAGTAAAATTTAGAGCACAACAGCCAATAGATCATGTTCTAGTCTATACTAACCTGCTTTTTAAAATTTTTACATTAGATTTTCAGTGTTTTTGTGTTTAGTTGAATTTTTTGACAGGAGAGAGTCTTAAGGAATATTTGGTTTACAGAGTTCAAAAGAATTCTTTTGGGTGATCAGATTCCCGTGTTAAGAAACCTCTAGCTTGACTTCTCTTTGTAGGTTTTAAGACCTTTCACTTTGGGGCTCATGTAGGCTTATGCCCTGTTTCTTTAAATCAAACGCTCTTCTAGTGAATCCACTTTGTTTCCTGTATTGGTCATTATACAGATTTATGTGCAGGGACCCAAGATAATAATGACTTACACATAGGAAGTCCTTCCCCACATACATTATAGCCTCAGCTGGTGTGCCATCTCTACTCTATAAAGTCATCAACAGCTGAGGCTCCTTTTGTGTCATTGATCTGCCAAACTCAATGTGCTGCCTTCATCAGCCTAAGCCAAGATGGTTTATCACCATGTGGATATTTCAGCCAGAGGAATGGGGGTAAAGGGTAAGTGAGGGCACACTTTTCTCTAAGGACACGATCTGGAAGTTTTATGTATCACTTCTGCTCACTCTTATTGACCAAATCTGAGGTATACATCTATACAGAGTTGTAAGAGATGCTGGGAAATATAGTCTTTATTTGTGATAGCCATCTTCCCTGGTAAAAATTCTATTACTAATGAAGAAAGGAAAACAGGTATTAGGAAATATTCTCTTTGCCACCTTTCCCATGTCTGACTCACAACTGGCTTGCTTCCTAGTCAAATGTTCAAATTTACTGTTTCTCTTCTATGCTCCTCCATTTTCTTCTCTTGTTCATCCATTTGGATAGAATAGAACTGCTTCTGTGAAACTTTAATTTTTACTAGTCTTGTTGGCTTATTCCAAATAGCTTTTAGTTTTAAATTCTGTTAATACAGGCATTTTGTTGTTATTGTTGCTGGCAGTATTTGTGTGGTTCGTTGGCACTAACTATCTTGTGTCACCATTAGATGTTAAAAATTACTTTTAATCTCTTCATAGTACCTATAATTGGAATCCTATAAATATCGATAATAAAATCAGAGATTTAGCGACATATGATATGCTTGTCAGAATAGCATAAAGACCAACTTTTGGTGGTAGAAGCTGCCCTATTATTTTTTCATGTATTTACAGGACACTTCCAGAGTTAAATATTTTGTTCACCATTCTTTACAGTCAATGTATTAAGACTTATTCATGAATCATTTATATACTATCCTTCTCACACCCTGTTATCCAAATGTGTGTATGTTATGCTTAACAGGTTTTCTACTATTTTATTGAAATAAAACAATTGGGGCAAAAGCCTTGTTTTTTCCACTTTTGAAACATTGTTATCTTCATACTAAACTCATAATGTTCTGTCAGTGCCCCAGAAGGCACTAATAGTGCTCTGTACTGGCACTTTTTGGTATTGCCTACAGTATATTCTTGATTAGAAATTGCATCAGTCAGGGTCTCAGCAGGAAACAGATGGCTCACACAAATAGGGTAATTGAGAAGGGTTTAATAAAGAAACTATTTACAAAGATGCAGGCAGGGTTAAGGAAAACCAACTAGAGATGTTTAACATGCCAGGGGTAGCCCAGTGGGAAACCACACCACCTCAGCCTAAGGGGAAAAGGGAGGGATTGGGTACAAGAACCAGCAGGCAGTATTGTAAGCTGGGAGATGACTTCCCGATGGGCTGTACACTTTGGTAGAGGGAAACAGCATCCATCACAACTTCAGTGAGAAGGATCCAGAATTAGGCCCCCAATCTCATTCCCTCCTATCTTTCAATCTCCTGCCAGTGCCTTTCATTGGTCAAATCTAACTGGAATCCTGAGGTTAGCTGGTATAATCTATAAAGAAATGACTCCCAGAGGCCAGAGCAGGGCAAAGAAGCAGAGAAGAAGGGCAAATGGAAATTATCAAGTCTACAAAACATCTCCATTTTTACAAAGTGTTTTCCAAAGTTACCAGTTACTATTTTTCATTTTTGTTTTCCTAATATTTCAAAGAAGAGGTTGACTAAATAGTAATACACTGCAGTTAAGCATCCACTCTTCTTCTTTTTTGAATCATATTTCTTGCACTTTAGCACTTATCTTAAGACTTAAAAAACTTGCAGTAGAATTTATATTGAAAACAGAATTTAAACAAAAATGAGTTCATTTCAATTATATCCCTTTAGATTTCTAAAATAGGAACATTATTCAACTTAACATTTAATTGAGCAAAGCATTTCCATATACAGCATAAACTGGGGATTGTCAGCAAGTTTACAGTATGAATGAAACACAGGAACCTTACAGAGAACATCTCCTTTGTCTAGAACACTCTACAACTGTGGCATTTAGTTATATAGAGGACTTTCACACCATATGTGTTAACAAATACTTTGGGTCATAAGGGTATGTATAATGGAAGGACATAATTAAAGTTTAATCTATTCAGTAAAAAGGCACCATTAATTACTCTAGTCAATTTGTTGGGTTATTAATTGGGTCTGGAAACATGTCAAGATACTAATGTAAATGGAATTTTTTTTTCCTAATTGTCTAGACAGCCCCTCGACCATATACTGCCCCAGGAAATATGCAGCCTCCAATTCGATTACAGCCTCTTCCCAGTAATCCTGCAGTAGGAACTGTTCCAAAGATAACTTCGGGGTCCAGATCAAAAACCTCATTGCTGGAAAAGGAAGCTCCGTTTCCCATTGGGGTAAATGTTATTTCTTCAAGAAATACCTTTTTATTCTTGATTAGAATATTATCACAGTTTTTAAGATGCTAGATTTAATTAAACTTAGTGAAATTTATATCGTGCACTTAAGCACTCACAATATATTTCTGATTATCTTAATCTAATAGGAAGGCCTATAATTTTGGGGCTAGTAAGCAAAAAGAGTAAGGAATAGATTTGTATTAATATAAGGGGATCGCTCATTAATTTGAAGAGTTGTATGAAAAACAAAGAGGAACTTTTTATAGGAAGATATGATTTCTATCAGAATAGACGAAGTGTTGACTGCTTCCTAATTGTAAATGCATGAAACCTAGAAAATGAAACTTTCCAAGAATAGGTTTGCATTTGCATGCTGACTTACTTTACCACTAGTGTATGAAATTGCTTCAAGTTTGACTCTGGAGAACGATGGATATAGAAGGAAAAGAATGTCCATCTTTAAAAAATGCTGAATTAATCCACACAGGAGCTTGACTCTGTTTCCTTTTCAAGGTTATCTCAGGTAATTTTTACTTATTTTAATAGAGCACAGGAAGGAGGTATAGGAAAATATATGAGTTACTTAAACAGGGAGAAATAATTAGGACATTCAGTAATTAGGGAAGGTATTGTTTGTATTTCTGACACAAAAGAGAAACATTTGCCAGCTTAAGAAAGAAGTTGTGTCAAAAGTACCATAGTCATTATATTCAAATGGGTGAATTTAGTTTCATTCCTTTTTAGAAAATGTAAGATATATGAAATTTAAGATATTTTTATTTAAAACTTACAAATAATGTTGACACTAAGAAGTTGATTCAAATAAATGATTTGTGTTTCTCACAAATCATTTATTGTGTACTTTACATGTAAAAGTACAAATAAAGCTCTAAGAATGATGACTAATATTTTAATCCATTTAATATGCTTTTCAGCTTATATAGCACTTTTCACAAACCTTATAATAGCTAATTTAGTAGTAGTTCCTCAGAAAGCTGGAGAAATTAAACCAAAAGTGGTGGCACTTTTTCTAGAGCTAGGCAGGAACTTATAAGTCAATTAGGCTAACACTTTCTAGGATCTGGTCTCCACTTTGAAGGCTCAGACATTGCCTGTTTAAGGTAGTGTCCAGAAATGCTCAGGTCCTGAGAGAATGTCTCAGGTTAACTGAAATAACTGACAAGAAGCTAGTATTTCTCCCTATAGGAAACCAAAATGAGGAGTAAACTCATAATCAGGGCTATTAATTTGCAAGATATCAAATAATCAAAGCTTGTAGAAGCAACATATCTTCCTCCTATAGGCAGACCTATGTGGGAAGCCATATCATAATGAAAAGGTTGCCTGGTGAGCATGGAATCAGAATGAGGGGATACAGTGGAATGGAATGTTAATGGCATCAGTCTAAGATGGCTTGATGCACCTATCTCATTTTAGGAATGGGATTGCCAAAGGTACCAGAAAACTCAAAGGTCTTTGGCTAAAACCCTTTGTATGCTCTAGTAATAACTTTGCCATTAAGACTGAAAATATTCAAAGTCCAATGGGTGAGATTTCCTCTCCCCTAGATAGTACTTGGATGGGCACTTTCCATGTTTGCCAAGGTGACTATATTTTTTTCTAAGCTCCTATAAGTATTATTTTACTATATTTCTTTGATAGACACATTTTCCTATTAGATATGTGAAAGTATTCAATCAGGTAATATTCAAGTTCTACTGGCTAGGGAGAGATTTTTTTTCCTTTCAGATGATTTTCCAAATCAGATTTGAGCCACTGAGTAGGTTTATTAATTAAATATGCGTGAAGCCTTTTATTTTCCTGTTTTCAAGTTTTGGGGTATGAGCGATTGAGGCATAGGCAGTTAATGGCAGATTACATAGCTGACAAGATTGAGATCAATCTCTTATTAATTTAAACAAGCCAAACTTATACTTTTCATTCAGATAATATTTATTGGGCACTTACTATAGACTAGGTATAGCTCTAGACATTGGTGATATATCAATTATGAAGGCAGGCAAAAGCCTTTAACTGGTTGGAGTTTATGCTATACTGTACACAGATAAAATATACTGCCAGAAAGGATGTGTAATTTCTTCAATGGCATTGATGATAAAAATGATTTAATATAAAATCGGACAAGAAATTCCAAAAGAATAGTAGTCTGCGTGATTGCTGAGTGTATAGTGAGCACCCACTAAATCTGTATTGCTTTCTTAGAGTAAAGGATGTGGTATGCAGGTGGTAACCATTTGAAGGTACAACAGACATAAGCAGGTTGAACTTTCTAAGGGTCTTTGATTTGAGTGAAAGCAATTTGGTCAAAAACAGGCTGCTTGGAATGCAACTGAGTAAAAATAATGACATGAGTGAAAATGATTATCCTTAGAATGAGAGTTTCTCATACACTGTTAATACAAACAGAAATTGGTAAAACTATTTGTAAAAGCAAATGGGAATATCTGTCAGCATTTTAAATGAACATACTCGAACATTTTAACATATAGGATTTTTTCCTAGGAGTACACACATAAGTGGAAATATTAATTTCAAGAATATTTAGTATTATAATAGTGAACAATTGGAAGACACCTAAGAATTTAATAGGGTATTGTTTTACAATGTTATAATATATTAAAGTATGTTTTAAAAAATAAGGTAGAATTATTTGTACTGGCACAGAAAGGTGTCCAGGATACTTTGGGCTAAAAAAGTGAGATAAAGAACAGCATGTTTATTTTTTTAAAAATTATTAAACCATTTCCAAATAAAGCATACAGTTGATAACTACTCAGAAATTTTTTAAAAAGCCCTAAGCCTGAAAAATTCTCAATTAATTCATTTTTTGTTCTAAATATTTTCACTACTTTAGTTTATATTTATTATTACAATATCAATACACACAATCAGATAAAAATGGGAAATATAGGATAAGAAAAATGAGAATATAAGTAACACCTGCAATATCAATCATTCTAACAATTTTGACCTCCTTGGTGAATAACTATTTCAATCCCTTTCTGTTGTCTTCAGTCAAAATATGGAAGATACATGCCTTTTTTTGATCTGCTTTTATTTATTTATAATGAGAAATGTTTAAAGAATGACCTCCCTTTCTTGAAAAAAAACTTTTAATTATTTAAGCATCTCAAAATTAAGAATAAAATTGGCTGAAAATGAATTTAAAACCATACCAAATAAATTGATACAAATGGATTAAAATAATTAAAGATGCCTTAGAGTTTGGAAAACTACCTAAGATATACAAAAATTACCAATTTGTGAAAATTCAAAGATTAAAATAGACCTGAAAAATGTAATATAATTATTGATTATAACTTTGGTGCTTTTTAATCATTAAACGAATACATGTTAAAATTTCAAGTAATACAAAGATGTATAAAATACACAATGATATCCCCCCAATAATCCAAATCTCCATGGAAACCTCATGTTCAAAGTTTTATAGTCATCTCTGATTTCATCAAAATTCATATATAAGTAATTTAAAAGAAATGTATGATTACATAACAGGGATCATTTTATGTCAGGAAGAATAGATTCACACTATTCTTTTTGAAACCTGGTGAGAATCTATTATAAGAACAAAGCAAAATTAAGTTAAACATTCTCCTATTTAGTTGATGGTTCAACTAAATTTGGGTTAGCATCTGTGTTTGGTACCTTGATATTATATTATTAAGGAATATTATAACACCTGGCTGGGTGAAATTAATATGAAAAAAGTGCTTACACCCCATTGTTAAGTGGACCATCCAACTCAGCTTCAAAGTAAACACTTCAAACTTCTGGTTTCTAAATTGTTTAATTAAACTGGGTCCACATAGACTTACAGGATTGTTAAGGAAAAGTCCCAAAAGTACTATCAAAATGCCATCACCATATATTTGGTTTAAAACATACTTAAGGTTAGAAACCCATGAAAATTTAATTTGCTATGGATACTACAAAATGCCGTTTTTCAACAGACTGGAGTGTTTTGAGTTTGCCTATTGATAACCAGCTTTGTTAGAAACAATGTCAATCATACAGTCGTGTCTTTAATTTTGGGCTCTGTTGGGTTACCACTCTGTCTCACCGGTTCTTATGCCATGACATGTGATTACAGGGCAAGAAGGCAGTGATGAAGTTCAGGAGCTCTGTGGACAATACTCAGGGAGTCAATCGATATCAGCTTCTGAACATTGACTGTTACATGATGCCTATTCCTCCTCCACCTCCTCCCCACAGTGGAAAAAGTGCCCGGGAAAACAGACCTGAAACATGGAGGAGGAGAAGAAGATTTCGTCCAACCACTGCTCCAAATGGCTTAGAACCTCTCTTTACTAGGGTGATTATGGAATCAAATTTTCTTTTATTTATTTAGTGCAGATTGTATTGTATTATTAAACTTCTAGATGTGCGGTAAAAGAATCTGGGGAAATCATAAGCAAAATGCCTTACATAAAGAAACATAATAATTTCATAAATGTAATCATAAGCTTGAATGAATCTGAAATCAAATATTTGAGTAGTCCAGTAAAGTAACTAATTTAGCACAATTGGTAAAAAATCCAGTGACTCTTGTGATCAAATTTAGTTTGTACTACACCCATTTCCAAATTATTTCATTTTATTTCCCCAGTCACATGTTGTCAGAAGTATTTTAACATTTAATTTGTGAAAATTCAGGGACTTTAGATAACAAATAAACAATATACCATATAAAATATATTATTATGTTTACTTTTAATGATTTTTGGCAAATTGGCTGTATAATATTTAGAAAAATTTTTCTCAATACTCTTCAAAAATATTTCCTCAAAATAGTAATAAATAGTCCTAAGGCCGGTTAGACTTTATACGGATTACAGACTAGTATAAGGCAAAAGATCTCTTAATTTTTATTGTGTAAACATACAACAAATGGTAATTATATGTAACTTTTGTGATTCTTAGCCGATAGCTGAGGCAACATTGCACTGACTGAGAATCAGAGAGTGAAGTGTCAACAAGCACATAGACTGCTTGCTGGCTCTTCAAAACTGCCTTCACTCTTTTTTTTTTTTTTTTAATTATTGTGGTGAACTTGTTACACAAGATTATATATATGTACATACATACATATACATATATATGTGTATATGTGTGTGTGTGTGTGTGTTTCTGGAGTACAACATTATAATTCAACATTTGTATATACTACATAGTGTTCACCACTGTAAGTCTAGTTACCATCCATCATCATACAATTTATCCCCTTCACGCTCCCCCTGTCTGCATCCCCTCTGGTAACCACCAATCTGTATCTTATGAATTTGTTTGTGTTTTGTTTTGTTTGTTTTGTTTTTTAGATTACACATATAAGCAAAATCATGTAGTATTTGCCTTTCTCTGTGACTTATTTCACTTTGTATAATACCCTCAAGGTCCATCCATATTGTTGCAAATGACAAGTTTCCTTCTTTCTTATGACTGAGTAGTATTCCATTGTGTGTATATATATATATATTACATCTTCTTCAGTCGTCCATTGATGAGCACTTAGGTTGTTACCATGTTTTGGCTATTGTAAATAATGCCGCAATGAACATAGGGGTGTATGTCTCATTTCAAATTAGTGTTTTTGTATCCTTTAGATAAATACCCAGAAGTCAATAGCTGGGTCATATGGTAGTTATATTCCTAATTTTTTGAGGAATCTTCATGCAGTTTTCCATAGAGGCTGCACCAGTTTTCATTCTCACTAAGAGTATATGAGGGTTCCTTTTTCTCCACAACCTCTCCAACACTTGTTATTTGTTTTTTGTTTGTTTGTTTGTTTGTTTGTTTGTTTGTAATAGCCATCCTAACAGGTGTGAGGTGATGTCTCATTGTGGTTTTGATTTTCATTTCCCTGATAATTAGTGATGTTAAACATTTATTCATATGCGTGTCGCCCATCTTTATGTATTCTTTGGAAAAATGTCTCTTTAGATACTCTGCCCATTTTTTAACTAGGTTTTTTGTTTTTATAGTTCTGAGTTTTGTGAGTTCTTCATATATTTTGGATATTAATCCCTTATCAGATGTATGATTTACAAATATCTTCTATTCAGTACATTGCTTTTTTGTTTTGTTGATGGTTTCCTTTGCTGTACAGAAGCTTTTTAGTTTGATATAGTCTCTTTGTTCATTTTTGTGTTTGCTTCTCTTGCCTTTGAAGTTATATCACACACACACACACACACACACACACACATATACATACACACATGTATATATCACTAAGACAGGGAAGTTATCAAGGAGCTTACCACCCCTTTTTTTTCCCCCTAGGAATTTTATGGTTTCAGATCTTAGATTCAAGTCTTTAATCCCTTTTGAGTTAATTTTTGTGTATAGTGTAGGATAGTAGTCTAGTTTCATTCTTTTGTCTGTGGCTATCCAGTTTTTACAGCACCACTTATTGAAGAGATTGTTCTTTTCCCATTTTATGTTCTTAGCTCCTTCATCATAAATTAATTGTACATATATGTGCAGGCTTGTTTCTGGGCTCTCTGTTCCACTGATCTTTGTGTCTGTTTTTATGCCAATACCATACTGGTTCGATTACTATAGCTTTGAAACCAAGAGGTATGGAATATCTAGCTTTGTTTTTTTTCAAGATTGCTTTGGCTATTTGGGGTGTTTTGTGGTTCCAAACAAATTTTGGAATTTTTTGTTCTAGTTCTGTGAAAAATGCCATCAAAACCAACTTCACTCCAAAGTACTTTATTTAACCCTTGTCTGCATTGCACTGCAGGCATCTATTCTCACCAATTATTTTCACCAATTCTCTTACTTCTTTATGGTCTCTGATAGATCATTGTATCCCTCATCTCTGAGGCCCATCCTCCACCCTGTGTCCTTGATCTTATCCTTTTTCACCACCTGTGGCACCTAACATTGTCTGTCATTCTCTCTAATTTATATATTTTTTCTCTCTTCAATATTTATCTCTGTCTGTTAACATACCCATGCCCTATATAAAGTAACCAAATCCTTTCCTCATATTCTGTGGCCTTAGACTCCTGTTTTCTTCCTTCCTACTGCAAAGTTCTCTGAAGAGTAGTTTACTGTAGCTTAGTCTAACAAACAACCCTAGGCAACTCAAGTTATAACAACAAAAGTTTATTTCTTGTTGTTCTTATTATCTGTTGTTGGCCAGCTGCAATTCTGGGATCCACGTTAGAGGAGTAGTCCCTGTCTGGGGTATGTTGGCCTCATGGACAGCAGAACCATGGAATGCTTTTAAGATTCCATTCAGAAGTGGCACATGTTACTTGCACTTGAACTCCAGTATCAAGCTTGACAACAATGGAGTGGGAAGTATCATCCTCTGACAGAGAAGGGGCAGTGAATATCTGGAGCAATAATAGAGTCTATTATATCTACTAACTTACTTTTGAACCCTTTGCCTACTAGATCCCTACTAGGGCAACAAACATGCTGGATCTTGAAGGATGTGGCACCCACTTAGCAACTATAGTGACTTCTTTATCATTCTTATTTGGTGGCAGCATTTGATTTTCTGATATTAAAATATATTATTGAGATAAACTCTACTTGATAATAATTCTTTGAAAAAGTTAAATGTCTCATAAACAATAAGAATATATAAAATCTATATATATATATATATATATATATATATATATATATATATAAGTTAAACAACAATAATCAAGCAAACACCCATGTTTACACTATTACTTCTTAACAAAGTAGAACACTATCGTCATATTATGAGCCCCCTATTCATGCTCCATCACATCCTCTACTGCTCCCCAGAGCAACCACCAAACGGACATCTGGGTTAACTTAGTTCCTGCTTTCTTTAGAGTTCTACTGCTTATATGCACAAAACTTCAGAAGTAAGCTCAAACCTAGTCTTGTCATGAAAGGATAGTATTTCTAGGAAAAGATGAGCTGAATAGAGTCTTTGGGTCACAGACTGGGCTTGTTTTTTCGATAGTTTTAAAAGTTCCTTCTGAGGAATTCAGAGAGCCAAGTCATGAGTGCATCTTTAGGAAAACGGGGTTCATTAGAGTCAGAGCATCTAGTGAGGTCCTAGTGTGGGCCAGCTACTGGACAGGTGAATGAGCTTCTGCAGATGAGCACAGAGAGGAGAGTAACAATTTCTTCATCCTGTGTTCATGACAAGTGAAACACAGATAACATCTGAGGTAGCTTCCCGGGCCATTCTGCTTTGAGGTTAGAAATGCAGCATGAGTCAACAGGCAACCTGGCTTTGACAGACCTTAGCATGTCTGTCTCCTGAGTCACAAGTCTTCAGTCCAACCTGGTCTTTTTAAAAATAAAAACAAACAAACAAACGAACACTTCTGTTCTTTTTGGAATTCCTACTTTGGGACTCTTGTAACGACTAGACTGATGCTCTAATATTCTTAGCTTTTCTATTTTCTACTTCTTTGTCTTTTTATTCTATTTGCTGAGAGATTTATTTTATTTTATCTTCCACACATACCGCTGAGTTTTTTCTTCTGCTGCTTCATTTTATTCTAAGAACTCCTTTTGTGTTCACTAAACGTTACTTTTAAAAAGCAACTATTCTTGTCTTATGTGATTTTGATTCTTCGACATTTGTGGAGACTTGCTTTGTGGGCTTATACATATTTAGTTTTTGTAAAGAATGTGATTCTCTAAATGTTAAGATCAGCATTCTATAAATGCTTACTAGATAAGAAATGTAAATTATGTCATTCATATTTTTACGTTCTTAGCATTTTTAAAATCTAGGTGGTTGCTCAGTTCTGAATTCTAATGATAATTCATTCTCCGTAATTGTAGATTTGCCAATTTCTCCTTGTTTTGTAAATGTCAAGTTCTGTTTTGTAAATGTTGAGAATACCTTGATATATACTGTCAGATTTAGGATTACTCTGTTATACTGGGGAAGTGATTCTTTATCGTTAAAAAAAGATCATCTTTATTACTTATTACTTTTAGCTTTAAAAATCTATTTTGGCTAATAGTTCTTTTCCTTATTTTCTTTAAATAAGTATTCAACTTCTTATTTTTTTAGATTAGTATTTAATATATATTCCTTTTATATTCAGCTTTTCATGTCTTTACATTTAAGATTGAGGCTTTAAATATATTTATGCTGCATATGGGTGTTCTCTGTTTATTTCAAGCTTAGATCTTTCGTTCCTTAATAAGCAAGTCTAGTCCAATTACATATATTTTATTTAATAATATATTTAGACTTAATTCCACCACTTTAGTTTGTATTTTCTACTTACCAGTTCTTCTATAGCATTTTAGTTCCCTCTCTTGCCTTCCACAGCACTCTATTTTCATGCTTCTTTGCCATCTCCTTTTACCTCTTGTCTTGTTTTTTTTTTTGTTTCTCCTCTTCATTTTCACCTCTACATCTAACCATCACCATAGACTTAGACCCTGACACTTTTTTTTTTATTCTATATGTAGTCATCTTCTCACATGGCTTCAGTAGCTTCTAGGTGTCCCTTAGATTTGTCATCATCTCCTGGGCTCCAGGGTATAGAATAAAATTGGCACAGTGGTGTGAGTCAGGCACTTTTACTTTTAGTACTTGGATTTATTTTATTTTGATCCTGAAATGATTCACTTAAGGAGAGGTGGCTCTCATGACTAATTCACACATTAAATTTACTCTTTTATTATATGAGTACCACCCCCAAAGCATCTTCTAAATGCTCTTAAAGGAAAAAAAGAAGGAAAAGACAAATAAATATGGCTTGCTGGTGGCCCACCACCTGTTCCTCTATGAATGTGTAAAACATGGACCCAGGCTTCTGTGATCTGTGTCTCTAGGGGATGATTCATGAAGCCAAATGACGAGGCATGGTAGATCTCACAACCCAGCACATTGCTTCTCTGCTCTGTTGCTTTGTTTCATTTTGTTCTAGGACCTGCAGAGCTTAATACTGCTTTTACAGAATCTATGAGACTAGTTAGATTTTGCTCTGAGGTTTACTTTACCCATCTACAGAGTTTTGTGTTCTCACTCAGCATTGCTGGTCACCTACTCTACACAGCAGCGTACTGAAAATGTAGATGGTCCCATAAATAGTGTTTATAAATGTGAAAATGCAGGCTTTCAAATAAGAATCTACTTAACATTTATGTTTCTCAATTTAAAAAAAAAAAACATGACAGGTTTGTTTTAATTTTTTATATGACTTGTGAAAGAGTGGGCAAATAGCTTCTCTAGGCATGCACTAATTTGGGGCTCTCTCCGTATCTGGTTGTGGCCACTTATCCATCTCCTGGATCCCAAATGAAACTTCTGTAATTACAGATGCGTGATTAGTAGGTCTTACTGCCCCTCAAATTTGACATGGTTACAATTTAAGCCAGTTTCTCCACTCAGTTACTTTATTTCTCATAAAGCATGACTTTTTCTCCAGTAATTCAGGCTCAGAATTGAGGATTCCTTCTTCCCTCTTCATTACACATCAAGTTAATTGCTAAGTCCTCCAGATTAGAGATGTCCAATAGAAATATAATGTAATGTACATAGGCAATTTTAATTTTCTAATAAATACATTAAAAAAAGGTAAGAAAGAAATATGTCAAATTCATTCTAATAATATATTTTATTTAATCAAGTATATCCAAAATATTAACATTTTAACACATAATCAATCTAAAAATTTTAATGAGGTATTGTACATTTTTTATACCATGTCTTTAAATTCATTAAGTATTTTATACTTACAGCACTTCTCATTTGAATGAGCCACCTTTCAAGTGCCCAACAGCCAAATGTGGCAAGTGGTTACTATCTTAGACAGCTCAGTTCTAGTGCCTTAACAACGGCTTATGGACCTGATGATCTTTTTTCATTTTCACTGCTACAGCTTCAGTTCAAAGACTTGCTACCTAACTCTTAACCAGGCTATTGTAATCATCTATATACTTATGTCTTGTCTCTAAATAGACAAATAGCTCGAGTTAGCTTTTATTGATAATGACAAACACTATGCTAGGTGCTGCAGGCTAGGCTACCAAGATAAATAAGACTAAATCCTTGTTCTCGGAAAGATTGCAGTTTAGCAAGAGAGACAGAAATATCTACAATTAATTATGATACATTGTGATGAGTACTATCATGGTGGTATAAATATAGAACAATGGGAACACAGAGGAAGGGAATATCAGTTCTGAATGAGATGAATAGAGAGTGTTTCAGCAAGAAGGTAGCATTTGGAATGTGCTTTGAAAGATGAGAAGGAAGTTAGCAGAAAGAATCAGGAAGCAGAAGGGAAAAGGCAGGAAGGGGAAAAAAGAGTAAGCAAAGTTCATGTCATTATTAGTAGATTCTACATAATGATGTTAACTTAAACTTTGTAAAATAGCTTGCAACATGCTCTTCTCTTGCTTAAAACCTCCACAAATTTCTCTTTCCTAATGAAAGTAGGTATATTCTTCTGCCTGGCTGTTTTAAAATGTAGGATTTATTGTTATTTAGGGGTACTGAGACCTATAGTTCAGGAGATGGTGACCATTGAAGAGATGGTTTGTCACTTACATATATGTTACATATGCCACATATGTTAATCGAGGTTCCATCCAGAACGTTTGACCACATATTTGGGCACCGTGGCCCAGCTAAGTTGACAGACAAAATTAACTCTCACACCATGCCACATACGGGAATACAGGGAAGAACCAGGATAGGTCAGGAAGCTGAGGAAGTGTGATGAAAACACAGGCAAGAACCTTTGTTGCGGTTTCTGAGAGAAAAAAAACAAAAAGGTTAGGGTAGGCAGCAGGCTTAAGACTGGATAGTATAAATAATTTTGGCAGGCTCTGGGGTGTAAGTACTATCCTGAATTGTCTGGTACCTGATCCAAAGGTAATTAGGGCAGGGGAATATTGGCCTAGAGCTCAGGAGCCAAATAGCCGAGGGTGAGGGCGGATGTGGGCTCTCTGGTCTAGTTTTCATGTGAAAAGTGCTCTCCTAGGCAATTCATTTACTATATCTAGGAATTGGTTAGTCCTGGAAGGGGTAGTCTCCCCAGGGTCAGCCACAGATGTCAAATTATAGAATAAAAAAGATATGCTTAGTATACTGGCATTCAAGAGCTTTCATATTTTGACCACTTTCCAGATTTCTCTCTGCTCCTATCCAAGACAAACTGAACTACTCCCTACACCCTCAGATGGTGGCTCTACCATTTACCTACCTCTGTTCTATGCTCTTTTTTATTTCTTTCTGCTGGAACTCCACCCACTTTCAAATCATCTATGTTCTTTTTTTCTCATTTAATTATGTGCTATCATGTTTTTTTGCCTTCTGTTAACTTTTAATAAAATATAGAAGTTTATATTGAATGATGACACAATGATTATGCTATTTATTTAGTAGACTTATTGTTTACTGGGAGTTTTGTTCAGCGTTTTACATACATTTTCTCATTTAATACACATAATAAACCCCCCAAAAGAGAAAATCATTTCATTATATTAAAAATAAAGAAAGTGAGGCAAGAAAGGTTAATTAGTCTGTCCAAGGTCACAAAACGAGTAAGTGGCAGATTCAGTATACACACCCAGCAGACTAACACTTAAAGCCTGCATTTGTAATCCTCAAATCCAAATTATATGGAATTTATTTATAAGCCTTTTTCTCTCAAATCTTTGATGACATTAATTGTAATTACTAGGTGTTTCTTCAACATGGACATCAGTTAGACCTCGAACTGATATTTCTGTTAGGAAGGCAAATGTTCTTTTTCTATGAGTGCCTGAGAGATAAGAAGAATGTGTTATCATATTCACCCTTCTCAGCCCCCCTCAAAGGCTATGTGCTCTACAGTGTATTTCTATACCTTGTGATAGGATTCCATTTCTTCCTTTCTTCAAAAAGACTTTGTTACTTTTCTTATTTCTTGTACTATATTACTATATTCTGCTTAGTATAAATATTCATGTATACATTCATTATGTTTTATTTCTACTCCTAGATTATGAAGCTTGTTGAGGACAGGCATTTGGTTTTACTTACATTTAATTCAGTGCTTATTAGTCCTGTGTTTATAAACAGGTATTTTTTTTATTATTATTATCTGTGCAACAAATTAAACACAATTATACTTTTTAGCTAAGGTAAATATCATGGAAATCAATTATGTCTTTCTAATATAGATCTCTTCTCTGGCAACAAATAAAGTCTAACAAATATTAGCTTTGCTAGAGAAGTTTCACATTTCCTGTTTGACTTAATTTTTAAAATATTTCTTTCAATTTCCATTCTTGGTATTTTTTAGTCTAGATTTTTCTCACCAGTGGACTCAGATTTGAGAATGAAAAAGGAAAACGTCAGTGTAATTTTAATGTATGGTAATTCAACGTATCTCATAGTAGGCTTGATTTATTTTAGACAAACATTTTCTTTAAACAATGTTTTTTGCTTAAAATTAGCGCTGCAATTTGGTGACTACATAACTAAAAAGGACTTTAAAACAGTTTAAAAATACAATTCAACAGTCAAAATATCTTAGATGGCATTGTGAAACAAAACCTTGAGAGAACGGAAGAGTCAAAGATGCTTCTGGGTGTCTACAGGAGTTGGAGTTAAAAGGCAGACCTCTTTACTAAGAGGGTCAGATTTGGGGGCCATCTCACCAGAAGCAAATTTCAGCTGGATAAGTTCTAGCTCTTAACAGAGTTACTGAGTTCATTCTGTTGGGGAGATGAGGAAGGGAAGGCTCGTGTGTTAACTCAGTATCCTCAAATTCTAGAGCTCTGATACCTTCGGATGGATTGAGGTGTGTGGGGGCATGGCAGGAATAAGGATGCAATATGGGTTACATGGTGGTAAGAAAAATGGGCAAGAAGAAAGTGAGAAGAGGAAGCAAAGGAATGAGGAAGAGAGAACAAGGAAAAATCAGTGAGAAAGAAGAGAAAGAGAAAAACAAAAGGAGTGTAGTGAGAATGCTATGGCTTTCCATTACAACCAGCTGCTTCCTGAACCTTTAGGTTATAAACACTGGAACACTCTTTCTCTAGCTTCTGTCAGAATTTTTTCTTTCTAAGGCCATTAGAGTCAACATGGGGACCACGGGCCACTCTTTATGGTCAGGCTTTTTATTAATCTTTATCAAGGCTTAATCACCAAAAGTAGTGTTTAAATTAATAGGACACTGTGAGTCAATTTTCATGTTTTGGTTCCAACTGAGTTTCTATAAATATAGAAAGCTTCTGATTTAGAATGGGGTCAATCTACCATAGCTTTTGTCTCAGCAAAGGACAGAATATGGAATCTTTAATTGTTCCATGCCTGTGTCCAATCAAATTAAAGTTTATTAGGCCCTCTCTAGGTGTCAGCACTGGCAAAACATTGGGGGCATAAAGGTTAGTAAGACACTATCCTTATCTACTGAAAGAGAAGAATACAAGGAAATAGTTTTAATGCCATGTGACTCATAGAGTTATATAGATCCGAAGATTAAAAAGAGGTTGGTAGTGTTTGTGCCACTACAATTAGTTCAGTTGCTGGACCTTCAAAGAAACTGCAATAGTTGAGAGACAGTAGGAGTTAGATAATGTAAGACATTTTATGTTAGCTGAGGAATGTTGGACCTCATCCCATGGGTACTGGGAAACATTGGAGGAATTTAAGCAAGAAAGTCACATGATCTATCTGGTGACAGTAGATCACTCTGATATGAAGGAGGAGGGAGATTTTGAGGGACATCAGGTTAGAAAACCACTTAGTAGGGTAACCATACATCTCAGCTTTCCTGGAAAAGGTCTAATTTATACTCTTTTTTTTTTTTTCCTAGCATAATTATTAGTAACACATCTTTCACCATGTGTCCCAGTTTGGATGATAAATCCTATGGTCACCCTACTAACTGGAAGTTTATTGCAGGGGTCCAGGTAAGGTTTTATGATGTGCAGAGTTCATCAGGCCTTGGCTAACAAGAACAAGCACTTGGACGCCTCTATAAATCTCTTAAATCCACCCCTCACACAGGTGTGGGCAGGGAAAAAAGAGATCCCAGTGAAAATGTAATGTATCAATTGAATGTTAAATATTACAAATATATAATGGCTAACAGTTAATCGCTCAATGGGCTTGCTGTTTGTCAGCTCAGAATGTACTCATCTGAGAAATTCAAAAAGAAATAAGAAGTAAAATCATAAGCAAGGAAGAAAGGAGGTGGGGAAGGAAGTCAGAAAGATAACCCTTGGTTGTTCAGGGGCATGAGTCCTTGCTCCTGTTCTTGAAATGGAGCTGAATTTTCATGGAAGGTTTAAACCCTTGCTCAAGGATAGCAGAAAGGGCTGTGGAAGCTCGTTAAAGTTTCATCAGTCTGGGGTCATTATAACCTTGGAAGATGGTAAGTACAGAGGCAATTTAGTCAACTGAAAGAAACAATTGTTCGTTTCCTAGTGCACATATTTAATCATGAGCTGTCACTTGGGCCTCCTGTTAGAACCCAGAAAAGGTTATTTGGTGGCAATAATTGGGGAATATTTTAAAAAGGAATAGAGCAACCAGACCCAGGAGAAAAGAGATGTTGCTATCAAGAATACACTTTAGCAGAAAAAAGAATATGCATAAGAGTAAATGAAAAGCGTGAAAAGCTGTCATTCCCTTTATTTTATGTTTAAAAGTTCCTCTTCCCAGTTTCTCATCTTATAGGAATGAAGCAGGCCTTTTCTTCACTCTAATCCCACTATTACCATGTATTTATAGTAGTTATCTACCAGAAGCTCACACGGCTGCCTCTGAATCCATGACACTTTAGAAAGTATTGCTTAACAAAAGAGGGATGGTCTGATTTCATCCGCCGTATCATTAAATATTCTAGTGGGAGCTTGGAGCCAGATTTGTCTTAGGCTGGTGATTTTGCATTGGGCTGCACACATGCACTTCACAGCTCCACAGTCGCCCAGGCAAGAGGAAACACAGGATGATTGTGCAACTAGGAGCTAGGACTGCCATCATCCCTTTACTTTCAACTGTGACTCAGGGAAATGTTTCCAGTCTGCAAAGAATTACCTAGTTTGCTGATTTACCTTCATGGCTCCTGATGTCCCCAAAACATTTCTGTTTGGAAGCTCTCTTTGTCTGCAGGCAAAACAATTTGCTTAGATTTTAAATCTCAAATGTTCTCCTCTATTTACACTTTTCAGGCTGTCATTTGCAGAATTTATCATATTTACTTCCTCTGGATTTTGCTTCAGAGAAATAGAATCAAATAAGAAAAAAAAAAATCCTCTCTGGTGGAAGGGGATAGGTTTGGAGATGGAAATATTTTAGCAGTCCCCTCAGATTTTATTTTGCAGCTTCGTTTCTCTTTAAAAAAAAAAAAAAATACATGCTTCCAAGGCATCTGTGATTTAGTGAAATAAAACTCAAATAATTGCTTTGGATTACACAGAAAATTGGTTTCTTCATATTTTTCATTTAGCTAAAAATTAATATTTAGAAAAGAGAAGTAGATTAAAGGCAATGCTTGGCTTCTATATAATTCTAGAAACTGACAGAGTTCTTAACAAGCCCTTTTAAAGTCTCAACGAGCCATTCCTATTTCTCTACCTCCTTCTCTTCTTCCTTTTTTCTGCTTGTCTTTTCTCGTTTTCCTCTTAAAGGTTAGGCAAACTATGCTCATTCACCATTGTGAAAATACTTTAGAATATAAACTAGGAGGTAAGGCACAGGACATTTCTTTTAATCTCTGGCATTTAAGTTCATTGTTTATTTTATGAATAATTTAAATTGGTCAATGGCATAGAAATCAGATAGGTTTATGAGGTAGTTTTTTTGTTGTTGTCAGATATATTGTTTGATATTTAAAATAATGTTAATAATGTTGGTTTTTCATTAAACTGAGTGCTTCCTTTGAAACTGGATAATCCTAGGCGTGTAACATACATTGTGCCTAATCCTCAGAGTGACCATAGAAGGGATCAAATGTATAAATAAATGTATGCATCTTCTTCTTAATAGAATAAGCTCAGTACTCAAGTGCAAAGACAAACAACTCAATTACAAAAACAATGGCTAAATCACAATTAATGTCAGTTCAAATTAGGACAAAATTATGTCACCAATATTTATTTAATAAATTTGATTTAAATTTTTATTTGAGAACTGGCTAAAAGAGCCAAGAACAGTTTCCTTTTAGGATTCTTGATATTTTGGTTGTATGTAAAACAAACACATGTGTGCATGCACACACACGTTAAATAAGAAGTGACAAATTGTGTCCAAATCCCCAGCATTTAGCTTAAAAACACAAAGCCAAAATATATATGTTATAATTGTTAGAGGGATTTATTTTGTAATAGGCTTCACTTTTTGTGCACTGTGTAGACTGACGTTTTATAAAGTTTTTGTCGCTAGGTACATAAAAATAGTCTTTTCTATTCTTCATATTGCAATGTCATTAGAAGATAATTAGTTAATAATCCCTCTCTTTTTTGTTGTTGTTGTTTATTTTAGGATTCAAGAAAGATTCATAAAACACCACTGCATAGTAATGCAGTTATCACGATGATCTATTTGGGGAAAAATCTGCACCTATCTTATGATCACCCAGACTTCCGGGATGAAATAAAAGTTTATCAACAGCACTGTGGTGGGGAAAACCTTTGTGTCTACAAAGGCAGACTACTTGAAAAAGGTACACATAAAATGTGAATTCTTTTTAATTGCTTGAAGTTGATGTTATAGATAAGCTATTGTTGATATTATATCAAAATGAGTTCAATCACTCTATGAAATTATGCATATCTTGGGACTTATAAACCAGCTGCCTTGAAGTAAATCTAGATTTACTACTGCATGATTGAAACTGAAGCAGCAATTACTCTTGCAGATTGTGGTAGAAAGAATCTGGAGTGATTTAACCAGTAACAGATTAATTTTGGGATAGAGATATATGATCATTAAAATGTTGCATGAATAAACTGTCCCCCAAATTACAAGTTAATTATTTGGCTTGCCATAGTCGATTATATTATACATTATTCTAAAAGAAAAATACCAGGTTGGCAATTTGTTTTTTTAGAAACATATTGGATAAAGTCACAAATCCAATAAACTTTAGGGGGAATCGCACCAAAATAACATGGTACAGAATTTGGCTAAATGAATTTAGTACATTTTCCTTTTCATTTGATCATAAATCCATGTTTGTTAATGTTGCAGAGGAAGAAATTTTCCTCTACATTTCTAAGTCCTAGCTGGTCTAAAAATTGAATTGACATGAGATAGATTAATAGGAGAAAATAACCAAATTTAATTATGTACATACCTACAGGGGTTCCATAAGAATATGGGTCCTAGAGACAAACCGGGCAGTTGAGTCTTACATACCTTTTTGAACTAAAGAGAAGAAGGGGTAGGAATCTGAGACTTTAAAGAGTAGGAAGGCAGTTCACAGGGAGATGGAAAGCAAATGTTTAGTAAACAAGTAAACAAATGTTTGCTAGGCCATGCAGAGACAATGGGACGCAGAGTGAACTTGGATCTTTAGGCCCTGCTGAGTCTCCCTTAGTTCATATTATAGTATAGTGATCTGTGGTGATAGCTCCCTTCCTAGAACAGGCCCTCTATCTAAATTCTTTTAGGCAACAGAGGGGAAAGTCAAAGATTTTTCCTGAGTCCTTTGTTTCTTAAAAATAACTAGCTTAAAATAATTAACACCCCAAAGAGACACGTTTTGGAGTGGCAAACTCTCTCCCCTTTATTAGTATAAAATAAATTTTATATTCCATATAGCGGGAGTCCCCAACCTTTTTGGCACCACAGATCAGTGCTCCTAAGAGAATCTAATGCCTGATGATCTGAGGTGGAGATGAGGTGGTGATGCTAGCGCTGGGGAGCGGCTGCAAATACAGATGAAGCTTGCCTTGCTGGCCCGCCACTCACCTCCTGCTGTGCAGCCTGGTTCCTAACAGGTCATGGACCAATATTGGTCTGTGGCCTAGGGACTGAGGACCCCTGCCACACAGAGTTTCACAGATGAAATGGTTTTTGTCAGTATTTAGTTCTGTGGAATAGCTATTAAAAGGAACAGTTATTACAGGATTATATTTGTTATTTCCTTGTTTGAGAAACTCTGTTTAGAAAGTAATTGTGTTTTTACTAATGAAAAGACATTTTTATTTGGGTCATCTTGATCTAGACTTGGGAGTCAAGGAAGGAGCTGGGGGAAACGCAGAGTTACTTTTGGCTTCCTCGTTTTCCCTCATCAAGCAAAAACAGTGATATTACTTTTAAAAACTCAAGTACTTAAAGAGAAACTATACATATTTAAGGATTAACTATCAAAACTTTCCAACATAAGAAAGGGTAAACACTTGAATGTTAATTTTAATATTTTACTTTATGAAATATGTAAAATTTATAAAAAATAATGCTCAATAATGCTAGAAACTATTTCCCCCATTTTATACACTTGACTGAAATGTAATTTACTTTGACTTATTTTATTATAGCATTTGAGAATTCATTCCTTCCGTTTTGTAGATGAAGAAAATGAGAGAAGGCCAGAGGTCCAGGCTTTCCAAGGTCACATGTACAGCTCTGGAAAGGGTCAAGAACAGATCGTGGCCCCTCAACTAGGTGCAGGACCTTTGCTCAGTACTATCCAGCCCCAGTTAGCTATTCGCAGTTGCAAAGAGTTTCCTACATTTTCATAATATAAAGGGTATGAAACTGCTAATGATAGTGACATAGATACATGCATTTATCTTTTTAAGTATAACTTTCAACTACTAATTTAGAAGAATTGCTGAAGTTAGCTATAGTCTAAAATTGAAATTAATATAATGAAACTCTTCCTGGGTCTCAGACCATGCTTTATTCAACAAAATACATGTATGATGTCTATTTGACTGCTGGAAACCATGATATATACAAATGAAAAAAAGAACAAGACTTAGCTGAATGATTTTCTGGGAGACAATATACACTCTGTGATAAGAGCGTAAAACCAAAGGTTATGCGAGAGTGTTATTTGGTTAAGTGTTATTTGCATACATATTGATCCTGGGACTGGCTTTTTGTTATGTCATTGGACAATCTAGAATAATAGGTTGGAATGGGGGCTTAAATAATTGAATCCTGTCCACACAATAATTTTGTCTCAGCTTGTTCTTGATTGCCAGGAAAGTAATTATTCAAAATTGAAAAGTTTGGTGACTCAGAGTTGACTTGTGGTTCAGTAATTTTAGTAATTTTGCTGAACTAAAAAAAATCTGCCCTTTTTACAAATCAAAACTGTACAAGATTCAGTGAAATGTGAATAGTTTTTTAGAAGACTTGTTTAAAATAGTGTTTAATGTTATGCTTGGAGCAGTAAACTCATTAAAAATGTGGCATTCATTAACTTGTCTTGCTTTCAGATGAGAAATAACAGTAAAATTAATTATTTAGTAATGTGGCAAGTGCCTCTTTTATTTCCATAGTAATTCATGATGTCTTGTGGTTTGATGTTAGATATCAAGCCACATGTTGATTGTTTATTATGTACACCTATGAAGTTACTGAATATTTCTGCTACTTGCAAGGAATACAGTTCTTCATAGGCATTTTGATTTACCATGTTCATCATTTCAAATGAGGCAAACCTTGGCTTCCTGGGTTCATGTGGATACAAAGAACCAAATACCTTTTTTCTGACCCTCTTATAATCCTTTCCTTTTCTGCCCCGTTTTCTTGCATTTCTATCATCAGATCCTGTTGTACCTATTTGTGCATTCCACATCACTCCCCCACCCCAGCCTTCAATGCTGTTATCTTGTCTTTTTGTGTGCTATTTCCTTTGTAATTCAAATAGGATTTTAAATTCAAATCTTACCCATCTTACAAGATTCAGATTAAGGCTGTGAAGCTTTTTCAGCTGATTTCTATTCTAGGTTATCCTTCTCTCTTGATGGCTACGAATCTTATTCACTTAAAACCAAAGCATTTCATTGTACTGCGACTTGTAATAACTAGTTTTTACTTCTCTTCACTTATCATATATTGATTTTTTTAGTTTTTAAAATTATCTTTACTGAGGTATAACTTACATTTTATCAAATTTATCCATTGTAAGTATACAATTCATTGATTTTTAGAAATTTTATAAAGTTGTGCAGCCATTATTATAAATCAATTTTAGAACATCTCTACCACTTCTAAAATTTCCCTTGTAACTTTTAGTTGTTATTCTTCACTCTCACAGCCAGCCCCAGACAACCACTGACCTGCTTTCAATCTCTAAAGATTTGCCTTTTCTGGACATTTTATATAAATGAAATTCTATAGTAGATAGTATTTTCTGTTTTGCTTCTTTCACTTAGCGTAATGTTTTCGAGTCATCCACTTATAGCATCTGTCAATACTTGTTCTCTTATATCAATGAATATATATTTTTCATTACATGGATGTACCATGTTTTATTTATCCATCCCCAGTTGATGGACATTTGTACTGTTTCCACTTTTGGAACTATTATAAATCATCCTGTTATGAATATACAAATAGAAGTTCTTGTGTAGGCATCTGTTTTCATTTCTTTTAAATAGGTTCCTAGGAGATGGCTTTTTTTTTCCCAGAATATGGGTCACACTTTCCAGTTTCCTTACATGTCTTAACTTTTTGTTGAAAACTGAACATTCTAGATCATGTGTTAGAGCAACTATAGATTCTAGATTCTGACTTTTCCCTCCTAAAGGTTATTATTATTGCTATTTTTGTTGTTGTTTGTTTAGTGACTCTTTTGGAACAAGTCTGTGAAATTATCCCCTCTCTCCTTTGGTATACAACCAGTGATGTCTCTGCTCAGATTTTTTTTTAATTCTATTTTTATTTTTTAGGCTAGTCTCTTAAGGGTTGGTTGTCTCTGTGTTTTATAGTTTAGTAATCATCCAGATTTGTCAGAGATTGTTTTCAAAAACGTCGAGCCAGTAAAGCCTACACCTTCTGCCAGTGGATCTGTTTGTGGGTGTGTTAGTTTCTTGGGGCTGGCATTAAAAATGTCCCTAAAACTGATGGCTTAAAACGATGGAAACTTATTCTCTCACAATTCTGGAGGCCAGAAGTGCAAAATAAAGGTGTTAGCAGATTCATGCTCTTTTTAAAAGCCCTTAGGAAGTATCTTTCCTTGTCTCTCCCAACTTTTAGTGACTCTCAGCAGTTCTTGGCTTTCCTTGGCTTGTAGCTCCAATACTTCAATCTCTGCTTCTATCTTTACATGTCATTTTCTCTGTGTGTGTCTGTGTGTGTCTTCTCCTTTTCTTATAAGGAAATCAGTCATTGGATTTAGGACAAAACAAATCTAGGATGATCTGATCTTGACGCCTCACTATTATATCTGCAAAGACGCTCTTTCCAAATAGGACCATGTCCTGAGGTTCTGGATGGTCATGAGTTTTTAGAGGGCAACATTCAACCCACTACAGTGGGTTCAGGAGTACATTCAAAGTTTGGGCAATTTTCAAGTCTGTACCAACTTTGATTTTCTGCCAGGTTTTCTTGTATTTCTTTTGTTCATGGGTGCAAACTTCCGGTTGGCCAGGGATACATGAATAGGTTTGGCCTCCTCCAATCCTTGCCACTTCCAGTTAACTGAGGATATATTGAGAGCTAGCTGAATGTGTTGAGGAGGGGAAATTTCCCCTTTCCTTTGGTTCTTTGAGCTAGTTGAATAATTAAAATGACATATAGTGGATTAACAAGGGAAAATCAAATTGAATAGATACATATGAATAATCTGCACAAAGATTTCAAAGACAGTTAGCCAAGACGAAGTATATATGTCATTCTGGACCAAAGATAAGGAGGGTAGAGTTTTAGAATTTCAGAGGAAAGTAAGGCAAATCACAGATAGATGAAAAGAACTAATGTTTGGTAAATAAATATTTTCTGGGCCATGCAGAAACAACGGGACAGAGAGAAAACTTTGATCAGATGGGACTTGCTTTCTCCTCCCTATCACACCTAGTTCATATTAAACTGTAGTTATATATAATGATAGCTCCCTTTATTCAGTAGGTCCTCAAAATTCTTTTAGGCAGTTAAGGGGAAGGTAAAAGTTTCTTCCTGAGTCTTTTGTTTCCTGAAAATAATCAGCCTAAAATAATATTTTTGCCAAAGAGACACATCTTTGGGTGGTAAATTTTGCTGTCTTCCAAATGCATCTATGATTGTTTTATTGTCTGTATCTCACTGTGACATTTCTGGCTAGTACACTGGCCTAATTCAAACTACAGTTTTGGTCTAGCAGAACTTCTGGCCTTCCATGTTAGCTTGCCTCTGAGATTGCTACTTATTATTGGTGATGCCACTGGCCAGGTTTTTTGTCTTCTGGTTTCAAATGAAGCCAGCCCCCACTGACAGTGAAGCTGCTTGTTATTTATGGCCGTTATACCTTATTAGAACTACAGTGACGAAGTCATGGCAGGTGAGAAGGCTGGGAGCAGCCCCAAGGAAGAATGCCTCAGATTTCCATTGTTCTTACCAAAAGTTTAGTAATTTTTTAATGAATAACTGCTGCTTTATTTTACATCATAGTCCATTTTCAGAGATAATATTTTAAGGGAATAGGATTTGGTGACCTCACTCCAAAAGTTTGGGATATTAATTTTGTCTCTCCTGTTAAATTACGACTTCTTGAAGGAGGAAACCACATCTGATAGCTTTCTAGTATTTTTGGTTCTCTTTAGCACCTTAAAATAGTGTTTTTCATTGTCAGTCAACAGTGAATAACTATATTTTATAAATATTACGGAATGCCTTCTAATATTGCATATTATATAATCTTTAAGACTGCTCTGTGAAGTGGGCAGATTGGGTCACCTCCTCCACCTCACTTCTTCACCCACTCTTCCTGCCATCTCCATTTCATAGATGGGAATTCTGAAATATAAATTTCTGGTCTGTTTTTTTCCACTACTCCATGTAGGAACCATTAAGTCAAGGTTGGGAAGTGTCATTAAAATTTAAAAGATAAAATTACAAAAGAATTAACAAGGGAATAAAGACCAAGGGTGTCAATTCTTGTTTAATAAGTTTGAAAAAAATGGAAGAAATGGAATAATAATAGATGGATGAGCTCTTCAGTCATGTGAGTACCTAAAGGAAGGGCAGTCACATTTAGAAGCCGATGTCCTATGCCTATTCTCAGCATTTCCTTGGTTGTACACTCTTCCTGGGCTGGGTACTTTAAGAATTATGGGTTGTGACACTGAAACAGAATGGATCATATCACATGAATGTTCCATTCAGGTTTCTGTAATGAAAGCCATCTAACTAGCTTTCTAGTCACCACTTAAGGAGTCTAAATATCATAAAGACAAGTCTATTTTAAAATTTAATACATTTTAGTTTCCCCAGACACTATCTTTTCAATTTTCTCTCTTAGTTTGATTTATACCACAAAAACTAAGGCATAAATGATGAAAATTACCTTTTTGATAAGTCTGTTCATTAGTACAAGTTGCATCGGATTTAGATTTCTTTTTAGAGGCACGATATTGTATAAACACAGTATTTCTAGATGATTCTGAAAGGGGTAGGTTTAAATAATAATTCACTAATTATTTATTGGGAGCCTTCTATGACCTTGGTTCTGGGATCTGGGGAAAAGAAGATCAGTAAGGCTAGTTTCAGATCTCATAGATTTCACAGACATGCAGGGCAGCAAACATCAGGGTTCTCAAAGTGTGGTCCCTGGACCAACAGCATAAGCAGAATCTGGCAACTTGATAGAAATGCAAATTCTTGGGCCTTACTGAATGAGAGACTCTGGGGTGAGGCCCAAAAATCTTTGTTTTAATAAGCTCTCCATGTGATTCTGATGCACACTAAAGTTTGAGAACCACTGGTGTAGGCACATGTTAATATATTGTAATAAGTGCAACAATAAGAAATATGTACATAGTAGAGGTAAAAATAATTAACTCTATTATCAGTAGAAGTAGACGGGTCCAGGGAGGCTTCTTTTGTAGGAAATGACATTAGAAGTGTCAAGAGAAGCAGGTTTCTGGATCACTCTGTAAAATATGGTTTCTCAGACTGAGGTTTGGGGACCTCTAGGGTAGACGTTTTCAATGAGCCTTGTAAAGACTTAGAATGATTAAAACCTATTAATTATAAGCAATAGTTCTTGTTTTATTGGTGGGACATTTGGATAAATGGGGGAGCAAGAAACAGCTTTAAATTCAGATAGAATTGAAAATGGATTGGAGATGCAATAAATCCACCTCATGTATATATGTAATAGGATGTTTCAAGTTACAACTAAAAATACACATTTATTTAAAAGCATTACTGGGCTCACAGTAGCCTTTGTCATGTACTTTTTCAATAGACAACATAGCAGGATAGAGGCACGGAATCTAGAGAGATGTTTGGATTCAAATAGTAACTCTCTCACTTCCTGTATGATTTTGGGTAACTTATTGAATTTCTCCAAGCTTTAATTTCTGCATCTAGACTAGTGATAATAATTTTTCCACCTCATGTGGTTGTTGAGAAATAACACACCTGAGATAATCAGGCATAATGCCTGGCCATAGTAAGTGCTCATAGAAAGTTAGGTGTCATTATATTGCATATCAAAGAGTTTTATAAAGCCTTGGAGTATTTTTTATACATAAAAGTAAGAGAATGTGTTTTTATGAATTAAAAGCTGTTGTTATGTTAAAAAAGTGATCCAGACCAGGGGTCCCCAACCCCTGGGCTACATTTCAGTACTGGTCCGTGGCCTGTGAGGAATAGGCCTCACAGCAGGAGGTGAGCGGCGGGCCAGTAAGCAAAGCTTCATCTGTATTTGCAGCCACTCCCGGCACTAGCATCACCCCTCACCTCTACCTCACATCATTAGGCATTAAGTTCCTATAGGAGCACTAGTCCCTGGTGCCAAAAAGTTTGGGACCACTGAATTCTAGACTATAATGTTATACTTATGTAATAGAAAAATTTGATTTAGAACATGTTAGTCCAAAGTCAGTTGCTTTCACTAATGTATTTCCTTTTTAATTCCAGAGACCTTTCAGTTTATTTCCAAAAGGCACCATGGTTTCCCCTTCAGTCTCACCTTTTTCTTGAATGGGATCCAGGTGAACAGGTTAAGCTCCTGCTGTGAATATAAGCATCGAAAAAGTTCCAGACTTGGAGGCAAACGAGGCTACTTCGGGTTTGTGTGTGTGGAGAGATCATCTCCTTGCTACAAGTATGGAAACAAATGCCCTTTGGTAGAGGGCAAGTTTTGCTACATTTTTTTTCTTATGCTTTTACTGATGCACAATTTGTTAAGATGTCAGTGTAAATGAGCCTAAATTATCTAAGTTAAAGATTGTTTATTAAAACCCCTTGTTTAGTATTTGAAATAAGATAAATTAGACATCCACATGTGTTGTATAATGGGAATAAAAGCTAGTGCTCTTTCAAATTCTGTTTCTCTCTGAATCTTCCTTTCCTCAGTATGCTTTAAGTTCTATTTCTGAAGTGAAGGAGAGGATTTTTTTTTCTTTTTTCTCATTCTTCTTAGTAACTGGTTTCGGGCTGAGCCCCAAAACATGTGCAAGCGTCTGGCTTGTATGGTTGGACATTATAGGTTGTGCATTTTATAGGTGTGCCTGCATTATGGTGTGGCCCAAATAGCATTCTCATGCTCGTAGTTTCAATCTTGTGCATAAGAAAATGCATGATCAGAGTTAAGTTTTGACTGTTGTTTATTAGCTTTCATACTGGACTTTCTTTTTGAAGTCAGGAGACTCACATGCTTTCTTTAATTTTTTTCTGAAAGTACTCATGGAGAATTGACTATATGCTAAACTAGAACACTGGAATGAACTAACCAAAGTATCTGCCTCCATGGAGCCGATTCTAATGCGGAAAGAGCTAACATCTCAATAAATCCATAAATATATATCATACTATAATAAGCATGATAAACACAGAACAGGTTAAGGGAGATATAAATAGTGAGGGAAGATAAGGTTCAGAGGGTGGAATTATTTTATATAAGATGGTCAAGAAAGCATTCTCTGATAAGATGTCTTTAGAGCAGAAAACAGAAAAACATCCTTACCTCCAGATAGTTTTTCAGGTAGAAGAAAAGTGTATACGGAGGGTAAGAGGCAGGAATATGCTTGGTGGCCAGAGCAAAAGTAAGGAATGGAACGATGAAAGAAGATGAGGTAAGAGAGACCATGGGGCCAAGTTACATAGAGTCCTAAGGTCATTGCAAGGACTTTGACTTTTATTCTGAGAGGGACGCAAAGCCTCTAAGTTAGATTTTGGGCCAATGACCTGTTATGATTTGACAGTAGTTCCTATGGGAAAAAATAAACTAGGCAGGTAGGGGAAAGGGTGGAAACTACTTTAGTTCAGAAGTGAGAGAATGGTGAAAAGAGAAATGACTAGGTTCTAGATGTATTTTGAAAGTAGAGTTTATAGGATTTATTGATGGATTGAATGCTGGACATAAGATAAAGAACAGAGCCAAAGATGATTAAAAAGTTTTTGGTCTGAACAATGGGAATGATGTCTAGTTAACATGTACTAAGATGGAGAAGACTGTGGGGGAAGAAAACAGGGTGAAATGAAAAGATTTTGGTTTTAGACATACTAAGTTTGAGACATCTATAGGTTCTGGTAAGAGGTCCAAGTTGGGAATATAAATTTGAGAATGATTTGCATATAGACGGCATTTAAAGTCTTAAAATGGGATGAAATTGCTTAAGAATTGAATGCAGATAGAGAAGATGCCTGAGTAATGAACTCCAGGTTACTCCAGTTAAAAAATGAAGGAGATAAAGAGAAACCCGCAAAAGGCCTAAGAAGGAAAGCCAGTGATTAGAAAGAGAACTTAGAGAGAATGATGTCTTGAAAATGAACAAAATGTTTGAAGAAGGGCTTGATCAATAGTATTGAATGTGTGCATAGGTAAAGTAAGTGAAGAATGAGGATCAAGCATGATTTGGTAATGTGTTGGTTATTGGTGATCTTGGCACAAGTAATAGTGGGGTGGTAGGAATGTAAGCCTAATTGGAGTGGGTTTAAGACATACTTGGAAAAAAGTGAGGCCAGAGAATATAGATCATTCTTTTAAAAGATTTCAGCTATAAAAGATGGAAATTGGGTGAGAGCCAGGAGGGAGGATGTAGGAGTCAAAGGAGGTTTCTTATTTTTTAAGATGGGAGCTATTACAATATGGTTATATACTGATAGGATTGATACTCCAGAGAAGAAAAAATTAATTAAGCATAATATAGAGGGAGAAATGGCTAGAGCAAAGTGCTTAAGTAGACTAAAGGAGATGGGATCCAGGACTCACGTAGGGGCATTAGCCTTAAAGGAGGAGAAACATCATAGTAACACATAGAGAGATGGCATATAAGATAGAGAGAGAGGTAAATTGGTGGATGTGTTTGGACCAACAGGAAGTTCTCTGCAGATTATTTCTATATTTTTAGTCAAACAAGAATTTATCAGTGAGGTTAAGATTGGGGAAGGAGGGATTTGGAAGGTTTTGGAGAGAGACGAGATATGAGGCATCCAGCAAGTGGGAGAGCAAATGGTCACAGGTGATAAAATAGGAGTGCCCAGGAGTACTTTGGACGCACCTGAAGTTGCTTTCTTGTTCCATCTCAAATATGCATCCTCCACGTTTGTGAGGAAGTCATTTAACACATGTCTGTTTAACTCTCAGGAAAGCTAATGAGCTTATATACCATCATCCTTGTGCAAACACATTGCATTCTTTGGCAGTTGCTGTACAAATCCAAGCTGTAAATATTTGGTCCTAAATATTCCCTATAGAGATTCAATAATCATTACCAAAATCTGATTGATGACACATTCTTTCCTATTCGATACTTCCTAGCCTCTGTCCAATTCTTTATACAATTTCGCTTGGTCCCTTCTAGCTTCTTTCTTTGAACTTTTCAAATAACAACAATAAAATAGTTGTAGCAATAGAGTAAGATCTATTATCCTCAACTAAAAGGCACAGTTCTCATAAAACATTAGTTTTCTTTATTTTTAATTTTATTTAAAATTTTTTTTTTATCTTTTGAGTCCCTTCACCTATTTACAATATTTTGTTGGCTTCATAATCATTTCTTCAAATGAAATCTATGAATGTCCAAAGTAGAACAGCGTGGTGTCACTCGAATTTTCCTTGCTGCAGACCAGGTAAACATTGAGGCAGACTGGTTTAAATATGGGCAAAGATGGGTAAGTGAGTGCTGGAGCCTTGCCTGTTTGTCTCTGTCCCACTTGACACTACTCTGACTTTTCTAGAAGTACCCATACTGCAGAACTCCAGTGAAAATTGAGACCTGCCCCTAAGGAGACAGATCACTTATCATATTGTATAACTTTTGAGGGGAGTCACATCCATAATAATATTTATGTTATTTTAAAGGGTTGTACATTAATTCCTCCAATTCGTTAAAAATGAACTTTATTTTAGTTCATTTAAAAATAGTGGTTCCTAGAACTTTTATTGTGACAAAATAAGACAGTAGAGAATTCTAGTTTTAAAAATAATTAGGAATTACATGCTTACAGTCCTCAAAAAACAAGAAAACCTTGGCAATGGTCACTTCGAAAGTGCGGAGGTTCCACAACGGAACTTATTCCTCACTTATGGGAACTATTTGACGAGACATGGTAGTTACTCTCAGTTACTAGAGTGAAACATAGGAAGAAGAATTGCCTAACTAAATAGAATACAGAAAGCTTCAGTGATCAGAATCAACACCTCAAATTATACTTTGAAGCCAACTAGGTAGTCAGTGATGAGGACAGCACAGATGTTACCCACTTTGTTTGTCCAATTCCCTTAAGCAGATGGGCAATAAAAAGTCTGTGCATGCAGTAGGGAGGCATCAAAATATCTACACAGTCACAACACAAACTTGAAGTAACAGCATAGCAGAGGCTCCAAATCAATGGATTTGGGGTTGCCATTGATAAAGGAAGAACAGCTTGAACAGAAGGCAGTGTAGGTAATCATATCCTGTGAAGATTTATGACACTTTTATTCCAAAAAAAGCAATGTGCTAAGTACGTCATCATTACAGTTGGGAAGTATTTGTCATGCTTAATATAGGTGAGGTAAGTGTATTCTTATTATCTCATTTTTTACAGCCCAATAGTTACTTTGAGTACAGATCCTTTTAGGTTTATTTTATGGGGAGATATTGAAAAGTGATGTAACTAAGTTCTGGTATTTGCTCGTTGGAAGAATTAATTCCTATTTCTAGACTAGAGATGATTGAAATTCAGTAAAATCTTTAGTTTAAAAAGTGCCATTGAATTTGATTCACATTGAGGTAATTTTCAAATTCTACATATTATTTCTATTATTTCTAGACCAACAAGTCTTGACTACATTGATCTCTTTTCACCTACTCAATGTAATTGATTCAGTTCCCCAATAGTCATGCAACCTGTAGAGAGGGGGACATGTATATTTCTAGAGGAGGAGGAGTGTGGAGACCGATAAGTGCCAGGCCTCTGTTCCAAGTCATGGTTTGTCCCTATACCCTGATGAAAACTTCTTCAGATTCTGTTAGTCTCTGGTGGCAAGTGTGAGTACTTTCCCTGTTGGTAAGCCCAGCGGTGTAATGTTTGTAGGTATGGCTAGTCACTTGAGAGAGTTATATCTGTAATCTAACCATGCTTTTGTACTTGAGTATGAGGTGATGATGTCTAACAGACCTGAGCTGGAATCCACCTCCATCACTAACCTGCTGAGTGAGCTTGGGCACATCATGGAACGCTTTATGCCTCACTTCTCATTTAAAAGTAGTGATAATAGTTATTAATTAATTGATCTGTGGGGGAAATGCTGTAAGATAATGTATAGATAGTACACAGGAAAGAGCTTGGCACAGAGGGAGTGCTCTGTAATCTTATTATGATAATCATCATCTTATTAATGTATCATCACTATTGGAATTCTTATTTTGATGTTAACTGAGAGATAGGAAAAAAGCTATAGAAGGATTCAGTCACATGATTTTCATTGTAACTGATTTAAAAAATTTTAATGTCTTAATACATTTAGATCATCCGATTGGTTCACCAGATTTGACTTTGAATGACTTTATGCCCTCTGCAAATTATTGCCATCTTTAAAGAACAAAAGCTTATTGCCAGCAGAAATCACCAAAGATTGTGGTACAAGTTTCAAAAGGCGATTTTAAAAGTAATAATGACACTCTATTAAAATAAGTGTGAAGGCTCCTGAGGTGTTTATTTAAAGGACACAACAACTTTTGAATGCATATGTTTCTTAAAAAATCAATCATATTTATTTAGAGTCAACCTTATATGTCATTTTTTGTTGTTAGAATAATAAATTATCAAAGATTGAATACCATCTTTATTCTTCTAATTATTTTTCTCTCTGCTTCCCTGTGTTTATAAACCTGAATGTTCTTTTATCACATAATTCTCATTTAAGGACTTGAATATATATATATATATATATATATATATATATATATATATATATATGACTCCAAGGCCAAAAATATGCTTTAAGGCACAAATTTTAGATTGAGACTATAGTTCTTAGTTTTTCTCTTTTCTTATTTATTATTGAGGGTAAAATTATTAAGCATTTGTCATGTTCATTTATAAGATTTTAGTATTAATAAAGAGGAAATAATTTATTTTTAATTATGTGTATGATAATAAAATATTTCTTATGATGTTTCTCACAAGAATAAGTGATTTAAAAAGCTTTGAGGTTCCACTGTTCTATATATAAAGATTAATAAACACCTTATGTTCATATTTTCATAGGTGCATTATTGCAATGGGTCTTGACAAAAAACCAACATCACCAAAACCTAGGAAACAAAGGAGTATTCAAAAAAGAGAGGAAATGGAGAAGGGTGAGGGGAAACTGAGGAAGGATAGAGCATACATGATACCAAGAAGGAATGAGATGGAAGGGAACAAAACCTCTGCTTCAGTCATTTTTTCAGCTGAAGAGGAAAAAATAGGGATCGAAGAAGTAAGAACTGCAATAGAAGAAATGCAACGTAGAGGAAAACCAGGACAAGTTGTTTGGGAAGATGACCATGAAAATCTATTTAAATACGGTAATGAATAACACAGGGTTCTTTTATTGTTGCTGCTATTCTTTTGTCTGTCTTAAAAATGTGATTACCAAATGTGCAAAAATATCCATTTTGTTATTACTCAGTGATGGTGTTTAGGCAGTGCTGCTCCACTGAGGAATCCCTGACCACCTTCCTTTGCTGTTTTGCATGGAGTCCTGTGTCACCTGCCTTACAGGAGGGCAGGCCTAACTCCAGAACTGCTGACTGTGCTTGTGGGTGGAGGAGAGCCAGGAGAGTTTATATCTGTGTGAGCCAGAGTCCCTATGCACTTCTGCAGATAGAGAGCATTCCAACCAAATAGAATTTTGAAAAATATTTGAATGTACTTGCTTTGGTGAAATTGATGCTTTGGTATCAGGTAGGCGCAATCTATATGATTATATGTTGGTAGAATATTCCATAACTAGAAACAGTTGACATAGGCTTATCCTTTCTTGTTTTCTTTTCTCCTCTCTTTTGCTCTCCTCTCCTCTTCTTTCCCCACCCCTCCCCTCTCCTTCTTCCTGTTCTTTTTTCTTTCTGTCTCTCTCCTCACCACACACACACACACACACACACACACACACACACACACACACTCTGAAATGTAGTAGTGATAATAACAATAATAAAAGAACCAGGCACTGAGTACTCGGCCAGGCACTTTCCACATACTATTTCATTTTATCCTCACCATTCAATGTGGTGGATCTTATAACCACCTCCATTTCACAAGTTGGGAAACTGAGGCTCAGACATATGGAGAGAAAGTAGCAGAACTAGGATTCAAACTGTAGTTTTCTCTCTACCTATCTTAGGTTCATTGGCTGAGTCCTTATAAATGAAACTGATAAGAGATTAACAAGGGAAAAACAAACTAGTTTATTAGTATATGTATCAAACATACACATGAGAAAACTCAGAGCTGAGTAACTCAAAGGAGTGCCCAGAATTTAGACTTATGTGGCATCTTAACAAAAGAACAATTCAGTTTTAGAAAGGTGACAAGACAAAGGAAAAGGGCTTTGAGCTTCTAGGGGCAGCAAATTGTGGGAAGGCAAATATATGGGGACCAAATGGAAGATAAAAGCTAGTTTTATTGAGATTTCTTAACCTGATTTCTCTTTTGCCATATCTAAAATGAAAAGGTTCTAGAGTTGTCTCCTTTGATTAACTTCAGTTCTTTCTGCTAGAGAGAGGAGGTGAGACACCTTTACAAATTTATGTCTTGCTTTTAGGCAAATAAGTGAGGGCAACAAACATTTTTATATCTATTCTCATTTGCCTTCAGATCAAAATAAAGTGGCATATTTTGGGGTGGCATATTCTGCTACCCTTCAACACTCAGGCTTGTCTAATTTCTGGGCTATGTCTAATTTCAAAGCCCAGACTTTCAAATACTGTCCAATTTGATATTCTGGACAAGCCATCCTTAAAATGACCTGATTCTGGGTGATACGTCAAAGAATCAAGACAGGAGATGCCTGAGTGTCCCTCTTGCACCCAGGAGGCAAAGCCTGGATTAGAGGAGTAATAGCCATGGGCTAAGATGACGTGTAGAAGGTCTGGCATCAGAGAAAGGGCACATCATAGATATCTTCTTCCTTACCTCATCTTGTTGCTGCCCAAGGGTTTTGGTTATCCAAGGGAATAATTACAGAGCTGGTATAGCACTGGATTTTATGTTTGTTTATTATTGAAATAATGTGAATATCTTTAAAGAGTTTTCACTCATAACACTGACCAAGTTACCTCTCTCCCTCTGTGATCCCTTCTCATCTCTATTATCTTAGACTGAGAATTTAGGAATATCTATGGCAGCACAGCAATAGCAGAGAGATTAATAAATGGGATGTTTTTTTGTTTGTTTTAACTTTCAAGACATGTAGTTTTATTAAAGCCACGTTCAATAGAGGCTTTTCATTTTCTTCATTTATTTTCTCTTAAACCAACATGGCCAGGGCTATGGGTAGCTTACTTTATGCCTATAATACAGCTTTTCCAAGATCTTTCTTCTGTGTTGGCTAGTTAATGGACTTTAATTGCTTGTTTCCATTAAAAAAAAAAAAAAAAAGAAAGAAAGAAAGAAGGAAACAGCAGCAACAAGGCATCAGCTCTTTACAGAACAGCCGCTGATGGTTAGGGCAGCAAGAAGCTTGAGTGGAGGTCAGTGAGGGAGGGTTGCAGCTGAATTGATGTTGACCTCATGTTGCCTCACTTCCTCATTAGCAAGGATGGTAAACAACAAGCTAATTGAATTCTCTTTAATAAGGAAGATGAAATGGCGGAAAAAGAAGAAATTATAAAAAGAACTTCTGAAAACATGCCACCAGTTCTTTCATATTGAAACTACATGAGTTGATGACACAAAGGAGGTGTGCTTTGAGCTATAATGATAATAGAGTGTTCTGTGGTTAATAGAAGGCTAATATTTAGATGTGATAATAGTGGTGGGTAGAATAAAGCCAGGGCAGCCTTAAATTTCATATTTTTGGGAAAAAAACCCAGAAGCTCCTGCAAAATAGGATGCAGAAACTGTTCTTGTGGCTCACTACGTGTTCCTTCAATTTTATGCTCTGCTTCAATAATGTAACTGTAATTATGTCCTAATTGTGGACATTTGTACTTCTCTGATTTTAATCAGGTGCCTCCATTAAAGTGTACAGAGTACATAGTGTGTGTGATTTTTCCAGTTCTACGACCAACTCCCTCTACTCCCAATCACAATCACTATTACTACTAATCCTTAATATTGATTAGGTACCTAATGACCATGGCACTGTATTAAGCATGTTCCAGGGTTTATTGCTCTTAATAGTCACCACAGCTTTGTGAGGCAGATTGCCTAAGGTCGCACAACTAGTGAGTGTTTAAACTGGGACCTGGGCACATGAGTGCCTGACTCCAGCACCCTCTTATTTCCCTACTATCTAGTACTATTGATGGAATTAAAGCATTCACTCATGTTCTGTCTGGCCCCCTGCTTATCCTGTGACCAGGAACAAATATTTGTAAAGTAATATATGTGCATGTTTCTCTGTGTGCTTGTATTCTGTGGCTAAGCTAAACACCACCTTTTACAAAAGTTTTCCATGATCTCCAAATGACTTTCTGTCCTTTAAATCCATTTCACTTGCTTGACACTATTTCACATAATTAATCAAGTCCTATATAAAAATCCATAGTAATTGAGCCCAATAGCATTAAACTAACATTATTGAGGACGATGTGTGAAAAATACTATGAGTACAGTATCACTTATGTACCTGTGTCTTATTTTCACAACAAAAACTGGAGATTCCTTCATAGCAAGGGTTGTGTTACTATAATGTCTTTTATCTTACAGTTTTTATTCTCTTCCACATAAAGGCTTACTGACAGCTAACGGGGCCGAGTGAAGAACCATTCTATTATGTGGCCTGAAATATTTGAATCAACATACTTATTTGTTTTTATTATATTTCCTATTTGTTTCATGCAATATAAACCACATTCTTCATTTTCTTGCTTATTTTATAATTTTGTTTTACTACTAATAATTTACATTTTCATTCATATTGTCTCTTTCACGAAAACATTCTTGTGATGAATTTCTTTTGTTTGCCTTTATTCATTAAAGTTCCTGATTTCACCTTTCCTCTTAGCAGCTCTCTCATACATTCTCTGCATTAACACGGCTTTCTTCAGATGCACAGGGCATGCATTTTTAAATTAAGTTTCTTTCACCAGTCAGGGTTTATAGCTTCCAAGCAATTACCTGAGAGGCCCCCACCACTGGAAAAGAAAACAGACTATCTAATAACTAAAACATACAAAAGAGGGAAAACTGTATTTTCCCTGTAATTTTCATTTTGAAGATAATTGTTTATTTGCTTAATTGGTTCTGCATGAAATCCTTTTGCTCTCTATCTTTGTCATGTTGTCACTTCAAGATTGTTAGTTTTTGGTTGAAGAAAAAGGGGAACAATTAAATATGAAGGGTGAAAAATTACAACCACGAGGGACAGCTGGAGTTTATCTGATGTGACAATTTTCTTTTTCTGCTACAGATTTGTTGCACCTCTGTAGGGAATGAAGCAAATTAGTGGCTGTGACAGGAATATTCTATTTTATAAGAATTTTAATCCTTGGAATATAATTATTTCATTGATTGTAGGGATTAATAATACATATGATTGCAGTTCTGGCTTAGGTATAAAATCTTTCGTAATACCTTTTCTTGATGTCCATTTGGTTCTCAAAGAATTGCTTTTCACAGTGTTGCTTCTCAGGGCCTTTGGACTTGATTAATTGAATTTTTCCACTTCACTATTCATTAACTTGATATCCAAATATTTTGAACATTCTTCATATGAAATATGACCTCACTGGATCTCCAAATTAACTTTCATTATTATACTCCTGTTCTCTTCATTTTTAATTTATCTCTAATTTATTGTTTTCTATCAAGTTCTTCTCTTGTCCATTTTGGTTATTGTAGATGATGATGTCCATTTGTATATGAACTCTTATTAGGTTTCAGGCTTGTCATTTGGAGCTTCATTTCTTTTGTGCCCTTGTATATGTAACTGATTGCAATCTTTGATCATTTGCTGTTAGCTTTCCATGTTCACTAATTGTGTGAAAAAGAAGCGAAGAAAGGCCTTGAGAAGAGAGGATAATAGAGTCAAAGTTCTCATTAGGTAAAATGAGTTAAGTGTCAGGGATTCTATTTTCATTCTCATAGTGGAAATTTTCTTTTCTCAGAATATGAAGAAGATTTTGAAGTAGATGAGGAGAAACAAGATGAGAAAGCTAATGAAGGACAGGATGATGATCAAATGAATGGAATGTCAAAGTCACCCTCAGATGATGAAAAAGATCATTTACACCTTGAAAAGGAGAGTGAAACCTCATCACAGAAGGCACTAGATGCTGATGACAATGTGAAAGATGAGAGTGATGAATGTTCTGAGAGTGAATTAGAAGAGGATAAACAAGGCAAGTTGTTTAGCTTATCATATAACATAGGCTGTTTAACAAGTGTGCCTACTACTTTTCCTTATATATAATGAGGTAATCTTTTAAGGGAATGTTTAGAGCATGGTTTTATAACCAGAGGATGCTGCTCAATCAATCTTTTATAGATATCCAAATTGTGGAGTCACTCTAATCCTTCTTCTTTCCTTAGTTTGCTGGGATTTTTCAGCAGAATGTCAGGTAAAATTTTAATGATACTTCTGTTTACTTAGAAAATTATTGCTTTTTTAAAAAGTCTAAACTATCCCCCCTTAGACAGACAGACACAACACACATACCATTTCATGGCTTTGGAAAAATGAAAAGTAGCTTGTGCTCAAAGGAAAAACTGAAGATTTCTGCTTTAAGTTTATGTTTTTTCTCAACTTACCTCAAACACAGGATGCTGGCATATTAGTTTTATGGAAGGATTATCTTTCTTGGCAAAGGTAGCTTGCTCACTATCTTTAAACCTAAAACAACTCAGAACGTTCACAGGAAAAATAGAGCTTTTTGGAAGTATATCTTAAATTTTGAAGACCTTTTTAAAGAACTTAATTTAACAAAATAATGCACAATCAAAGAAGGAATCCATTTTCTTTAGATCTTTTGAATTGTTCTTCATTTTTGTCAATTCTTTTTACCTCTCAATTTTTTTCTGAATAAAATCTCAAAATTTTGAATTCAAAGACAATAGTAAGATAATATAAAATAAAAATAAATTAAGTAACCAAATTATAGCAAGAGCAAATATTTGTACTTCCACTCTCTTCAAGAAAGAATTCAAGAAAACCTATTCTAAAATTTTATGAACACACATACAAGGCAATAATATAAGGAACAGAGTTATTTAGAAGTTACTTAAAAAGAGAAGATAATTTTAGTAGGAACCATAGAGGAGATCATGACTATGCTTGAACTAAAAAAATTTAATCCTAAGCTTCCTGACAGTCAAAGAGGGAAGTACAGTGTAAAAGTTTAGAATAATGTTAACTATCAGTAAACCTGAAAACAAGATTTGCTGTTATTTTTATTACAGTTGAAAGAACTACTCATGATTAATGGTCAAGCATTTAAATATTTTTTATAAAATCTTAAACTAGGCCTTTACTGTAATTTCTCTTAATCCTAACGTTTTATGTTTCTAAACCTAATATATAAGCTCTTTTCTCTATTTTCTCTATTTGAATGTAAATGTTGGATTTAAGTTTATATTCCTACATGACATAGAGAAAGTTAAAGAATTCTATGGAAAAGTGATTGTTATCTGTATCAAATTTTAAAGGAACTATTTCAAAGGACTCTAACTAGGAAAAAGATTGAAAACATGCTTGTATATAAATATAACTGGTTCAAAACACAAAGGACTCAATTTTTTTATTTCTTCAGTAATGATGGAGAATTATCAAATGTTGATTCATAAAAATTCTGTACATTCTTTCAATGTATAATCATCTGGTGATTATTTTTGTGCTACATAATCACTTTGCTTTCTTGAGATCAAATGGGTTTTTTATAAGAAAGAGTAACTTTTCATGTTCAAACAGAGGATGTAGGCAGTACTTGGATCTTTCTTGAGGGAAAGCTTTAATCATTTAGACCTGTAATTATTGAATAACTGACAGTAATATGTAAGTTTTAACACTGAATACTGCTTACATATAAATAATTGGAATCCTGTTTGGAAAGCACTCTATGGGTATTATTTATTCAGATTCTATTTTATGATAAGTACTGTGCTAAATATTTTACATGGGTTATCTGATTTACTTCAGACAGTCTTGAAATGCAGGTCCTTTTTCTTTCTATTTTCATTTTATGAATAAATAAATTTGAAAATGGTGAGATTAAATAACTTAAAGAGAAAAACACAAATATTACCCAATGTCAGAGCCTGAATTTCTCCGAATCAGAAAATATCCATTTATCTAAAATTAAAGTAAATCCCCTGGTGCCCCCCAAAAGGATTATGCTTCTTTAAGAATATACATTTTAGAGGCATTTATCTTGAGCTCTTTATCTTATCCTGTTCTCCAGCCTCTGTTTGTTTGTTTATTTGTTTGTTTGTTTTTAAACAGAGGAAATATAAATGGATATATCTAATTTTACCCAAGTTTATATATCTCCTCCCTGGATGGATTCCCAATCTTCTCCCAGGCCCTTTGCTCAGTTCCAGCTCATCCCCCTACTCTTCCATGACACTTCGGACTTTGGTGGCCTCCACTGAGCTCTTTATTTTATGAAACTCTACCATTCAGTAGTTTAAGGGAAAACATGCCTGTCTTTATCCTCATTCCTTGCTCATTCATTTCTCATTTATTTCATGTGTGTTAATTTTGCCACTCGAGTTAATTAAACAAATTAATAACATACAAATTAATAACACTGCGAAAGCTAGGACTGTATGTTATCTTCATTATTCCTCACAGAGGTGATTTCCTAAAAGATACTTTGTAAATATTAAGCAATTACTTGATTTTTTTAACACTAAGAGTTCTAAGGTACTTTTGTTAGTGCCATAATATCTAGTTATATTTATGCTATGTAATTGTTATTGGAATATTACTAAAAACATTGTACAGAGTTCACTGCATTATATAGATTTAGAATATAGAATATTTTAAATAAGTATGTAATGACAGCTATTAAAATATATAAAATCTATTCCATAAATGTTGGAAATTTAAAAGCCAAAAATTAAATTGGCCACTAATTTAATCTTGTTGTTTTTGTAATGATGTTATTAAACTATCCTTTAGAGCTCCTTTGCATCCTTGTTATTATGTTAAAACATTGCCATTATTCTGAAATAAAATATCATTGATTATTAGTCTTTCCTTTCTCCACTTCCACGCTCTTTTATTTTCCATCTCTTTATTTTGATACCTTGATCTTATGTTATTTAAAAATGTGCATTTTAGCACGTGGAACATCAGAATTAGAGAGATTTCATCCAGCAAATAAATAGCATGTATTAAAAACGATTATAACATGATAGATTCCTCGGAACACTCTGTTGAAAAGCTAGACAGCATTTGATCTTCAAAAGTGTAAGAGGCATATTGTGACCACTGAATTCCAGACACCAGTACATCCCTTTTATTGACATGATTAAGAATCTTGCTGTTAGTATTTGGATGTGTTTCATTTGAACCTGCCTGCACCTGTTCCCAGAGGGCAAACAATTGCCCAGGCTGTCACTCTCATGACAAGTTGGCCCCATTTAAACTGCCAGCTAACAATTGCGTTGCCCTCCTTGATAAATATACTGTGCTGAACAGCTCGTGAGTGATAGAGTGCTAGGGACTGAGAACTAAGAGAAGACCCCGGTTTAGGAATGATGTGTGAGACTTCCCATCGTTTAAAAAGAAGGACAGCTTACTTTTCTCTGCATTTGTGTTGGTAACCCCAGGCACTAATTCACCAGTTGAAAATATATTGTTGTAGATGAATGTTATAAGGTTCAGGGGAAGTGTCATGTCACGGAGAACGTACTTTCATACTTTTATGGACAGTTTCGATGATAGTGCTATGAGTAAGCGGGAAAGACTAAGCAGCTCCTTATGAGAAAGAGGTAAGAGGGGATTGTAGGATGGAGAAAGAGAATTTGTTTCCAGAATACAAAGAAAAGAACTTAAGAATTAAAGCAATTTTTTTTTTCTAGTAAGAAACATAACACTTCACTTATGCTATTTTCCCATCTGTTGAAGAAGTAAGCCTAATACAGTTTTTAGGTCCCAGAGTTCCACAAATATTCTATTTACTTGACTTACTGACTGCAAGAATGTCACTCTTCATTTCTTGTCTTGACTATGAGCTTGAAGAGATGCATATGAGCGAAGGCTGCTTCTTCTATGTTGACATTATACATACTGTGAAGTCACACTCTGTGAACTTCAGTGTAACTTGTCTGATCCTTGAACCAGAGGGGATTAGGGGAAGGTTGTGGTAGGCCTTCTGGTCAAAGTCCATGTATGTGATTTGTGCATAATTAGTCAAACTTTAATTTTTCTTAATGATAAGAATTCTTCAATCCATATTCACTTTTCAGTTGTTGGAAATAGTAAGTCATGCTTTCAGGTGAATACTTAAATGAAGCAGCATCTTTTAGTTCACATAAATGGTTTTCCATGAGGCATTTCTCAACAGTTTTGAATCTGCTTTGTACATAGCATAGGCACTGACCAGGCACCCAATAAAATCTGTGGAATGCACAGTGAATTGACCAGATTAAAGGATAAATGTAAACAGACTTAGGCAGCACAATAAGACACATGATTTCATTATAGTCTCAGTATTTTAAGTATTAATTTTAATGTTTGTAAAGTACAATTAAAAGTAAATATGAAGGAAATTTTAAGCTTTATTTTTTCTTTTCCTGTTATATCTACATTTACCTGTAGATATTTATTCTTACAGTGTAATGTATATATTGGTTTCATTGATGAATCGAGTAATGCATTACCAGTATGGGGACATATGCTCTCTCATAAGACAAATACCTAGCTACTGTTCATAGCTGAAATTAATTATTTCTACATCTGTGTTCATTAAGCATACATTCATTCAACATTATTGAGTACAAAGCACATGTTTAATTAAGTGTTATTGAACATGAAAATATTGACTGAACCATAATATCTGATATATAATATAAACAGATTTTTATGAACATGAGTATAATCAAGATAGAAGTACTAATATGAGTAATAGTATAAGTATAAATTGATGTGCCATGGTTAATTTAAAAAATAGTAGAAGTATTTATGCAGATTTTGCTGTGAACTTTTGGACTAAGAAATTGGAAAGAGGGACATAATTCATATTAGAGTTCAGAAGAGTCCACTGAGCTGAGATATATCATATTCATTGAGATGATCTAAATTTTTAACTGAATTTACATATTTGAGTTTCTACACTTAAATTAAGGTATATATATATATGGGCTTCATGCTGGTTAACCAAAAACAAAGTAATTAAAATTAGGACGCTAATAGAAGAAATGATGAATTTAAACTATAGTAAAACCATGATCCATGCTTGGGGGTGATTGAAAACTAAGGTTGTGACTTATAATTGATTCAAAATAGACAATATGGCTACTAAATACAGTAAGAGTATAACAGCAGCTTCTGAAAGAGCTATCCTCAGTCATTGTTAGGATAATGAACAAACACCTTAATGAACATATGCGGTTGATCTATTGTGCTCATGGAAAAGGAGGCAGTGTGTATCTAGAGTGTAGAAGCAGATACCTGGCCTTCCTTTTTCTCTATAGTATCTTCAATACCTAGATCATTGCCTGACACGTAGGAAGTGCTCAATATGTGCTTAGTGAATGAATCTATGTAAGTGAGTAGAAAGGTGAAAGACAATTCAGAGCCACGGTTATAAGAAAGGAGAGCAGAGTTCATTCTGAATGTGCTGTGCAGGAGTGATGTTGACTGTGGTGTGTGTGGTCAGTGCCCTTGGTTAGGCATATATCAAGTTGGATAGGCAGGCAGTATGAACACTGGAGATTATTGGGGTGTGTGTGTGTGTGTGTGTGTGTGTGTGTGTGTGTAATTTTTGTGATTGCCCACACAGTATTAAATTACAAGTAACTAAATGCTATGTAGTTTCATACACATAGCATCATGGTTAGCATTATAAATAAACTAAGGAAGGTTTTGACAGCTATCTTTTGCTCTGTATTCATATCATGTGCCTCAGAGTCTTTAAAATGAACTCTGTCTGGACTCTAGATTAGTAAAAAATTAAGAATGACAATTAGAGATATAAAAGGGAGGACAGACTGTGAATTCCATGAGTTCTGATGTTTTGGAGAGAACTATTTTCTATCTGTCATCCTGGAATGGTTACAGTGGGAAGTTAGCTATGAGAGGCCATGATGGGTCCATGACAGTGAATGTTCTCTGTTTGAATGCCATTTGGCATGTGAAGGGACTTGGTTTAACTATAGTGGGTCATTACAAAAAAATAGTGTTTTATAAAACTTGCTACTTTATAGCTACTGGACATTGGGTATTATTTAACTTCTCTGGGCTTTGCATTCTAGAAGATCTAGAACAATCTAGAAAATAAATAACTATTCCATGGGATTAAATGAGATGCTTATAAAGTGATTTCCTAATTGTTTGTTACAAGTAGGTATATAATCATGATCAAGGTTTTTCTTTTTCCCTTTTTTTCCTCAATAAACTATAACTGTGATTACTATTAATGTACAGAGTGAAATCACAAGAAAGAAATTTATTAGAATATACTTAACAGGTATGATTTCATAGAGGAAAAATACTAAAAGGTCATAAGAAAGAATTATTTGATTTGATTAGATTAGATATATATATATTTTTTATGCAATTTCTATGATGACTTATGGAGAGTACGTAAAATTATCTTTAATATACAGCCAAGAGCACAGAGGTGTAGAGAATTTAAGTAGCATAACTAAAGTCAAAGCTATTAATTAGTTGAGTAAAACTTTGGAATACCTAAGTTTGTCTTACAGAAAACCATATTTTCTCTGAATCTCATGTTGTGTAAAATAGTAGTGATGCAGGAGAAGGAACAGTTATCAATGACATGAAAAGACAAGACAGTGAAGGATTTAGAGACCGATTGAATGTAGAGAGAGAAAAGTCAGAGATCTTGCTTAGGACAGGGAACCATGGCACTAACTTGCTGGCTCTGGCCAAGGACTTGAGGAACAAGTGCAGATCATCTCTTTACCATGAAGACCATGAGCAGATTCTTTCAGCATCAGTACATGGAGGGAATACTGGAGAGACAAATGGAATTGGGTGAGAGGCAGAGTTGATTATTAATATGCCTCTAAGATTACTTTTTCCCTCCTAATAACAAAAAAATTTACATATGTGCCCTCAAAGTTCCTTTACATAAAAAGTTCCTTTATATAAAAACTCGCTTTATTTCTAAGAGAATAAATAAATTTAGTGTTGAAAATCCCATTATATGGCCTTACAGTATTTTGAGCTATTTTTGTAGGCAAAGTCTGTACGAAAATGAGAATAAGAAATGACAGTGAAATGAAATTATGTGACAAGATTAAAGAAAAATTTGAAAACTGAAATGATTTTATATGGGAGGTCAGATACTTTCCCCACTTTGTGACCATTCATTCTCTAAAGGACTGGCTCAAAATTGAACCAGAGGATGGTTCAGCCTTTTGAAATTAAATAATACAATTAAGAGAAGCTATTAAAGAAACATAGAAGAGCACTTGTTTTTTTGTTTGTTTTATTATGTGAACAACTGTCAGAGTCTAAAGTGAACGTCATCAAAATAATATTAAGATGGTAGATCTGATTATTCTTTTGAAATCCAGAACAAGTATAATGCTGTGTCCTAGCTAATTGTGCAATTAATGAAAACCATTGATCAAACTACTAGTAAGAAAGAGTTGTTTTTTTTATTAAAAAACAAAAAACAAATGTGAAGTACTTATGAAAGGGGGAAACCATAGTCCCTAAAGTTTCTGAACTAGTAGAAGTAAGATAAAGAACAACTGTCCTTGATCTGCTATGTTCCCTACAGAGAGACAGCATATCCAGATTTAATATAATGGAAATAAAGATTGAGCAGCTAAAATTTGTGATTCTTTTGAGAAACAGTGGTCATGTGGTACCTGTCAAGATAGTTAGGAGATAAGAATAAATGGAACTGTACTTAGGGGTTCTGTTGCTTAAAGGCTTTTCAGAGTTTGTTTTTTACTGCTGTGTAGCACCACTCAAATCTTTGTGGAAACTCTGATATGTCTCTGAGACTATACTTAAAATGCCAAGACCTGTCATGGAGAGCCGTTGGGGCTGGCAGGAGCAAGGGAAGAGGATAAAAGTAAAGACAGGTATTTTTTTCCTTAAACTCTGCAACGACTGCTACAGCCATCTGTGCGGCTGCCAACCAGAAACAGAAAAAGAAGCCGAAAAAAGAATAAGGAGCACAGAGAGAATAGAAAATAAGAAAGCTAGGCAGCATGTAAATGTAGGACATTTCATTTGAAAATATATTCTATAAAAAACAATTATGAACAGAGATATATTGGTTATAAATTCTTTTTTTTTAATTTCTTTTTCTCTGGTCCATAGCAGAGAATGTCGTGATTTTTAGGATATGCATCTTCCTCGTTGAGATTCAGTGTGTATGTTACTTTCCTGGATATTTTAAAAAAGTTTTCTGGGGTAGTAAATACTAAACCATTTTTGGCTACAATGTCTCTAGACTACATATCTGTAGTATCACATAAGTATAGTGCCCAGATCTCCTAGAATCTCTTTTACTGATTCTGTGTGCTCACCCCTAGCTTCTGTACCCTCTGCCCTCTTCAGAGGACAGCCATGGGCTATGGAGTTGTTTCACCCTCAGGCACAAAGAACCTGGAAGTGCCTAGAAATTTATATCCCCTTAGGGTGGCCTGTAGCCATATCTGGCTGGAGCAGGGTATGAAAGCCTAACTCCAACAAGGGAGGAAAATTTTAGTATAATTTAGACTTCAGAGGTCCCTGTGGGATCAGACTGAGGTTGAAATGTTTCTCAAAATAGCTCTCTTGATTGACTTCTTCCCTTTCCTGCTCTGCTTCTCCCACACTTTTAATAAGGATATACTGGAGCATATCCTTATTATATCACTTATAGATGATCCCTCATCTCAGCATTTGCTTCTGGAGAATCTGAAATAAGACAACATCTCCTCCTCCTCCACACACACACACACACACACACACACACACACACACACACACACACACACACAAAGGCACATGAGCATCATCTCAAAATATTTATTAAGTGTCTAGGTAGTATGCAAATGAACAGATCTTACTCTACTCAGCTGCCAGGGTATACTAAGGTAGGCATTATAGAAGATAACAATTTAAACTTTATGCACAGAGAATACTGTGGCTATCCAAGATGATAATGAACTAAGTGTTTTTGTAGAACAAGTGAAAAATTATTTCATTTCTTCTGTAACAAAATACATACTTACACAGGTTTTCCAATAAAATGACTTTCAAAAAATAAATACAGTTGGTTTTTAAATGTGATTTCCTGTTGAGAGCTTCTATAGACTCACAGATTACATAGTTGTTTTTTTTTTTATCATGACATATATCTAGAATATATAGAAAAAGGGCATCAAATCTACTAAACTATATTAAACAATTTTAGTATGATTATTAACATAATTCCCACAATTAAATCAATCGCTTTAGAGAAAAACTATGATGTCATCATTTTCATTATTTATAGATGTAAACAATACTTCATCATCCTCATCCAGAAGTCACCCATATTCTAGTTGCAGTGAAGATGAGTCTGCACTGGGAGATAGGAAAACATATGTGGAAAACAGTCCAAACGAAAGTGCCAGAAGTTCACCTTCTCGGGAATGGAGTGAAAATGATGAGCCAGAAAAATCCTACCTTCCAATTGAAGATTCCCTCAAAATTGAAGTTGAAGATCAAAAAATAATAAAAGCAGTTGTGGAGACCAAGCTTTTGCCCACAGAGGAAAGCTTGGAGAATGTTCTTGAGGAAGAAACAGAGAAAGGAACCCAAATGATTGCAGAGGGCTTATCTGCGAAGTCTGGGGAACATGTTTTCAAAGAAGAAAAGGAAATTTATAAGAGTAAGCTTTGGGAAGGAAGCACTGCTAACGTGAAGGACAGAGAGGCAGGTCCCTGTAGGGTGGAGAAAGGTGGTAAGTATGGCCAGTGAGTTGGCCTGCCATTGTCCCCATGCATGGAAGCTGATTTGATCATTGCATTCTGCCAAAGCTTGAAAAATATTATTGTGATAACACCAGAGGGATTCAATTTTTTTCCTTTTTTTCTCTTTGTCACATAATCATACATGTATTTTCAGCTTGCTGTTTTCCTTCTATTACATTTTAAAAATTACTTGATAAATCTCATATAGCCTGTCTCCTATTTTCTGTAAATTCCTTCCTCTGGTAATTCTATCTCAATCAAATAAAACACAATACATGTCTTGAAGACAAGGGTATGTGTGGCTTTTTAGAAGTTATTTAATACCAGTAATGCTATTTGTTCTTAGTGTATATGCACTTATATATATCATAGCTAACCTTGATAGGTGCTTACTATGTGCTACTTTAAACACATGTATATTAACTCATCTAATCCTCACAACAGCTCAATATCCCCATGAGTTAGGTTCGATTATTATGTTCTTTTTACAGATGACAAAATTGTGGCTTGGAGAGGTTAATTAAGTTGGTAAGGATTATACAACTAAATAAGCATTTTTGAAGATTTACATTCAGACAGACTGGTTCAAGTTCCTCATAATGTCCTATTTTATCTGTGCAATAGAAATTTAGATTTAGACAAAAATATAAAAATTTAATAGAAAACTCCAAACTTTACTTTTGAGTTCTTCTCTGGAGCTGAGTAACTTCCTGGTCCAGGGGGGTTCCTGGGTGTGTAGGACAGTTTCATTTCACATGGGAAGAGGGAAGAGTGTCCAAGGATAATCGGGTCCCAGTACCTTAAACACAAGAAAGTTCTGCTACTTTTTGCGAATTTAAGAGGACATTTAAAGGACCACATTGTGTCCTGTGAACAGCTGGATTATGCTTGCCAGATATTTGGCTCTTGTATAGCAAGCACCCTGTATGTACCCTGCAACTCATATTTCAATCCTTCTCTCGCTCTCCCTTATCTGTCTTCTCTGACAATATGGTGAGCATTCTTGATTCCAAGATAAAATTTGTTTCCATATTTAAATATTATGAAAATCCATTGACGTTTTAAAAGTTATGAATACTTTTAATGTTTATAAAATTTCTTTTAGAACCTCAAGAGCTGTTATTAAACCAATGGACCTACATCTAGGAATTGAGAATGTTGAATAGTTATCTTTCAATTTAACCATTATTAACTTTCTACTATGTACAGGGAACCATGATCAATAAGAAATGTGTAAGAATGTATATGATTGGAGCACCAATAATTAGACAAAGGTTGTTAGTCAAATGTAAAACCAGAGAAGATACCAGTGCTATGCCATTTCAAAGGAAGAGAAGTTTCATTTGGTTAAGGACATTTTGAAAGTTTTCTTGAAGGACTTATTTGAGGAAGCCTTTAAAAAGGTTAGATAAGACTTTAAAGGTGGAATGGAGGAGGATAAAATCATTCCAGATAGTGGGATGAGGCAAAAGATATAACCTTCTAGGAAGTTAAAAAATAACTCTAGAACTAACAGTTTGACAAACTTCAGCCCACAGGCCAAATCTGGCCTACCACCTTTTCTTTTTGTATTGCCTATGAGCTAAGAATTTTTTTTTAATGGTTGGGAAAAAAATCAAAAGAAGAATATATGGTGACGTGAAAATTACATTGAATTCAAATTTCAGAAATAAAGTCTTATTGGAAAAGACTCATGCTCATTCATTTACATATTATCTAAGGCTGCTTTGCCCTACAAGGGCAGAATTAAGTAGTTGCAACAGAGACCCTATTGCCTACAAAGCCCTAAATTCACTATTTTGCTCTTTACAGAAAAAGTTTGCCAAGAATTATAACATAAAGATCCCCAACATTCTCAAAAAGATTTTGCCATGTATGATTAAGATACTTATTAAAATATACTTAAAACTCTTTTGTGAAATTATTCAAATCTGTGATCTTGAATTTCATTGTTCAATTCTGGTACATATAATGTATATTCTAGAAAATTTGTACAATTTGACAAGCTGCTGATCAAAAAAGGTAGAGGTGTTAAAGTTCGGTAGTAACATTGACATTATTATTATTTCTTTTATTTCCACTTCAGTAAACTAGATTGTTTACCTGGATTTACGTAACTAGTCATCTTTTCGGTAAAGTAAGATGTACATATGTAGGCTGTAATTTGACAATGCATAGAAGAGCAGAAACATTGGACAGTATTATGTCACTTAGAAGAGAGTGGGTTTTATTTTTTTCTGGATTCATGAATTGATAAGTGTGTACATTTATTATTTTTCTCAAATACTATGGGAACCCTGTGTCCTTGAGCTGATAACATCTATAATTTTAAAACATTTTGTTATCATCTTTGTATTAAGGCAGGTTCAAGATTAGATGGTAAGGTTTGTAACTATCTTTCTTAAACTCTAATATATCTGCCAAGGCTCTTTATCAGTGTTTATCTTTCATTAACAGCTTAGGAAATAACATCTAGAAAATAGAGAAAAGTCATTTTTAAAAATCACCCATAAATTTATCACACACAAAAAATCACTTTCAAGATTTGGTCAGGCTTTTTAAGTCTAAACTTAGGGTTTACACATTTATGTTGTCATATTTTTATAAAATGCATTCTGCTTTTTATTCTTAACTTTATATCATAAGCATTTTTAATGTTATTATGTACTCTGAATATATTTAATGTTTATTATTACATTCTGTGATTTTTCTCATAATTTAGTTATTTCCTTATTGTTGGATATTTAGATTTTTTGCTATTTTTACTATTATTTGCAGTACTCTAATACCTTACTCTTAAGGTAACTTAAAATTTATAATTATTTTCTTAGGCTAAGATGTAAGAAGTGTAATTTATGGATCTAAGTTTGTAGAGATTTTGAGATTTTTCTAAAAATATTTTTCTTACAAAAGATTGGTTGAAAAGCTTAAACAATACAAAACAGATGAGGATAAAATGAAAACTAAGTCTTCCTTGCTCAGCCTCTACTCTTTCCCAAGAGACAGAGCTATAACGGTAGATAACAATTTTTATACATGATTCCAGAAAATTTTATATACATATATACATATATAAATGTATTCATATATTATATGTACACATATTATTTTTATATACAGATGAAAACATGATACATTTTGTTTTATAGCTTGCTTTTTTTCACTTAACATATCTTGACTATTATTTCATATCAGCACACATACTGTACTTTATTCTTATTTATTGTAGATGTTATTCCATTGTATTACCTTAGTATATTATAACTTTGCAAATTTTTTTAAATAAATGTTTAGCTTTTTATGTAAGAACTGATAGATTTGTTCTATGGGCCACCTTCCACAAAAGAATAAAATTTCTGGGTTACAAAAGTCCAGAGGCAGAGATATAAAGTATAGTGTAAAATAAAACATTAATAAGTAAAACAAAACAAAGACCATGAAAAATATTCAGAATGCTGTAAAAGAATTAATGCTATCAAAATCTAAGAATGAATAGATTATAACAGTTGGGTGGTGATGTTTTAAAATATACTCAAGGAATGATGCAAGAATTTGTAAATATTTGAAATAATAATAAAAGGAGTCATAAATATTCTCAAAAACCTTTATGCAAACATTTCTAGGAAAATTTCAGATAAAAATCAACCAGATTTTGATTTCATTGTTTGTTATATTGATATTGATGTCAAGCAAAGAGATTATAGATAGTTCTTCCTTCTTAATTGACTCTTCAGTTAAATGGCTTGGAAGAGAGAAGGATGAAATCAGAGTTATATATTTGAAATGAATATCATTTAGATGACTATGCTGCAAAACACAGCTTATATAAATTAGATCAGAAGGCTGGTAAAGACTGAAATGTATATATTTTACTTAAATCCCTGATTAAATCCCTAGGCTGAAATAAAATGAAGGCTGAGATAACATATGAAAGATTATTTCTCATATTTATATTGTGCTAAATTAATCATTTTTTCAACTAGACAGAATAAAAACTGTGATTATGTTAAGAGTAGATTTATGAACTAAAGTATTATATACAATTACTGATGTTTTATAGTGGGCAAGCTAATATAACTTAATCTGAATTGTTTTCACCTAAGATTATAGCAGTGGATAAATTTGTAAAATACTACATTCAATGCCTTCATATTTTTCAGGTTGATAACATAAAGTGATATTTTCCTTCTAACTATTTTATAATATGTCTCACTTAATTGGGCTTTGATAAGTCAACCAACAAATCAGTGAACTGATATAAAAGATGTGTTGAATGCAGTAAAGTAGATAATGTAAAACATAATTGCTAGCTAAAATGAGAGCATGTCCTTGGAAGTTAATCCAGTATTATAGGGCACAGTGTTATTTTAACGTGTTTATTTTTATGTTATTTTTAGTTTAAGCTGTCTTAATGCATTATGATACAATATTTGCTATATGCTCTAATGGTGGAAAAATTCAGGTGCATTAATTTGTAAAGTTGTAAAGTAGAGTATAATGCAAAATGTATATGGAAGTAGGTATTTTATACTTTTAGATGTGAATCGGGAGAAGTCATGGCACTTGACCAGGTAATACAAACCTAAATAATGCTATGAGTAAAGTTAAATGCATTTTTATTATCATACAAGCAGGATAGAATGGTCCTGATGAAAGAACAAAAAGTAATGTGTTATGAGTTGCAGTTTAAATACAATTTCTGAATCAAATGTGAAAGCAAGTAATTGTCCATTCCAACAGATTTCTTATATCAATAACTATTTGTTGGGTATTTGCTTTATGTCACACTGTTCTTTGTGTGAACATAAAGAAGTCCCTGACTATATTGAAGTTTATATTTTAGAGGGAGATATGCCTAATAAGGGACAATAAACATGTAACAGGGTATCTGCACTAAGTGCTAGAAGAAAAATAAACAAGGGTAAGAGGACAGGGTGATGGTTTGAGGAAGGGGTATGGTATTTTAAAGATGGGCTCTCTGATTGAGGGGACAGTTGAACAGAGACCTGAATAAAGTATGAGAGTGAACCATTCTTGTTATCTGAAGAAAGAGCACAGGAAGCAGAGGGAACAGCAGCAAATGCAGAGACTCAAGTTTAGGGCATAGGTGCTCAGTAAGGGATTTGGAAAGGAGGCCAGTGTGACAGGAGCAGAATGGACAAGCCAGAGAGTGGTCAAAGTTAAGGCCAGAGGGAGACACTTGTATGCAATGGGGAGGATTTAATTCTGAGATAAGGAGCCACTGGGAAAATGTAAGCATAGAAATGACATAATCTGAAAGTTTTGAAAAGATTATTTTAGCTACTGTGTGGAGGATAGACTTCTGCAGCTGTTATCTTTGAACAGCTGTGGTCTTGAGTTTGTAATTAATCCTGGGTTTTTGTGGGCCATGTTTCAATGCCAAAGTTAACGCAGGAACATCTTCACTGTGTAGGCAGGTGATGTTAGTCATGAATTTTGTCATGGTGAGATGTTGGGAAGATAATTGATTGGTTACACAAGAATGGTCAAAGCACATGGATAGTTTTCAAGGTGACCGGGAACTTAGAATACACTTGATAGATATTTACTCTGCTCTTAGTGCCTTTTTACATTCTTAAAATTCAGATGAAAAGTTATTGGCAAAACTTTCTTTTGATATTTAACTGCTTAAGAATCTTAGTATGTTTTGAGATGCAGTCAGTTTATTTTGTTTCAAAACAAACAGAGGAAAGGGAATGAATTTAGAAAGCTTGCTTATTAAAATTGAAAACTGTATCCTTGCCATCACTTTTCAATTACTAAATTATCAAATATAGAAAAAATGATTGGAAATTGTGACATTATCAGCAATAGTATAGGGACATAAGGCTTTTTGTAATTATAGGTGCAATTGTTAATTGATAATTCCTTTTCTAAAGAACACACAGAAACATAACAAAAGTTTCTGAAAATATCATGCTCTTTGACCCAGCAATTCCAATTCATGAATTTATCCTAAGGAAATAGTCCAAAATAAATACAAAAGTGATTGTAAGTGGTATTTAAAATAGCTTTATAATCATAAAAAAAATGGAAATAACTTAATATTCAACACCAGGCAATTGGTTAACCAAAGTTTAGTAAAAACCATATTAGAACATTCTATGCAGTAAATGAAGAATCTTTATTTAATGATATGTAGAAATAGTCACTATATATTGCTAAATTAATAAAATGGTATACAAAATGCTATCTACAATAAAAGTAGAGAGAAAAACATACTTAGAAATCCACCAAAATGTTAACTAGTAGTTCTTTCTGAGTGGTGAAATTAGGATAGTTTTTGTTTCTTCTTTGTACTTTTTTTTATCCTTTCAAACTTTAGATAATGAACATATATTGTTTTCATATTTAGAGAAAGTACAATACATATTATTTTAAAATGTGTGTTTTCACAATAAAATGCTAACATTATAATACAAGAATATTTTAGTATTTTAAAAACATCTGAGAATATCCTGTATCATTTGAGTGGAAAAAGTGCTTTCCTAAGAAATTTTTTGTATAAGCCTCTTCCATTTTGCTGCAAAAGCTGTGAGGACTGACAATTACCTTTGCTTTTAACGGTCATCTTTATGGAGGGTAAAGGAGAAGAACTTTGAGGGATGAGAGTTATATAGAGGGAACAAAGTGATTTGTCCCATTGCTGGTCTGGGAGTCTCAGCATGCAGAAGCCTCCTTTACTATAGGTGGGAAATGGTCAAGGTTACACACTGGCCAAGTTCTTGCTTTTAAGTTTCAGTTTCAGAAGAACATCTGAGGAAAAAAAATGACCGAGTAGTAAGTCTTTTTCTGGTCTCATACCTAATAAGTCCTTGATGCTCAGGACAGGGTCTCATTCTTGCTGAATCTGAAGCAGGCAACACATAACTGTACAGGCTTTCATCTACTTCCAAAGCGTAACCCTCCAGGGGCAAGCCAGCAGACGTGGGCAAGTGGTGATTACAGTCCTGAGACAGAGGGACTACAAGCTTCACTGTCAATTCTGAGTGAGTCGTGATTTTCAGATTATGCTAGTACTCTTTCGCTTTGTAGAATAGTCTTTTGGTTTAAAAGCTGCTAATTGTTTATTTTAATTATTGTTTATTATTATTATAAACCATATTTCCTAAAAATTTTTTATTGTGGTACAATTGACATACATTATATTAATTTCAGGTGTAAAACATAATGTTTCCATATTTATTAAGTCATATTTCTTTATATCCTGTGGACAACTTGAAAAAAATCTTAGCTGTCTTGTTGGCTCTGATGAAACAAAGCTTCAAGTAATTGCTAGGAAATCAGACTTCTTCCAACCACCCTCCTCTGTCCTACCATCCTTGTGATTTCTATTGCCCAGTCAGCCAAGCAGATTTATACACAAAAATCTAAAATACTGCATATTTAAACTCTCTAATTACACAGTGTTAACATTATTGTAGTGGGTAAAGATGATATTTAACTTATATGTACTATGTTTATTAAGTTCCTAAAATAAAGGTTGACTTGATAATAAATCCAACTATAACCTAATTTTCATAAATTGATATCACCTCTAAATTATTGTAAAAAACCTTTTTTATTTGGCATAGTGGATAAATAAGGAAAATTAATGTTCAAAAATGTTTTAAAAAGAATACATTTAAACTGTATGATGTACCTCTTTTCATTACCACTTTTGTTCTCGATTAAGTCATAGCATTTTTTTCCTGCAAAGCCACACAAAGCAGATGTTTCACTATTTGTTTCCAAACACAGAGGGATCAGTAACTAACTACTCCTTAGCAATTTGTTTTAAACTGAGCAAGAGACCACAATCTAGTTCTGTTTTTCTTAAAGTATCTCAACTGAATCAGAATATCTGAGAAGAAAGGAAGGAAGAAAGTAAGAAAGAAGGGAGAAAGTGAGAGAGGGAAGAAGACAAGGAAGGAAGGAAAGAAGGAAGGAAGGAAGGAAGGAAGGAAGGAAGGAAGGAAGGAAGGAAGGAAGGAAGAAAAAAGGGAGGGATGGGAGGAAGGAAGGAGAGGGAGGGAGAGAAGGAGAAATAGGGAGATACATATAGTGGGAGGAAGGGAAGGAGGGAGGAAGGAAAGGGCATTTTGGAGATAACATGTTCTTGGAGAGCAATCTAGATCTAGTGTTATCTGACTGAGGTTTTGTTAACCAGAAGGTAGTATAATGGCAGATGTCAGGGAATTAGTGACATGGGCCATCAGATGATAAGCAAGGGATGTAGTCAGGGACATGTCAGAAACTAAAGACCAATGTAATTGATATTACAGTGTTGCCTAGAATCATAATAGATTGGATGATGATACTTTTAATAACCATGCTCATCATCATTATTATCATAGCCATTATTTATTAAGTGCTTAGGCACTTTCTAATAAGTGAAAGATAAGCATGCTCCACATATACTCCTTCATTTAATCCTCCCAATAATCACTGGTACCTCTTTTTGACTGAGGCTTTGGCTTAGGACAAAGAACTTGCCCAAGGTGACACGGTTAGTATGGAGTATGGAAATTGAACTTTGATCTTTGTGTTCCTGAAGTTCCATGCTAGTAATGATCATGGATCACAGGAATTTCTATAACAGCTTTTACTGTCAAATTTACAGGAATCGTGCAATAGCTTTTTTTGCTCTGTCCACATGGGGTGTACTAACAGAAGAAATGTACTAACGGATGAAATGCGCATAGTAGTCAGCTCTGGTAGTTTTAGCAATTTAAAATAGCAGTGGTGATTGGTGTTATAAAAGTTATAACACATGTTTCTAGAAAGGAAAAGGCAACCAAACTCCTTTTTCAATCATTTCACGGCATGTGCGTTTGGCAAATCTGTCACTGCTTCTGGCTGTTGTCATTTTTTAATGCAAGTATTTCTTTGCATGGATTTCTTTCTGTTACGATCTTCTATTGTGTTTTCTTTTTGAAATTATAGCTTGGAAGCTGTTTAATCTTACTAGATTTTACAAACAAGGTCACATTTTAATGTAAATGCTTTTAAATTAACCCCCTTTGCTGAAATGATGTGAAATAGCTCAGCAATGTTCCCATGACCTGTTTTTATACCTTTTGATATTTCATATGATCTCCAAGCAGTTGGACAGATAATAGCTGAAGCTGTGGAACCTGGCCACCACGGCCCCTATGACACTGAGTCTGGTGTTAGCAGCGCAGATGAGGGGGAAGAGCACTCGAGGACCCCGGAGATGGACCCAGGTGCAGGTAAGGGCATATCATTACCTAGGAGCGACCTTCAGAAATCCTCAGCCAAAGACAGATCCATTTCCATCTTTCATCCTTTTATCCTTATTTCCTCCTCCTTCCACCTTTCTTTTCTTTTCAGCTAATGAATATGATAGCAGGAGGTGGTTGAGAGACCCTAAGGGGAGCTTTAAAGCTGGCGTGAGATATGAATGTTATTATTCTTTTTTGAATACATTGGTGTCTAGAATGAAAAAAGAGGACTTTAGATTATAAAAAAACACTGGTAGGGATTTTCAGATCAGTCTGTTACATAGCCTGCCTCCCAGCTAGTTGACCAGGCCTGAGGATCGGATGCCTAAGGATTGGAGGCATGGAGAGCCAAGGCACATTTCACAACGATTTATTTGAACTCCCCATTTTTTTTAAGTTAGAGAATTTATTACCATCAGGATATGACCTGGCTATTGGTGATGAGTATTCCAGTAGCAAAGGTGCCAATTAGAGTAACCCAACAGAGTCATACATCTCTTGTCAAATATCCTGTGTCCCTGAAATCAGGTTTCCCAATATTTAGTGGATGACTTTTAAAAATGCCCTGATTTGAATATACGTATGTGTGTATGGGTGGGGAGGGTTATTCATTTTATTCATTATATGGTTATGTTGCCCCCACCTCTAATTTTTGATGATAGTTATCAAGCACTGTGAGGTATTTGAGATTTTACTGTTTTCAAGCAAACACGTTAGCCAGCCAATTTCATAAATGCTAGACTCCTGAGACACAAGACTCCTGCGTCAAAGAACTGTGTTACTCAATCAAAAAAATAGCAGTGTCCAGAATATTTGTACTTATGCTGGTTCCCTGAGCTCCAATTCCCTTTAGACAATGTGCAGAGAGCCAGGTGACACAAACAGCCAATGGGCTGAGTTATAGAAGGACTCTGAACTTAGAGAACCCAAATCTTTTATAGTGGGCATTCAACCCCAGTTTTAGGGTACCTCCCCAAACATTCTGCAATGCAGGCACAATAGTTGTTAGATCAAATCTGATTTGAGCAAGAACATATACTATATTGTAAGCAGTGGGAGGAAAATGAGAAAGATTTGTTAGGGTTTTGTGCCAAACAGTATGCTAAACATTTTATGGTTTACCATCACAAAGATTCTGTGAGTCAAGCATTGCTATACCTGTTTTATGGGTAGAGAATGAAGGCTTAGAGAGATGTTTTTTTCTCAAGTTCATATAGCTAGTAAGTGGCAGAGCTGGCATTCTCACCCAGGTCTGTCTGACTCCCAAGTACACACTCATTCTACTAAATCAAATTACCTCTGTTTGTAAAGATTATTTGCTCTCTTATATTAATTCCCCTCCCCCCCCACTCAAAACCCTTGAGGTTACCAACAAAAAACATGTCATATTTTCATACTGATATTTCTAAGAAGGGCTTCAATTACTCTTTCTCCCTTGCTTCAGGAATGTCATGTCTGACTCCCCAGTGGTGTGTGTGTGTGTGTGTGTGTGTGTGTGGTCATAAAATAGCTCAGCTGGATGCCATTAGCACATTCTCTCCTAGAATTTAGGCATGGTATATTTTTACATGGTGGCTAGGCAATTTTATTTCTCTGTTTTCCTGAATGTTCTTTAAATAATCCATAATTTTAGAGGCTAGCTTAACAAAACAGAAGACTTTATTTAAACATTCTTCATAACTGACTATTTAATATACTTTTATGAAGGAATTTGAATAGCAACAGATATACTATTAAAGAGACTCAATGTACATTGTTGTTTTTCATTGTTTTAAATCTAGTAATAATCTGTAATGTAATAAAATGGACCATATTCTTTCAGGTGAATTGGCTACATGTTCTCTGAGTGAACGTTTGGTTCTACATTTCTTTCTGGGAGCTTTTTGGTACAATTTTCTAAATAACCTGTATGATAGGCTTAGGAGTACCTATAAAAGTCAACACAAACCTTATTGATAGACCTGAAATTCCTGTTATTCTTTTGAAAGAAGACATCAAAAGCTACCTTCCAAATACATTTTTAGGAAAAATGTAATATCAGCTATTATTACCTTCTAATAGCTGGCAAGAGACAAAGGGAATGCAATGAAGGACAGCCATGTTTTGTGTTAGGAGAGAAAACGGAGTGATAAGACAATTCTGGATGGTGTATCAGAATAAGAAGAGGCAAAAAAGGTCAGGGCTTTAGGTTTCTGGTAGATCGTTGGTGATGTGGTAGGAGGTGATATGGCTAGTCAAAAAAAGCAAACAAGTGAAAAAAAATGAGGAAAACACATTTGCCAACTTTGTATGTTTACATAATTTGGAGGTTGACACTTTGGTATGGTAATTTATTTTATAACATCTAGTCCAGTGTCATTTATAAATGAAAAAAATTAGATTGATATAAATTATTAAGATGACTGTTTTAGAATCTCCTATTCTCTTAAGTATTTTCCTGCAGTGGGAAAATTTAAATGCTTTGGGTATTTGGCATGACATGCTTTTATTTATTTTGCCTCGATCATTTCAACAGAAATACATGAATTTGTTAAATAATAAGAAATCCATTTGAAGCCTTTTAAGAAAGATATTGAACTTACATTTATTGAAATATGGTAGTTAGTATACCCAGATTTGCCAGGGAATTATGGATGAGAACTTATGAAATACTTCAAGAAGCTTATTTATGTTGAAAATTGTCCCAGACTACAAAGTCTTGTCTTGTTCTGTGTTCCTGTTTTGCCAAAGGCAAATCAGTTTTTTAACATAGATGGGAGGCATCCTGACCTATAATACAAATTGGTATCTTTAGTAAAAAGTCTTACCTTAAGCTACAAAGCTATTTGATAACTAAATCTAGATAAGTAGCTTTAAAATGTGGGAGTAATGTTTGGGATAATGATTAGCTCCACCGTATTATGATTGTGTTGCTAAATGCCTGCATGAGTACAAGAAACATAGGCTGGGGACAGGCATATTATGATGCTTTAGGGAACAATGATTTCTAAGAAGATGATATACTATTTTTCTTATTGCATAATTTTTCTGTAAGTCCTGATATTTCAAATGAAAGTAGGAGGTGTGCGTGTGTGTGTGTCTGTGTGTGTGTGTGTGTGTGTAGTATGAGAGAGGTTGATTTTATTAGTCTAAGACATGAAGTTTTTGTTTGTTTTCAACATTTCTGATGTTTAGTTTTCCCTTAATATCAATGTGTCCATTAAATTTGATAGCATTTTTTGTCACCATGAAAAGCCATCCTGGTGCATGTTATAGTCAACGGCGTCATAGAATGGAGTAAATGCTTTATATATAATATCAATGGCCACTCAATATTATATATAAATATCTCATATAAGATTATATATGTATATATGTGTATATTTCCTTCCTGTGTACTTGAATTGAAGTAACTTTATTTTCTAACCTTATTTTATAGCACCAAATAGGAATTTAGTGGTGGAGGAAACGGAAACCCTCAACTCAGTCAAGGAATCCAAGCCAGTTACATTAGAAACGTATACACGGGAGAAGGAAGAAGCAGTGGAGAAAGATGAGGTTCCCCAACATAGGGATGCTGATACACCAGAAGAAAAAGGGGATGCAACACTGTGGGAAAAAGCAGGTGTTAATGAGGTTCCCCTGGGGGAGTGGAATCCAAAAGCAGAACAACTAGAGTTAGTGGAACAATTTACAGAGGAAAGAGCGATCCCTCAGGGCATAGCAAGTGGGGAAGAGGCAGAAGCAGAAGGGGATACAGGGCTGGACGAAGAGGGAAAAGAAGCGGTAAGAGCCTCTGGAGGTCAGAAGGAAGATGAGGCTCCCAAAGAGCAGACTTTGATGCAGGCAGTGCTGGAGACAGAGAAGGCAGCTTCTGAGGAGGAATGGGGTTCAGTGCTTGCAAGCAAGGCCTCAGCTCAGAATTCACAGTGTATTCAGGAGGCAGCAGCCCTGAGAGAGGCTGTGACGCCAAAGGGAGAGGCTGAGAGAGGGGTAGCTGTGAGTGAAGAAGGGTCTGAAAAGCCAGATGCGGAGGACAGTGCAGAGGAAGCATCCACAGATCTAGAGGACATGGGACCCGAGGAAGACTCTGCATTTTCGAGAGAGGATGGTTCAGAAGAGGCAATACTTAAGGGAGAGGAACCAGCCGAAGAGAGGAAGGCAGTTATGGGAACAGAAACACCTTTGAGCTCCTCAGCTTCTGAGAAGGCTGAGGCAACCCAGATGGGGGTTTCAGACAGTCCAGAAGCTGTAGAAAGGGAGCAGGTTATGACTGAGGTAGAATCTAATAAGGAAGATGATAGGAAAGAAATATCACCTGAGGAATTCTATGCAGCAAGAGAGAGGACGAAAGCTGAGAGGCCAAAAACACCTCTCGGGGAAACTGAATCTGAGAGAGAAGAGGTGAAAAGGGCAAATGCACTTCAGGATGAAGACATTTTAGAAGAAGGGCAAAAGTTTAAAGGGGGAGAAGGGGAAACTATGAAGGAAGAAAGACCTGAGGAAGAGACACGAGGCCCCCAAAATGAAAAGCAATGTGATGTTGAGAATGAAGCACCCATGGAGGCATCTGAATTGATCGAAGACACAAGGCTGCAAGAAGAAGATTCACTGAGAGAGATGGCAGTGACCATGTCTGAAACAGCACCTGGATTTGAAAAGTCACTGGAAAACATAATAGCTCTGAGGAATGAGAGAGGAGGGGAAAAACTGAGAGAAGCTGGAGACATGGAGCACAAAGGCAGAGCAGAGCCAATCTGTGGAGAGAACGATAATGTAGCTTCCTCTGAGCAGGATGAGGGGCCGAGTCCTGAGGGAGAGGGTCCAGTAGGAGCTTCTGAAAGTAACCCAGTAAGAAAGGTGCAGGCAGCTGAGGCGATGACCACAGTGGCAGGCAAGGCCCAGGAGTGTGCAGCCAAAGATAAAGATGGCCTTGCAGGGCTGGAAAGGAAGGATAAAGAAGGGTCTTCACAAGGGCGACAAGAAGTGGGGGGCATGGCAATGACACAAGAAGATGTTCCTGAGGGATATTCCATGACGGCAGAAAAGTTGAGTGGAAAAGTGATGAATAAGGATCCAGAAGAAGAGGAGGATAAAGGGTGCACTCTGGGGACAGGAGTGATGAGGAATGGAGACACAGAAGGGAATGGGAGTTTGCAAGGAGGAGCAGTGGCGGCTGAGGAAGATGTGCATCAAGAAGGAGGAGCAGCAGAAATGGCTGAGAAGAGAAAGGTGTTGGCAGATTCAAAGACAGCTGAGGGGAAAACAGAAGCAAATACAGCCTCTAACTTTTCAGATGTTGCTGGTGAGGAAATTTGGCACAAAGCAGATGAGTTACTAAGAAAAACAGCAGCTGCAGAGAAGGTGGTGGTAGAGGAAATAGCACTGAGCGGGGAGGAGGTGCCAGCAGTGGAGGAGGCGACAGTGACTAGGGCATCAGGAACCAGAGTGAGGACTCCACAAGAACCTTCAGACCTGGAAGGGAAAGCCCCACAGCTAGGCCGGGATCAAAAAGGAGAGGAAGCTGACACCACTCAGCAGGCAGAGTTAGTAGGGGAGGATGCAGGGGTGGGGAGCTGTGTTGGAGGACAGGAGTCAGGCCAGCCTGAAAAATTCAGACTGAGATTATCCCAAGACAGAGAGTCAGGGCCAAATAGAGAGAGTCCACAGGACATGGAGACGCTTCCTGTAAAACCTGATTGCACTGAAACGCAAGAGAAGCAAGAGCCTACAACGCAAATAGAAAGTGAGAACACAGATGTTTCCGTGAGCGACGTGAAGGGCTGAGACTTCAAGGCAGATGGTGAGTGTAAGCCTGTTCTCAATATTGACAGGATTAAACAGATACCCCACCTGGGGCCCCCTTCACTTTGGGATGGCTCTTCCTTTTATCAGTCCTTGCATACACATATACACGCACACAGGCTTCAGTTCTGCCCTGCTTAACACCCAGCCCATCAGGACTGAGCTGAATGAGATGGAGGTGGAGTCAAAGCACATACAAAGACTCACTTCTATGCCCCTTACAACTCTAAATCACATCATCTGTCTTTGCAAGCATAGCTCTCTGAAGTAGGGAGAGTCATGGCTCTTATAGGGCCCCAAAGATGAAATACAGAGGACAATGTGCCACAGGGACACACCACAGAAGGAAAGAAGCAAATTCTATTTCAGAATTCACTTCCCTTTGAGTGTTTAAAGGAATGGCTATTTTTACTTACCTTTAAAATGGCTCTATGACTTCATTTCTTTAGTTTTGTGACATTTAATATATACACACACACACACACACACACACAAACACACACATATATATATAAACACATATATATATACACACATATATATGCATACATATATAGCCATAAATATATAAAATATATTAAAATTATAAAAAATACAAAATACATGTTTATATGTAAAACATTGAAGATTGTAACAAAAGACCAAAATTATTTTTAACATTTCCTTATATTCTTAATATTTCCTTGATGCCTTCACATTCTCAGTGCCTAGGCTCTACTGTCCTGAGTGATTTTATTCATAGTTCTACTATCCTTTTTACTATTTTTCAGGATATTTTGAAGATGTCTTCTGGAAGACTTAAAGAGTGGAGAAAGATTCACCCAAGCATCTTGCCAGGACTTTAGATTTTATTTAAGAAAAAATTCTGCTTGTCTGAACTGGTTCTGAGTCTGTCAGTGCTGGTCAGTAGCACAGTGACCATCTTGAGAATAGCTGACCCATCTGTAGGACCCTCCTCACAGGCACTGGGTTCTTCATGGAGGGCTGTGAGGTTGTTACGTGTTCAACATAGCTAACATGTCTCTATTCAAATCAAATTGGTAGTTTTCAAATGCTTGACTTTAATCAAAGATCACCTCAACGGCCCAGTCCTAACATCCAGGGTTTGTTTAAATTCATTTTTATTTATAATCAAACATAGTTCTAGTATCACACATGAGAGTTTTACTTAAAATCTATGGCTTGAGGCTTTAATGAATTGGTCTGTGAAAATGAGCTCTAAAGGTCGTTTCATGTACACTCAATATTAAAAATTGCTTCACATCTGTAAAATGACCCCATGGCATGTATAGTCACTTAGAAATAGTCATTCTTTCTATTTACATCAGAAGAGTAATTTAAAGTAGAAATCTTATTTCAAAGTGCCCTTTGTTTTTTGTGTGTGTTTCTGTAGTTTTGCTTTCTGAGGTAGACTAGTAAATGCTTGTGACATTTCAGCCCTGGGGCCTTATTTGTGGGGCTGCTCAAATTTTAATCAGAGTAGTAAATAATTTAGCTGAGTGAAATGAGTAACAATAATTATAGCAGGTAAACATTGCACATCAGCACATATACGAACATTCTAGACTCTTTTGTTGATGTCATTCAATGGAAAATAAATGTGGGTTAAATTAGTGTGCTCCTCACCTTCCTGAGTTCTGTTATTTCAAACCTGTGAACTAACTTTGGAGTGCATTGTAAATCAACAGTCACAATTGCTGTCTAAATTACTCCCTGATATTATTAGAAATAGTTGTGCATCATTGTGCCTACTGAGGATTTTGATTTCCTCGAAGACATCTTTGTTCATGCACCTGTAGTCCAAAGGGCACATTGGTTTGGCTATCTTTGCTCCACGTGAGAAGGTGAAAGAATATTTCCTAAAGCAGTGATTCCCCAGCTGGACTACACTTTAGACTTTCATGGGACGTTTTCATGAATGCATGAGTGATTCAACCCCTGGTCTCACCCCAAAGACTCAGATTTAATTAGTTTTAGATGGGTGTAGGTATCAGGTGTTTTTGTTTGTTTGTTTGTTTGTTTTTAATTCAGTTGATTTTACTATGTAGGCAAAACTGAGAGCTCTTGTTCTAGATAATCAATGTAATCCATGCCAACTGCACAACAGTGGTTCCCAAAATGTGGGCTCCTCATGGGAATATCAGCACCACTTGGAACTGTACCAAATACTAATTCCTGCCCTCATCTTGTACCTATTAAATTGGAAACTCTGTGGGTGGGGCCTAGCAATTGTTTTACCAAGCCCTCCAGGTAATTCTGATGTACTCTAAAGTCTGCAAACTGCTGCTATGGACTATTGATTATATCGAGGATTAGTCTCAGTTGGAAGATAGATTGCAGAAACCCTGTGAACTTTCTTTGTCTCTCTCTGTCATTCTCTTTCTTTTTTTGTTTCTCTGTCTTTCTATTTTTTCTTCTTTCTCTAGGATGAATTCAACTTTAAACTCGTTTTTATGATGATCGTACTGAGGTGTCTATGAAGTCCCTCAGCCCCACCCCCTATTGAGGATGAGTGTCACTCATGGTACATTGTAGATCTCCGTTGTTTTATGAGGGGATTTCATCTACATTATATCCAATTTCATTTATTACTGAGCACATTACTGTGGAGCTCTATAGTATTTGTTCCTCGATTTCAACTTCAGTTCTACAGAGCACTTTGAATATGTATCACTTTATGAGAAAGATTGTAAACTTGTTAATTCTGTTGAAGCAGGAGTCTTGTACATGTGTTAAATGGAAATTGCACTGGATTATTTTTATATTTAACACATTCCGTTGAAACATTCTGTAACATGATTCTACAGTCTGCATGTGGGTTTAACTGTGAAACTCAGTGTTGTGATATTTTGACTAATTGAATTCTTTCTCTGCAAATATGATGTTGATAAAATTATTTATATGTTCAACTGAACTGATTTTTTCTTAGTTTCGTTATTAAGAAGCATAAATAAACCATATGTTTACGGATAATACATGTGAATCGTTCTTTGTATATAATACTAAATTGTAAAACTCTTCTTTGTCCTTTCTTTACAAAATTTAAACTCCGTAGATCAGAGCAGAGAGAATGTTTCATTGAGCTGTATTTTTGAATATATGTGTTTATACTGACTGTCTGCATTTATACATACCTTTCACATACATAAGATAATACCGAAGAAAATTATTATCACTATTTCATAGATAAGTAAATAGAAGCTTAATAAGGTTAAGTGACTTGCTTAAAATCATGGTCATGTTAGGTCTTCTTACTCCAAACTCTATTTTTATCTTACATACTATCCTGTAGGAAGAGATATATAAATACTAAGATACTATATGTGAACCTCTACATATTTTTGTTTATTTGTAGAAGGAAGGAAAAAACCTAAAAGAGTAAAAACAAGATTGAGTTTGAGAGTGACTTTAAATGAGTCTAGCTATATTTATTCCCTGCTCCCTTGAATCTCTTGCTGCTGGCCATGGTGACAGGGAACTTCTTTTAAATGACATAGTGAGGTAGTATTGAAGGGGAAAGGTTAAATCTTACTAATACATCTGGTATTAGCAAGAAGGGAGTGATATTTCTAGGCATTGTCAGTAAAAGAATACAGTAAATTATTGAAATAATACAAGAGAGAAATAGACAACCAAAGTAAAGGTGGGCAGAATTAGGCCATTTGAATTTCTTTAGTTAAGTCTTTTCTATGGCTTTATAAACTATTGTGTTGTAAATTTAAAGTATAGTTGAGTTTAACACTCTTAAGGTTAATAATTTGCCACAGTTATTGCCCTTGGAAAATGATTGTTTAGGAAAAGAAAGCCTTAAGAAAATTCATCTATTAAATGAAATATTGCAACAGCTTCAAGGACAGCTCAGGAAAGGCCATTTCTGACCTTGAGTAATATTTACTTCCTGTCTTCTATAACACCTGATTGCAGCATTTAAAAGTAGTTGCCTGTCAGCATGGCCAGCAGCAAGAGGTACAAAAGAACCGGGAGTAAATACATCTAGAAATATTTAAAAGTTGCTCTCAGACTCATCTTTCCTTTTTTCTTAAGTTTTTTCTTTCCCTCTATCCTGCCATCCCCTATGACAGAAAAACTATGCTCTTCAAAATAATGAGAAATATAAACTATGTGAGACAAAATGCAAGATATTTGAGAATGCACATTCATTATAAAATTTCTTCCTGAAGTTTCAGACTGTTTAATAATCTGTGCAACCCTTACAATATTTTGTAATGATGCAAGATCTTCATTTTTTTTATTAGAGAAATAATGCATACAGAAAATTCCTGGGACAGAAAAATTGGTGCCAAAGTCTATGAACCAGCTCTCTGCCTCCTTTGTCAACTGTTTCTCAGTCTTTATAAAATTAGTAATAATACGAAACAGAGGCCTTCAAGTTGGTGTGGGTATACCTCCGATGGGAAACAAAACTTTTCGAGGGATTCCCTGGCATGGCTGCTTTGCAGGTGTTGAACCTCTATATGTACTTTTGTGATAAAATGGACCTGAGAACTAGCCTGTACTCAAGGTCTTCCCTTTGCCAGTGCCCACTCTCTCTTCACAACAGAGGCTAACTCTTCATTGATTTGCCAGTTTTACTGTGTGGTCTCTGGGATGTCACAAATGACAAAGCAACGATTTGAAATACACTGTAGGTATTGAGAAAAGGAATGACCTTAATGACTAGTTAACAAATACTCTGCAAGTCAAGTGGTTTTCAATTTTTTGTTTTCAAAAAAACTAAATGAGAACCTAATTAAATTGCCACTGATACGCCATTATAATAATTTTTGGTATTTTATCGGTCTGTGATTTTTGGTAAATCATTCAGAAGCAATTCAGAGAACATTTGCAGTACAATGCAACCAAAGCATTTCTGTTCCCATCTATGTATGTGAAATGCACAAATACTATATTTGTACATCTATACAAATAAAAGAGAAAATGGAATAGAACTAATATTGGACACTCATTTAGCAGTAAATAATATTCGTATACAGGTACACAAGCTAATTAAAATATAAATCATTATCTTATGATCTGCATTTCTACTTTTACTTTTTATGTGTAACATTATCAAAATTTGTAATACATGTATGTTGTTTTGATCAAATACATGTTACCAATTATTGCAACGATAGCTCAGCCTAGAAGAAATTTAATGCATAGAACCCTATGTTCATAAGAAATTTCTAAAATTCAATTTTAATTTATATAACATAGTTGCAGAGAAGTGTGACAAAGGTTAATCAAAAAAGATTTTCAAGCATAAAAATATACTACAATAGGGTAAAAATATGTGGGCAATGTGGAATGAAAATGAAGGTTTTTATTAAGAAAAAATAACATGAGATTTCCTAATGCAAAGAGCTTAGTCATATACTTTTGAAAATGGTTCTTTTAGGTCAAGTTCCCAGGGAAACATTCCAGAACAGAAGTTTGTATGCAGAAAATTTATTGGGGCATGCTCTTGGGAATAATACTGTGGGAGAGTGAGGGAAACAGAAATGGATCCAGAGGAAAAATGGGCTCTGATGAAATCACCACAGGGCTGCAGCCTGTCCCACGGGAACTCTGGATGGCAGAATGTGGTGAGGGAGCTAGTTCTCTGTGTCCCCACAGTAGATGAGTCACTGATGTTGGCTGCCTCTCCAGGATGGAGCATAATCTTTAACTAGATAGCTCCCTTCAGTCAAAAATACTTCCTGTGCAGAGACTCAGAGGTGAGCCAGGAGTAGACCTCATTCAGGGCTGCCAGGGAATGGAGGCTTTGTCTGTGAAGGAGGTATATGGATGGCACCCCACCACATGCATAGTACGTGGATAAAGGGGATATCAAATCACGATGCCATTTTGATTTCTTTGGACATGTTTAAGGAAGAGATGTAACCATTTTATTTTAAAATATCCCATTTTATAACATGCTAGAAATTACACCTTTAACTATTATTTAAACATATATGAAAATTTGAAAATGTCAGTAAAAAATGTATGGGGGTGGTAATGATAGTTTTTCAAAGCTATGGTATGTGATCAAAAATATTTGAAGAGCACTGATGTAATAGACAAGGTGAATAGCAGAGGGCTGCATTTCTCAAGCTACAAGGCATGGATGGCAGCCATCACAAAGTGAGTTGCTAACACGTTGATTAATGTGTAAAGTTTGTTCTGGATACACAGTACTAAAGTGATATCTGTCAGAGAAGTAAATGAGTGCATCATGTAGCTTGGTGCTGCTACCAGGAAGAAATTAGAGCCTTAGTGTAATATCTAGCTATTCCCAGGGAAGGAAGGGCACCCCTTGAATGTGTTTGAGTATACAGCCAGGGCAGTTAAACGTTGTACTCAAACAGAAAGTCAGTGCTAAAGAGCAAGAGTCAGAAAAGTCTTTATATAAAGAACCAGGTAGCACACATTTTAGGTTTGTGGGACATATAGGTGTAACTACTCAATTCTGCCATTTTAGGGTGAAAGCAGTCATAGACAATACAAACGAATGTGGTTATGTTCCAATAAAACTTTATTTACCAAACAAGGTGGAGTGCCAGATTAGTCTTAAGGAGTGCAGTTCACCAACCTGTGCTAAAAAGCAATGAATTGTTCTGTAATTATATAGACTAATCCTCACTGCCCACCCCCACCCCCCAATATACCATAGAAATTTTAGTTCTCAAAAATATGCCTTAGTCAGAAAAGTTTGGAAACAACTAGCACAGGGAACTAATTTCCCTTTAACTCCTTGGTGGAATGGGTGATCTATTAGAATCTTTCTCTTTTTTAAGACTATTATTAAATCTTAGCCAGGTTTTTAATCCCTCTTTCTCCATCTTCACTGGTACATCTGTTAGAATGCAAATGTGAGATGTTGTGAAGATGGAAAAAAAGAACTGTAGAATTCTGACAATTGCATTTCATGTAACACAAGCTGATTTGTTCTTCGGTAGAATGTCAGCTCCATGAAGAAGAGATTTGATCTGTTCTGGCCCAAGTGCAATTCCTTGTGTTAAGAACAGTGTCTGACACATGGCATGTGCTCAATTAATATCTGGTAAATGAATGACTAAATGAACTAAAATGCAGACTGAGACAATGTTATATGTTCTGAAATTTTTGAAGCCTAATTTTGATTGCAGTTGATAGGATATAGGGAGTATATGATATTTTCATAAAATATTATTTTATAAACTATATTTTCCTAAAATATTAGAGATAATAGGGACACTAGAGATTAAAGATTCTACCAGTCCTTTTTTGAATATCAGACTGAGAAAGGAGAGGTCCAGAAGTCTGAGGAAAGAGCATACATTGTTAGGGACAAAATGGGATGAGAACAGTTACCTCCAGAGCTTATTTCACTTCACAGTGGTGCCTTGTAGTCAGATATTCTTTTGAGAAACACAGAATCCTAATTTCCAATCAAATTCATTCTCTAAAACTTGGTGGGTTAGGGTGTTGGGGTGTTGGGGTGGTGGTTAAAGAATGGCTAATTTAGTTCTTGCTTTACAAACACTGAAATGCAAGATTTCAAATGTTGTGTAAGGGAAACACTTCCGTTGGCCTGATTACAGATGTCTCAGAGGTCTGTCATTGCCTGCTTATAATCCCCAGTGAGAATGAAAAGGTTTATAGCTAGAGACAGCAGAAATCCCACATTCTAGTTATTTCATGTGCGCACACAAGCGCACACACACACACCTGCTATTGATTAAAAAAAAAAATCTCTCCCCGCTAAACTAATTATAAGGTTAGTGGCTCCCAACTTAAGCAGAACTCGCCAGTAGAATTCATCAAATTACAAACCTACCTAAGCATATACAAATTGGCTTAACAAACTCAAATCTAAATCACCAGTTCTCAATTTGGGCTGCATGTTGGAATTCTCCAGGGGAGAATTTTTAAATCTCTAGAGGTGACAGTTGGGCAACAGGACTTTAAAAAAATCTCCCCAAATTATTAATATATGCAGCCAACATTTTACACCACAGATTACAAGTCTAAACAACTACTGATTTCAAAAGGTAAACCATAAATGTGATTTCAGAAACCTAATTGAAATCGGTACAATATAATCTAACACATTATACTTTTACTATTTTACTCATTTTATTCTTTTACTCCTTTACTCATTAAGCCTCACAATGCTATGAGGAAGGTGTTATTAGCTCCATTTTATAGATGATGAAACTGAGACAAAAAAGATGAAGAAATATATTCAGGTCACAGAGCTAGGAAGTATCACAGCTGAGATTCAACCCAGAAAAAAATGGCTTTATCTGCAGCAGGAGTTCGCAAAGTTTAGCTTGCATTAGAGTCACCTGGAGGGCCTGTTAAATTAGAATTTTGCTGGGTGCATCTCCCAGAGTTTTAGATTCATTAGGGCCAGAGGCACCTGAGAATTTGCATTCTTAACATTCCCAGCATGATGTTGTTGTTGGACCAGACTTTGAGATCCTAGAGTTCAAACTGTTGTTAGAGCCCACCAGGTGATACCAGTGCATACTAAAGTGTGAGAATCAGAATTCTCAAAGCTTCTCAGCCTGGGCTATGCATTAGAATCCACTGGGGAGCTTTAAAAAAACCCTCGATGTCAGGCTGCATCCTAGATATTAGAATATCTGAGAATATGGCCAGGTACCAGTCTTTTTTAAAGCCCCCCAAGCAGCCAGCTCAGGCATAGGATCACTACTTTAGCGTCTACTTTCTTAGTGGAAACATTACATCCTGCCTTCCATGTAGAGATGAAGGCTTCCAATGCACAATACTACTACAATTTCAAGAATAATGCTGGAATCATTGTTCTGTAACCCAAGAGACAGTATTCAAGTCATACCACATTAAACAGTTTACAAGGTGCTTATAAATGTCCTCCCCTTTACCACTGAGGCCTTTTCTAGAGGGGAATGATTCTCCCTCCACAGTTAGATTCTGTTGGTTTCAAGTCTTAATCTCTATTTGCAAACTGTAAGATCTGTGAAGCTGAGTCCTGGTCAATTTGTAGCTGATTTAACTTCTGGACAGCCATTATATGTTAAGTGCTGCTTCTCAGTAGGAGAGCCTGTACTCATAGCAATTTCTAGCCCAGGTGTCTCCTAAAGCTTGGTGTAAAATGGTTGTGCACCCTGACTTACTCCAGCCAAGGGGTCTCTTCTAAACTGAGCACTTCTAAATGGTATAACTAGCTCCATACTTGTCCAGTCCACACCTGAAAAACAAGTGCCTCAGCTGATCCTAAGGGGGTTGGAAAGGGCAAAATCAGTGTATGTTCACCTTGCCTCCCAATAGTTATGTCCAGGGAAAATCAGAGTATAATAAATAAGCATGGTTTGAAGAAAACCAATGATAAGAAAAATAAATTAGATAAATGTGGCCTGAGGAAAGAGATGGAAAGGGACAGAGGGAGCCTTGATTATATCTTGTTGGTATATAACGCAGTTTCCACATATAGGTTATCATCATACATACCTTGCATTGCTCTCATGAAGTAGAATCTAGGAAGATACAGAAGAAGCTAGGGCAGGCGTTTTAATTCTTATTTTACAGATGAGCAAAAAAGCTTTGAGATTCCCCACCTCCCCTTTTTGTTCCTAAATGTTACATTCTGTGTAATTTCTTCAGAGCTACCTGCCAATTCTCTTTTTCTTTATCTGTGTCTAATCTTCTGTTTAATGTATCTGATGCAGGACAGGGTAAATTTCCCTGAGTTGTGGGGGAAACTAAGCCTTGCACTGAGAGAAGGAGGGGGTCCTTTGGTAGAGAGTATAGAAAGAACTCAACACACACACCAGAGTTAGAGTCAAAGGAAAGTTTATTAGAAAGGGGGTAGCATTCCACAGACAGAATGTGGTCTCCTCTCAGAGGCAGAAAGTGAGAGGAACCCTGAGTGTTAAGGGAATTCAGTTTATATATCATTCCTTAGTTCTTGTGGTTTATATTTTAAAGATTTTGTTACCCATTTCCTTTGATATAGACATACAGTGAGGAAGGGGAAGAGTATGTAATGCGAAAAGGTAAGAATATGTAGAGTGTGAAAGGCCTGCTGGCAGCTCCCAGCCTTTAATCCATAGGTTTCCCATGGTTTTAGCCATAAGGAATGGATGATTTTATTTTGTGGAGGGCAGCCACTTAAGGACTCTATTTTTCCTGTTTCCCCTTCACAGATGTGGGGAATGGGTTGTTAGCAACCCCAGCAAAAAATCCTTTATTCTGCAGGTGTCCTCCTGGCCTGGCTGCAGGGCTGGTCAGCACATTGCAGTCTCTGAATGTAGCTTAATTTAACATTTTCAATTCTCTTGCCTCCTTCCTACATTTTATCCATCAAGCTTTTGCATTCGACAATTTTATTTTTTATTTCTTAAAGTTGTATTTAGTAATCCAAATTTACCTATTCATTTTTGATAATCTCGTGCTGCTCGCTAATTTTTTTCCTACCTTATGTCATTTTGGTTTTAAAATTCCTTTACGTATTTTATATGTAGTTATTTCCTACTTTAAAACTGATTCTTCTCATGTTGGTGTCCTTGGTGGTCTAAATCGGTCATTTGTTATGTATGCTGACTTTCATTCATGGTGGTTTATTTCTAATTTCTTTGTAAGTATTGAGTTAATCTTAATTTCTGAAAAATCCTTTCAAGGTCCGGTTTAACGTGCTGATCTTTAATAAATCTTCCCATTTAACTCAAGGCTTACTCTCCTGCTTCAGTCCTAACATTCCATTGCCCTAAGGGCTATCTTGCTTTCCCCTTGTGCTTACTGAGGATTTTGAGCTCACTTAAAAAGCAAAACAAAACAGATACAAAAGAAACTTTTCTTATTCCCCGAAAGTTCAGCAATAAAATAAAAAATTTAAGTTTTATGCAGAATCTACTTATACTGTGGTGGGAAGACTATTCAATGTATTAAGTCCCTGCCTTACAAAAGGCAGACTTCTGACATAATCTTTAAAATATTTACATAATTTAATTGTAAACTAAGAGAATATATATTTTTTTCAAATATAAGTACAAGTTCCTCAAAATAAGGTTTGTCTTGACTGTGAAGATACTAACAATGAGACTAAATTTTTCCACAATTCAAGCTTCTTAGATGATGGTGTTTAGCACAATTGTCTTAAAATGGCTGTAAAGAGATTTTAAAATTGCAGTGCTTTTATTATTGGCACTTAACATTGTAATGCTACTTTTAGTGGCATTTAAAATTGTAGTGCTCTTGTTAGTGGTATTTCTTCCCTCATTTCAACTCCAAGAGTTCACAACTGGGTCAAGGAAACAAACAGGTTGCATGAAACTTTAGGGTAGAGGAGTAAAGAATTTAAGTACTCTATTTTCTGAGTACCTCATTTTTCAGTTCTTTCACTTTCTTATAACTTGTCCACTGTGTCTGGTAAATAAGGTGGACGCTAGGGCCTCCTACTTAGAGGTGAGTAACAGGTGCCTTTAAAAGGAGGAACCAATGTCAGTTTCTGGGTTTTAATATTGCACTATAGTTATGCATATAGTTATGCAAGATGTTGCACTGGGGGAAACTGGGTGACGAATATACAGGACCTCTCTGGGTACTTTTGCAAATTCCTATGAATTGTTCATTATCAACTAAAAAGTTTAGAAACCATATTATAGTGGAAACTGGGGTAAGGCCTAGTGGGCGGGGTGGGGCGTGGTATGAAGGAGAACAGCTTGCCTGTCCCTAAACAGGCCTTTAGAAGTGTTGGGAAAGGGACCCTGTGGCACACTCACGGTTTGTCCTAGTTCCCCAGTGCCCTAACGAAGGGAACAAAAACATTCATTTGCCCTCTGTGCACTCTGTGACGAGATCCCAGAGTGACGCAGCAGGGTGACAGGCAGCTGTCTGAAGGTGCAGGAAACCAGTCATCTTCTCCTTGGAGACACAAATAATGGCTCCCTTTAAATGCATGGTGTTATGCTGATAGTTATTTAATGCCATATTTACAAATAAACACTATAAATTAACACCACAGGAAAAATGAACACCATGAAGCCTATAAACATAAGAAAAAACATGACTTTTAAGGTAGATCACTTAAAATTATAAGGGAAAAAAGGACTAAGAACACTAAGAATATTTGTGATTATTTGTAAACACTTCTGTTGTAGTATGGCATTGATTAATTGCAATATATGCTTATATTATGGAAAATCATTTTTGATACAGTAGTAAGACATTTGACAGAAAAATTGCAAATAAGGAGATGTCTCTCTATGATTCCTGAGCTGTATTAATATTTTATTTTATTTTGTTTTTATTTTTATTTTTAAAAATTTTCTATTTAGTTTCAAGTACACAGCACATTGGCCAGACATCTACATAGCTCACAAAACTATCCCCCCAATTGCATGCCCACCACTCAGCCAACATACCAATGCTAACCGCATTCCCCATGCCATGCTCCCCATTCCCACAACCATTCACCAACCACCAATCCGCACTTCTCTAGCCCTTCACCCCACCCTCTCAGTCCCCAAAACCCCCCTCCGTTCTGTCTGACACCAAACTGTCCACTATATTTGCGAGTCTGTCCATGATTACTTTGTTCCCTTTATTCCTTAGATTCAGCCTATAAGTGAAATCATACAGTGTTTATCTTTCTCCGTCTGACTCAACCATCAAAGCAACATCTTCCATACCCTTCTTTTTCACTTGTAGGTGTCTTGCCTTCCCATCCCTTCAGCCACTCTATCCTCTGGTCAGAGCACCTAACTTTTTTCCATTTAAGGTACCCATCTATAGGAATGCAGTTGTCACCATTCTTCATTCCCATTTTTGATACATGTTTTTTCTTCTTAAAGAAATCCTTACAATATTTCCTGTAATACTGGCTTGGTGGTGATAAATTCCCTTAGCTTATTTTTATCCAGGAAGCTCCTTATCTGTCCTTCAACTCTAAATGATAGTTTTGCTGGATAAATTATTCTTGGTTGTCGATTCTGGTTTGTATTAATATTTTAAATCAGTTAACAGCTTAATGGATAGAATAAGGAAAAGGAACAAACTAATTTAGCTTCAGTAAGCAACTTGAGCAGTTTTCCACTACTCACTATTTTACATTTTGCAGAATTTTTACTTATATTAATAACTTATTACTTCTATTAAACATGCATTTTCCCTAAAGTCTCATGTTTCTTCAGTGGAGACCAATTAACTGGGACAGTCTTTTCTTAGCTAGCCAATTATTTTAATTACTAGAATTTTAAAAAATGTGCTTGCTTTGCATAGATTTGACCAGTTGAACTTGCCCTCAAAATGTATTGACTTTGTATTCCAGGAGATGGAAAGTTTTTGGTGACTATGTAGATGCCAAAAAACTTTTAGACATTTGGGGTTCTGCAGAGCTGTAGACTAGAAACCTCAATCCTGTGCCATTACTCCATTGCTTTTCATCCTCATCTTTACTTTCAGCTTGGTGCCTTTCCAATCCAGCAGTTCTTTGTTCATTTTTCATCCAGTTTCTTTGTTCTTTTTGTCAAGAACTATGATTTGAAAGATGGCCAGGAAATTATACCGTAACTAAGGAGGGGCTACAATGTGGTAAGCGGGACTCTACTAAACACTTCAGGATTTGCTTCCTTATTCTTTTGGGACTGGTCTGGGAAAAAAAAAATGAACCCATATTCAATGAGCATTGAAGAGCTAAAAGCAAAAGCAATGAAGGAGCACTTCGTTCATTAGACCTCCAAAGAGGGGAGGTACGCTTAAACTGAAAGAAAAGAAACATTCATGTAAATGACAGAACTTTCTGAAAGGCAAGTAAAAAGTCATTTCTAATTTGCATAGACACTGAACCTGTAACTAAGAAGGAAAAGGAAAAGGAAAAGGAATACCAGTAATGACAAGAAGACTAAGTGGGAATATAATATTTAAAGTAGGAACATGAGTAAGCAGATTAGTAGGATGAAAGAAATAACAAAAATGAAAAAGGGAGAGAAAAAAATCAGCTGATAGAAATTTAGAGCAAAGGTAGCAAATTCCTAGTTAACAGTATTAATTTTGCTTGGAATAGGGGTACTTACAAAGGGCATGATTGAGCATAGTAGCACTGAGTATTACAGCCCACACAAAACAGACTGTGGAACAGCGTGAAAACAGTGTTAAGTTAATTAAACAAGGAGACCATTAAACTGAAGTAGTTCTAAGACCTCAGCAGCTTAGATAAGCAAATAGAAACCTAAGCCTGTCAATGCCTTAAGGTTAAGAAATCAAAACTTGAGTTCAACCAATCACAAACAGTTAACTAGTCTTTCCCAAATAAGGTAACCCCTTAGGCTATAGCCAATCAAATAATTTATTTGTTTTCCTTCTGTGTCTTCTCTATAAAAATCTTACCTCTAGTTCTTGTCAATAGATTGCTTCTAACAACTTCTAGATTGATTGGTGCTGCGTGATTCAAATACATTTTTACTCAAATAAACTTAAAATTTTTAATATGCTTCAGTTTATCTTTTTAAAAACAAAAATAGGAGACTCAAAAGGAGCCAAAATTACGAGCTCAGCCTAGCAGCCTACTAAAACCCCTTCACTCAATCGTTCATTCATGCTTACTCTTACATTTAATTATTCAATCTCTTATTCCTTCATTCCCCAAACCACTCCTTTCTAAGGAGAAACTAGTGGTCAAAATTCAATTTATTTGTATACTGTCTATCCTACTTTGGTCTCACCAGAAAGCAGAGCCTGAGCAAAAGCTCATATGCTACTACGCCTTTAGTGAAGGCAATCCTCCAGAAGCAAGAAGGAAGAAAGTGGGAGTGAGGATGGAAAGGAGGGAGGACAATACTGAGTTCGATATTGTTTAGTATCAAAGGCAACTGATTGGCAGTCTCACCAAGGGTCTTCTCAAGCTCCAAGAATGACTGTGCCTCTGGTCTCCCATTGGCCAAAGTCCCATTGGAATCTAGAGGTCCACAAGTGTTAACTGCCAGGTTGAGTTGCAAAGGCCTAGAGAAACTAAGGGCCACAGGGGACCTGAGCTCTATGGCAGTGTTCTGGGAGGTTTAGGACAATAGAGACCTGGCCTGACAATAGGCAAGATGTGGTCAGGTTGTACCCACAGGAGATTGGTTACAGTAATGGTGGGTGACTTGATGGCCAATGATACAATTGAGGCCAAGAAGATCTCAGGTGACACCTAAGATGTATCTAATACGTTAGTAATTAACTGTTTATGTTTAATTTAACTGCACTGCAAATCTCATTATAACCTTATCCATGTTGTGTTGTGTGTTTGTGTGTGTGTCTGTATATGTGTGTGTTTATTTATTCATTTATAAAGCCTCAGCCACAAGATCTTAAATCTTAATTTAGGGCTTATTTGTCTTATGAACACTTAAATTTTCTCATGCCACAATCCTTTCATTAGCATCTGGGAAATAAATGATTAGCCCTTGGTGCTTGGTTAATTCCTCTCTCAGTCATGTTATATCAAGCATGGCTGATTATTATGGAAGATTTATCATGTGCCTGACACTGTGATATGTGATAGTCATGCATTATTTTACTTATCACTCCCTATGAGGTTAGAATCATCTCTACTTTGTGGATGGGGAATCTGAAGATCAGAGAAACTAAGTAACATGGCAGTGGAAGATCACAGTGAGAAGGAGAACCAAACCTTCTCCAAGCTTGACTCTAAAGTTCACACCCTTAACCACTACACCAGTGCTTCTCAAAGTGTGGTCTCAGGACATTGATATCTTTTTCCTTAGACAAATTTGAGTTTTGCGAAAGAAAAAAAAAATACTCTGAAAGAAGAACTTGATATTCTTCACTGTGGGTTAATTTTGGAAGTAGTGTTAAGCAGATCATGGATTATCATAAAAACTGAAGGGCAAACTAACATTCAAATTATTTTTTATTGCAGGTGGCTCCATAGTATAGTGATTAGCATGTCTGCTTTACATGCAGAAGGTCCTGGGTTCAGGCCCCAGGTGGAGCCATGGATCATGTGCAGGGCCCTGGGTACACACCACGAGCATGTGGGAAGAGATGCCCCGCCTTCAGAGATCCATTTCTTAAGGGGAAATGGTAACATCCATAGGTCATGGGTGGAAGGGGGCAGGAATTAAAGAGGGGGAAAAATTATTTTTATTGTGTTTTATGGTTTTGCTGGAATCTTACTCTTTCCTGTTGCCTTGAGTAGACAAAAGAAGAGATGGAGGTTAGTAAAATTAGTGAGCTTCAAAACCTTCTTTAAAGATGGTTGACAATAACTTTATTTCTAGACATGAGCCCACTGTTTAAAAGACAGATACTTGAGATAATATTCTTTTTATTTCACTAATTAGACATAAAGCTAAACTGAGAGTGCTTTGGAGATGTGTCCTCATCAGCAGGGCCTGGCACCCGTGGCAGTGTTTTAATTCAAGAAGCCTAATTTAATTAGCACCCTGCCAGTGGGTCGGCTGCTGTGCTGCCTTGGTTCTCTGGCCTGAGGAGAAATGTGCAACCCCTGCTCTTTTTATTTCTAGTTAGCATCATAAAAGGTAGGATATCCAAGGAGGGAGAGGAACTTTGCTTCTCCATCATGTTTTGCATATGGTGCTAATTGAGCTGACAGTCTTGGACCACAGTCTGTTATTGTAGCAGCTGAGCCTTCAGCTGATACCCAATGAAGGAATTGCAAATGTCAAATGGCTCATTTTTGCCCTTGTGACTCTTGAAATATGGAAGGGAATTGATCAAGGGGAGCTCTTCAGTCTGTATGCTCGAATAACTGTAAGCAACACAAAACTAGGCAGAAATAAGGTATTCAAATCCTACTGGTAATGACTACTGCCTTCTATTCTCGTTTCCCTACCCAGCGTGCTAATGAGGAGAGGAAATGTGGAACTCCTTGGCTTCCCTAATTGCTGTGCTTTGCCCTCATAACTTTTTTGTTTCTGCTTATCATCGTGAGAGTCTTGCTTCTGTCAATCATCTCTGGTTCTTTCTGCCTGGAAAATAACAATGTATGTTTTCTGAGCCTTGAGATTATTCCAGCCCCTTCTTTTCCATAATTAAAACAGAGGAAGTGATGATGATGGTTTTCTTGGTTTTACTTGGCAATAATGAGCCATCGCAATCAGGAAAGGTTTGTTTTCCTGATCCCTGAAACTTCTGCTGGGGTAATTCCCAAATTTTCTTTAAGACTGCAGAACTGCAGATTTATTTGCTTTTACCACAATTCTGGGTTGTGAACATTTGCTATTTTTACTTCTTTTCCTCCATCATAACGGAGGCAGTACCACGTAGTGAACAAATCATGGATACTAAGGCAAGACAACCTAGTTTTGAAACCTGGCTCCATTCTACATTAGCTTGGAGTCATCACTTTATTCATTTGAAAAATAAAGAAAAAAATTCTCCCTTTCCAGAGCTATTCAGAGAACTAAGTGAAATAATTTACTTAAACTCATCTAAAACAGTTCCTGCCACACAGTAGGTGCTCAATAAATGTGTTTTCTTTCCATTTTTACTTAGTACCCCCTTGTTTGGAGAATTCTTTCTGGTTCTTTTATTTGATTGAAGTGGTTTGATTTGTCTTCTGATTTTACATCAGGTATAAATAAGAAATTGCTACCTAAGGCTGCTGAATATCCTGTCTCAAAGTGTCTCAGAAGTATAAGCTTGGCAGCTTGTTATTTGCAAAGGTGGGATTTTTAGGCATGTTGATGGTTATTCCACAAGAGAGAAAAAAATGTCCACCCTTCTCATATTCTCCTTTTGTAGCATAGCTCTTTGGCTGCATGATAATGTAACAGTAACAATAAATAAAAACATTTACAACAATACCTGCTATGGTATGCTGAGGACTATACAATGTACATTATATATTTGCAATCCTTACAGTAGCTCTATAAGCTAAATTTTATTATCACCATCTTACTGATAAGAACCTAAAGCTCAGGTTGAGTGACTTGCCCAAGGTCACACAACTACTGTAGAAGATCTGAGTGACTCCAAAGCCAATGCTTATTGTTCAAAGGGGAGAAAGAAAGAAGGAAGGAAGGAAGGAAGGAAGGAAAGAAGGAAGGAAAGAAGGAAGGAAGGAAGGAAGGAAGGAAGGAAGGAAGGAAGGAAGGAAGGAAGGAAAAAAAGAAGAGGATCAAAGAGACAATTATAGAGAGTAAGAAAGAGAGAAATCAGGTCCTTAATTGCAGATGGATTTGTCTAACACTAGCCTTTTTCTCCTACCACTAGTATCTTTTTCTTTTTCTTTTCTTTTTTCTTTTTTTTTTTTTGTCTTTCACAGGGAAATGTCAGCTTTGGAAATAATTTAACCCAAATAATCACTCTGTTGGAATAACTCTCTCCTGGTGCTGCTGTAATTTGGCTTACAATTATAGCTAATTGAACATCTTCAAAGTGAGCTCAGTGCTGCATGCACATGGAAAAAAAAAAATTAACGTGCTAAGCATGCAAAATCATGACCATAGAAGTTCATTTTTACCAGCAGAAAAAGAAAGTAATTAATGAGACATTTTTCAGCAAGGAGGAAAACACACACACACACACACACACACACCCTCATGGTCTTGAGACAAGCTCTAAGATGATCCCTAGGCCCCATTAAAGGTGCAATAACAACAGGGTTTATGAGCTACAGATTGGCATCTGTGAAAAGGTTCCCCTTCTCAGGAATCAAGACACATTAATCTCATTATTTGCAGATACCTGACAAGACGAGCCAGAGGGAAGCAGCAACATAAGGAAATACAGTGTGGAGAGAGGTGACTAATTAAAGAAAAAAAAAGAGCTTGACAAATTTGTTCAAGAAAATCTCCCTCTTTTAAGAGGTGTACTGCAGAGGCCATCAGTCCTTCCTTCTGAATATGACCTCCATTCAATGGGAACCTGGGAAGATGCCTGGTTTACTGGGGCATTGTCCTGATTATACATACATTTGGCATTCCATCTACTGTGAATATTTTAGTTGAAACTAGTATGCATATGTGTATGTGTGTATGTATGTCTTTTTAAATTTTTAACTTTCTAAGGTATTCCTTTAAACTCAACTCATAAAAGGACTAAGGCTCAAAGTATCCCAGGCTGATACTGGCTCATTTCTTCACACAGCTAGAGCAGAGGAGTTGGGGAGTAGTGGCGTGGCAGAGGGTGGGGAAGTGGGCTGCGGAGACAGGTGCTCTTTAACCAGCCTATTTTCTCTCCTGTCTTTGCCAGAAGGCTTTATATCTGCATGGCCACTTCAGGCTCCTTGGTCCTGCTCATTATAAAGCCCCCTGGCAATTTGCTTGGTGGGATAGAGTACCTGTGACTCCAGAACAATTGGGTGAGGAAATAAAAATGCTGGGAAATAAAAAAAAAGATAAATCCCAGAGAAAGTTTTAACTTGTACTGCTGGACTCACATTGGGCTGTCCTCAAGCTATTCAGAGCATGTGGGGGCTTTCAACTTTGCAAATACTAGTCATATAAAAAGACTCAAAAGGGATTTTAGAAGTGGGGCTGCCGTTCTGATAGAAACTGCCCCCAAGAACATATTTTTTAATTGATAGGGGGAGAGGAAAGGATGGAAGAGCTTGCCACAGACATCTAGGGAGCAGTCAGCACTTCTCTTCAGTTCCATTTGTATATGAGTCCGCATGACTCAGGAGGAGAAAGATGTGCTTAAATGCAGCCAGTCAGAGTCAGACTCTGTATTCTTTCCACTGCTCTTCAGGCCCCTAGTTGTCCTCTCAGGATTTAGAGTAGTGGTTTTCACCCTGGGGCAATTTAATCTCCCAGGGCACATTTAGAAACATCCACAGACATTTCTGATTGTCTGACTTAGGGACGCTGTTTACTGGCAACTGGGAAGCTGTTAAACACTGCGTAATGCACAGAACAAACCCCACAAAGAATTATCCCCTCCAACATGTCAATAGTGCTGAGATCTAGAAACCTTGATTTAGAGGATACCCAATCTTCCTTTACTAATTTTATTTCTCTTACTGAGATGAAAGCAGTAATTATCACATGGGATTTTCATGATTTCCTGCCTGATTTTTCCAAGTCTGTATTTCAATGACAAAATTATCTTGTTTAGTGGACTCATTCCTGTCTTCCTGGTTGGAATGAGAATGGAGGGTAGATTTCTCATTTTCTGAAGTCAGTAGCTACCTCTGATATCTTCCCAGTGCACCATGCCAGACCCTGGTATGAATGGCAGGTATGAATGGCAGGTATGCATTTGCAGGCCAGTTTTATAACTGTACAAATAGCATTGATGACACCTTGGTGCTGACAGCAACAGGTTACCCAAGCAGTGCATAGATCACTTGGTATGATGTAGAAAGGAGGTTAAATAATGAAGTACATATTTTTTCAAACTCCTTGATCTGAAGGTCATGACTTCTTTCTACCAATATGTCTGAAAGAAGGTATACTCAGCAGAAGTCTTGTTGTAATGAAATTCACTTCTAAATCAATTTTGTACACCACCAAAGAATCTTTAATCACAGTGCTGGACACTAGAAGTAATTTAATGAGACAAGAAAATTAACAATATTCTAAGAAATCAAACCCATGGCTCTCAAGTACAAGTCCACATAATTCAGTCTAGGAAAACATAATACTTTTAAGTGCCCATCACAAACTTAGGCCCCATCTCCAAGTAAAAATGTAAATTTTTTTTTTGTTTACAAAATTCAAACCAATTTTTCAAATACATTTTGTCTTGGTTCTTTTGCATTTCATTCCTCAGCCACAAAACCAAAGCCCAACTTGGGGCTGGGAATTAAACAGGACCAGTGTAAACAAGCACATTTAAGGAGACATTAGGGGTTAAATATTATAATTGAAAACAAGTCTGCCATGGTCAGAAGTGTTGCTGTCAGACTGGGGGAAAACTCTCCTTAGGTGCATGCAGAATGCTGTCAGCTGCTGTCCTCAAAGCTGCCACTATTCCGGCAAGAATGAAAATGCATCGTACTCATGGGATCAGACACATACCCTGCATGAGAAAAGAAGTTCAGCTGTTACTTACGAGCCTTTCAGTCCATCTCCCTATTTTTCATCACCAGCCTCACCCAGTACAATGCGCAGCTGTCAAGCAGCTTGTCCTGTCTCGTGTGAACACAGAATCTGGACAACAGTTGCTGGCAAGGAGTTGCAAAACAAAAGCAAAATTTTAAGTGAAAACGGAGATATGATATCAGAGGAACATAAAAACGATGGCTGTCTGATTTGGACCCACGCTGGCCGGGTGACACGCTAAGTTTGAAGTAAAGAAGTTTACAGTTCAGGAAGGTGGTATATCATGATGGCTAAAAGCATGGGCTTTCATGTTGGGTAAATCTGGATTTAAACCCTGGCTTCGCTACTTACTGGTCCTGAGATTTTCATTGACTTAACCTTTCTAAGCCTCAATGTCTATTTTCATCTGTAAATGGGAGAAACAGTTGTACTTATTCATAAGGTTGGTGACACACATGAGATAATTAGCACAGTGTCTGACACATAATGAGTGCTAAACAAATGATGGCTTACAAAGGAAGGTAGAGATAAAAGTAGAGAAAAAGAAAAGAGCCATTCTTCATAGCAGGTTGGCTCTAGTTGTTTTTCTCCTCCCTCAAAGCTCAATTTTTAAGTGCACATCAATGCAGAGATCCAAATACCAGTGGCATTTGATGCTCATTGAAGCCATAGCCCTGGGTGCGTGCAGAGAAGGGAGCTAGTGGCTCAGGCTCCAGCCACTCTCTTGGAGAACACGGGACATGTGCAGAGAAGCAGTTACTCTTCCATTCTGAGTAAAGAAGCTGTTCATTGCTTCTGTGAAAATGGGCACATTTGTCAATAGCTATTGCTGTTTATTGCTCCCCTTTGATAGCTGAGTTTTCAGAACTAACTCAGCCATCTACATTTTCATCATGACATCTAGCAATATGCAGTTGGAGAGGCATATTTATTTTCATAAGAAAGGGGTCTGTCAGAATCTCTTAGGCAGCACACAAACTCTCCTGAGAGGAAATGGCACTGCTGCTGGTGTTGCCGACCGTCCTCTCTCTCACGCACCTCTAGTGGGGCTGGTCCTGGTCAGATCTGAGGAAATAGGGGAGGCTGAGAGGAGGGCAAGCAGGATACACATTGCTAAATCCTAATTCTGGATGTGCTTGAATAAAATACTTTTCCTCCATCCTAAAGCAAAAATATTTTCTGTTGCCCAGCCTGAAACTGCAACTTCATTTCAGGCATACAGAGATACTTTAATAAGGTCGTAATCCCTTCATTATTATAATCAAGCTTCTGATGTAGCACATGCGATTTTACTGGCTTATGATCCTCCATGCCTCTCTCTCTACAGGACTCTGTGGAAATCTGACTGTGAGCACACGTCCCTCCAGTGTGAGCAGGCTCTCCTTCAGGAAGGTTTAGCAAAATCAGCAGGGCATGGATGCCGACGTTTATTATTGATGCCATCATTGCCAGAGTTGAAGGGTAGATGTGTTGTATTTCAGTAGCCACTCAACTTAAGAAGGACCTAAGAGAAATCTGACCACAGGCTTTAGGAAAAGACTGAATCATATCTGCACGTTTTGTTACTTTAGGAAAGTGAAAGGTCCCAAATACAGAGAAAATAACTATGCACTTAATTTTATCTCCATTTTCTAGCCCTGCTCTTTGAGGGGTAAGGGGAAGAAGAAAGAGTTCATAAAGTTGCTGTTACAACTGGTTAATGAAATGGAATTCGAGAGCAATTAAAGAGTTCTTTCTTGTATATAATGTGATATTCCTAGTGGGAGATATTAAACACACGTTCTTTGTCCATTGGGATTCTCACTCCATCCAAATCCCCTAATGTTTTCTTCTACCTTTGGTACAGATATGCATAGAAAAACCCATTTTGTACTACTGCATTACTTTGTCTTCTCCATCTTGAGGAATTCTGCTCAAAGTCCTATTCCTTTAAGAAACAGATCATTGAAGTTAAAGAAATGCTTCATCTTGAAACTCCATCATGAAAAGAAAGACTTTTGGTCAAATCACTCATTTCAAAGGGTGCCCTTTGAATATATTTTGTGATTGTACAGTCACATCTGTAAAGGTTTGAGAAAACGATATTATATCTATAAAAAATATAATGATGTGACACTCGAGCACATTTTCCCCTGTTACTGGACTGACCAATTATGTTGTAAAGCTGAAAATAAAAAAGCACTCGGCTGCATTCTAGACACGTATTGGGAGTCAGAAGCACAAAGTTTCCTTTTTTTAATGCTCCAGAGTAGCTTGTCTGCATCTATCCAGAACAATTTTTTTTCTCTCTTTGTTTCTTAAAAGCTTCCTCTGCTGATACTCTGCAGATGAGCTGCCTTGGTGAGGATCCCAAAGCTGAAGGTTTCCAGGCTCTATTGCCACTAAATCAGAGAAGCAGGAACTCATCGTCCAATTTGTTCTTCTTCTAACCCAGTTCTTGTAATAAATCTGATCTCTTTAACTGACATATGTTTTTTTTTTCAGTCCTCCATATTGTCAAAGGAAGTTTCCATGAATAAATGAGCCCACCATGCTAAAGTTCCAATTAAATGTAGAGCCTTTCAGGCTTAGAGGTTGGAAAAAGAACATCACAGACCTAACACATTAATATGCCAGTTAATGATAAGCGCCATTGCCCATCCTCTGGCTTTCTGGGGCCTGTATAGAACCGTTAACTATTTCAAAGACCTTTATTAATTCTTTTTAAAGTAGTCCTATGCAAAATGGATGCCATCAATGATACCCTCATTTCCTGTCCAGCTTTTTGAGGAGAGGATCAGGTTTACACTTTACCCTTGGGTACCTGCTTAAGGGGAAGTATTTCCTTAGCCTGTGATGTAATTGTGGAAACTCATCTCTCATTTTTCTCCTCCTTCCCTACATACCTGTGGTGTGGGGCTCAGAGGCAGTGGGCTCAATAAGGTGACAACGAGGCATTGGAAATGTTACGAGATACAGGAGATTATTTTTATAAGAAGAGTTGTCTTTTTTTTCCAAGTGCGCACATGCTCCTGTATGCTTGCACATACACCTACACACTTATGTATACATATACACATATTATTAACCTCAAAGGTAAATGTAAAATTATACAATTTATAGGGTCAAAGTTTTCACTTTTCTAATATTTTAAAAGCATCCTTCATTTCCAGTTATTACAAAATATAATTTTTTTCTCCCTTGTTATCAAATAACTATCACTTTCCTGGGGCAGTTTCCTTAATCAATCTGAATAAGGTATACACTTACCGTATTTGTCTATGGGTGAGAACTGAAGACTTCTCTTCATCTCCTCTAAAGATAGGCCTTGAGAGGAACATTGTCCAGCACTGGAAAATTCCATGAGACAGTTTCACAATGTGAAAACCACGGTAATAGTTTGCTAAGAACATTTTTATAAAACAGATTTATTCACTCAGCATAGACCCCAGAGAACTGGCAAAGTAATACAAAGGTGTGTGTGTGTGTGTGTGTGTGTGTGTGTGTGTTTTTAATCTTACGAGTGACTAATTGAAGAGTTCATAATTATAGTAGTTCTTCCATATCTATGTTTTTACTTTCCACAGTTTCAGTTAGCCATAGTCACCTGTAGTATGTAAATAGTAAATGGAACATTCCAGAAATAAACAATTCATGAGTTTTAAGTTGCATGCCATTTTGAGTAGTGTGATGAAATCTTGCTCCATCACATTCGGTCCTGCCCAAGATGTGAATCATCTCTTTGTCCAGCAGTTCCACACTGTGTATGCTACCTGCTCTTTAACCACTTAGTAGCTGTCTTGGTTATCACATCAGCTGTCGTGGTACTGTAGTGCTTGTGTTTAAGTAACCCTTGTTTTACTTCATAATGGCCCCAAGGCACAAGAGTAGTTTAAACTTTATTGTAAATATGTATACATAGGAAAAAATATAGTGTATATAGGGTTTGGTTCTATCTGTGATTTTAGGCATCCACTGAAGGTCTTAGAAGGTGTCTCCCATGAATAAGAGGGGGCTCCTGTATTCAGAGTAAGTCAGATCTAGGTGTGAATACTGGTTCTTCCAAGTAGGCTACCATTCCTAGCTGTGTAACCATGGGCACGTCACTCTTTCTGAGCCTCAGTTTATTTATCTGCAGAATGGGGAAATTACAAAATAATTTTGAATTGTTTTTGATGATTGAATATAACAAGGAGCATTGAATCTAAAATTCGTGTTAATATACCTGCAAACCATCTATGGCCATGCCAACATGCACATGCTCGATCTCATCTTATCTTGGAAGCTAAGCAGGGTCAGGCCTGGTTAGTACTTGGATGGGAGACCACCTAGGAATAGGCATTAAAAAAAAATACATATATATATATATATATATATATATATATATATGCAAACCTTACTTAAAAAGAACTAATAACTAGAGCATTATTATCTTAGTAATAATCAATATACATAAAACACTTCTGAAAATGTATTATTATATTGCTATTATGGTGGTACTTATAAGAGATAGTGATAACAGTACTTATTGCATGATTCCCATGTATAAATCATTTATATATTATCTCTTATCAATCTCTTACCATTACCAAGTCATTTCTCCCATTCTACACATTAGAAAACTGAGGCTGGAGTAATTAAGCAACTTGTTACAAATGTTTGGTAAATGGCTCATCTAGGATTCAAATCCAAGTATTTTGGATTCCAAAGCCTGTGCACTTATCCACTGTTCAAATGGGCTTTTTCTTCCTGATTTTGGGGCTTTATTAATCCTTCTTTTCACCAAACTCCTCCTACTCTTTTACCATTTTGGTTAATGGTATTGCTTCCTTTGTAACTCTTCAAAATCAAAACCTAAAGTTATCAAAACCTTCACTCAAATTACATCAGTCAGTTAATTATATATCTGTAATCTCATACCCATCTGTCTCATCCGTACTTTAGCATCCTCAAAGAGGCTGCCCCTAGTTACTCCCTAAACTGCCCTATGTCCATAGCAGAATTCTTACTATCCCATCTCCCAGCTAGTTCTCTTCATCTCAATTACTGGCACCACATCATTCTGGTATGTGAACCAAAATTTTTGGAATCATCCTTGGTACCTTTCTTTTTTTTCACATCTGTCATCTAATTTAACTCTTTTTAGCTCTGTCTCCAAAATGTAACTTTAATCCATCCAGGTCTCTCTTCCTTCAAGGTGTAGGCCATATAATCAATTTCTTTCTTATCTGGACCTCTGCAATTTGGCTCCTAATTGATCTGCCTACTTTCACTCCTGTCTCCTTATCATCCATTCTCCATATATTATCCAGAGTGATCTTTTCAAAATATAAAGCAGATTAAGCCATTCACTTATTTAAAACCTTTGAATGGCTCCTCAGTTAATTTAGAATAAAATGCAAATGCTTTACGCTCACCTACAAGGCCTCTCCATGTACCCTTCTCCCCAGCTTTTGCTAAGCACTTCTTTTGGCATTCTTTTTGTCCTTGAATCCTCCAAACTCCTTCCCAACCCAGAGCTTTTGCATTTGTTAATTCCGCTTAAAATGCTTAATGAATCCTGTTTGGCTGAACCCTTGTCCCGCCTTCACCCATGACTGGCTCCTCTCTCATTCAGGTCTTAGTTGGAATGTTACCTCCTCTGAAATGTCTTTCCTGACCAGCATTCCAAAGTGGCCATTCCCCTACCTATGGTCACTTTCTATCACATCACATCGACGTATTTCTTTCCTTCATAATGATATAAAATTATCTTGCTTATTTATCTATTTACTTATATGTTGTTTGTATTCTTTCACACAATGAGGGTGAAAGTCTTGTCTATCTTGTCTCTCTTACCCCCTGCTATGTATGTAACACTAAGAACAGTGCTTGGCACATAGGAGAAGCTAAAAAAAAATAGTTTTTGATTGATTTAATTAATTAATTAATAGTTCCCTAAATAATGTCCTTCTCTTCAGTCATTCAATCTGCCCCTCCACAATGTCTTCATGTGACAAAAATCTTATGAGGGCACTCCCTTGCTCTCCACTGCAGTTCTTCAGGCCAATGTTCACAGCCCTCTGCGATCCAGTCCTACTTGTATTTCCCCTACTCCACGGTTATAGCTGAGCTGCTCCTGTTACTTGAATCTACTTGGTGATATTATTTTATCACTGACAGGGAGCGGTATAGTGTTATGATTAAGACTGAACATTCTGGTGCCAGACTCTTTAAATATGAATCCTGACTTACTAGCTCTGTGACTTTTGGCAAATTGATATAACTGCTCTATGTCTCAGTTTATGCAACTATACAATGGGAATTATAAGACTTAGCTCATGAGTTTAAAAAAAATGAGAGAGGAGCCAGTCATGGGCGAAGGTGGGACAGGGGTCAGCCAAACAGGATTCATTAAGCATTTTAATCGAAATTGACAAATGCAAAAGCTCTGGGTTGGGAAGGAGCTTGGAGGGTTCAAGGACATGAGAGTAAAAAGAATAAGTTTAAAGTCCTTTGAACATTGCTGGCATTTAGTAAACATTCAATGTTACCTACTTTTATCATTCATTAAGGTCCAACTCAAAGGCAGCATTTCCTTAAAGTCCTCCTGGAAAATCTGTTGGAATTCCATATGCCGCTAGTACTTTGGACTCCTACCACAGTGCTTATCAGACCCTACCTTCGTACAGAACGATCTGTATGTGCAAGATAGTGAACTCCACTCAACAGAGAGCTCCCGAGGATCGGAGATCCTGTCTAACATCTTTGGATCTTCCACAGGGCTTAGTGGGTACTTCACAAATAGGTAAAATAATGAAAGTGTGTTAAATAAAGTTACTACAAAATATTCGCTTGGAGAAGTTAGATTGTTCTAAAAGCCCACATTCGTTCACACTGATTAATTCACTTAGTTGCCTTAAAAATGACTGCATGTGTGGCCTCACATTCTTAAGCTATAAGGTAAAGATGCTGTTTCTTAGAAGCAATGATTAAAAGGAATAAGAAAAAGTATTGACTTAAAGTGAGACATTCTGTGATCTCAATCAACATTAAATGGCAAACCACAGTCAGTTCTGGGCAATAGAATGTCATTCAAGGTATTTTTCAAAATAAAATACACCCCACGAATACCTGTAACCTCTTTAGCACTCTAGCTCCTTTTAAGAAATGCGCTATTCACAGTAGTCTAGGCAACAACAAGATAATAGAGAATAAATATTTTATCATCAAAAAGGCTATCTGGTTTCCTATGAATACAAGCCCATCTCCAAGCTGTCTTATTTATTCAGTTGCTGAATGCAATTCCTGCCAGGAGATTTAACCTTCCTGCCCAAGAGATACCACATAGGCTGGCTGTTCAGGACGCTGCTCTAGGACGACAGATGGAAGCTAAGCATGCTCAAATCAGGCAAAGCAAAAGAAACCAGACCCTGATCAGTGGAACTAGTTGTCCTCAACCCATGTGCATCCAGACTTCAGCAGAAGTTTCACAGAAGCCCAGAGTTTAAAAGAAACACCAGGACCTCTGTTTGCTGAAATTGTGGTCAGTGAAAATAGGCATTTCCAGTGATGCAGCTGCCCCATGAATTCAATGAAAGTAAATGTGAACTAATGGCAGGTAAGGATGGCACCCAATTTTGCCATGTTTCAATATTACTATTTACTAGGTAGCCTTCTTTATGCTAAAAGGGTGATATATATCATATAGAGGCATGTGTGTGAATAATATATAATACGAGTACTTTCTTGTATACTTTTTATGAGAATGAAATGAAATTTTCTCTTTTAAAGAGAAAAGATAGTCTTTAGGTTAGTTGTTGCATACTATCGCATTATATCAATATATATATTATTTTAGAGCTAAATAAGTTTCAGCCATTTTAGGCTAAGTGGTTCATAAAAGCTCTGTGATGTATATGTAAAGATAAACATAACCATCAGTCATTGTCTCTTCTCAAGGTGCACTAGGGAATAAATAATTTATCCAGAAAGAAGAGTAGAACCAAAATTGAAAAAAAATATTTCTTGCTTCTCAATCCATACTTTATGGGTATAGACTACCTAACAGACTGTCTGTTAATTCGGACAGCTAACACCCAAATCCACATATATATAATTTGTATTTGTGTGTGTGCGCATGCCATTCAGGCCATGGCTTGTCAGCATCGACTACCATGTTTGCAAATAGTCACATGGTCTGTAAATGGACATCACGAAGCCTGACCAAAGACAACAAGGGCATTCAAAACTAAATTATTTTCATGGAAATGAATGCAGAGATAATGGAGATCATGACGCACATTAAGCAAAAAATGTCCAACAAGAAGTAAATCAATATGTACGTAAGATTCCAGAAGAGCCTTGAAGATGGAGAAAAATGCTAGAAGATAGAATGTATCCCTAATATAGCTTCAATTCTTCAAGCAGGAGTAAGGCAGAGTCTACAAACTAAACTGGTGGGTTAATGTACATTCTAGGCAAAACTTTAAAATATATATATTAAAACAGAGTTTTTCTGTACACAGCAGAAAAAGAACTGATTACTAGAAGCTACAGTGAGTTCAGTAAGAAAAAAAAGTCACACTAGATTTGCTTTATTCCTTTTTGGTGAGGATAAATTTAAAGGGGAAATCCATAGGCTAGAACATCCATCTGGATTCTTGCAGATACTGGACACAGTTTCTCCTGATTGCTTTATAAGTAAGAAGGGGGGAGCTGTGCCAGACAAATGGTGAGATTATATTGCCACTGGTTGACATCCAGAACTGATACAAACTTCAGGTAGGTGATATTACCCACAGAGTTAAGTTGAGTCTTAGACATTGGGAATAGTTAAAATAAAACACCATATTTCCTAAAATTAGAATAGTCCAGAAATAGATTGAGTTGTTTTGGAAGTGGGTACCATCCCATCCTTCAAGTGTTTGAGCTGTGACTGGAGCACCTCATGGCCCTGAGTGCTGTAGACAGATATAAGTGTTCCCCTAGAGGTCATGTGACATGACATTCCATTTTTTACGTTCTGTGGTTCTTTAGAAGGTATGCATGAACCAGGTTGTCTTTGTGAAACCAGCTTTGATGTGTTGGAAAGGCAGAGTGAGATTCCACAGTTCCCACTTAGAAGATTTTTATCTTCCTTATTTGAGGTGTCTGACATTTGGCTAGGGCCGAATGCCTGATTTTCACATACATGCCACAGCATACCTGGGTATACATTACCAATATGACTCATGGTGATGTTTGTAGCTTTTTGTCTATATACATTTGAAATAGTAACTGAACTGTGCGATTTGCCTGAAGGAACCATTTCCTTTAGTGCTCTATTTCAAAGGAAGAACCACACTGCCATGTAAGATGAAGCAAAGGAAAGTGTGGAGAAATCACTTTCACATAAACCCATTATTAGGGATTTGAATGACAGGTTGTGTAAGGTTGGTACTGGAAAATTGGACCTGTTTCACAAGGGTTTTTACATAAGAAAAATGTAGAATATTTATGCTGCAATGCCTGAGGGATAGGGAAAACCCCTAAAACAGTATGTTATCTATTAATCCAGAAGGCTATATTGTTAAGCAAGGTCCTACAAGAAATAAGGAAAATACTGTCTGAGGAGACTCCAAGGAATTCTGGTGCTGTCTCTCCAGAGGGTGGTAGCAGGCAGTGCCACAATGAGTCCACATGGCCCCATTTAGAGCCTGAAAAGCAGCCAGTACCGTGGCTTCCAACGTACAGCCTGCCAAATGCTTTTGGTATTGGAGCGATGAATCATGGTTTTGGCTGTGGTATTTGATGAATTCTCAGAATATTTGCTCATGCCATATTTGCTTCTGACTGAATTACATTCCAAAGGAGACTTCAGATGGGCATATCGTCCAAAAAAGGAATCATTTTTATCACATTTTTCCAAGTGTGGCTTTTGCAGAGTTGGGGATTTTGATTTGGCAAATTGTATCAAATATATATAGCCTCCATGGCTTGAAAGCAAGAATAAAATTAAAACAACCATAAAAAATAAAGAGACCTAGAGCATTAAGTTCTACCATAATGACAATAATTTCTTATATTTGCAGAGAGCTTTACAGCTTGCACATACTTTTCTATTTATTAGCTTAAAGCATTTTTACTTTGTGGGATAAAAATGAGGTATCTGGGAAGGCATTAATTTTACCTCCATTTTATGCAGGTGGAAAATTAGGCTCAGAAAGTTTGAATAACCTGTTTAAACTCATAGAGCTAGTAAAAGACAAAGCCAGAACTTGAATGAAAGGTCTTCAAACTTCCAGTCCATGCTTTCTTGTAAAACGCGCCACATTTAATAGCAGCACATGTCAAAATGTTGGTCTGTTACCATTTGGGGAGCTTGCTGAATTAGTTAAGAGTTACAGAATTCTGAACCCTTTGCATATAAAGACGAACACTAAATTCCTCATAGAGAAATACCCCTCACCATTATAGAGAAAGCAGAATCTGTTTTCTCATGTCTTACTTTGTCAGATATTTTAAAAAACTATACTTTCCCTGTCCAACAATGGCTTACATATCTCCATGCAGTGACACCAAAACAAGACACACACTAAACTTCTAAATGAGATGGTTATGATTCCCCTCAACTCTCTGATCTTGTGCAAGGCTTTCTAAACTGCATGCAGGGATTCATCTTCCTAAACATGAACTGACTATGTTGAACAGAAAACTGGGGTGATTAAAGACTTCTGGCAAAATTTTCTTCCATTCAGGTTAGTCCAATTAGTTTTTATGCAGCTGAAAATCATGCCCTCAGGCTACCTGTAACCTGGAAGATTTAGCCATTTGGACTTTGCATAAGGCAGTATCTTCCAAGCCCTCAAGGTTTTGCAAATATGCTTTGTGGTTTATTGGATCTTTTTGCCATCTGTCATAATGATGCTACCTACATAAGAATATTAGCACAAAGATCAATGCCATTTGCACCCTTATCCCCCATCCTTGAGAGGAATGTATTCAAGAGTCACTTCTTTCGCTCAAAAGGAAACACAGGTAACATCCAGCCAGAATTCCAGTCCTTTGACACTAATCTGAGGGACTAATCCAAAGAAAAAGTAGAGAAACAATCCACTGAGATCCCTAATAAAAGTGTTTGCACAAGGAAAATGAATGCCTAGCCGGAGAATAGGCTACTGGAGTCATCTGACTGTTCCTTTTGGCATTTAACTGAAAACAAATAGATCTATTTAAAACAAATCTGTCAGAGGGATAAATGCCCTTCTATGATTTGCAATGTCTTTCTCTGGCCTAAAGTGACTCTATTAGAAATGGGATCACCTTTGGCCTAACTCTGAAATAGTCCAGTCAGGCTCATGAATAAGCATTTGTTAATTTACCAGCTAAGTTCAACGTGTTTATTTATTGATGATTTCATTCTGGCTCTTTTCAAAACATTATTTTGTCTTTGTCAATATTCCCTACTTGATAAAGTCCTAAATTAAAGCAAATTTATTGCTCCCATTACGGTGACTGGGCAATGGCTAAAGTATTTAATAGGGTCAGAGGTCAGTGCAAAATATCTCTTTCAGGAAAATCAAACCCATCAGCTTTCTTTCAATGGCAAATGTCCCCAGACTATAAAAGGACTGAAAGACTTGGCAATGGGTCATGGCTCTGTTTGAGCCATTAGGCAAACATCCAAGTCTCAATCCCCCAGTTTTAAAGGAAAAAGCAATTAGGGAAAGAATTATGAATAAGGAAAAATGTAGTGAAATCTGGAAATGTGTGTTAATTCCTTGATGGCTCATAAATTATTAATATGCTCAACAGTAACCTAACACCACCACCACTTCTCAATTTACCTATACTTTAAGCAGGTATAAATGAGTCAATTATACAACCCAGTAAGAGATGAACTTTGCATGGCTTGACTTAAAACTGAGACACATCCTTTAAATATAGCAAAATCTTCTTCATACTTCACCTTTTGTACTCATTATCATCCAAATAAAGGAAAGCATTTAAAATTGTAGAGCTCTAAGATCTTGGTACCATAGTGGTCAAAAAGCTGACTCTTCACTATTCCATTTTCCTATCTCTCATTTTACCAAGAAGGAAAGTAAAGCCTTGTGAGGTGAAATAACTTATTCAAGTTCATATATCAAGGTTATAATGAAGTAAGGATATAACCTGGAGTTCTACACTTCTAGTCTTCTTTGATAGATTTTATTATTTGTTAGGAGAAAAGGGAAACTAAACTTGGCTGTGGATCTGCTAAGTGCCAGGGACTCACTCTACTAGGTGCCTTACAAACTTTATCACATTTGCTCCACCTAACAATCCATTTTATAGGTGAGGAAACTCAGGCTCAGAGAGTCTAAGCCTTGTCCAGGATCACACAGTCACAGTTGACACCTAGGCTAGGCAGTATCCAAATTCCTGCTTTCCTGGAACACTTAGCTCTATTGACTCCAGAAATAGTCTTCAAATTTATACCTACAACCTTGTCTTTTTCCCTCTCTCCATGGTTGTCAAGCTCAATGCCAGGTTCTGTGCTAAGTGCTAAGGATACAAGGTCTGAGTGTGATGGACATGGACTCCATTTTTAGGAGTAAACTGAAAAGTAGACAAGTACAAGTAAATTTCAATGCCTGGGAGTCAGGTTCATACTTTAAAGGGCACCCTCCCAACACAGTAGAGATGAAGGACAAGCATGGGTTTCTTAGGCAAGGGGGCTTCTGGAGACAGGACGAGGGTTAGGTAGGGACATGTGCAAAGACCTAGAAAATCAAATGACTAGAGTGAATATATACATATAAACTTTTCATTTTGAAACAGTCTCAAAATAAAGTTTGCAGTAATGGTAAAATTATTTTTCCTGAACCATTTGAGAGTAAGTTGCCAATCTGATGCCCATCATCTCTCAAATACTTTAGCATGTTCCTATAACGAAAATGATCCCACAATATAACCATTTGATTGCACCATCTACTCTCAGCCTCCATTCAAGTTTTGCCAATTAGCTCAATATTGTTATTTTTGGCTAAAAAGATCCAATTCAGAATCACAGACTGCATTTAGTTATTGTTTCTTTAATCTCCTTAAATCTGGAATAGTTTCTTTGTGTCTACTTGAATTTCATGACCTTGACATTTTTGAAGATGACAAGCCAGTTACTTTGCAGAATGTCCTTCAATTTGATTTTATATGAGATTTACTAATGATCAAATTAAGATACGCATCTATGGTAAGAAATATCACAGAAGCGATGCTGTGTTATATGCCATCACATTTTGATTTGTCCCATTACTGTGTTGTTAATTCTGATCACTTGATTAAGGTAGTGTCTGACAGGGATTTCTACTACAAATTATTTCTTTTATTTTTGTAATTAATAAATATTTTGTAAGGATGTACTTTGAAATCATATAAACATTTCACATCTCAACTAGATTTCAATATCTTCATATATTTATAGCTGTGCAAATTTAAAGTGACTTTTTAATTTAATGGATTGTAATAGTACCGTCATTATTTACATTGATGCTCAAATTATCTCATAGTTGGCAAACAGGAGCTCCTTCAAGCCATCCCTTTGAGATATAACCATCTTTCTCTGGGGAACTTTTTACTTTCTCACATGAGACATTTCAGGCTTGTTTTGTACATTCCTTGTCTTGGCCTTGAAATCTGCCATTTCTTCAAAGTACTCTGTTTCCTTTTAGTGGAGAATTTAGAAATCAAAATCTAGGTGCTTGGTTTGTTCTTTGTCACTGAAGTGTTGAGGCTCCCAGGTCCTCTCATTGAGTAGGCAAATTAGACAATATGCATGTATATAAACACATGTGTAAACACATTTAGGTCTCTCTCCCTTGCCCTCATAAATCATAGATTCATACCTAGATCTCCAATTCCAATCCAATATCACAGGGACCATTCTAGTTTTCTCCATTTCCATATCTATAATGCCCTTCTCTGATGGTGAGAAACTTGATTCCCGTTATCCTTCATATATTTACTTATTTGATCGATGCCCCTGAATATACAAATCTCTGGTTGCTATGGCACCCCCACCCCTCAACACACAGAGACACCTCCTTTACCCCACTTGGGCTCCAACATTCCATACCCACTGTTTATTCTATGTTGATGTCCTCCTTACTCTCTTGGGTTTTGACACCCTGCTCTGGGATATTACCCATCTCCTTGCCCCAAGTGGGTGACCTCCTTATCTACCTTGGACTTCAGCATTCAGCCCTCAGCTGTGTTCCATGCGATGCCCTTCTCATCCTGCTCAGGTTCTAATCGCTTGCACCGGGCTGCCCACCCATACTTATATGCTCTTCACCACCCTCATACTCCAACTTTTCCACATTAGACATGTTCCTGTGCTGACACCCTTCTCAATCTGCATGGAAACACAGTGGGCCACCCCCCTGAATGAACACACTTCACACTGTGCTGGGGCTCTCATACCCTACTTGGAGTCACTGCTTCACTGCCCTCACTCACAAATGCCCTCCCATGCCAGGTTGCTCTCCCATATGGATGCTTTCCTCACTGTACCTGGGCTCTAGAACCTTGGCTGGGCATCTGCAAACCTCTGTGGAAACCCTTTCCTCCTCCAGCTCTGGCTCTGACACTTCATGTCAGGCAGCTGCCAGCCATCACTCTCGCCATCCACATGGAAATGCTCTGTGCCAGATTTAGGTCAGATATACTGTTCCACACCCCGTGGGGAAGTTGACCTTGATCATCCCTATCTAATGGTGTTTGGACTAAACCATTTAGGAAGGGAAGAGAAAAGAGTAAGCAACAAGGATGAACTTTTAAAAACATCAATTGGATCATGTTATGTCCCTGTTCAAAATCCCTCAGTGCCTACCAAACATACATAGAACAACATTCTAATGCCCTGAACTGGCTGAGAAAGGCTTCATGGTCTGGCTTTTTACCTACCTACCTGGGACTTTATCCTGCACCACTCTCCCCGTGCCTCCTACCCTCTGTCCACCATGGAGACCTTCTATTTCTCTTCTTTGTTCCTGCCGTGTGAACTCTACACTGGTTTTTTAGCTCTGCTGACTGCTGCTTTCCAGGATCTTCCTTGTTTTTGGCATTCTAACTGTACCTTCTAAACTAGCTTTCTACTCTTTATCCCATCAATGTGTTTTAAATTATCTGCATAGTACTTAGCACCACTTCAGTTTTCTTGTACATTTATTCATTGTTTGTCCCCTGTATAGGCAGATATAGTACTGTTTAGAGAACTGACCTACTTGGGAAGTCACCTTCAGAGGTTTCTACCTATGCTCATAGTCTCCTGTGTCTCTATCCCTAAAGAAGGGAGGGTGAGTGGACTAAAGCTCCTTCAAAAATTCTAAGGCATACTCTATACCCTCAGAGCTTACCAAACTGGATTAAGCTTCAGTTGCCCACAGCCATGACTTACTTATTAACCCACCCCTTATTTACTTTCCTTCTTGAGATCATATCCTAGAAAAGCAAATTTACACTCAAATCCTTGTGTCATGGTCTGTTTTTGGAAGAACTCAAATTAAGATGGCCTGCCTCCTCTGACTAGAATGTAAGTTGCATGACAACAAGAACTTATCTGTCTTGTGTAATATTGTCTTGATCCCCCATGCTTTAAACTAATTGTCATGTATGAGAAATCCAATAAATATATATTAAAGAATGATCAAATGAATGAATGATGATTCCTCCCTTGAAATTTTACTCATGTTTATCTTTGTTTATCTCTGATTCATTGGTCAACCTCTTTCATTTCTTTAGCCACTCTCAAGAACAAGCTGTATCCCCCTGACTGTTACATGTCTAAGAGGAGGAACCTATTCTTATTCCCTGTCCAGCCCATTCTACCCTTCCATATCATTGCCAGAGAAATCTAAGAATAATTCTTCATTATAGTGATCATCATCCATTCAGTGGTTCTCTGTGCAGTCTTACAGATAGAAAAGTGAAACAGAGCAGTAGAGAGTTTCTGTTCAAACTTCAGCTCTTCTGTGATAGAGATGATAAACATATGGAAAAGGAGAAGGAACCACAGTGGCCTTAGTGCTGCCCCAGCCAGTGGCCTTAGTGTTGCCCTGGCCATTTGCTCTTGTCATTGGCACAGAAATTGTCTCATATTGCATATTCATCTGATCCACAACTGGACTCTGGGGAGGGATCCTGCCTTATGAGTCTTCATTTCCCCTGGGGCTTCACACAGCTCCCAGGGTTTTACTAGTCAAAGTAAATGTGTTGGTTTCTCGAAGGGAGCCTTTATATTTCTCCATGGGGAGACGAGTTTCCAATGTATGCCGTTTCAGACTTGTAAAGAATGGATTTTCATGTTTCTAGAGCAGGGGTCAGAAAAATTTTTCTGTAAAAGGGCCAGATAGTAAATATTTTAGGCTTCACGGGTCATATGGTTCCTGTTTTAACTATCCAACACTGTTGTTATAGCACAAAAGCAGACATAGACAATAGGTAGACAAATGAGTGGGGCTGTGTTCCACTAAAACTTTTCAAAAATGGGCAGGAAGTTGAACTTGGCCTGTGGGCCATAGTTTATCAACTTCTCCTTTAGAGCAATAGAAAAACCCAATATAGGTTGCTCCCCTAAGCTTCCTTCCACCTTTGGGCCAAACAATTCTATCTCAATGGAAATAGGATCTCCACTCATCTTTCATTTTAATGGTTTCTCCTAGAAGTTGAATAATAAAGACTAAAATACATGAGCTAATGGCAAAACAGAAAAAATAGTTAGTTTACATTTATTCAGTGTTTACTATATATCAGACATGTACAAACTGTATTCTCACTTAACCCTCATTACAACACTATAAAGAAGGTGATATTCTTAATTTCATACTGTTGATGAGACATTTGAGGCTTGGAGAACTCAACTAACTTGCCCAAGATCATACGGCTTATACGTGGTAGAACTTGAATTTGAACCCAGGTCCTTCTGAGCCCAAGCTTTTAACCACTACTTTAGAATAATGGCCACTGAGTGGTACATAAACAAAAATCACAAAAGCAATTTTATTGATAGAAGATAAAAGTGGCAGCTAGATGGGCACGTATAGAGCAGTCCATATTCATTTCCACTTTCAGACTGAGAAAAGTTCAAAGACCATCTTTGTGGATATTACATCTCTAGGTTCCATTGTGTGAATTCAGGTCCCTGCAAGAAATTCCATGTTCCTTTGTTCTTTATGACAGGCCAGTCTGAATGGGAAGATTTAAAACTCCCTAAACTCTTTAAACATGCAGAACATTGATCTTCACAAACCATTTGAAACACCCTAAGGAGGTTATGAATTACAAGCAATTTTTGTTTGTTTGTTTGTTTTAAGTGAATGTATGCAAAACCTCTGGGACTTTTTGCTTCATCACACAACACCAGAGCTTTCTTCTCCTCTGTGTATTCTTTGCTGTCAGACCCTGAATAGCAAAATGGTATTATGTTGCTAGGGTGCCTTGTTCTCATGGAAAAACTCTTCTCCTGCCAGTAGCGTGGAGGCTCTTATCCCACTCTGGTGTGAAGTGTGTGTGATTCTTTGAATCCTGCGGCAACCCAGGGACTGATGTTGCCTGCTGAGCTGACCAGTGTGCGTGCCTTCTGTGTTGGTCAGAATATGACTGTGGATTCTGTAAGAAATGCTCCAAACCTTCTGCACAGCAAGACCTCCACGGTCATTTCTGTACTGGTATTTATTAAACCTTGATATGTGTATGCCAGACTGCACACTCCTTCAGAACGGAAGCCACACTTTGTTACTTATCTCTGTAGCCCTGGCATTTGGTGCCTGGCACAGAGTATGCTCTCAATGCATATTTAAAAAATGAATTTGGTAGGACTGATCTCCTAGTCATTTCTCCAGCCTCATCTCTTAGCTCAGTCCTCTGTTCAAGTTTGCCAAGTGGTTCACAGCACAGAGATTGAGTAAGATAGAGTCAAGTTTCCAGTCCTGGCACCTGCACTGCCTATTTGTGGCTTTTGATCAAGTTACTTAATTTTCCTGTGCTTCACTTTCCTTTTCTGCACAGTGAAGGACAATAATAGTACCTATCATAGATGTAGGATTTTTGTGTGGATTATATAATGATACACATGTAAAATGTATAGAAGAATCCCTGACGTATTATTCTCATTACCATTTCTGCCTATAGCATTCTTCCCTTCTCTTCTTCCACTGGATAATGCCACTCATTTTGCCTGCCATGGCTTCCTTCTCCCCAACACTTGGTTCACTGCCCTTTTTAGCATGTTCTTGGTTACATTGTTGATCATTACTTTTTTCACTTGTTGTCTCCCCTAGTGCCTAGCCCACAGCTCGTGCTAAATAAAATATTTATTAAGTAATTGAATGAGAGGAAATTAGGTTTAAAGAGCAAAAACTAATTGTTCACCTTTCCCCTCGGTGCAATAAAGTACCCTGAGTAGAGTAATCCTTTTAAAAAGCAGCCTAATCATATCACTTCTCTGCTCAGATCCTTGCAGCAGCATGCATCTCAATCTCAGTAAATGCCCAAGCCCTCCCAATAGCCTGCACCTCCACCTTGATCCACCCACACCGCCGGCTTCTCTACTTTGTCCCCTAGTACTCTTCTCTACTATTATTTTGCTCCTGTGGCCTCCTGATTGTTCCCTAAACTCATAGACATGATCTCACCTCAGGGGATTTGTACTTACTCTTCCCACAATCTAGAATGTTCTTCCCCAGGGGCCTGAGGTTTTCTTCCTCACCCCGTTCACATCTTTGCTCAGACTTCTGGGTGAAGCCTTCTTTGACCATCTTGTTTAAAATGGCAAACCACATCTCTTTCTGTACTCCCTGTCCCCCATCCCTGCTTTAATATACTACATAATTTATTATTTAAAAAATTCTGTCACTCTCCTCCCCTGGTAGACCAAAAGCTCCATGAGGGAAGGGATTATTTTGTTTTATTTGCTGCTGTATTACAGAGCCCAGAAATGTGAGCCCTAGATAAGTATTTGTTAAATAAATGAATTAATTGAATTAAAAAATTCCCATATCCCAAGAACTGAGAAAATGGAAGATCTTTTATGAGTTTCTTTTTGTAAAGATTTATGTGGTTTATGTGGCTTTTTTGCTAATGCATTTTCTTGTGCAAATTTTGAATAGGAGGGACTTTGGAGAGGCCCCGTAGTGATTCACTAGTTGGGCCTGCCCCAAGTCTGGCCATAGCCAGTGGGACTAGGCAGTAGCCATGGAGTCCACACACTGCCAGGTGTAGCGGACTTGTACCTCCTTGCTGGAAAAGCCAAGCCCTCTCTACTTCCGGCAGGCCCTCTGCAGGTTTTCACAACCAGCTGAATGGGGCAGAGATCATCTGCTAAAATAGCTGACAGGCTCTTCTGACTACTTCCAAACACTGGTGACAACCACCACATAGTCACTGTATGTTTTAAACACTTTTCACATGAAAGAATTCACTGAAATCTCTGCAGACGCTGCAGCAAAAATTAGTTGACTGTGTTTGTGGCTGGGCACGATTGGGCTCTTGCCAAATGTCAAAGTTTTGCAAAAACACTTCTCTAGTGAAAGCAAGAACTCCACATTCATCTGTGCCTTTGGGACTGTGCTTTGTCTGGGGAGAACGTCTGTTCTCTTAGACACGTGATGTAGAGAATATAGCAAGACACAAGTATCACGCGATTCTACAATACGTGTCTTTACAAAGCCATAAATTTCACAGAAGTATAATGTCTATAAAAGCACTTTTTAAAATTATAGGTGTTAGAGCATCTATTTCACATATAAATTTAATTTCTCATTTAATCTTCCCAGCAACCATGTGGGACAAGTATTATATTATGATGATGATGATAATGAAGAAGAAGAAGAAATTAAAGGGCAGAAAGGTCAGGTAATTTATTTGAGGTGAGTGACCTGGCCAGGACTGAGGAGGAGAAGCATTGAAATTGAAACACATGTAGGGGCTCACTGTTTTTCTGCTCTACAGTGTTGTTGCATTACAGAAAGTCTTGTGATGTGCTGGATGGAGTGAAGTAACACATGGGGTTCTTCCCTTTCATTAATGATTTGGATTTTTCAATTTCCAGTGGACAATTGGGCTTGATGTTAGAAATTCGTGCTTCTGGTTATGGACCTATTGAAGCTTTGGATCATGCAGTTCTGGGTTTTATGTGTTCACAATTTAATCTTGAATTCCCTCTAAAAGCAAAGTGTCCACAAATGTCAGGAGCCAAGGTAAAAAGACAACACGTTTTGAACCTGTAAAAAATAGCAATTTTAATCCAGATTTGAATCACATGGTAAATTTTCAAGCAGAAAATGAATGTTATTCTGGGATGGCCTCCTTAGGTATCTCTCTCTCTCTCTCTCTCTCTCTCTCTCTCTCTCTCTCTCTCTCTCTCTCACACACACACACACACACACACACACTTATAGGGGCTAAAAAAGCAACCACTTACATTTTTGGAATATGTGAGAAAAAGACACATTCCCTCTTTTTCATGCTACTTTTAAAGTATATAATATCCTCAGGAGTAAGCCTTCTATACTGCATTGGGAGAATTAGTCATGCAACTCCCACTATAAATATCCCCCAAGCACCACTCTGGAAGTGTACCCTTTGGTCTACCTTTTAATGTAAGACACCGAGCTGAAAGAAAACCGTGTCTGGGGAATATGGGTAATCCGAGCTGCTGCAGGTTCCCATAGGAAGTCTGGGAACATGCTTCTTTTATTTATGCACCTTTCCAGCAGCTGCCTCCTTTGGATTCTGGCTTTTAGCAAATGCAAGCAGCAGCTCCAAGCACAGAACTGCCCTAAATGTCTCTCTTTGAAGCCCTTGAGTCTACAGCCTTCTATTTGTATCTGGCCCCGATTCATCATGGGCCTGAATGCTTTGCCTGCTATGTTAAGTTTCCATTAGAGCTAAACCAGATTTTAAAAAAAGAACAATCCCTGGCCAGTGAATCCCAGCGTGAAAGTTGGAAAAATGAGAAGAGTAGGAACTAAGGCAGATAGTAATTACTTCCTGCTGTCTATCTTTGGAAAGATATTGATATATCACCCTCACCTGGATGTTTTACTCTATCTGGATCCCGGCTACCTGTTTAGAAGATTAACAACAGTTGGATGCAGACCCACAATCACTCTGGGCTTTGGAGTAGTTATGATTCACAGGAGCAATGGCATTATGAATAAACTAGCACAGATTCAAAGTTTTACTTATGCTCAGGGATCAAAACACTTGATATTTAAGTAGAAATAGCTAGAAATATTCGTTCACTCATTTATTCATTCACAAATTTACTTATTTGATCCTGTGCCCCTTGTATCATAAAATGTACTGTGCTTTGCTAAAATGGCCTGTTCACCAACTGTGTGGGTCCACCTTGCTCATCACTATATTCCCCTTGCCTGGAATACATGAGTCCTTATTAATTATTTGTCAAACAAAAGAAGGAAGAAAAAAAAGAAATTAAAAAGGCTTTATAGAAATAACATTTAATATAGTGCATATATATATACACACACATACGTATGTGTGTGCATATATAGTGCATATATATATATACATAAACACATATGTGTGTGTATAATAAGATAGATATTTATTATACTAGAATATATATTTCATATAATAGCTAACATTTACTGAGCAGTAACTATATGCCGGATATTATTTTAAGTGACTTACATAGATTGTTTCATTTAATCCTCACAATTATCATAAAGTAGGTGCTATTATTTTCCCCATTATATGGATGAGTAAGCAAATAGAGGTTAATTAGCTTGGCCAACATCACAGATAGAAAATGACAAGGCCAGAATGTGAACCCAGCCAGTCTAGCTGGGAAAGTGTGCTCTTAATCACCACTGTATACAACCTCTACATAGATCATAATTTCACCTCTGCAAATCCCTATGGTGACAGTGAAAGGACATTTTCTAAAAATGTTCTGAAGTTGAAGCTGGGGGTTGTGCTGTTGCCCCAAGGAAAAATAACTGTAAGAACACCGTCAAGTCAGGGCACCCAGAGCACAGAGAAAGGGGATCTGTGCTCTCGTAGACAGCATCCTTACGCCACTACAGGCTGTTCAAGATTCCCTTTACCTCTGCTCTCATGTCGCCACAATTCACAACTGAGTGAATTAAAACCTCAAGTAAACACCCCATGATGAATCAGCTCCACGTGGAACTTCCAGGTCTAAGTTTAGTGAGGGGCTTCTCTGCCTTTTGTTAGCCTGACTTCAAATCCCCCCAAACCCAACTGCTTAGACATGTTACAACTTGGAGGGAACTCTGAACCAACATACTTTCCAGTCCGTAGCCCAAGCACTGGCTGCAGCTCTCAAAGGCACAGCCTCAGAAGGGGGAGGCTTCCTTTGTATTTGAAAAAAAATAACAAATAGACAATACTAGGACATTTGAGTCTTGAAGTCAATGATTAACTTAGGCTCTTCAGAAGTCATACATGATGACTAAATGGACAAAATGAGGCAGTGCACTCAGGCCAAGGCTGTGAGTGATCAGAAGTGTGGCATCTTGATATAGAATGCAGGTCTCTGATTTGTCTTTGATGCAGTCTCTATCTAGTAGAGAGGACATTATAACATTCCCTCACTACCAAGTGAACCAAGACCTAAATACTCAACATGTTCCAAGGCTCTCTTCCATCTTCTCTCTCTTTTGCTATCAGTATATTAAAAATGGAGCAGAACAATAAGTTTGTTGTTTTTTTAAAGTTGTGAGACATAAATTTTATTTCAGAGTACAAGAATGAGAGAGAAGGTCGAAGGAGACAAGCAGAGATTGAGAGAGAAAGAGCCAGAGGCAGAGGAGGTGACAGTGACATGGGTGGATGGTGCAAGGCCTGGGAGAAAGGGAGGTGCCAGCCTCAGAAAGGACTGACACTATTTCTTTATCTGAAAGTTAATAGAAGAGGATTCATAAAGTTTTAGAGAGATTCGAAGGAGCTGAGAAAGAGAGTTGGTTACAATCATGAGAGGTCATGAAGTTACATTTTCACACTAGAGATCCTAGTTCAGTTAATTTTTGGAAAAAATAAATCATCATTCATAATCCAAGCATAGGTAACAAACATTTCACAACAGAATAGTGAACATTATAAATGTTAACCTTTGGTTTATCTCAGCTATAATATATCCTCATTATGGATACCTGCCTTAACTTCAGGAAAATTCCATGTATAAAATCTAATTTAAAGATATATTCTGTGGGATTATTTTGTAAAATCATTTATTTTATAAAGAGATTCTCAGAAGTTTTTTCTCTTTTATTCTAACTTCCCTATTATTTTAGTTTAGGAAAGTCAATTTAAGGACTTTTAAATATCGTACTTTTAAGGTAAGGTAATTTGTTTTAAATCGAAGACTAAATACTCCCTCAAGGATGCATATTTGCAAATGGTATTTTAAAAACACATCCTATACTTATGAAAAAGAAATTACATAAAAACTAAATGTGAGACCAAAAAAAATACAGTAATTTTGAACTTAAAAAACAGACATTATTTTGAACGCTGTTTATGATGGATTATGAGGCCTCTATCATTGATAGTATGTTCCCCAGGAAGGCTTCAGGTAAAACACAGAAACCACAAACAGTCATGAGTAGAATCCGCTAAGATCCTTGATCAGAGCGTGAGCTACACTGTCACGCTGAGAAGGAGTTGATGTGGGGAGTGGAAGAATCAGACGTCCTCTGGAAATAAGAACAGCATCTCAGAAGAGAACAGGAGTCTATAGCTGCCCTTTGGATACATGGGTGCCAAAGGTAAAGAGGAAGAAGGAAAATGCAGAAACTGTCATAAATAAAAACAATAAATGAAGGGAGTGAATGGTACAAAACTGTGTGGAAATGAAATGAAATATACAAGAAAGTAGATTTCCCTCCTGTCCTCTCAATTTCTATTAATGGCTCAACAATTCTTCTAGTCACCCTGACCAAAAAGTAGAGGGTTACCTTTGATGACCCCTTCCTCCTCAATCAGCCAGCAAATCCTCTCACTCCATCCAGTGGGCCAATATTTCTCAACATCTATTAATGTCTCTCTCTTTCTACTGCCTTAGCTGGAAACCTCCTGCTCTGCCATCTGTCCTTTAGTACCCTATACACAGCTGCCAGATTAATCTTTTAAAAGTAGAATCTGGCCAGGTCACCACTTGTTCAACAACTTTGAATGGCTTCCTGCTGTGTACTGAACACTGTCAAAGATGATTACATTAAGTATTACTTAGAGCAGTGGTTCTCAAAATTTGGTATCTGGACCATCAGCCTCAGCATCCCCTGGGAACTGGTTAGAAACGTAGATTTTCGATCTTGCATCACACTTACCTAATTAGAAACTCTGGGAGTGGGCTCAGCAATCTGTACATTAAGAAGACTTCCAGGTGATTCTGACGAATACTAAAATTGAGAATCACTGGCTTAGTGACTGAGACCATGAACTCTGGCTTTGGATGGTCTAGCCCCAAATCTGTTTTCTGCTTATTAGTTATATTCTTTATACAAGTCACTCTCTAAGCCTCAATTTCCTCACTGTAAAAATGGGGTCTAATTGAGATAGCCACTATGAGTTATAAACAGCAGATCATATATAATGCTTAACACGGGGCATGTACACGTGGATTCCTCCATAAATATCACTATTGTTATTAAGGGCTACCCCTGCACTGATCCTAAATTGCGTTCCACAGCTTGGCTCATTTGACCCACTCACCATTCCTGGCAGGTCTTGTACCACTAGCACAGCCTTTCTCATACATGGGCTCAACTGTTTGACATATGAATCAGTGAGCAGCAAATGCCAGAAAATTCTTGATACTAATTAAGTGCCTCAGGGAAGGAGCTTAGTTTGAAATGAATGGAGTGAAAATTCTAATGAATGTTAATAAGGCATTGATTTACTATCTGACCTGAGAAAATATGATAAACCAGTTGCTTTTATTCCCATCTGTGAAATGGGATTAATGTTATTAACCTCCTTTAAAAGAATTACCCCTACAGATTCACTGCACATAGAAAGTGCCCACAGGTGTTGTGAATGAGTCCTGAGATACATAATAATGAGTCACATCTGCCGAAATGGGGACAAGCTGTGAATAATCTCCATGAACTGAGCGAGCTGGGAACAATGATGTTTCTGTTTTGTTTTGAATTGTTATCAGTGTTTCCTCGTAAATCTGCTCATGGGAACATGCACTGTAAATATTTCTTTTAGACTTCTGTCACATTTGGAGAGAGGCTGCTAGAGAAAATATTGTCTATCGTGTAGTTAACAATTACTGAGATCATTTATGAAAATTGTCAATAAGGACATATCGTCTACGTAGAATATTCTAACACCGGAAAATCCCAGAAATAAGCTGCCTTAATTTGTCATAATAAGGGTTAGAGAAAGAGTGTAGATATATGAGGGCACATACATTATAGTAATAGTAAGTATTATTACTATATTATATGTTACATATAATATTTATTACTATAAATATTATAAAAATAACTGGGGAAATAAAAGGTTTAAATTAATGATGAGGAACATGTAATACGTCTTCATATATGAAATAGATACTATGTTATCATTTGTCACCTGTAATACTCCCCATGATTTGTCGTTCCTCTTTTAAACCTAGCAAGATTAACTAGAGCCTCATTCTGACAATATTATAATTGATTTCTTCTGCCACTAGGCAGCTCTTTCCCCTGTCCAGGCCACAGTGAAGCTGTGGAAATGACCTTCCTATAAAACAAGACTGACTATGCCACCTACTGCTGAGGTTCAATGGCAAACATTCCTTCAGATCTGGGTCTACTTCTCCAGCCTCATCACCTCTTGCTTTCTATCTTATATAGGCTCCACCTACATACAGCCTTAATCCCTAATGAACTTCTTGCTCACAGTTTCCTTCACATATTAAGCTCCACAGTAGAAGGACTCGCTCTTGAGAATCTAGAGTATAGGCAGTTATTGCACTGTATTGTACAGATCTGATAATGCCTTCCTGACTAGACTGTTATCATCTTAAGTCAAGAACCATTTCTTGTTTTTGCATTTATGTCTAGCATTTAGAAAAATATCTAAATGTGGAAACCTCTCCCTATTTTAGTAAATAAATCCTATTTGAACAAATGAGAGAATGGAATGGTAGCAGCCTAGTCTTTAAAGACTGACTAGTCTTTAATATTAGCTAATCTTTTTCTTGCTAATGAAAATTTCAGAATGTAAAGAATTGGTCAGATTTTTAAAAATCTTGAAATACCAAAGTTATCATCAGAAGAAATTACAAATGTGGATGATTTGCACATCAGATTCACATTCTCAGCCCAGTTCCAGCTTGAAGATCCCCAGAGCAAAACTTCATCAGGGAATAAGTGGATATCTGCCTGCACTCCACTGAGGTTTCTAAAGACATTAATGATACTACTCATTTACATTCTCTGCAAAGGCGAGTTCTTCCTTCTCAACTGAGTCAGATCAGCCTCCTGAGGGAATAAGGGAGGTAAACTAGCTCCACAGGGCTTTAGGCTGGCATGCGTTAGCATAGTCCTTCTAACAACTGAAGATCTCCAGTTTAAAGAGTCAATTGAGGAAGACTAGGTTTCTGAAGATGAAAACCTCATACTTACCATAGATTCTATCATACTTATTGTTTGACCTAGCTCAGATGTCCTTGTCAGATCCAGCCTTTAATTATTTCCATCAGTGTTCAGTCTGCAGCCTTCACCTGTTGTCTCGCCTGCCTCAAACCTTGATCCCCTTAGTTTGACTACATCGAATGTCAGTCACCTGCCTGATCTCAGTCGTGTTTGACCTCCATTACCTGCAATCTCTTCCTGACTCTTGCCCTAATTAGGTCTTCACTGTTCCTCTACAGGACTGGTTGCCAACAGCAACCATCATAGAGACACCAGCAAAACCTCAGTTAAAGAGCACATCATCTCCCAGTGTCCTTGTGACACGTATGGGCATAATAAAATGTTAGAATTTAACTGTAACTTTGGTTAGTCATATATATATTTTTTTCTGAGAAGACACCAAAAATATGTCTTTCAAATAGGTTAGGTGTGGGTTTTCAGTAAAACCACAAATGATGAAGGAAAAATAACCAGTGACTGTTACTCCTCACACTGGTCACCAGCCTAACATCAAGTCGTGGGCTTGTCTTCTTCCTGGGCTCTATAAAGCTCTATTACCCCCTGTGTTGGTTTCCCGGGGCTGCTATAACAACATTACACAAACTGGGAGGCTTAAAACAACAAAAAGTTATTTGCTCACAGTTTGGAGGCTAAAAGTCCAAAATCAAGATGTTGGCATGGTTTCTTCCTTCTGAGGGCTCTGAAGCAAAATCTGTTGTATGCCTGTCTCTTAGTGATCCTGGCTTGTAGATGCATTAGCTCTGCTTCCATCATCTTCACACAGCATTCTCTGGTGTGTCTCTCTCTTCTTATAAGAACAGAAGTCATATTGGATTAAGGACCCACCTTACTCCGGTATGACCTCATCTTAACTTATTACATCTGCAACAACCCTTTTTCCAAATAAGGTCACACATTGAGGTATGGGGGATAGGACTTCAACATATCTTTCTAGGAAACACATAATACATAACACATAACATCCTCTCACATTTTACCATAGCCTTGACTTTGTTTCATTATGACTTCCAAACTGAATTTCTTATGCTGTCTTGCAAAGAGCACATAAACTTTGGGGTTAGTAAGACCGGGGTCAACCCCGGCTTCTCTACTTACTACCTCAGAGAATATTTCCTAACTGTTTTGACCAGTTTTGTCATTTTCAAAATGCAGATAATATCTACCTTGTAGGAATATTAAATTCCTACCAGCTAGAAATATTAAATTAGATATTGTACAGTACATAGTAAGTTCTCAACAAATACTATTAAGAATTTCCTTCTTTAATGAAAGATTATTAAATAGCAGAGAAAAAAACATTTCTATTGAAATGAACATTCACATCAGCGCTTCTCTTGGACTTAATAAGGACATTTCAGTACAAATATATACATAGTCCCACCAACTGCAAAAAAAAAAAAAGCGTCATAAACCCCTTCAGTTTGTTGGCTTGGGAACCTCAAGTGAAAACATAGAGTTGTGGGAAAGTGTTTTAAAAGGATTGCTCCTGACATTTTGGTAAGGATGCATCTATTAGACCATATCTCATACTTGATCATAAAAATAAGCAAGTGTGTAAATGATCTGGCTTTACACATTCAAAAACATCTACATTTCAGATCTCTGCTCTATGATTCATAAAGGAAGCTTCTATTTTGGTGTGCCTGGGTAAATCTGGCTATGTAAACTTTGAAAAGCCTTTGAATTAAAAAACATGGTTATGGTTTACTGCTTGATATTCTTTTCAAGGGAGAAGAGGCAGGCACTGCATCACTAAGATAACTTTATTTGAACTTAATTAGTTCTTGGAAGATTATTTATTTCCCTTTGTGTATAAAAAAACAAAGCTCTGTCAGCACCAGATGCATATGACTTTTGAAGATGCGGTTGGGGCTTCTGAAATCTTTAAAGATTCATCTTAAATATGCTTTCAGGTCTCCCTTTTGCGAAACTTTGACAGGATAATAGAATTACATTTGCTGAATTTCACTAAACTGTAAAGTAACGTGTCATCAGCTTCACTTACTTCTTAAAAAATATTTCTCTCTGGTAATGCTCATCAATCTAGCTCTTCAACCCCTAAACATGAAACTCTGAAACAAAAAGGATGACTCCATCAGTTTTGCAAGTGACAAGATGTTAAACATTTAACATTCCCACATTGTAGCACCAGCTGCCTCTGGATAATGCAGACTTGCTTAGGTTTGGTTTAGAGAAAAAGCGAGGAGGGAAAGAAGAAAGAAGGAAGGAAAGAGAACTACTCTTGCAATGAGAATGCAAAATTCTCTGCAGATATGGAGGATTCTAAAGAGATATGTGCCTACTGAACATTTTCTCCTGAGGGAACATTGCAAGAGAGTCAACATCAGGTTCTCAACTCCTAGCAGTGATTCTGTGTCTCCACTTTCTCATGGACTCACTTTGATAAAAACACTTAGTACACTGGGTTAAAATTATTTGTTCATTGAGGGAAGGGATGGGGCCTCAGTAAAGTGCATTCCCAAATCACACTATAAGTGCTCAAAAAACATCAGTTGAGTGAATGAACTGGAAATGCACATGTGGCCTTCTGGGTCATGCCGACTCCTTATCCACAACCAATTCTTCATTTCAGGCACCTCTGCTGTGATCACAGGCCAGTCAAATAGTATTGACTGGGCAACCTGTGTGCTCAGTTAATCTAACAACAAAATCTTTTGACAAAGCCTTTGTCAACAATCCAAAACTAGCATCAACATCAAGGAGCCAAAAATATTTTGTTCTTCAAGTGTCTGATTGTGAGTAGTTCTCCTGAGATGGCAAAAGTCACCTATGGTTTTCCATGGCGAGCCATTCACCTGGATGAGAGGCAGAAAAGGCCAACTATGGGTGCTCGCACAGTCTGCTCAGTCATAAGCCTTGTTAAGAGAGAAGTGTTCCATATGGAGTGAGGCACGCTGCTGTGGAATGCCCATTTTGAAGAACGTAGTAGGAAGCTCCTAACAGAGAAGACAGAACAGTATAAATAGCACTCTGTCAGTGGTAGGTGTCGGTTCTTTCACTCAATGAACTTTTGATGAGGAACTACCAAGTGCTATTCTAGGCACTAAAGGATGAAGGCAGATGGGAATGGTGTGAGAGTGGAGATGCATATAAAGAGGAATAAGGCATATGGCTGAGACACCGGGCAGTTAACTCAGTAGGTCTCAGTTTCATCATTTACCTTTCCATCTAGAGATTAACAAATTGGAAGCCGTGAAACCTTTAGGTAGGTTAATTCCTTGTGTTTTTTAAATCATGATGTCTATATCTTTACATCTTTACTTCCCTTTCTTCACCATTTAAAGAGACAGCCTCATAATCAGATGACCACGTGAATGGTGTCATCAATATAGTATTAGCTGGGTGTCAAGAGCCACACCGCAGTGCTGCCTGGTTTGCACAGTTCCAGGGGGCAATCTTTGGTTCAAGGTAGAGCTTTATTTTGTCTATGTCACTTATGTATCATCTGTATCACCACACTTTCTCTACCCACCTGCGTCTTTTTGATGACCCATTCTAAGCACAGCTGTAGAAATCATGCTCATTAAGGGTCAGTCAGAATTCAGAGCCATGCCCCAGTGTAATTTCAACAAAGATGACTGATTGCTATTTCAAGTCCCATCCAGAGCCTCACATGCCCACTGTCTGGATGGGATGAAGAATCTGAGGTCTTAGTGACTGGAAGGCAAGCTACATAAAGAAAAACGTTCTCACCCTTGCAATTTCCTTTGGATACTGAACTCACTTGTCTCCATATTTTTCTCTTATTTTTACTTCTGCTCACTTTAAATCTCCATGCATCTCTTCTGCTCTAGTTATACCAAACCCTTTGCTATTTACCAGATGGAAATCTACAGATTTCCATCTCGCTAGCACACCTTTCCTTCCCTCTCTGCTTAGCTAATTCTATCAAATTCAAGTTAAGCAGCAGTGGCATCAGGAAGCCTCCTCTGACTCTCTGCAGGCACCCAGCGCATCCCACACCTGGCTCAGAACTTCCAGTTTTCTTCTCTGACCTCCCACTAGACTGACTTCTTTCAGGGATAGGGAGAGATGTAGTCCATCTTTGTATTTCCAATATCCACTACAAGATTTGGCACACAGTAGATGCTTAATATATGTTAAATGAATGCAACTCCAGTTCAACAACCTAAAGAGTGATAAAATCAAGTAAATAAAGGGACTATAATAATAAGAGAACATCACGCACACATTGAGTTTTTCTCATCTATAAATAAAATCCTGTTAATCTTTTAAATAAAGAAAATAAGGGAAACACAAGGAGGGAGGAAAAAACAAAAGATCATTTATTCAGTTTGCCAGGAGTATTTATACAAGATTAGCTATCAAAATATTGGTGGCTGACTGGAAAGGGCCAGACACAGTGTTGTGTACCTAGTAGGAGCTCAATACATATTTCTGAGTTAATTGATTAATTCCATGAACTTTCCAGTTCCAGCCATGTTCAATTAAACTTTGTATACCTGTATCTCTCTAAGATAAAGAGGAGTTTATTTAAACAAATATAACACATAGGTCTTTTTATTTTAGATAAATTATAGTGTAAAGTGCCGGCCTAATTCAATGGGCAATAATTGAAAAAAAAAAAAAAAAAGAAAGAAAGAAAGAAACGATAATATTTCAATTATCTTTTTTTCTCCTTTTACCCAGATAAAAGAAAAATGGTTGGAATTTATTGCCCTTTGTGCTAAAGATCTCTGTAAGTAAACATTGGGAAGTAAATAATGTAGTTTAACTTTTCTAGGTAGCCATTAAACTCAGAATTATCCACCTTTTAACCAAGTAAGGTAGTCAAAGAATATATAAGCAGGAGGAAACTTGTTTAAAAAAAATGAAATTTTGATCACTCTATAACTGAAAGTGGTTCATAATTACCCTTCCTAGTCAAATACTGTATTTATTCACATGTTACATGTCACAAACAACAACCAACATCAACATGATTTTTTGCTATCAATTTTTGTTTTACTTATTCTATGATTCTATAATTTTTTCTCTATGTTGATCTGATAAAATATTATTAAAGAAAAGAGTGTAAGACTCATCTTGCTCTGAATAATAAAGAACTGTTTTTTATATGCAATAAAAATGTGCATTTGGGTAAAACCAACGTATTTAGATTTATTGTTTCTCAGGCACTTTCAATCCTTTCCATTTTCATGTAGTATGCTAGCATTTAGCAGGCGCATTCACAATTAACTACAATTTTCTTTTCAAGGATTACAAAGAAAGAAAAATTGAATCCTTGAAAGTCACTTCCTCTGATTTCTGTCATTTTCATGTACATTGCAACTTGGTAGTAAACATTCAGAAACCCTGACTTTAATCCAAATGGCAGCTTGACTGGGGAATGGTCAACATTGTTGAATTTGACAAACAAGCAGTGTAGATAGAATAAGGAAAAGTTTGAGAAATATATGGGTAAAGCTGCTTTAAAAGAGAAAAAGGAGTATCCCACTATCTGAAAGAGAATAAGAGATAAAAAGAAGAAATTGCCTGAATTAGGATTCTGAATTCTAGGAAGACATAGGCTTTCTCTTCTCAGCCTCAGAAAAGTGTTTATCCATCTCTGGGTAGGACTGTGACATAGTGGATGATTATCTACAGTTTAAAACAAAACAATACAAAGTTCTCAAGGATGATATTAAGTATTTTATATGTATTTTCTCCAACTCTTGCCAAAACCAGGCAAAGTAACATCATGATACCTGTTTTACTAAGCCACAACCCAAGTACACACTCTTCTCAAGAGGCAGAACTGGGATTTGAACACAGATATCTCTGTCTCCAAGATGCATGCTTTTTTCCAGTGCAGCACAACAATTCCCACTTTTGTTACCAGGAAGTCATCCTCTTCCTCCTGAGTCTCTTTTCTAAGGGACACTTGCCCTGGTCCAGGTTCTGACAACTCACTGTCAGAAGACTTTTGATTTCCTGCTCAAAGGATATAGGATAGAAAAACATGAGGGTACACACTAGCCCTCTTTGCCACTTTAAATAAGACATGATGACTGGAGATGTCACAGTCATTTTGTAACCACGTAGCTACAAACATGAGAATAACGAACTGATATGCTGAAGATGATCAAGGCGTAAAAATGAGCATGAGTCTTCCATGGCTTGCCAAGCAGCAGAACCATTGTTCATGGCTATCTCCTTACAGATTTCTTGTTATGTGTGAAAAACAAGCCACTGTTTTGTTAAACAACTATTTATCAAGTTTTCTGTTACTTTCAGCTGAAAACATTCCTACCTGATACATTAGTGTTAGCTGACAGCTAACTAATTAGGTATCAGATAACTAATAATGTATTGAGTAGGCAAGGAAGAACATAATCTCTCACCCTTCTTACTTCCTATTCCTTATTCTGACACGATCTTGAGGAGCGACAAATCGGATGGCCCTTAAAACTTTTCTTGTTTCCTTTGAGAAACATAGGAAAAGGGCTGGCTCCCCAGGTCCAAGACACCAGAGGTCAGCTCCAGACAAAGCCATTTCTCAGCCCAGAGGGAATGTTTCATCATTAAATATTCATCTAGATGTTCCCTGTTTCATTTTCCTTTTAAATATATAGAGAGGAAAAGCATAGGATTCTCCTACAGAGTAGACCATTCCAAGGTATACTATGAACTCAAGGAATTGTGTGCAGTTGGATAATTTTCTGTTTATAACTTTCTCCCATAAACCCTGTTTAAATGTTTAAATTTACAACGTGTGCTTCTAATGAGTCCATGCCCCACCAGCTTTGCTTATCTTTCATCCTATCTTTTCAGTGACTTTCCTCTTCAGTATGGATTCACTGCCTGGCAGTCCATAGCCAAGTGTTCTTCTTCCTCCTCAAATTCACTGTCCTTTCCAGAGAAGGACAAATGGGTGACTCGCTGGACATACCTCTCCAGACACTAGGGCAATGGCGTATCTCTGCCCTCATTCTGTGTTTACAGCACCCAAGAGTCAGGTGCCCATTATTATACATATCAAATTGTGTTATGAACACATTTGGGGCCTATTATTTATTCTAGACTAATTAAAGGTAGGAAAGATTATACTATGTATTCTTCTTGATGTCTCCAGGATCTGGCAAACTCCTGATACAATGTAGGCACTCTTTAAATGTTTATTGAATGAATGACTGTCTGACTTACTGAGAGAGGAAAAAAACAGATACTGCTTCAACTTTCAACTTGGAGTATCCCAAAGGCATTTGAGATCCTGTTTTTGAGCTTATGTGTCTAGATGACTAACTTATGTGACACTAAATTAAAGTGCCATATTGGTAGAAAATACCAACATGGCTGAAACAAGTACTTCTTAAATCTCACCCAAAATTGTGTTTCTCCATGCCCTTGATGTCAATAAACCCTAATGTAGAGCAAAAAAAGACTTCGGAATCAAAATATTTGCATTGATTGAGCCATTCATTCATTTAATATACATATGTCTACCACTTACTATGTTCCAAACATTGTGATAAATATTAAGAATGCAAAGATTTAAGACAGAAGACCTTAAAGGATATACAATGTGTAGGTGTGTGTGTGGAGGGTGGAAATTGACATAATTATAATGGTTATAATATAGTTTCTATGCTCTGAGGCTATATGCATAGGATAAGATGGCAACAAACATGATGGGTACCAGTTGAAGGTATCTAAGACTTCCTAGAGGAGGAGATTTTGAAGTTGACTTTGGTTTTAATTGAATTTTTCATGTGTTTATGTACTAAAACAATGGGGGTGGTGAGAAAGTTTGAAAACTATTCTTGTCATGTGTGCTATTTGCAAGATTATTTGAATACATGTTTAAAGAACTCTTGAAGTGTGTTTGCTTTAAAAAGTTCGTAATGAATAACAGGAGCATCTTACCATCACAGCGCTGTATGACATCTTTAACTAAACTAAGATAATGATTTATTCAACATATTTTCTTTATGTAGTATACTATGACTGTTGGTATTGCAGGTATAAAATTATTTCACATGAATGCGTTTCCCCCTCAAGAAATGTACGCAACATAGACATAATACTAAGTAAAAAGTGGTAAGTGGATTCAAATAAAATAAAATTTTCCTGGAAGATATAAAAATCTTTCCATCAAGTGTAAGGATGGATTAGAAATTCTTATAGGGAGCAGTGATACTACACTGAAGGACAGGTAGGATCTAGAAATGTAGACATAGAGGGACAACATTCTAAATATACTTGAGCCAGAAAGGGAAAGGTTCATAGAGACTAGCAAGTCCTGTGCTTCTTAAATTGTAATGTACAATCACACCAATTAAAATCTTGTTAAAATGCAGGTTGTGATTCAGTAGGCCTGTGGGGGGCCTGAGAGTCTGACTTTCTAACAAGGTCCTAGGTGATGCTGAAGCTGCTGGTCCATGGGCCGCACCTTAAGTAGCAAGGATCCAGTTCACACACTGCGGATGAGAATCCTGAAAGCCAGGGCAGGAGGGGACTTGCCCAAGCAACATGGCTGATTAGCATGGAGTGGGTTTCTGTCTCACACTACAGCAGCTCAGCAAGTAGTGAAAAGATCGTGGGCTTTGAAGTCAGGCTGATCTAGGCTCAACCTTGGCCCTGCTGCTTACTAGTTGCAAAGCTCTGGGCAGGTCAATTATCCTCTCTGTGCTGCAGTTTTCTCACTTGCAGGTATTGGTAAATAAATCCTACCTTGCAGAAGAATTGTGATAAGTCAATGATATGACTGGAATACAAAAATGCACAACAGTGTCTGGAACATAGTATGTGATAAAAACATGTGACGTGTATTCCTTTTCTCTTTTTTGGTCAGACTAATGTTGCCATCGGTGCACATGGTCTAATCTCAATCATATCTCCTTTAGGGCCTAGGCTGTGTTAGCATTCACTGACAGGTAGTGGGTAAGTAACACTGGCTGGCAAATAGGTGCGTGATTAAGGCCGAAAAAAGAGAATTTCATTTTTTTCACTGTCTCTTTGGAAGATGCAGGAAGGTAAATATATATCTACTAGTGAATTTTTTGTACTCCTTTGCAATAGAGACCTTTAAAACATCTGCTCATTAGTAGAAAATGCTCAGCTAATATCACAAATATTAATGATGAATAGTTTTCATTCCACTTTGGTTAGTACAGGGATTATTATTTTCTGGGTCCACATTTTTTTTTCAGGCTGTATTAGCTGCTTACCTAAACATCAAGAAAAACTCAATCTCATAGTTTCCGAGGAGATAATACGAAACACTGACTTGTAAAATGTCTTCTTTAACAGGAACCTTCCTGTTTCAAACACTAGCAAGCAAAATGAAGGATGTTGCCATTTTGGTATTATATGAGGGTTAGATTTAGTCCACGAGGGAGGTGCTAAAGGTGCAAGGAAGAAAAAAAATCCACGAGGAATTAAATCTATTTAATTGTGTGGCACCTTTGTAAGAGCTGCTTCAGAAATCTATTTAGAAATCATTGCTCTTGTATCTGAATCATTACAGAGACATCAGCAGCACACATTTCTTATTACTGCAAACATAGCAACAGTTGCCATGCTAGCAAGAGATTCACAGCACAAACACTGGAGTCAGGAGGGAGTAGGGCGGGGCCGAAGCCTGAGTCAGATTGTTGAACAGCGCACAGTGATGCCTGTTCAGATTTAATTAGGCTGGTTGTTCTCTTTGGTCCCTATGCTGTGTCCTGTCATACATTTCAGTAGAGGAGATGCAGTCTCAAAAGCAGTGTTTTCGGACCAAGTCTTAACTTTCAGTCGTACACAGTAAATGTCACCACCAAAGGCAGGATCTGTGTGCTTTGATGTACTTAAAAGTGAGTCTGGGCTCTTGTTTTGGTTATGAATGGAGAAAGGGACAGGGCTTCTCTTCATTTCCAGGAATAAAAAACTCATAAAACACTCATCGTCATCAGAAAGTTAGGCTATTCGTTGTCCCAATATGTCATTTTATTTAATTGAAAACCGAGAAATCTGTCATCCTTTATTTAGCAGTTTGCCTCTGGCGAATCTTTGCAGGTTCCCTTCATGTGGCTGGGAATTAGTTAATTAGCATTACAAAATGCTTGAAGAGGGAACTGCCTTCTGACTGGCCCTTTGGGTTATGAGGGAGCCCATTTTAGGTTGCTAACAAGCACTACTGAAGGATAAAAAATAACACAAAATTATATCATCAGAATAGCCATGGCTAGGGTTGCATCTCCTCTCTTTCTCAAATGCATACGTTGTAACCTAAACATGTCACTGACTCTCTTTTTCATGCAAATCTTTTATGCTCGACAATAAATTCAGGTCCTTAAAGCTTATAAAAAGGTGCCACTTTTACACACGAAGGGCTCTTCTCATATCTTCACTTTTATTAATTTCCCACTTTTCATCATTTCCTCTTCTGAACAGAATATTTTGTTTGAAGTTCCTTGTTTTACATTTTTCATGAGAAAGCCTGTTGTAAACTAAGGATGGTTTTAAAAGTCAAGGAACTGAAAGAAAGGACTGATATTTTTCACGTGCTCCTAACTTTTAGGCTGAATGCCTTTGTTCAGTGTGAAATCTCCGAGTCTCTCTCCTTAACTATATAGCAAGACGCTGGAGGCCCCACACATGGTTTGTCAACTGATTGCTAGGTGGTGCTAGAGAGCAAGGCAACTCGAAAAGAGCTACTAACACAATTGCTCTAAATCCACATCAGCTGAAAGGGAGATCTTACACAGAGCCCTATTACATTTCAGCACAGATTATTTCCAGTGCTGATGATTTTAAGGATATCAACAGCATGAAAAACAGAGGGTATCAACAATCAATTTGTAGTCTTCTTTTTACTTTTTGTGTGTATATGTGTATATGGGAATTGTTTGCTTATTTTACTATAGTGCACCTAGGGCTGTGGTAAAGAGGTTTTATGTAAATATAAATAGATGGCTATGCTTATTTTTTGGGGGGGGCGGGGTCCTTCATGGAAATAGTTTTAACTTCCTCAAGACTTCTCTCCACTTTCTTTAATTTTCCCTCCTTATTAGAAGCTAGTCAGGGACATAATGAGGTGTACCAAATACTTTCACACCCTCACATCAATGTGAATAGCTATATATTTTCTCTCAACCCTATACCCTATGACATTAAAAATTTTTCTTCTTTTGTTCATTAGAAAAATTTATGAGCACCTCAAGACGATTTGAGCTTAAAAAGAAAGAGATAAAAGGCAACTAACAGGCATCATGACACTTGCTTAGATTCTAGCTGTTCTCTTTTGGCTTTTATATTTTCCAGTGCAAACACTTAATGAGCTTGATAATTGACCTTCAGCAAGTAAGTGTCACAAAAAGTATATGTCCTGAGGGTGATAACTATACTAGAAAAAAAGTTATCTTGTCCCTAGATTAGGTAGGTAATATCTCACTTTCTTCATTATTCAAACAGTGTGAGCCAGGCCTATGTAAATTAAATCAAGTGAGTTGTAAGGCAACTCTTTCTATAAGCTCAGAAGACATTGCTGAAGTGAAAATTAGATATTAATGTGATGCTTGGATAGACAATAAGGTATTTTATACAGTCTATAGGTGTCATATTTTAAATTAACAATCTTTAATAAAAATGGTTTAGAAAGCTAAAGATACTATCTTTTTATCATTTTTTTAAATTTATAAATCTTAAAATAATTTCTATGTAGAAAAAAATCCTGGGCTTTCATCATGTTTATAAGTGATAAAGGGAAGTATTACTCTTCATTTCCAGGATTGAAAAACTCATGAAACTCTCATCTTTAGGTAGTCAGGCTATATGTTGCCCCAAAATGTCAGCTAAAAGATTTTAAAAAAATACAGTGAATATAACTGACTACTGTAGTAGAGAATACATTTATGAGAAAATGAAAAAAAAAAGTCTAGTTTTACAATGTACTTAATAAAGAAATCATACTAAAGTAGAGTTATCCTCAAGGCTAATCCCCAAGTACCTAAAGAGAAAGAGTTTGTCTTCTTATGTTCTAACTGGTTTTCGCTGCTTACAAAATGTGGCCAAGGAGTCAGTCTGGTTTTTGGAGCCATGATTAAAGAAGATAGACAGGACAAGGTTAGGCCATGGCATGCTGGTGAATGAAGCAGCTGATGTGGAGTTTGTTGCCTTCGGGTCAGGTCTATATCAGCGCTGGCAGCTAATTATATAGATCTGTTATGAGCAGGTATAAGCTAAGATAGTGTGGCTAGTATCAGTGATAATTAGAATGAGAAGGGAAATTTTCTGTGCAAGGCTGCATTGGCCATAGATTGAGAATAAACTGTTTCATTGGATTTGGCCAAGCTTTAGATGGAGGTAGTTCAGCACTCTGGACAGCTCCCTCGTGATTATCCTCAAAGTCAAAACCAGAGGCGAGAAGTTTCTGCTTCTTAAAGATGGTTCAAGTATGTTAATCAAGCTTAGTCTCCAGAGACAGTATGGTGTAATGGAAACACTACCTGACAAGCCCAGATTCAACTATTAACTACCATTTTCTAACTATCCAGTTTCATATAAATTATTTGAGTCTCAGATTTTTTTTTTATAACTTGAAAAATGGAAATCATGAGTCTTACTTAATAAGATTGTTATGAGGATAAATGGCATAATGTTTGTGAAGACTTATTATGATTACTTATTTATTTCACAAATAAATATTTAGCATCTACCATGTGCTAGACACCATTCTAAGTTTTGGAGATATGGCATCAAAAAGGAGAGAAGTTCATGCCCTTGTAATGTTTACAATTTAGTGTAGACACTAATAAAAAAGTAAATGACTGGCTAAAACTATAAATAAGGGTGGATGTAAGCGCTATGAAGATGTTCTCATATTGATCATTATTGGTTTGAAGCTTGAATTTTATTGGACCATATCAAGAAAACACATCAGGAAAACATGGGACCGAGCAAGGTGGAAGGTCAGATAAGAAATGCTGGTATAAAGCTAAATCCTCAAAGGATAACCCCAGGATGATCCAGGAAAAAATTACATCTACTCTATATGAGGTGATAAAGAGAATAAGTGGCCTATTTCATCCTTGGCTCCAGGAAAAGTGAGAAAAATGAGAAATAAAAAATATATCCTGAGAAGTCTCATTCACAAACCTACACAGATATAACTTAGAACAAAAAATATCACTACACGTGTTTTATAAAAGGGTCTGAGTTGACGTTTTAAAGTGGTCTTGAGAGGTTAGTGTCATCAGTAACCAGCAAAAACAATATCAAGTAACTTGTAAAGTCTCCCACACCAAACAAAGCCAAAAAAAATAAAAAAGAAAAAGAAAAAAAGAAAAAAACTGCCAGAGATAAAGTTCTAAAGAACATGAGCTAAAAATAGAAACAAATCCCTATATACATATGAAACCAGTAGCAATAGTTAGCAGAAACAACCAAGTAAAATATTATATCTATAAAGACTGAAGAGATTAGAAATATCAAATATTCAGATATAGAATTTGAAATAAATGTTTGAATAAAAAAGAATCGATTAAAATATTCAATATAAATAGAAATGCAATGAACAACAACATATTAGATCTAGCTACTGAGAAAATATGTAAACTGGAAGATAGATTTAAAGAAATTATCAGAAAGCAGCATAGAGAAAGTAAAAGGTGGGAAATTATGTATATATGATTGTAAAATTTAGAAAATAGAATGAGAAAATCTAAAACATTTCTAGAGTTCCAGGAAGAGAGAATTAAGAAGAGAGAATTAAGAAGAATTAAAAATATATTAGAAGGGGTATGACTGAAAAGTATACAGAATGCATGAAAAATCCCAAACCTCAGATTCCATACACCTAACAAATTCAAAGCAAAATAAGTACATTAAATCCATAACTATGCACACATAGTTAAATTGTAGATACCAAAGATAATGCTATCTTAAAAGCTACAAGTGATAAACATGTGGAATGCATCTTGGAGGTTCAGTGGAAATGTAATTAAACACTTCAAATCCCATAGCTATTAAAACATCTTTCAAGAAAAAGGGGAAATAAAGGTGTTTTCAGAGGTTTAGTTCTAACAGTGTTATGTTAAAGGAATTTTTAAAGATACAGTTGAAGAAAATGAAAATGTTCCAGGAGGAAGACATGAAATGTAAGCATAATTAGCAATGAAACAGTAAATATTGATATGTCTAAATAAACTATAGCTGTATAAAACAATAAAATAATATCTAAGCTGTGGAATTAAAAAATCATGATGAAACTAAAATTAGAATAGAAATATCATAAAATTCAGGAGGGAGTGATTTGCAACTAAAATGCTCTTAAATTCTCTTTTGTTTGGGGATAAGATAAATATACTAAATAAAGAATTTGTTAAGTTAATTAATGTGTTAAAGTTCCTAGGGTACCCACTAAAGAATAAAAAAAAACATAGTGCATACTCTAATAATCCAAAGGAAAACAAAACAAAATAAAATGGATAGGGTGAGAAAAAAAGTAGAGAGAATAAAATAATATGGTATTAATGAATTCAAAATTTTCAGCAAGCACAATCAATTTAATAATATGACAAAGGGTGTAGAAGAACCACACAGAGGTTCATCATAAAGGCTAACTAAAAGATATTAAGGAACATCTAAATAAGTACAAAAATATACTATGTTCATGTGAAGGGGGATACAATAACATAAAGATTTCAGATCTTCCTAAATTGATCTATAGGTTTAAAATATCTATAATCAAAATCTTATATTTTTTTTTGTGGAAAGTGCAAGCTGATTATAACATTTATATGGTCGAGAAAAAGCCATGAATAATCAAGAAGAGCCAAGATGACATGATCTACAAGATACTAGGACTTTTAATAATGCTATTATAATTTAAGTTGTATACTACTGACACAGAGATAAACAAATATCACAATGGAAAAAAATAGAAAAACTGAAAACAGACCTGTCTAAACATAGATCCTTGCTAAAGAAAGAACTACTATCATAGATCAGTTGAGAAAGGCATGCCTATTCTTTTTAGGAAGGAAGAAAGGAAAAGAAAGTTTATGATCACTACTTCATGTTTTTTCATGATGTTCTCTATATTTGAACTATACATTCATCACCTCTTCTTCAGTGAAACCTTTCCTAACTACTTTACCTTAAAGCAATGTATTCTTCTTTAAACATACTGGCAATAAATGTGTCAGTCACTTTTCTCCTCATGCATTTCGTGTACTTACATTCTATCCTTTCATTTATTAAGAGAAAAATGTGAGCATCTAATACACTAGTGGTGAGGGAGCAGGGTGGAAAGAAGTTTGAATTATCTGGTGGTTCATTAATTTGGGGTAAGAACATATCTGAACTCGATGGGATTGTAGGGGTCAAAAATTCTTGAATGTCAGAGATTTACTCACTTATAATGCAGAAGTACAAAGCATGGCATTCATAGCCCAACTAATAATTCCCCTAATTTATTATAAATAAAATTTGTTAGTATTTATCACATACAGTTAAATTATAAATGAGATATTGTAGGCACCCAAATAAAAATAAAAGGGAAGAAAATTTTTGTTCTTAAATTATTTATGAGCTAATGGGGAATAAAAAATACATAATTAAAGTACAAAATAATGTAAATGCATAAAGTGGAACAAAGTGCTGTGGCCTTTGGTAAGGCATGGAAGGAATGGGGTAGCCTCAGAAAAGTCTCCCTCACAACATAATGATTAAGCTGATTGAGATATTACTTAAGGCTGATGAATATTTTGACAAGATTGAGGAGGTGTCAAGGTTAACAATTAGAATGCAGGGATAGGTTAACAGTAGATAAAACACAGGGTGTGTATGGGAAATAGTATAACTTCTAGTTTGTCTAGAGTGTGTGCCACCAGGGATGTTACTGATATTTTTATGCAGGATAATTCTTTATTCTGTGGGATTGTCCAGAACCCTGTAGAAAGTTCAACACTCTGGCCCCAGGCCACTAACCAACAGTAGAACCTCCCCCAAAAATGCCTCATACAGTTCCCAAAATCCTAGAATACATTTGAGAAGAGGAGTGACAGTATCACTCTCTGTCTAGAACCAGTAGAATATATGATGTTCATTGGGAGTTAAAACTGGAAATGTGTATTGCTGATCATTGTGGACTACAGGATGACATAATTTCACTTAATTTTAGAGGCAATGGAGAATTATTGACGGTTTTAAAACAGGGTGATGATATACTTGGAGTACTACAGAAGTAAGGTTATGCTGGCAGCAGTGGGTCAAATAGATCAGGGCATGGAGAAGCTGGAAGGGGAGAGAATTAAAGACTTTAAAAAGGAAGCAGATCAGTCAACGTTGGACTATCTGGGGGTTAACTGTGTGTGCATATATGTATATATGTATATATGTGTGTGTAATGTGTGTGTGTGTGAGAGAAAGAGGGGAGGAGGAAGAGAGAAAAGGGAGAGAGAGTGTGTATTAGAGACATGGACAGTACGAAATCATGAGAAAACTCATGAAGAAGAGAGAAGCAAGGTGGGAAGAGTTTAAAGTAGTCATGGGTATGGTGCTGAAACTGCTGATTATGATGAGCTAGCAAGAGAAATAAATCTGGATGAATGAGGACTTGGAAGAAAAGAACATTTAAGGAGGCTGAGGGAAGTTTCAGTACAAAGAAGCACAAAGGAGAGGCAGTATTAAAAGAGAGAGTATTTGACCCCTGGTGATAAGGAAGAGACACTACTGGTTTTACCTGATAAATATTCTGCTCCACCACAGCCAATGGGCATGATCTCTCGTCATTGTGCTTTTTTTTCATTCCTTCTAGGAACATCAGCTTAATGGTGGTATCATCTTGCACAACTGTTGTGTTCAGGAAAACCTATGTGTAGCTTAAAATTATATAACTTATATTCAACTTTTATAGGTTGAATGCGTTATAAATATACTAGGCAAGGTTTCTATTTAAAGGAACCCTTTGATGAGCCCTTTTGTTATGTGAGAAATTAATTCCAAATATATCTGTTTTACAGTTGCAGTCTCTGGATTGCTGGTTTTCTTCTCCTGGACAGCTAACTAGGTCATAGTGTTCTATTCTCAGAACCCAGCCCTACACAAACACTAATTGGTTTTTACATCTGAAAGTTTGCGTATCACTTTGTCATTTCCAAATTTACATGATGTGATCCATGTACAAGAGGAGATTTCATACCCTGTGAGAGAGGCAAATGCCACATGCTTATTTCCAAATATATCTAGAGACACACAGTATTTTAAGAGGCAGAACTTTAGGTGTGACTTTCTCAATCTCAGATTTCATCAACTTGTGGTTTCGGTAAAATTTATTGAATTCCTATTATCTGTGGAGAAAATATCTGACACAATTTCGCACCTTGACATTAATTTTATGAAGGAAAATAATAATCATTAACATGCGAACAAATAACAACCAAAATCCACACCAAATCAAGCATTACAAAACTATGGGCTATAAGCTTCATAACCATAGTTGAAAAATATATGTACATTTTAAAGACAGTTGTCAAGGGCTCTGTGGCCTAGAATTGGGAACATACGTTAGTCAAGACTACAGGCCAAATCTCATACCCATTTTTTTTAAAAGCATGGCACTAGGTTAAAAATTATACCTTGTGTGATTTAATGCCTCTCAGATCAGAGGTTACCAGTACATTGCAAGGACTTTTGGGAGAGACCACACAGTTAATCAGCCTTCGAAATGGTCTCCTTTGGTCATAGCTGTTGTTGTACCTCTGTTCTCACTTTCCTCTTCCATTTATCCCATCAGTTGGATCCCCATCCCACAGAGTGATTGGCAGGTTAGCATTGTAGTATTCTCTTCTAGCACACATCTCATACTTGGAGGTATATTGGAATCACCTGGGAAATTCAAAAGATTCTGATGCCTGGGTGCCAGCCCTGCGGATTTGGCTTAATTGGTCCTGAGCATTGGTGCTTATAAAAGCTCCCCAGGGAATTCTAATGTGTGGCCAATGTTGAGAGCCACTGTTTTCCAGGCTGTTAAATTCATGGCCCTTCTGGAGTCAGTCCATCAGTTTCTGCATACTTGGGCTCTTTGATTTTAAAAACCTATTGATCTCTGGTCTCACTTGCTCTCTTTCACTCACGCAAGCTGCAAAAGCAGGCTTGGGAGGAGTAGCTTAATTCTTTCCCTGACTGACTTCCAGAAGAAACTGGAAGTCTGGCAGATACACTTGCCGAAATGTATCAAACTTTTGATAAGTGCCAGAAAAATTCAAAAAGCACAGGAGAGTCCCGGGTGAGAATTCCAATTCTGCCTCCCTAAACTTAGGAAAACTACTTACCCTTTTTGATCCTCAGTTTCCTCATCTATAAAAATTGGAATATTTGTTTTCTAATATCTATTCAAAGCGTCTAAAATAGTGCCCAGCATGCAACAGATGCTCAATAGTAATAGCTACTTAAATGGAAAGAATAGAGAAAAGAGTTAAGCTTATTCACTGATTATACTCCAAATTAATAATAATTGTGATTTATGGAGCTGATTTATCTGATTCTTTATGAAACAAATATTTATTACATATTGACTTTAGGCCAAACACACTGCTAGGTACTAGGGATACGGTTATGAATAAAATAGACATGACTTTTTCTTGGTGCCCCTTATAGCTTAGCTAAATGTTTTACCTATTTCTGGAGTTGATTTCAAGCAGTTCAAAGAATGAGCTTGCTAAAGGGATGGTATGGCTAACAAACTGACCAATACACCCTCATAGCAAATACCCGGGGTATACTAGGGTAAGAGAAATCTGATTCAAGTAGACAAACACTTACTAGAGTTCTGTAACATTTGTGAAGGGACAGTTCTATAACATTTATGAGAATATTAAAGGGAGCGTCTCAAAAAACCTAATGGGTTTTCCCCACCCCATTCAGGCAGTTTTATGAAGAGTGGTACACCACTCTAAGTTCTTGAAGGCCAGAGAAGGTGTGTTCCCTTCATCCCCAACTCTCCTAACTGGAGTGCTACTGTGCCTCACATGTTATTTAGCTGTCTATATATTACATGTTGTGAGACTCACCTACATTATAGGAATTTATATCTTTTGCTTGAGTCTGTTGGCATCTTTCAATCAATCACAGACTCTTGTGACAGTACTGCCTCTCCCAATAACAATCCTAAGAGCTGGTAGGTAACTAGCCCAAGTTTATGGAGCTGGTAAATGGCAAAGTCAAGATTTAACCTCAGACATGTCTGACTCCACAGCTTACCCTCTTGACCTCTACCTCAAGTAGACAAACCTCAAGTGACTATGCTTTGGAAATATCAAAACCTGGATGTTCAGGGAATTAATTTTAAAACCACAAGCAAAAAATAAAAAGAGTGGATGGAACTAGAAGATGAGACTATGACCAAACCTAATCCAATTTTGGCCTATGAGCCCTTTATGGAATTATATGAGACTGGAATCCAGTAAAGAATTGTGTCCAGTTTGCTTCATTATCAATCATACTTGCTGATTCTTACTTTCATGACTTTCCTAGATTAAAGCCTTCATGATTCAGATTCCTGTCTCTTCAAAGTTTCAGCTGCAACTCTTGTTAGACCAGAAATATAATAACTACCTCTAAAAAGGCAACGGCAGCAGTTTGTAGATGGTGCCTGACCCTTGCTAACTACAGAAAATCTTTCCTTACCTTCAAGATAAATATTTTTACCCTGATGATGGATGGAGTGTGTGAGGGCACTTGGGCAACAGCTCATGTGCAAATGCTCTGGAGTTCATGCAGAAAGACAGAGATTTTAAGCCAGTCTTTTCTGATTTTCCATGGGTTGTAGTGCATATTTTCTATGCTATCCATTGGGCTCACAGTGATTACCTTTTCTGCTCCCCATCCAGAACAGGAACCCCTGGCCACCATATTTATATTCATGAACTATGACCCTACCTCCACTTCAACCACATTTGCTTAGACCAAAGGTGGCCATTTAATTCCAAGAGGGTCAATCATAATATCTCTTGTGGCAGACTACATTTATTCTTAATTCATTACACTTTTTGCATCTATGTCTTTTGCCTTCTGACTTTGCAGTTCTTCCCACTGGAAGATGAGTGTTTTTCTTCTCTTTTTCAATGTTGGACTCGGCTATGTGACTTGCCCATGAAAAGTCATATGACAGAACTTGAACAAAGGCTTTAAATGTGCATATGAAATTGGGCTTGGTTTCTTACATTCCTAGTCTTTCCATGGGAAGAACATGCCTCAGATATGTGATGGAGATAGGAACATCCTCAGATATGTGCTGGAGATAGGGCCTTTAAGGAGTCGATTAAGGTTAAATGAGGTCAGAAAAGTCCTGATCTGATAGAACTAGTGACCTTATAAAAAGATAAAAAGATGCCAGAGCGAGGGCACAGTGAGGAGGTGACCATCTGTAAGTCCAATTAGAACCCAACCATGCTGTCACACTGATGGTGCCAGCCTCCACTGTGAGAAAATAAATTTCTATTGTTTAAATCACCTAGTTTATGGTATTTTGTTATGACAGCTCAAACTGACTAACACTTTTCTGGATATTTATATAAATAGGGTCATATAATATGTGACACCTTTGTGTCTGGCTTCTTTCATTTAGCATTACTTTATATGGTTGAATAATATCCTATTTTATGGATATCACATCTTGTTTATTCATCTGTTGATGGATATTTAGGTGCTTCCATCTTTTGGCTATTGTGAATAGTGCTGCTAAAAACATTTGAATACGAGTATTTGTTTGAGTACCTGTTTTTAATTCTTTTGGGTATTGCCTAGAAGTGGAATTGCTAGGTCATATGGTAATTCTAGAATGCTGAACTTTTGGTGCTCAGATCTGTGAAGCTATTTCTTGGCTCCCAAACAGGGACTCCTACCTTGAATTCCATAAGATAACCCCAAAATACTTTTAATAATTTCTTTTTGTTGCTATAGCTAAACAATTCTTAAACTTAAAACTTAGAAAACCTAAACTAATAGGCAATAACACTTTCAAATTTTGGTCATAATACTATTTAAAAATGGGTTAAAAAACTCCTCTTTCAACATTTGCCACAGGAATGATAAATTCCCTATGGATAATAACCAAATCAGGTGACTATCTTGATGAGATTCTGAAATCTGACTTAACTGTGAGACTATTGCTTAGATTACCACATACCTTTGAGACCAGGTAGCACAAGACCTCGCATTTAGAGCATATTCCAATTCAAAACGACTTCGTAATGCTGCCACGTGGCTCCGGCCAGGTCCTCCCCGGTTCACCAGGCAGTCAGAAGAGGAGGAAGGTGAGAGAGACCCACTACTGTTACTCGATGCAGGAGACATCAGCTGAGTGAAGGAGGAACAATTCCAGTCATTTAATAAATCCAACAGGCTTAAAGGCATAAAATAGAATATGGCTTTAACTTTCTGTTCTAGGATATCTGATATTTTAATTTCTATTCTTCTCGGCTTGCTTCTGGCTTCTCCTTTCAGTCTCTGGTGGCAACATCTGGTTAGCTTAATTCACTCTTTTGACCTAGTTCTATCCTGAGAGCTTGCCCTTTAAACTCATGCTCATTTTTCAAAAAACAGAGTAGGCTAAAATCAGATATGTTAAGTTGATATTTAGAAGGTTATTATTTAATGGTTAAAAGATTCTCTACATTTTTCTCTGTGGTGTAAGATTTATGGCAGACTTTCTTTAAATTATAGCTTACAATTATTCCCTTTATATGAAATTATTCCCTTTACATAAAATGGACTTACACATTTTTCCAAGACTATTTCCATTTTACAAAATGAGAGATGCTTTAATGTCTGGCAAGTATGAGGACTAAGTAGAGTTATTGTGAGGGACTTTTTAAAATAGTTACAAATAGTTAAGTATAGCTAGAAAATAGAAGAATGTGGGAATAAAATGAGAAAGAGAAAAGGAAAAATAGGAGAGTAGTTTTCTTGAATTTTCGATAACCTCGATATTCATGCATTCTACCTAACCCAACTGAGAACATTAGTGCTTTTGACATTACAATTTCATAAGACTTGTAAACAGTAGACTTTGGTTTAAAAATAATATAGGTAAATTCTAGGTTTTGCATAGCAGCCAAGATATTTCTAAGTAAAGCTCTGAGAATTACACAATGTCAGTGTTGAAATGAATTTTCAAACTCTTCAATGATCGAATCTCATCTGTGCACCATTTTCAAGTCAGGTAGGCAGGATGATGGGAAACCTCTAGTGATGGGGAACTCACTGCCTCCAGATCCATTCATTTATTTTAGGGCAGCTCTGATCATTAGAAAGTTCTCTCTCAAAACAAATCAAATCTACTATTGTACTTCATTTCCATTTATTAGTCCACAGAGAACAAGGCCATATGATGGTTCTTCAGATGTTTAAAAACAGCTGTTGGACTCATCCTAATTTTTGCTTTTCTGGGGCAAGCATCCTGGTTCCTCTAATTGGTTCTCACATATATGAATTTCAATCCATTCACCATTCTTATCTCTTCTAAAATTTGTCTAGTTTTAATTATCTTTTTTAAAAGCAAATAACTGTGTACCATTTGTTTTACCATCTCAGAACAGAGAGAAATGATCACATACTTTATTCTGTAGCAAGACAGCTACTTCATATTCTGATTTGCAAAGAGTTTGTTCTCCAGTATATTCATGATGCTCCTAAACCATATCTCTACCATTTGGTACTTTTAGTATCGTTTCTTTGTTTGTGACATTACATTTATACCTATTAAATTTATTCTTGTTAGACATGTCCTATTACTTTATCTCCCAAAATATTCTAGAATACTTACTTTCAAATATTTACTGTTTCTTTTAACTTTATGGAGTTCCATAAAACTCTGCTCTCTCTATTCTTCAACATTTTAGTCAGTGGTTTAGACCAAGGTCAAGAGAACAGAGCTTTATGGAACTCGACAAATCAAGCCTGTTAAAGCTGATTCTGGTCCATTAATTAGTGCAACTCAGTCTAGTAAATTCTTTTGGCATATTATCCATAGTTATTCATTTTCTCTACTAGAGGAGGTTGTGCTAAGAGGCTTGTTATACTAGCAGATTGTACCATCGTCCCTGTTTTTGGAAACTACTGTCCAATCTAATTGGATATATGCCCAGGATTGGAGCGCCCTTACCCTGTCAAACACAAAGGTTCAAAGTAAGAAGATATTTGGAACTCAAGCTGTAAAGGCATCTCTCAACACCCAAAGCCTCGCGTAGATGCTCTTGTTGGCAGGGTCTGTTGAATCCCCACCGAATATACTACTATTTCTCCCCACTTTGTATGTCTCAGGATTGAAGGGAAGGGAAAGGAAATTTCATGTCTAAAGACTGAATCTTCCTTTTATATACAAGCTTCTTCTTTAGAAGTTCCAGTTAAGAGTCATGAGACAGAGCTATTCACTGCAGGCTACAAGTGCAGACCTGGAACTCTTTTCCAATAGACTAGGTTCCAGTGGTTTAGTTGAGATATTTTTTAAGAAAAGAAAACTTTCTTTGAATAGTTCAACTTTAGGATTTAGTTGTGCAATCTCTGATGCTGTTTCCCCCCATTTTTGCCCCTTTCCTTCATATGTACGTGTATATGTCAGCCTGTATGTGTGATGTTCACCCCCTCTCTTCAAGCACTCATTTGCATTTGGGAATACATTATTATTTTTGAATTAGTGCTCATGTTTTAGCTTTCTTGCCTATTTTCAATTGCTATCTTCTGACCAGGTATATAGAAAATTAAGGCAATTATAGAGAAAATTAAAGCAAACAGCCCCTTGATATTAAGGGAAGAAAATTCCATTAACCTGATTGCTAACATATATCACTTGATGCAATATATGTGTGGTATTAAAGCCAAGCCTCCTAATCAATTTATGCATTAATTTTAGTGATAATTTTTCCTTTTTCATTGGACATAAATGGACGATGGCTTACTATTTTAGCTTACATTTCACTGTATGCAGAAACATATATAGAAATTAATTGATTTAAATAATTACCTTCTAACATTTTCAAATTTCTGCATATCACTTTTTAAAGCTGGGTATGCTTGATGATTGTTGGAAGGGCTCAGATTCACTCTGAGTTTGCCTTTGTCCCTATAGATGCAGTCAATTCTGCTCCCCCCGGGGGCTTAATTAACCGAGTAAAATTATGAATGGAGTTACGGGGCCCTCACACTCACTCTTTTTTCAGAAGCGCTATCTCACCTACATTCCTCAATATCCTTGGATATTCAAGGCTTTTTTATGAACATATTTTAGAAGCTAAAGTTCTTACCTCAATGTTACAGAGACACTCTTCTAACTTGGTAACAACTTCAGAAAATTCGGGTCTTCCCTGTAAATAAAGAAAAGATTTGTTTCCCCAAAGAATAAAAGAGAAGTAACTCTCCTTGGTATTTAAAATTGGGTATTTGCATTTGTAAAGAATGAGATTAACAATAAAGTATATTTTTATTTAAAATACACTTGTATTGAAGTGTTAATTGAATGTTCATTTGCTGTTCAGGGAGGGATGTTGAGTCTCCCTCTGATAAGAGTTTTAAGTCAGGCAGATAATGAAATGGTGGAAAAGCTTTAATTAGCTTTGCATGTTTTTAAATGGCAGGTTTTCCTCTTCCAAATAAAAGAATAAAAGTGAATGCTAAACACTATTAACTATCTCTGTCCCTTATACTGTATGTGTCTATAGGAAGACACCTGCTAAAGCTAATTTTAGAATTAGCTTCACTTTGGAAAATACCACCTTAGATTCAAAACGAAGATCAATAGAAACCTCATGACTATGTCCTGTTTTAGGGGTTTAAGATAAGCTCTTTCTCTTCTAAAACTGCCATTAAAGGCATTGTCCATTATGAACCTCTGTGTCTGATGAGTTTGGTTAAACAAACATTTAGTGTACTCTGATTATATTCCAAACTTTGTTCTAGTGGCTAGGAATGTAAAAATGATTACAGATCTATGGCAAAAATTCTTGGAATTTTTGAAAATGTTGGTCTCTTTTGAAGAAATTATATTTCTTCTTTTGTCAGATCCTAAGGACTACATAACCTATCATTTCCTATCATTTCTCCTTTTATGAAACTTTCACTGCCAGGAGGTAGATAGCCCAATTTAACATTCAGCTGCAGTAACCAACTAATTTAGATTCTTAGTAGAACAATTTCTCCCTTAATATCTAACCCTCCCCTAAGGACACTGCTTCTCTCAGAGCCCTCTCAAGGGGAAGCTGTTCTCTATCGCATATTCCTTGTACCTCTAGATTGATGGGGCGGTGGTGGGGTGAGGGGGGTGTCTGTGTTTTCCTTACTTTCAAATGGTTTCTCCTCTATTAGATCACTAGCTTTTTGAGCTATTCCACTGTATCACTCTCTCATTCTTTGAAGGTTTCACTGCTCCCTGCCCTGCTCTCTAACATTACTCTTAGCACTTTTATTTATTATCCGTGTAGATAATCATTACAATGGTCTGACCTCTGGGTTCCTTTGTCTCTTCTTTTGCAATGATCCTATCGTCCACCTTCTCTTAGTCACTCAGCTCCCTGGTCCCTGTTACTAACAATGCTCATAACTCCTTCATGCTCTCCATGCTCGCAGTTTCCATCAGATAATGCTCTGGGCTCTACCTCCTTCTTTTTAGGTCACTTCTTCTGGAATCCTGACTCTCACAATCTTTGACCATACAAATCATCTTACCATATAAAAGAAAGAACTTTTTATGGTGACTATTTTCAAATCTACCTAGAAGTAGAAAAGTATAATACAATAATCTCCCATGTATATATTACTCAGACTTAAAAACTACGTTTTTGCTAATATAGTTCTATCTATCTATCTATCTATCTATCTATCTATCTATCTATCTATCTATCTATCTAATCTATCTATTTATCTATCATCTATCTATCAATCATCTATCTATCTTTCTATTTCCCCTGTTTATTTATTTTTTTGTTCATCTTGCCATCTTTTCACTGGCATTTAGTCACCTAATTTCCTCCTTTTATTAGCTTAGATTTTATTGGCAATCATAATCAGTGTCTCCACATAACCTCAACTATCTTGTCCTATCATGCATTTTGTACACTACTGGAAAAATCCCAGTCTTAGTTAAATCCATCCTGATTGGTCTTACTTCAAATTCATGACTCTCTAACCTCAAGTAGACCCTCAGTATTGCCTAGAGAGCCTACAACATATTTCCAGCTCACTCACTTTGTTATAAGACAGTGATGAAAAAAAATTGAAGGAGACAAAAATAAATGGAAAGATATTCTATGCTCCCAGACTGGAAAAATAAATATTATTAAAATCTCCATAATACCCAAAGCAACTTATAGGTTTAATACATTCTCTATCAAAATTTCAATGACTTTTTTTTTTTATAGAAATAGGACAAACAATATTAAAATGTGTATGGATCCACAAAAGACCCCAAATAGCCAGCTATCTTAAAAAAGGACAAAATTGCAGGCATCACACTCCTTGGTTTCAAACTATATTACCAAGCTATAGTAACCAACATGGTAGCCAAAATAATCATTTTTAAGTGTACTACAGATCAAGTAATGTCAATGATGAAAGCTTCCAATTATTTTCATCTTATCTGGCTAAAAATCCAAAGCCCTTTCATTCATCTCTAAGGCATGCACAGCCTGCTCTTGCTATTTCTTGACCTCCTTTTCTTCCTCTGTATTTACCTGACCTCCTCAGGCCAAGCATGCCATGCCTTCAGGGGCTTCACATTTGCTGGACTTTCTCCAGGACTTTGTTCAAATGTTACTTTATCAGAGAGCTCTTCTTTGTCTACCATATTTAAAGCCCCCAGACTAATACACTCTACTCCTTTTTTACTTTATTTATTCCACAGCACTTATCACCAGATGACTTAATACACATTTTCATATTCATTTGTTTGTTTACATCCCTTCATAGAATGTCCTGCCCATGAGGGCAGAGATTTATTGTTGTCCACTACTATATCCCTACTGCCTTGAGCAGTGTCTAACCTATAGAGGGTGTTCAATAAGTACTTGTTGAATGAATAATTAATGATTTTATGTTTTATTTACATTTTATTTCATTTTCAAACTATATTATTGTATGGGTAGAGGATTTTTATTTGCTTCAAGTTTTTCTTAATCATTCAGTGAATACATTATAAATGAATAGTTTTTCTAGAACATTAAATTGGAATGGTGCTAATATTTCATTGGAGTGTTAAAAAGCATAAAAATAATGGTAAAACATAACATTTACGAAACATTTAGAGCATTTCATTTAACTCTCATGATACTTTGTAATATAGGCATTTATTACTTATATTGTAAACATGAAAAGGCAGAAAATAAGAAAAAATAAGTAATTTATCTAAGATAGTATAGTCAGTAAACAGCGGAGCTGAATTCAAAGCTAGGTGGACCTTATAATCATAATGCTCCTTCATATTCCCTCTAAGCGTGGCATCTAAACCCATAAGGATTTAATTGTAATTATGTAAGATTCAGTGTCTGAGATGAGCTTACGCATATTAGAAAGAACACTGGGTTGAGAGTTAAAAGACTTGAGGTTAAATACCTAATACCTCTGTGACTCTGGATGGTTTATAACCATTCTGAGGTTCAGTTTTCTCAGCCTCAAAATGAGTTGAAGATTAAAAGAATTAAATGAGACATGTATGTGTAGAAGCTCAACAAACTGTAAAGCATTTTAGAAAGTAACTTAATTTTTTAATAATCTGTATTAATGGGTGTGTCCTGGATGTAAGCTCTCTGACCTTATGGACAAATGCTCGAATAGTTTGGTTTAAATTCTATACAAAGTATGGATTCTAGCTATTAATCTGGCATCTTGTGAGATCCCAAGGTGTTCATTAGAAAGCAAAAATCGCCAAAATGTCTCATGAGCTTTCATGGATAAACAATGCCAACATTATGACATGCATTATCCTCCACTTTCTTTTCAGGTGGATGGCTCATACTTTGTGCCATCATGCTGAGGTTGGTGGCAGCTTGCCCTGAATCATGTGTGGTGTGCGCCAAAGATGTAACCCTATGTCACCAGCTAACATATATAGTAGGTAATAACAACAATAACTCTAGAAAGTAGTGTTTAGGGTACCTGGAAAATCTATTGCCATGCTTTTCATTTCACTGACTGCTTTCTGGGCTCAGCCAAAAGGGGTAAACTTTTAAAGAGCAAGCCTTTCACAGTGACTATCAACTTATAACATTATTTTATCTTCCTGTTCCTGGTGATCTCAATCAAAACTATTTAAATACTTTCAGAGATAACTAAGGAAGTCTGCTATTATATAAGAGCACCACTATTTCATACAGCTATATTTTTTTATATAAAAAATATATCACTTTAATTATATTTTTGTCCACATTTTGTGCCAATTTGAACCCTATCATTGGCTGGAAGAAATATCAGAAACCTGAACTGCAATCGTTCAGCATTAGTAAGATTAAGTGATGTACCAGCAAAATAGATTATTACTAAAGTGTGTCTAATTTTGAAAGTCTAGTCTTTTTTTATTGGTGGTAAATGAGCTGTAGAAATGCTAACAAGAGACGTTGCCTGTATTCATTACATATTGCTTGCTTAAGTCAACAATTTAATAAGACACCTTATTAACAAATTTGAGGAGAATGTGATTTACATCCTGATATCCAAGAAGAGATAAACAAGCTATAAATTCTGCCAATGGAAATTTTTAAGGAATAAATCTTAGTTAAGATGGAATGGAAGAAGATGATTTCTTTCATTTCTAAAATCCTATGACTTTGTGGAATTAAGAGGTAGATGTTATTGTCATCCCTGACAGAAGAAAGATTGTTTCAAGGCTAGTTGGTTGTACACTGTTTCCAACCAGCACTGAAAACACTTAAACACTAAACTCCCACCCTCTCAATTGGATTTCCTGACTTTACTACATTTATTTTTTTCTGATCAGACACAGCTGATGTCTGTAAGAAAAAAATATTGATCATTTCCACTGCTGCACTTCTGTATCTTCCTTCTCATTTACAGATTGCTACAAAAGTTAGATTTCGTAAACACAGAGAAGAAAATGAATGACTTCTGAGTGGAGCTTTTGTCTAGTCCTAGAGGAGAAGTAATTGACAGAAACAATAGCCTGCTCCCTCAGAATCCACAAATCCCTAGAGGACTGGGGATCCATAAAAACAAAACTTCCTCAATCCATATCAAAAACAGTGATGAGAGGAACAAAATGCCAAACTGGTCAGAATTAATAGAATCCAAATAATCAGTAATAAATACTGAATATATGTATATCATGACTTAAGCTTGCTTGTGTTACAGAGATGAAGCAGTTTTTCCAAAGAAGGCACTGTGAAAATCCTTTGTCTTTTATATATATATTTTTTAGATCTCTTTGTTTCAGCAATGTAGTTGGAATTTCATAAAGGAATTGTGATTTGCTCCCCCCACAGTTGATTGTTCTAATATCACCTGTAGACCTCCCAGGGACAATGGACTCTTCCATCCTTATGACACTGTCATTTGCAGTCAAAACAATTTTAGCATGATAAAGATGTGTTACAATAACTCCTGATTATAATATATCTTTATTGAGTTAAAATGCTTTGATTTCTAATGATAGAGCAGTGATAGCTCTGAGGTGATTATGGTGAAGGGATTTAACAGTTGGAAGCCCTGAGTACCACCTGTCAGCACATGACGGACTTTGTTGGAGGGAACAGACATTATACAGGAGGCCAAGATGGCCCAGACTATAATGAGAACCCCACTGACAGATCCTCGGGTTGTCTGGAGAGAATATAGATCTTTACGAAGTTTCCAACTTTTAGCCTGGAGCTAAAAAGCAGAAACCATCCGCTCCTTCTCACTCCCCCCAAACTCCACCCCCACCCATACCTTTATGTTTGAGAAAAAAGATTACTGACTTCACAGCATAAATATACACTGCTAGTGGAAAACTGGTTAGCAAGCTCAGACACAGGTTTGGCTCCTGGGTGAATCTGCATTGGGTGGGCAGGGCTGGAGCAGGTCAGTATACAGCCTCATAGAGATGAAGCGTGAAAAGCTACCTTCAAAAAAATCATCAATGTCAATAACCCCAAACAGTGAATTAACTTTGACATCTAAAGGAACAGATACCTTTATGTTTCTCTAACATGTCATAGTAACAAAGAATATAAAAATCCATCATGCTGAAAGAGAGCCAGCTTCCCCTTAAACTGAGAAATCAGAGAATCATTTTCATTTTGTTTATTGTTCTTACACAGGTGATAAGTTTTCTCAGAGGGTATGGATTATCTTTGCTCTCCACTGCACTCCCCACCCACTTATGTGTATCATGCTTCTAGTCTGTGCTTTTCTTCCCCACAGCAGCCCCTGTGACCACGAGAGTTCTGATCATCACTGATGGATCCCTCTCCTCAATAGAGAGCACAAATCTATCCCTCTTGTTTAATCTGGCCCTGCTCTCCTTGAGCAGAAACGGCATTGAGGATGTTCGGGAAGATGCCCTGCACGGCCTCTCAAAGTTGCGGACGTTGCTGCTGGAGCACAACCAGATATCCAGCTCTTCCCTCACAGACCGCACGTTCAGCAGGCTTCGCAACCTGCAGGTGCTGGTGCTTAGCAACAACGCTCTCCATGCCCTGCAAGGGTCCTGGTTCCGACACACCAGGGGCCTGACCCGGCTCCAGCTGGATGGAAATCAGATCACTAACCTGACAGACAGCTCTTTTGGAGGCACAAATCTTCACAGACTCAGGCATCTGGATTTATCTAACAATTTTATTTCCTACATTGGGAAAGATGCCTTCCGGCCCCTGCCTCAACTGCAGGAAGTGGACCTTTCCCGAAACAGGTTGGCCCAAATGCCAGATGTTTTTACTCCAATGAAGCAGTTAATCCTTCTGAGCTTAGATAAGAACCAGTGGAGCTGCACTTGTGAGCTCTACCCCCTTGCCCGGTTTTTAAGAAACTACATTAAGTCTTCTGCTCGCAAGCTCAGGAATGCCAGGGGCCTAGATTGTCAGCTGTCCACTACAGCTGTGGCCAGTGCAAACAGTGTGCTAAGGTTGTCTGAAGCCAACTGTGATTCCAAGGCTCCAAACCTCACTCTAGTGCTAAAGGACAGAAGTTTCCCCCTTCCAGGACAGGATGTGGCCCTGCTGACTGTTCTGGGCCTTGCAGGTATGCCAAGGAGAGGTGTGTTCTCCTCTTCTCCCTTCTCTTGTCCATATCTTAATGTACACTAAATGAGGCCTTTCTCAGGCAATTAGGGAAACTTGACAGGGCTTGTGGTAGGAAGAGGTGTTCAGTAGATGTGAAAGGACGATTTGGCACAGGATGCAAGAATTTCCTGTGCTGAGAAGCTGTCTAACATAGAGGAAAGGACCTTGCACCAGAATTCAAGAGCTCTAGCCCTGATATAACTAGCCCTGTGATCCTGAGTGAGTTAACTTGCTATGTAAACTTCAGTATTCTTATCTATAATAGGGGAATAGTATGTATAGTTTATCAATTATCCATTTGCCAAAGACTACTGGTATATTCACTAAGATGCTGGGAGATAGGGATTTAAAAAGTTATGAAATATAGAAAGTCCCTTTCTTCAAAGAACTCACATTTGTGTGCCTCTCCACATTATAGTGAGAATCAGTGGGCTTTATCAAGTGCATGCAGAGATGCTATTATATCAATCACATGCATCCTACTCTATAGCAGTTATATGGAACAATGAAGGTGTACTTGAGCTCTACAGGATTGTCCAGGTGTGAGTCCTGGCTCTGCTCCTACTTGCTGTATGACTTTGGGCAACTTATTTGACCTCTCTGTTCCTTCATTTCCTCCTATTGGGGTTTTGAATTCTAAGACTTCTGTTTGTCCAACTCTTTCAAAAATTTGGCCCATACCTCCCTGGACTAAGGAGAGGATAATATTCACCCCTTTAAATTTTCTATGGTAGTTTAAAAAAATAAACTAGGCATCAGCTGTCATTACATCTCTGAATGAATGATATAAAGTGATACCATTTATGTCATTAGTGGAAGACCAAATATGTATGAGATTTCTTGAGTTATCTACCTTAATGTGTGTTTTCCCCCTATGCTTGTAGTGCATGGTAAAATCCTCTGCACCTGTGGTAACCATGATGATGATGATGATGATGATGATGATGATGATGATGATGATGTGTGTGTGTGTGTGTGGTGTGTGTTTGTGTATTTGTGTTGGGGAGAGGGTTTTCCAAAGCTGGAAGCCCAGAGACTCACAAATGACATTCAGGACTGAACTGATATATTCTGAATATGTGCTATAAGTAATTATTCCATAGAATATTTCCATAAAATTAATTAAACATATTTTTAACTTCTAACAGTTATACTTGTAATCAGAATAGATGGAGATCAGCATAATATCTAGACAAGGGAACTACACTAATGCTAACCAAAATTACTTGGAAGTCAATTCAAATCCTCTCAGAAAGATAAATTATTTGAAAAATCATGTAACCATGTCAGTTATTATATGTGCTAGGAAATAATTTACTATAAAAGACAAAAACAATAGGGCAACAGATAGTTTTTTCCTTAAATGTGCTTCTTAGAATACTAGTTCTAGGAGACAATTAATAGATATTGTAATAAAAACAAACACAGATGTACTTATAAGCAATACGTTGTGGGGTTCAAACAGCTTTGGGCAAAGCTGGATTAAACAAAGTAAAATAGGCTTCTTTACTGCAGTATTTCTCATTGACTTTCATTTTCTAATGAGCATTATGAATTTCCAAGAGGAAGATATAATGTGGAGCATTTCTCAAACTTATTGACCATAAGCTCTTTTGTCACAGAGAATTTCATTGAATTATGTTTTGTAGGACATTGTTTTAGAAATATTATAATAGGGCAATTTTATAAAAGATTCTAGGTATCTTTTGTATCTATTTTCAGAAAAGATTTTGCTAAATTAACAACTCTGCATTAGTATCAAGAAAGATATGAATTCTAACTTTCCAAAGATTTTGTCAAAATGATAGGAAACTAATATGCATGAATAAATCCTAATAAATTATAAATATAATTATATACATGTTAGGTTATAATGTGTGAAATTATCATAATGTACCTTTCACTGAGTAATTGTTAAAGATACTGTTTTTAAAAGAGAGTCTTCTCTTTAAAATACTCTGAATTTTCATATCGATTTACTGCATGAAGATCCTTCTCTCTCTGAAGTAGAAGTATGGTCACTTGTCTATAACTCTAGACTGTGGCAAAAAGACTTAGAACTACAATTTGGCCTCTGATTCCCTTTTCTTCTTCAGCTATAGACAAATCATCACAATTAAATGAATATAAGTAATCCTATTCAGTTAATTTAAAACTAATAAGTGGTTATTTGGCATAAACAATGACATCTTGATGCTTCTTACTCTGTGATCTGATGGGTAAAAAGAGAAAGCTTTAATGAAACTGTAACTTATTTCTGATACTTTAATGAGAACTTATTAATTTCATTTTTTATTTTGTTTTGTTTTCCCAACTTAGAAAGATTGTCAGAACACTTTTTAAAAATAGCAACAATGCCCATGGCAATGAAAATTCAACCATCTTCTTAATAGCACCTTCAGTCTGCCTACAAGCTTCATTTGCTGCTTTTGTTCTCTACACAAATGGAAAATGACCATACCTGACTTGTAATGTGATACAGACATAGCTGTAGCATCAACAGTGTGAGAGTGAGTGGTTCCTTGCTGATTAGACACAATTGGAGGAGATATTTTATCCTATAATCAGATTATGCCTACTTATATCTCAATGGCTGATGTATATATTTAAGAAAATTAAGGTCTTTCTTTTCTGGATGATTTGGTTTAGTACTCGCATCAGCCATTCAAAGTATTCTCTTAAGGATTTTTTTTTCCATTTTTTTTTTCCCTAACAGCTGAGCATTCTAGCACCTATTAGGGCAATAGAAAACCCAAAGAACAGCAGCAGCAATCATAACCACAAACCACAATGACCATACATTGAACCTTATTATATCAAAATACTGTATTAAACATGTCACATGTGTCATTTTAATCTGAGTGGTATTAATTTTCCCCATTTGACAGCAGAGAAAAAAATAAGACTCAGAGAGATCAGAAAACTTGCTCAAGAAAAGTGTAAGAACAGAGCTTTGAAACCCAAGTTTTCTTATTCCATGTAAGAGATACTGTTTCTAAAATTTTATCATTTTATGTTTTTAATATTTAAAAAACAAAACCCTCATTTGGAATAACTCAAACTCTAGGACCTGGCAATAAAGGTATTCTGATCTAATTTTTATTTCTACTTTTAAAAACTGTTGTGTCTTTAGTAGAAACTAAAAATTATTTAAATATACTATAGCACTCTCCAAAAGTGTATTATTGTCAAGTTAAAAAAAAAGGCACTTATAAGACCTCAAAATCTAGTAAACTACACAAAATTTGGAGGATTTTACCAGAAACTGCCATTCTTTTTGGTTAATCTTTGACTTTAACACACACACACACACACACACACACACACACACACACACACAAACAACCATGCCTGATACCTTCCCTATTCCCTGATGTTTAAAAAAAATCATCATGTTTTTATTAAAGTTGTATGCAGTGGAGAGAACCAGGTATGGTGTAGTCAATCAATGAGCCTAGAATGCTAATATCATCTCATTCACATCTTATATCACTTATTCATCTGGAAATGGCCTCATTCCAAGAGTCAAGAAACTGAGTTCTCTGGGGAAACTGACTTGCCCAAGGTCACACAGCAAGTTATATGCACAGCTGACTTAGCACACGGAGTTCCTATAACTCAATTGATACTGACACCATGTCTTCCTGGTCACCATTTTGGGGATTTGTAAGATAAGACCACTCAGAGCTTTTCATTATTAAAATTCATAAACAGAAATCTATTAAAGAATATTCAACAAACATTTCTGGAGTGCCTCCTCTGTGTCAGAGTTGTGAGCACTGGAGATAAAATGTTGAATAAGACTGAAAAGGTCCATTTTCTCACAGTCCTTAATTCTAACAGGAGACAGCCAGTGAATGAGAAAATGAATAAGTGAACAGAATAATTTTATACTGTTATAATGCAAAGAAAAAAAAAAAGGAAATCACTGTGATAGAGAGGGAGATGAGGTATAACTCAGAAAAAAATTTGGTTTGAACAACCACATGGCTGGTGATGCCATTTGTTGAGATGGGAAATGTTGAAGAAGAAACAGGTTAAACTACTTTGCACCTGAGTTTGAGAAACGCTGCCCTTTACAATTTTATTCAGAAGATAAGCTCTAACTACATAGAACATGAATGATGGTCCCGGCCATCTAAAATTAGATGTCAATCATTTTGTTTTGGGAGTCCATAGAAGGGAATGATCTTTATAAGATTTTTAAAAAAGACAGCAAAGATATCAAGAAATTTGGAGGTATTGATTTAGATTGTAAAGCGTAAATAAAATTCAAATAAGCAGAGATAGGAGAAAGTATTATAAGCATCACCAAGAGCAAACACAAAGGCTTAGAAGTACATTTTTAAAACTAATGAAGAATTTGAAATGTAGTGTTTGAATGTGGAAAATAATGAAACATAAGCCTCAGAAGGAGGCTATGTCCAGATTGCACCAAGTCTTGAATGTCAAAGAGTTTGGCCTTTATGCTAATAGGAAGCCAATTAGCTAGAGGCGTGAACCTTTAGGGATGCTTAAAATGTGGCAATAGCATGTAGAAATGATTTTTCTTTTTGAGGAGGTTATGGTATGTGAGAATTTTAGAGTAGATACAAAATGTGGACTACTTTGGGGATTAACTATATGATTAAGAAATAAGAAATTTGGAATTAAACTGGTTTCCCAGAGGCAGAAAAATAATTTTAATGTGGAAATTTTTTATTTTGAGTGAATTTCAGTCCAAGAAAAAAAAATTTTTTGTACCCAAGACATTCCAGATGGTATTGTTTCTAACAATTTTTAATAGATACAAAAAAAAAAAAGATCCAATTTAGAGAACAGAACAATGTCAGTAATATAGCCTCTGTTTGGACTGACGTTTTTTTCCACATGGTGATAGACCTCCCACCCTTTCCGATGCCCTTTAAGCCATTAACCTTGATATTTGTGGAGTTCACATTTGGTGATTTATATGTTTCTTCCTATGATGTTATCTTTTAATGGTCTCTCTATTTGTCACAGGAGCTGTTGGTCTCACTTGCCTAGGTTTAGTTGTATTTAACTGGAAACTCCAACAAGGCAAAGCAAATGAACACACATCAGAAAACCTTTGTTGCAGAACCTTCGGTGAATCCCTGTGTGCTCATAAGGCAAGAAATTACCATGCTAAGGGATACTGTAACTGCCACTTAGCTCAGGAAAACGAGATAAAGGTCATGTCTATTGTGGGGTCCGAAAAGGAAATGCCACATTTACAGGAAAACAGCCATCAAGCAGCACTGGCCTCTGAGTCCACAGCCCCTGACGGATCATTTAGAGACCTGAAGGGGAAGGACCGCGGGGCAGACAGCGCTTTCTTCTGCCTCGGTGGCAGATTGCTGCAGTCAGGATGTTCAGAGCCTCCTGGGAACATGGCAGCTTTTAATGAAACAGGCTTACTTACAAGATATTATCCAAAGAGAGTTGAAACGCTAAGAAATTTTGAGTCTGGGGAAGTTCAACCTCAAACTCTGCCACAGCATGTGACAAGAAAAATAGGTGAGTTGTCTTGTTTTAGAAAATCCCACTCTGTTTAATTCCCTCAGAAGGAGGTAGCCTCTTTTAATTTCCTCAACGGGAAAATGTCATAAAAATCATTGTAGCTCCAGTCTATTCCTTTTCTAAAGACACTTCGATGCATGTGTGTGTGCACGTGCACACGCACGTGTGTGTTTGGGGTGAGGTGAAGATGGAGACTCCCCACCCTCAGGAGCTAAGAGAGTAACATCTTGTACCTGTTGGAAAGTGAATTTTGCGACCCAATACCTAACAGTGTTTAAAAAAAAAAAAAAAAAAAGAACCCTTTTAAATAGCAATAGTGCTGTTAAGATTTATGGGAGGCTGAATATCAGCTTCCATTCCAACATCCTCGAGCTCTAATGCCAATTCTGCAGTAAGCAACCTTCCCAGAGCATGACATATTAGAAGAATGGGCCTTCTAATGCTGGCGATTCATTTCAGGAATGATGTCAAGACACATACTTTGCTTGCTGAGCTGTCAGGGATGATAACTTCCCAGTCCGGGGGAAGTCAGGACTTAATTCATTGTCCCATGTTGGGAGCCAAGTGAATCTGGCCGTGACATCTACCTACTGTACGTGGGCAATGTCAATATTTAGGTGGAGGCAATGAATTAAATGTCTTCCTTTTTCTTCTTGAATAGTAAGGCAATGCTTTCAGGCTCGGCAGTGAAAACTTTGACAGCTGCTCTGTAAAGGAGTTCCTGTCATTTATTTGAATTGGTTTACAACAAGCAGAGCTTTCTCTCAGAATATGAATGACAGAGGTACTGCACCAAGAAATTCTTACCATGGGGATCTGGCCCTAAGGATGGATTTGCAAACAACTGGAAAAGAATGCAAGTGTATGTGATTTCGTGTGTAGCATACAACAGGATGTGAATTTACCCCCTTGCATTCCCAGACTCCAGTTCTTACCAGTTTCCTGGGACTGATGATTTGACTCAAGAGAGAAATGGCCGAGGAAAGAAGCCTCTGTCATAGAAACCAGATCAGAATGGTTTTATTTTATAAAGAAATAAGCACTTAGCTGTTTAATAGAATTATACCTTAGTCAGATGTTTCATTTCAGCTTTGTCCAATGCCTTAACTTCTCTGTGGGAAACTCCTGCATTGAAGGGAATATGGTCTCTTAACTTTTTAAAACCCGTTCCCTTGTTTCACAGAGAACACCATTTGGAAAAATCAATACAACTACTTCTAAGAAACACTTGAAATTCTGCTGCATGGCAAGCACTGTACTGGAGCTGGAGAGGATAGGTATTTGAGGAGAAAGCAGCCAAGGCCACGCCTGCTCCAGAACAGACGTCAGTAAGAGGCACTATCACTTTGGTTATGCCTTCTAACTGAGAAGCACAGACTCAGAGTATTTCAGGGGGAGAGGAGACTTTAGAAATGATCTAGTCAAATAGTTCCTCATATTTATCTCTGAGTCACAGAACTCTGTTAGAATCTGATAAAGACTACAAATTCTTTCCCCAGAATAATTTTATACCCACATAAAGTTATAACCACATAAAGTTCCCATCTAGTCTAATCTTCTGATATCCAGAGAGTAAGTGGTTTCTTCAAAGTCACCCAGAAAGTTGAAGGCAGATCTTAGATTAGAATTAGATGCTAGTCTGGGGCTTAGTTCACATCTTCCTTTCTATCACTGAATAGAAATTCTTCTTTGTTCCTCTGGATAAAACAAATAATTTCACAAAACAAGAGAAAGTGTACTGATAAAATGTAATTTAAAACTTAATATGCATTGCGTTTAAGAGAATAAGGTGTCAGACAGACCTGGGTCAAGTTCTGCCCCTGTTATTTAGCTGACATGTGATTGTGGGAAGCACTCAATCCCTCTAAGCTTGTTTCTTCATCTGTAAAAGTGATAGGATAATAAGATTTTTCCAGTGGATCAGGATGCTTGCAAATATTAAATGAGATAACGAATGTATGAAATTTAGCACAATGCCTGGCTCTTAGTATATGCTCAATTAATGGTAAATACTATTATTATTTTTGTCATTAATATTACTTAACATATCATTAACCCACACCATGTGAAAGTCTCAGACAGAGATTCTTGCAACATGGGCCAGGCGATGTTCCAAAATACTATTCATTTAACAAACATTTAATGAATACTCTATTAAGTGATGGGACATAAAATAGATATGGTATCTGCTTTGATGGAGCCAATAGTATCACAACTATTTTTCTTTTGTTGTTGAGGTTATTCTCTGTTGGAAACCTGAACATTGCTCAATATTGTATTATATTCTTCCTAATATTTAGTCCCAAGTAGGAAGTGAATGCAGAAGAAAATTACTATTGCTGTCTAAAAAGGATCTAAGTATTTGTATTTACAGTGAACCTATACCCAACAACTAATCAAAAGATGTATAATTCTGAACATTTTTATTTCTAGTTCCACAACTTTTAAGTCAGCATCACAACTTATTAAAATATGGCCATAAAGAGTATCATTGAGAACACACCGAACTGCCAAATGTCCTTTGTGGGTTTAGTTAAAAATTAGGAAATATTCAAGAATTGCCATAATCAGAGGAGTTATTTTTGCACCTCTCATAAGCATCTCTTTGGTCAGGATAATGAAACTCTCCTCAGTGTTAAATTCATGCATTTATTGTTTTGCAGATATCAGCAGTGACACATTTACTAGAAGATATGCAACATCCCTTTCAGCCTTGGCAAGAGAAAGTCTTGAAAAGCATATAACAAATGAATCATGGCAGCCTCCAATAGAAAAAGAAGACAATGGCTTACAACCTCACAGGCAGAGACATTTTATTACAAGCTCATTATCCAAACCTTGTGAGCCTGAGGAACACTATGTACAAAAGATCTTACAAAAACATAGATTGAAACACGATGATCCTTGTGGACTGTTAAAATGGAGCAGGCCTAGGTATTTTCAGCCAAATAATTCTCTTATCTGTAAATATGTGTCCTATGATCAATTTCAAGATTATGTGAAAAAAAAGAAGCCAAATCGTCGAGAACATTCAAAGCCTGAGAAAGAGAAAATCCAAATATACAGTGCAATAGAAAAATTCCTCATGAGTGAGGATGACATGGAGTTATCAGGGTTATCAACAAATATCAAAAAATCATATTCCCCTAAGAGGGTGAGCTTCCATGATCCTGATTTAGTTGGAAAAAGTAGGTTGGTGATGTCATCTGAAACATCAACCCAGTGGAAACAGCAAAATAATCAAAATAACCACCCAACCAACTTGAATTTCAAAAAATGTAGCAATCCTTGGGAGGGAAACAAAGAAGGAAAATGGCTTACTGATTCACAGAATCTGAAAAGAAAGAGAACCAATCAATGTGACCTGAAAGGGAAAATTAAAAAACAAAATTTAAGAATAAAGTTAAATTTACACCCTTTTAGAAAAGTCAGAGTCCATCCAAAAAGATCCTTGCCAGAACTCCCAAAGAAATGCAAACAAGTATTGTTACCTCCTAATAAATTATCCGAGGCTTCTGAGAAAGAAGCCAAAATAAACCTTCTGTCCTCTGCAGATTTTCCCCAACAGCCAGAGAATAACAACTATGTTACACTCACTTCACAGAGGCTGCCTCTCAAACATGCCCCAAAGCAGACCCCATATTACAAAAAGCTAACTAAAAAGTCTCCTCAACTCAATGCTAACAACTTATCTGGAGTCATCCCGAACTCTATGGAAGGCAACTGTCACTCTGCTGGTCACATTCCTGATGGAAACCCAGCAACATTACCTGAGCTCACACCCATCTTAGCTGAACACAGGCATTTACACTCCCAATTCTCAACTGAGGAAATCAAAGGTGCAACTCACCTCACTTTGGAAGTTCCTGGTTGTTTACCAGCTCCTTGGGAAAATACAGGAAGTGATATTTTTGCATCCTGCCATTCCAGGGGGCCTACTGACCAAGGGGCAACCGAGCCCACTGAGCACATGGAGCAGGATAAATCAAAGACCAGTGAGTCAAATCAGTTTTCTTTGTCCTTGCAAAATCAAACACAACTTGTAGGTGTCCACAAGGAACATACTTTAGATAAAAATCAAATGTTACAACAGGTAGAACAATATTCAAGTAAGGAACAACTTGTAAATGAAGAAAAAACATTAATGACTAAAACCCCCAAATCACATCAGATTATGGAAAGATGTACTATGGATGAGAAAAATGATGTAGGAAAAAAACTTCCTAAATCAGAAACTTATGATTCCCCTCTTGTTCCCCGGACACAATCCAAGGGTAACCTAACATTTATGAAGACAAATTCTATCCCATATCAAAACAGAGCAGAACTTCCCAAAGATATCACTACTTCTCTTAGTACTCAAGCCATTTGGCATCTATCCAATAGTAGTGAAAAAGGAACTGACAGCACAAATGCATTGCCCAGAGATGATGGCACTAGACATAAAAATAGTAGGGAAAGAGGAGGAAGAAACGCCTGATGAAAGCAAGGCAAATTCTAGTATGTTAAGTCAAACCAGACAGTTGACCTTAAAAGGTGCCACAAAAGAAAAGCAGCAAACTTGGGAAAATGGAAAAGGTAAAAAACTTATATTATATGATTCAAGCTCTGTTGAGGTGACTATTACAGATGAAGATCTGAGCATTATGAGATCCCATGAAACCAAAAATAGACTACCTCCTATTGAAACAGACCTTCAAATAAATAGTAACATGCATGATTTGAGAGAAGCTCAAAATATTCAACCAGATAAAGATAACAGTGCACATAAAGAGGGCACAATGACAGTGGAGACACATGAAGCACTTACCCTATTACCACAGTTAAAAGACATTAGTTTTGAGGCAGAAAATGAGGTGCCTCTAATTCCTAGAAGAATAAATGAAGCTGAAAACTCTGCTGCAAAACTTACACTGTATCCACCATCTGCTGACTATGCTAATACATCATCTTTAGAGACAGAACAATGTGAACAAAATAACTGAAATAATAATCATTTTCCACTTTAGCCTTCTTCAAAAGGACACACAAACACCCTTTAGCTTTTGCGTGCATTTCAAATGCATTATTTTGGAGGAAAAATCTTAGTAACTCTTTGTTTTCAATGAAATAAAAGAATATGGTCAAAAATAATGCGGTAATCAAAGATAGAGCCACAAGATATGTTTGACACAATTAATTGAGTTTCCTCCTCTAAGGAATGGGAAAATGAGAAAGAAAAGTATTGCCTAGTCCTGGAAAGAAAAGACAATTACAAAAAAAAAAAAAAAAAAAAAAAAAGCTTTAAGCAAATGAAAGATTAAAGAAAAAAGTACTTGAGCAGATTTATACTTGATGTTTATTTTATGGAAATTACTATACACATCTCAATTAGTGGTATTACAATATCACTTTCTACACAGATGATTATATATTCATATTTGTGCCTGATCTGCTTTCCTAATTATGGTATGAAAATAAAAATTGAGCTTTGCTTGTTAACTGTAGTCTAGCTGATATGCATGTTGGTATATTGCAACCATTTGTGACTGTTCTGTCGACAATTATGCTAGATCTTAAGTAGAAGTCTTTAAAACATGTTATTTCTCTAAAAGAAAAAAAAATTAAGGATTTCTGTAAAATCTGTAAAATCCTATAAATCCACTAGGTGGAGATGTCGGCTTCAATCACTTTAGAAGAACAAATGGGGCTTTAAGATCAACACAATGGATCCTGAACAAAGGGAATTTTAACAAGCTTTATAGCCAATTGTTATTAACTTAAAATTTTGAAAACTAAATAGTCCATTAGCATTTAAGCTTTCAAGATATGATTTCTTGAGGTTAGCATGATACTATTGTTTGTGCGAGTGCTCCTTGTGCACAGAAATTAAATGTGCTTATAAATATTATACTTAAAAGTAATAGAATAAGCATCCCTCGTTCAATACCACACTTATTTGAAAGATAGAGATATACTCAAACATTTTATTATTAATATCTCAGTAAACTGTGGAAACATACCATCATGATATGGAATAATATTTCTCATTTCCTAGTGGGAAAAAGGTTGCAAAGGCAAATAACTTCTTTCCCCCATTTCTGTATCTTCCTAGATCTCTGTATCTATATATGTACATTTGGCAATATTATAAAGCTTTAAAGGACTATTCGAACAATGTAAATATTGCTTTTAGGCCCCACACATCTTCTGTTTTCTTTCTTATTCAAAATTGCCAGCAAATGATGTAACTTTCTTATTTTGAAAGTCCCTAATCTTATTACCTCTCTTCTTTCCCTTCTCTCCCTGGATTCAAATTTTTCATGCTTTTAACTTCAACTCCTCTTCCCTCTATTTTTGTTCAGATTCTCTGCTGAGCTTAACTCCTATGCCATCTGTCTGCCTGCCCGGATCCCACCTCCTTTTCTTAAGCACCTTTAAAGTGAGAGGAGCATCTATGCCAGCTTCTTGCTCAATAATTTTATTCTAATTGACAGCTCCCTCAGTTTTACAGACCAGGTTACTTTTTTTTTTTCTTGGTAGCTATCTTTCTTTTTCCTTTTCTACTTTTTTAAAAGTGCCTTCACTATATTGCAGAGCCCTTAGTTTTGTTCTCCTCTCACTGTCAACAATATCCCTGCTATATCTAAAGAGGCCTAATGAGTAATGGTACTCTGGTCACTAACCACCTTTCAGACTGAGTCAGGGATGACAATTCTCTTGGACTCTTTTTTTTCTCTTCCATTTCCTGAATCCAGTCTTTCACCTGCTTAATGATGTTATGTTTCCTGTGAAGTAGTTCTCAGGTTTACTCCTGCTTCTGAATCCCCATGGTAACCATTGTAGCCTTTGTGTTGTAATCAACTGAATTACTACAATAGCATCCTAGCTGGATGCTCTGACTTCAGTGGTTTTTTGTTTGTTTGTTTTGTTTTGGGTTTTTTTTTTTTTTTTTTTTTTTTGCTTCTGTTTCAGCCCATTAAGGTCTCTGTCTTCATTGGGCACAAATTACCTGGGGTGCTTGTTAAAATGCAAAGTCCCAGGCTCCATTCCAGAGATTTTGATTTAGTAGATTTAGAATAGGGTCCTATTGTTTTAACTAACATTCCAGGGTAATCTGGAGCATGTAATATACAGCCCACATATTAAGAAACAATGCTTAGCTATTCCAACGCACACTAGGAGATAATTCGATGCCTGCCTCACTAAGGAAATTACATACAAGTCTTCAAGTGAGTAAATCCTTCAAACCAAACTCAGATAAATTCCACCCCCTCCCCGCAAATTACTTTTATCATGCCTCTTCAATGCTTTAGAGACAAAAATATAATTGCCTATAATTTCATGTCCCAAATCCCTATTCTGGTTTCCAAGGCTTTTCAAAATCTGATCCCATATATCAGGACATTCTCCTACCTCTCACTGTTTTTCAATAAGCATTTCCCATCTCTAATAGGCTGGTATTCTCATTGTCCTTTTTTTAAATCTTTATGGGTCTTGATTCTGTTTTATATTTTGGGGTCCTGACTTAGAAGACACACATAGGAAACAATAATGTGCTTAAAATTCAAAAAATGAGGCAAAAAAAGACAAAAGAAAAAAAATGAGTAATGAAATTGACATTCTAGAAAGTAACAACCAGGAGAGCATGATGTTCCCTGCCTTAAAGATGAACTTGTTTCAAATGATCCCTGGTATAGAGATTTAACCACTCAAAGGCTACAATGTTCCAATAACCAAATCTCTCGCCTTGTGTATTCTCACAACAAATGTACATATGTTCTCTTTGCTTAGACTCTCTCAGCAACACCTCATTCAGCAAATTCCTGTTTATGTTTATGATCTCAGCTCATATGTCATTTTTTCAGTGAAGACGTTCCTGACCTATACTAGCTCCTGTGTCTCATTGGCTAGTATTCCTTTAGTATGCATTGTGATCTAATCTTGTTTTCCTTCATCTTAGCTTGTAACTATAAAACCACTAATGTGTTCATCCAGTTAATCTCCATTTGACCAGTAGACCTTAAACTCCATGGAGAGCATAACTACATTGAACCCCAGCACCTATCCCTGGGGCTGTGTGTGTGTGTGTGTGTGTGTGTATGTGTATGTATACATATGTGTGTGTATTGTATATATAGTAGAGACTCAATAAACAACTAGAAAGAATTAAAACTAGCCCATTGTTTCCTCACTAATCAGCATACTGACATGGTAAAGACCTTACTGGGTCATGTGATGATGACTCAGGCATGTCACATGGAGAAGCTGCTCAACTTCACAATGCTGAACTGGATGCTACAACCAAGCCAAGGCCACCTGGGTGACAAGCCTCGATATTGCCAGTCATAGAGACTTTGCTTTCCTACTATGCCTTCTCCTCATTCTCTTCCCTTAACCTCATCCCCAGAGCCCAGACCTGTGCTGATAGTCTTCAATGCTTAGCAATAAAACTTTTCCATTAAACATGTGATTTTTGGCCTCTGTGTGTGTGTGTGTGTGTGTGTGTGTGTGTGTGTGTGTGTGTGTGTATTTTTCCTAAATCTTAAATGTACACTTCTTTGGCCCTATTCTGGTTCTCTTTCTCATTTCCAAACCTGTTACTAATGGCATCCATTCTACTCCTCACTCTTCCCCTCCCCCTGCCAAAATGCTTTTAGAAGCTGCCAATGACTTGCTTGTATCTCCACATTGAAACTTCCACATGTCCCTTATATATAATAATGAAGGGTCAGTTAATAAAAGCAAAAAGGATTCCCTTGATTGTTACTTTATGTTATACTTTGGAACAGCTCACATCCTATAGAGAGAAGGAAATTCTGGATTAAGTGCTTGGCACATTTTTTCCTAGAAAATATGCCTGAGGTTCATGTTGAAAGACAAGGAAAGCTTACTTTTTCAAGTAAACTATTTCAAGTCATGGAATTTTTAAGAATTTTTTCTGGACATTGAAATCCAGGTGAGGTGATTGGAGGTAATGATAAGCAATAATGATATACATTCATTTACTCAATAAATATTTTTGTGCATCTACTAGGTACGGTTCTAGGTGCTGGAGTTATAATAGCAAACAAAATAAAATGAATAAACAAAATTCCCTGCTTTTCTGGAGCTACGTTCTAGTAGTGAGAGAAGATTCTTCACAAATAAATACACATTCTTTCAGATTAAATGATCAAGAGTAGCGGTTTTTCTGATATACTCAATCATGTCTCATAACACTGTTCATTTCTGTGTTTACTTGTGGGACTGGGTAATGACTTGGTGTGGGTTTTGTCTTTAGAAAAAGAATGGGAGAGTTGCTTTCTCTTTGCAAACATCTGGATTGGGGCTTATTCTATTTCTCTTTTGGTGAGATACTTTCTGAGATAACAACAGACATTTTATTTTCTCCCTTGTTGAAGAGAGATAAAGTGCTTCGGAAGGATCAGAAACTAGGACATATAAGAAAAAGACATTAAGAACTAGGATGGTTTGTACTGAACGAATAAGGGTTACGAGGCCTTTATGTACAAGGACTTCCAGTGTGAAGAATGTGAACTAATTCTCTCCACTCAGAGCAGAAGAATCAATGTGGGCTGGCGTCAAAACACAAGGATTTCAATAGACGACAAAACATAATGGAAGAAAGATTCTTAGACCCCGTACTAAACTGTTTTATCAGAAGAGAAGTTGTGGAATCTCCTCCTCTGTCAGTCTCTGAGAACAAAGTAGACATCAAGAATCCTTTCCTGCAGACAGATGATCTGGGATTTCATTCTGGGATTATATGACTGTTCCCTTCTACTCTCTGGGATCTGCAATATTTAAACTTTTTTTTTTTTTTTTACTGTTTATGTACTGTACTTTACTTATTCTTTATATAACATCCATCTCTCCATTTGGACTTTAAATCTATGCCCTTAACCACTTTATCACACAGACACTCAGAGAGTTAGAGAAGAGCTAGGACCAGGTTTCCTGCCTCCTGCTTGAGCCTGTGCTACTAAAAACCACTTGTCATGGGGCCTTTGCCTGAAGGCTTGCCTCATGGTGAAAAGCCTGCACAAATCCATCTTGCGCCAAACTTCTTCCTTCAAAAATGACTAAGTGGGGCTCAAGCGTAGTTAATAAAATTGCAGCTGAGATGAAACTGTGAGTCATCTGTCATACCCTAGTCTCTCTTTTACTAATCAGTTGTGAGAAACATTTCAAAATCAGAGAGCGGCAGCAAAGAAATATGAGATACTCAGACTTCTTGAGGCAATTAGAGACTAAAGAGCAGAAGGCAAATCAGTCTTCCCGCCTTGGCAGTCTTAAAATATACACCGAAAGTAGACTTTGGTGTGACACTATTTGTGACAGATTTTGACCATAACACATTTTCTAAGAGGAAATAAAAATTACTCACTTCAGGACATGCATTCCACCCTCGCATCAGCAGAGATGATATGGGCTTGGGAACAGAATAGCCAATGGGAGGTCTGATGTGGTGGTAAGCCATGTCTGCTGCAGCAGCCGCTGTAAACCAAATGGTCATGTCAGTTTTGAAATTCACATATTTATTTCAAGAAACATATGAACAGGCAACAAAAATCAGCAAGAATCAATCTGTGCTCCATCCGGAGCAGTTCAAAGAGAACTCTATGCTGTTTTTTTTTTTTTTTTTTTTTTTTTTTTTAAGTTTAAACAAAACATTGGATAATTTCATACTGTAAGTTTATCTTTATAAATTCATTCATTTGGTTGTTCATTCAACAAATAGTGAGCAGAGGGAATTTGTACAGAACAAAGGAACACACAAAGGAATGAGCAAATAGCAAGTAATTTAGTGTGTATGTCTGAAGTATAGGGTATGTATATGATGTTATAGGAATTAAAGACTGAAAGGCAGATTGGACCAGACTGTACAATATTATAAATCTCAAGCTAACACTATTCATAGCGAGACATGGGGTGCCATTGCCTTCTGCACTTTGAATCACTTGGGCAATACAGATTATTTTTTAAGCTTAAATCCACTACTGGTTATGAGAATGTTGGGATTTTAATTTTTAATATTTATAAAGTAGTTATTATTTGCTAAACTCTGTTAGAGACTTCAAATCCATCATTTTAGCTAATAGCACTCATTGATTGAACTCCCTAGTGCTGCCTGCCTGCTCAGATTTCTGAATATTGCTCATCTCAAACTCCCTGTTACTGTGTTATGATTCTTGGGAACTCACTGTAGATTACTGATTGCTGATTATGTTCTACAACCAGTGATTTCTATACTCCCTTGGAAATCAAGCATATAGGTACTTTTATTGAACACATTTTGTATCAGGCATCATGGTATTTACACACATAAGCTCTTTCGATTCCCCTAACATCTATGCAAGGTAGGTATGTGTGTTACTGCTGTGTGTTGTGTGTGTATGTAATTACTTTTTAATTCATAAAAAAAATTAAATATAACGAGAAGTAGGTGTAGCCTCTTGTTCTAGATTCCATGTTCTCTTCAGTCACTTCCAATTGAAGATACTTTGTGAACAACACATGTAGTTCTTTTTATTCCTCAGAAAAATTGCTCTGTATCAGAGGGAAGATAAAGTTCCAGGGCATTGCCACTTCCTGTCATCTAGATTGTGATGTCATGAGCATCTGTCTCTATCATAATGACTTTGGAGAAATTTTCTCAATTGCTACCTCTCCTCCACCAATATTTATTCCAATTAAATTCTGTTTATAGATCTGATCTGGGGAAATTACATGCATTATAACTTAACATTTTGCTTTATGGATCAGTCAGAATTACTACCTAATTTTGCCAAATGTTAAATTTATACTTAGTCTTTGTAGAATTTTATCAAATTAAGAAAACTAGAAAGAATAAAATCTTCAGAGAAAACACGTGTTAAAATACTTTGAGTATTTTGTACATAATATTTATATCATTGAACTCATGTCTAATATACAATTATGTAATACTTTTTCCCCTAAAGTAAATATAAGCACTTCCCATGTTATTAAAACTCCACTTTAGCATATTTTAATGATTCGGCATTTACTGTGATTTACTTAATCATTCTTCAATTTTAGGTTGTTCAAATTTGGGTGTAAACACTTCAAAGAATGTCTTTTTCAATGTGACTTTCTTGATTTCATAGATTATTTATTTATGATATTTTGAGAGGTGAAATTAGTATATCAAAGGAAATAACTACTTTAAAGACTTTTAATATATACTGATAAATTGTTTTCCTGAATAGCTGTACTAATTTATACTTTCATTAGCAAGTGTATAAGAGGGTTTTTATTACACCTGCACCAGAATTAGTTTATCTGACTTTATAAAAGATTTTGCTAATATGAGAGGTAAATATATCAGCTCATTTGTTGTTGTTTAAATTTTGTTCTTTGATAAGTAGTGAGGCTTAGTATTTTCCCAAACATTTATTAGTTATTTGTCTTTAAAATCTTAACTTCATTTCTTTTGACTGCCTAGCATTTTAATATTTCCTTGCAACAGCTGTTCTAATTGTACTATGGTTTCAGGTAGAGAGCAGAGTTAGTAGTTTAATTTCCTTCTTTGTGTTCAATGCCTTTCATAGAATGTTTTCCCTGTCACATTTGCCAACAATTTCTAGCCACTATCAGGTAGAGCTATGGTTGCTAACACTAAGAAAACAAAGAAACAAAAGACCAATCAAAATATATTTAGCAAACTTAACACTGACTTATAAAATGTGTCTTTTGTGTTACAAAAAACTAGGCATGTTAGGTTCCTACCATTGGCTACTCTTGACTATTTTTGATTCTGTTTGGAATGCAGTAAATAAGTAAGCAAACAAACTGATGCTTAATGACCACCTATCTAAGTCTACTTTTTCACCTTATGACCATTTGGATTTTGTTGAGCTGGAGTACCTATAAGAACATAAACCAGTGTAGTGAACATATTTAAACTAATTATACATATCCTAATGCATAGGGAGGGACTATTCATAAAGTGAGTTAAACTCAGATGCAGGTGCCAGACAGCTCTTCTGAAACTCCTTTAGACTCTGATATCAAGTATAGAAAGTTACTTGTTTGCTTCTTGGTACTATGTCTGGAAAATCAGTTTAAGATGAAAGATATTTAATTCTTCATTATTCAGCGTAGATTCTGTAAGGCCTCGGCATTTCCTTCTCCCTTTTGCTTCACAACTCTTGGCAGTGATACTACTCATTAGCACCTCCACCAGAATGTGGGCAATACAACATGAGGGGTCGTGGAATTGAAATTCGTCATCTTTAAAATTACCTTGTGAGTCTAGCCTAAGTGGCCATTGTTAGATAAAATATGTTAAATGATTTATGTAAATATTGGTTTCTACTTTCACAAAGAAAATTTTGCTTTTAAAAGAGAATAAGGTTAAATTTAAAAAATATCAATAACTATTTATTGAGCACTTATTCTTTCTCCAGCACTATCCTGAAATAATTATAGATAGTTTAGTAAAGCTTATAATCTTCTAGATTGTGGCTAGTAAATAGAACTTTTTGCAATGATGAAAATATTCTTCTGTGCTTTTCAATATGGTATCATATAGCTATTAGGCACTTAAAATGTGGTTAGTGTGACAGAGAAACTGAAATTTTATTTTATTTCAATTAATATTCATTCAAATTTAAATAGCCATGTGTGTCTAGTGGCTTCTATACTAGACAGCACAATTCTAGAACATAGCTGTCTCCCACTCTCATTATCCTGAATGAGAGTTGAATTAAACACAATTTTGTGAGTCAGCTTCAAGGTTATAATAACTTTGGTGTCGATTTGTGAATTCAAATTCTTCATTGTTTATCCAAACTTTATCAAAAAAAGAAAAGCTATGAATGGAGATTATCAGTGTTGTGTTCAAAAGAGGTCAGTGAACAACAGAACAGGCATTCAGTATAACATGTGATAACCTTCACTCATTTATTCATGGGACAAAATATATTGAACATTCTACATGAATGATAATGGACTAAGAAAAAAATGAGTTCTGCTTTCAATAAAATTTGGTAAATGAATACATAAGAAAGAAATGAATTACTGGATTTTTCACTGCTCTTTATGGTTCAATTGCTAAATGTGATTTCTTTTTCCTAGAATCTTCTTCCCTACCCTCTTTTCTGGCATTACATCTACTATTATTTAGGTCACAGCTTAGATCAACACTTTCTGGGTGTTCATCCTCTGTCCTCCCATAGCACCTTGTACTACAATAATATACATTGTTTCATACTTAAGTATCTATTTACTAGCTTGTCTCTGCAAATAGATCAAAAGTTCTTTGAGGTCAGGGATTGTGTCTTTTCACCACTGTATGTCCTGTGCTTAGCACAGTGACTGGCAATCAATCAGTAGACATTCAATAGATATGCACTGAATGAATCAATAAATGAGATAGTTCAAATATCCTCCTGGAAAAAAAAACAAACATGATCATGGTATATAGATCTCAGTGAACAGTATTTGTACAAACAAGTGAAGGCGATGGATTAATGCCAATTAATATCTTGCTCATTATTAAATTTTTAGGACAGAGAATAATTTCTAGTCATCAAGAAACATTGTAGAATAAATATAATGTTTAGTTTAATATTAAATTACAACGTAATTAGGTCAATTATAGAAATCTGGTGGCCATTTGGTATATAATACTATATTTTGTTCCAAACTTTGGCGTGGGCCTTCGACAAACTGCAAAAATATAACTATTAAGAAATGCCCTTAACAAGGCAATCTGAAGGCCTAATTTCCAGTCTGGCTTTGCTTTTAACTCTCTTAGAGATCCAAATTAAGCTGATTTGCCTTTGTGAGTATCAGTTTCTCTCAATTTAAATATGAAACAGTGAGGACATAGTGTAATGGTGACAAAAACTGGCTTTGGGAACAAGGAGCCATGCATTTAAGTCTTGACTATAGCTCTTATTAGCATGTGACATTGAGCATCTATCTTATTCTAATCCAAATCACAGGTTATTATTAGAATTAAAAGAGTAGATAGATTATCTGGTACATTGTTGGTTCTCAGTAAGTGTTAGCTGTTGTTATTGCTCTACTTATTATCTACATATCTAAAGGTCTTTCTGCTTTTAGTCTGAATCTAGAAGATATCTAAAACATTGTTGTATATTTTCTGTTCTGTCTAAACCAGAAATATTAGTTCCTTTTGAGGTTTTCTTATGAATACCAAGGAAAACATTGGATTGAATTACTGCAAATAACAAAGCTACAAACCATTTCATCTGTCATCAACCCCAGCTCACAATGTAATACGGCCATTGTGGAGAGGATGAGTATACAGCTCTTCATGATGAACTTAATTAGTTATGTATTGAATATGGATGAACTGATACTAGATTCTGAATTCCTAAGGTAACCTATTGCTTACTCTCTTATGTTTTATAAAAGTAAATCAAGGCATTCATATAAAAAGAGAGCAAAGTATAATTGTTTGTAAGTTTTGACTATGATAAAATTTCCAGATTTTTTTTTTCCAATTCTGATTGTGTATGTGTATTCTAAAAAACACAATTGATTCTACTTCATTGTTTTTAATGGGCAGGGCTGTGGTAAAACAAAGCAAATGCATTTTACCATCTAAGCAAGAGCGAAGACACATTCTTTGTTAAACTGACACTTTTCAATGATGTATCACCGGAGCATATAGCATCTGAGAGAGACCATGAGATTGCAATCTTGAGACTGTACTAAGAATGGCTTAATTTTTTAAACCACATCCCATTCTCATTACAGACTGTCAGAAGAATAGATTAATTTGCACCATTGTCTGTTTTCATTGCAATCTTTGTCAGTGTAATGAAGTATCGGAATGTTAATATCAGCTGTATTCATAGAAATATCACCATCCATTGGACCGATTTGATCTTTTCAGCGATCTGTGTAGTGATTGCTTGGCTCTAGTCTTCTCAGTGAAAAACTGATAAAGATTAGCATAGCAGACGTAAGATTTCAGAACTTTACTCACTCTTATTTTCTTATCTCTTGCCAAAACACAGTCAGCATCATCAATGTGCTTAAGCCCTTTGAAGTTATGATATGTTGAATATTTTAGGATCCTAATCACATATGGAAGAGTACATAATTATCTAATATTTAAGCAAAGGTAGCTACAAATATGAGGCCTATGACATAACTGTGTCTCCGAATGTATTTTTATTCATATTTTTAAAAACAATATGTAAAACAAAAAAAGGTCTGTAAGCTATATTTGGATCCTGGACTGCAGTTTACAACTCTGAGTTAAGTCTCAATATGAAGTCTCGCCAAAATCTGGCTAGAATCAATTGACAAATGTTCAAAATTTGCTACCACATCCTAGACCTAGAGCCTGGCATTAAGGAATCCCAGGGCACAGAGTTGAGTTTCCCTGTGAACCAGCTGGCACCACACGGGAAAACAAAAGGCTCTCTTCTTTGGCCCCAAACTATCATCTGAAAGTGATCTACAAAATTGGATACCTGAGCATAAGGAAATGGGATTGGATAAAATACATATTTGTGGGTGAAGTCACCCCAAATTTCTTCTTTAGTTTGTCATCATATATCAGAAGTGATGAACCCATGGCATAAATAAAATTGAGGAAGCAGGTTTCTTCTCCTCTAAAATGTATCCAAGACAGCTTTTGTTTGCCAGATCATACAAGTTCCTTTCTCATCTTACTTGGTTCTTCCCTCTCTCCTTGGCTTTATATATCTTGGCTCCTTCTAACCTAATCATTTCTGTCACAAATCTGTTCTCTTCCTATATCCATCATCCTTCTGCTGGATAAGCCAGAAGACTGAAGTCACCCTTGAATTCTTACTCTCCCATGTGCTCTAATCTCAATCCATTGGCAAGTTCTATTAAAATCTCCTATAGGAGGAATAAGAAAAATACATACATACATACATACATACATACATACATACATACATACATACATGAAATATCCTAAGGCCCTTTTCTTTCAAAGCCACTACCTTAGTTAAGGTTTTATACATTCTCTTCTAAATTACCTGATCTCCTTATCTCTGTTTTGAACCTCTCTAATCTAGCCTTTGCTTTGTAGCAAGAGGGAGAATTTAAAATAATAATAAACTTATACTATCGTCCTACTTCGAATCCTGCAGTGACTGCCATTGTTGACACATAGGCCTTTTGCCATCTGGCTCTAGTTTTACATTTACAGCTTGTGTCTTGCTACTGATTCCCTTGTATTCTCTAATCCATTCCAACTGAATTATTTGTGAATCTCTCAAGCCTCTGTACTTTGCCTATACATATTTTTGCTGGGACACCATCTCTCCCTCCCCACTATACCTATTTAATTAGTACTCATCTTTTTAAGATGCATTTCTGTCATCATTTGCTCTAAGGATTCTTCCCTTATATTCTTTTCCCACCACTTGTCTGGGCAGGAGATCCATCTGGGGAGCATCCTAAGGAATCTGTGCCTCAATCTAGTTGGGTCTTACTATGCTGATTGTACTTTTCTCACCCCCTCTCTGTACTATGGGAGCCTGGGCAATGCTCTATTGCTCTTTGTTTTCTGGCCAGAGGAGCCCTTAATGATAGCCTAAGGATACTAATAGCTAATATATATTTATTGAGTACTTACTAATGCCAGCCACAATTCCAACACTTTGGGGTAGGTCCTATTATTATCCCCATTTTTTAAAGAAAGAAACTGAAGTAGTGAAGTATCATTTGGTTAAGTAATTTGCGTAAGGTCACAAGACTCGTGCTCTTGTACATTATGCCAGTTGTTTCTAGCTCATACAGTGTTAGCCTGAAAAACGCTTTCTTAAAAATTGATGTAACTGCCAACATTTGAAAATCTTTAGGTTTTTAAACAAATATACAGAAATTAGTTAATATGGTAACAGTGAATAGGCATCGCTATGTTTCTTCAGGACACTCCTGGATGAAGGTGGGTAGAAGCTGTCCCCTTGAGTCAGAGCATGTGATTTTCCATTCATCACATTGCACCATGTAGGACATTTCCCTGCTCCTGCTGGCCTTGTGGGCATTTGATCTCATGACCTTTGGGATGCTGGATGTGATGACTTTTTCTGTTTTTTTTTCTAATCCCGAAATTATAAAGTTAATTTGAACATACACTATGTAAAAGAGACCCAACTTCAAGTTCTTCTGAATAGAAACCATCATTTGCATAAGATTCAATGCTAATATTTTTGTCATAATTTTATATTTTTCCCAGGAGATAGGATTCTGCTAAATCCAAAGGTAAGCCATGTGTAATGTTGCTATTACCATAATTGATAATGCTGTCCCACACTGTAGTTATGGATTTGTTCCTCATTGTAAATGGCAAATATGTAGCTTATACTGAATCTGATGCTTTACATAATTTATTGCTAAACACATGCTAGATTGCCTAACCACTGCAATAATATTAACAGTCTCATTTCTTGATGCATGGTCACTGTCCAACTTTAAAAAATTCAGCATCTATCATAAACAAACTCTCTTTCCAATAAAGTGCTATAAATTCTCATATCTGTAATATTGGAATCAAGTTATTCTTAGGCAAGACTTATAACTGTTCTATTCTATAATATTTTCCTTCCAAATAGAATAAATACTTGTAGGGGCCCCTGAGAGAGGAGATCTTTATCTCTTTGAAATATTCATTTTATAATTAGCAAAGTATAACAGAATAGAGAAAAATAGCAAAACTGTATGTGTAAAATATGATAAATACTACAATAAATGATGACAGGGCCTGGAGGAGATGAGCTTAACTCAATATTGGAGAATTAAGAAAAACGTTATTGGAAGAAGTAATATTTAAGTTAAGACCTAAGAGTAAATTGGAGTTAGTATGATAAAAAGGGGGAAAGAGTGTCTCTGACAAATGACTAACATTTCAAAGACATGAAAGTGAGAGGAAATGTGTCATGTTGGGGAAATAAAATAGTTTCCTGTGGATGGAACATAGAGAAGCGTATGCAAACAGCAAAAAGGCTGACCTGGGTTGGGAGTGGGTAGGCAGAAACATAATTATTATGAGGGGCTTTGTAGATTGTTTAAGAAATTTTGTTTTTTATCTTAGAAGCAAAGACATAGGAGATATTAAGTAATGGAAGATGGATGATCAAATTTGGGTTTTGAGAAGGCTAAATCTACTTATAATATGGCAATTGGTGGAAAAAAAAAAGATGGTGAGCAAAACTGAGGACAAGAATACCATTTAAGATACTATTCAGGATTCTGGTGTGAAATAAAGAAGTAGCAGTAGAAAGAGAGATAAGTATATAGATTTGAGAGATATTTAGCAAATGGGATTTAAAATTGGAAAACAAGTGAAAAAAGAAAGAAAAGAAGTAAGGGAGAGAGAGAAGGAAGAAAAGAAAAGAAGAAAGAAATGAAGGAAAGAGAAGAGTCAAGATGACTTGAAGTATTTATATGGGCTCCCTGGAGAATGAGAGTAACACTCAAGTACAGAACTGTGGGAAGCCTTGGCCTTGTATTACACTCTTCCCTTATCTTTTATCTTATGGTTGCAGAATTTTCAATTTACAAAATTCAGTCAAAAACATCATCTCGTTTATCCTCACGGCAATCTTTGTGGTGTCATCATTGACTGAACTTACTGAGGAAACTGCTTGTGAAAGGTTCTAGAAGCCAGAAGAAATGCAACATACTGAAGAAAGCAAAAGAAGGCTAGAGTGCTGAGAGCATGGTAAAGTTAAATGATATAAGTAAGGTTAGAGATTCAGAATCATGTAGAGTCTTGCAGGACATAAGAGTTTTGATATTTAATCCTAAGAACCTGGGAAGCCATAAGATAATTTTATACAATGGTCAAATAATTAGGCTTATGTTTTTAAAATATCATTCCAGTGGGAGTGTAGGAATTGAAGAGGAAGGGGGAACAAGAATGAAAGAAGAGTCAAATGGCTATTGCAGTAGTTAAAGTGGTAAAGATAGCAGTTTAAACTAGGGTGGTAGTAGATAAAACTATGAGAAATAGATAAATTTGAGGTATACAAATCAACACTCTATTCAGTGTTATACTGGAGGTCCTTGCCTATGTGAGAGACAAGAAAGAGATATAAAAGGCATACGGATTGGAAAGAAGTAAATAAAATTTTTCTTTATTCACAGATGACATAACCATTTATGTGGAAAATTCCAAAGAATGTACCAGAAAAAGCTACTGATAAGTTAATTTAGCAAATTTGTAGGGTACTAAGTTGTTATTTAAAAATAAATTTTATCTCTATACTAGTAAAGAAACATTGAATGTTAAAATTTTTAAAAATAACATTTACAATAGTATCAGGAAACAAAATATCTAGAGATAAGTCTAAAAAATGATGTGCAAGGTTTGCATGATGAAAACTAAAACACACTGATGACAGAAATTAAAGAAGACTAAAATAAATGGAGATACACCATGTTTATCGATTGGAAGACCCAATACACTTAAGTTGTCAATTCTTCCCAAATTGATCTACACATTCAATGCAATCTAATAAAAATTTCAGCATTTCTTTTTTTGTAGAAACAGAAAGCTGGTTCAAAAATGTATATAAAGGAGCAAAAACCCTAGACTAGCCAAAGCAATTTTACAAAAAAGAGCAAAGTTGGAGGTCTTATATTGTCAAGGTTGCTGTAACCTATCAATAATATGGTAGTGGCATAAGGGTAGACAAATATAAATAGAACAGAATAGAGTCCAGAAATAGATACACAGAGATCTGGTTGACTGATTTTTAACAAAATTACCAAAACAATTTAATGGAGACAGGAGACCTTTTCCAACAAATTATGCTGAAAAAATTGGGAATCTATATTAAAAAAAAACAAGCCAATAAATTAACAAAAGAATGAAAACATAACCCATTGTACAATTAAAACTCAAATGGACCTTATAAAATCTAAACCTGTAAGACTTCTGTAAGAAAACATAGGAGGAAATCTTCGTAGCCTTGGGTGAGGCAAGAATGTTTTAGACAGAATATACAAAAATTTGATTTAAAAGCTTGACTTTACTGAAATCAAAAACTGCTGCTGTTTGGAAGATATCACTAAGAAAATGGAAAGGCAAGTCACAGACTAGAGAAAAGTACCTTCAAAACACAAAGTAGATGAAAGACTTCTATCTAGAATCTAAGAACTCTTACTACTAAATAATAAGGCAATTCAAACAAACTCTTCACCAAAGAAAGGGATGTGAACAGCAAATAAACATGTGAAAAGATTATCAACACCTTTAGTTATTAGAGAAATAAAAAATAATACCACAACAATATATCATTATACACTTAATCAAATGGCTAATATTTTACTTTAAATAGACAATGAAAAAGGGCTGGCAAGGATATGGAGCAAATGGAATTTTCCCACACTGCTGGTAGGATTCCATCATGGTGTAAACACCTTGAAAAAACTCTTACCATAAGATCTAGTAATCCCTTCTCTTATGTATTTATCTAAGAGTAATGAAAACATTCATACAATGACTTGAATGGTTTCAGCGATTTATTCATAATGGCCCCAAAGTGATAATAACTCAAATGATCATCAACTTGTGAATGCATAAATAAAGCAAGGTTTATTAACATAATGGAATATCATGCAGGAATGAAAAAGAATTAATTACTGATAAATACAACAACACAATTTCATCTGAAAAATACAAAGCTGTAGGTACAGAAATCATATCAATGATTGCCAGGGGCTGGAGGTGGGAAAAGTGGATTAACTCTAAAGTAGCACCACAAAACTTTTTGAAGTGATGGAAATGCTCTATATTGTGAGTACAGTTGTGGATATACAACTGTATTTATTTATTAAAACTCATTGAACTTTTAAAATGGCAAATTTTATTGTATAAGTTGTACTTTAATAAACTTGATTTAAAAAAAGACTATTGCAGTAGTTTAAATGATAAAGATGGTGGCTTGAGCTAGGATGGCGGTAGATGATGATAAGTAGTGGGTAAATCCAAGATGTATTTAGTACATAAAATCAACAGGAACAGGTGAATAGATTGACACAGGAGGTAAGGGGAAGGGAGATGTATTCTCGTTCTTATGAACAAATACCACAGTTATTCTAAATTTTGAATATACTCTTTGTATCAGAATGAAAATTCTAAGGAATAAGGAGACAGCGGCGTGTCAGAGCAAGACTATACAAGTGGTATTGTTGGTCGAGTTCAAAATAGAGTCCTCACTCAACACTCTAATAAAGGCTAAATCATTTAAAACTACGACAAATATATAGAGAGAGATTAGGACAATTAAATAATCATTGTACTCGATAACTATGTATGGAGCATATAATCTGTGAAGGACACTCCATTAGACACTATGCAGAATGTAATTAAAAACCATATCATATTAGGGGAAAAGATACCTTGAAAAGAGAGTATGAAATGTGGCTTTTGCTCTGTACCTGAGTACTAATAATTACTGTGATCCTGGTTAAGACTCTAACTTATGAGTATACACATTTGTAAGATTTGGCTTTCCCTATATCCCTTTTGACTTTATCCTTCTGATATATTGTGACAGGGTGGCTACTGGAACTTATAATATAATTTATTTAAATTTTATTTATGATTTAGTTTGAAAGCTACTTTTCATGCATGCTCAGTTTTGGGGATGCAAACTCCTTAAGGAGTTTACAGCCTAATAGTGAACACAAGTAAGAAAACAGTATGACAAGACATAAAAGCAATCCTAATAAAATGGAGAGACAGATACAAATAAAATTTACCTTAAACCTCAAATAGATGTATGTTGTTCCTGTGAGTAAAATCTCTACCTCCACCATTATACAGAGTATAATGTATATTACCAACAATATTAGGCTCACTCACAAAGCCCCGTTTTTGGAATGTATCCATATATATAATACATAATTATCAGAAAACGTAATTTTCCTTTGTAAGATGTGAGATAAGCAGCAAGCAGTCTTGGTAGGTTATCTTTATGTGCTACTACTTTCAGCTTACCCCTCTATAAAAACTAAAAAGGCACTTCTGAAATCTAATCTCAAAAGATAAATATTGCATTGTCCACATTTTCACCCATGTGTTACATGGCCATAATTATTTGCTTGTTTTATTAATAACAGATAAATCAAAGCCCTAAACTTTAATAAAATATAGTTACACTTTGGTGTGCCTATGTCTAAAATCACAGAATTAGGTCATTAAATTTTCTGGATTGGGCACACACCTCAAAACAATTTGAGATTGTTTACTTACCTCTCACCTTGCTGACCCACCAAAAATAATCATTTTAGGGGGAAAAAAGTTTCCTGAAATTGTAAAAATGCACAGAACCAAGGAAAACAGAGAAAATTTAATTGTAGCATGGTTTACCTGGCTTGAGATGAGCAAATGGAATTTCACCAGTGAGAAGTTCCCACAGACACAGAGCGTAGCTGAAGACATCAGCTTTGATGGTGTAGCGTGTACACTGTGTGAATACCTCAGGGGCCATCCAGCGGAGATTCTGTGTGTTGAGAAATATCCACAAGTCATTTACCAAGTATTTAGTTCTTCTACTGTAGGACAGTGTTCTTAGGATTTGTTAAGTGTTCTCCCAATATTCTCTAATATATAAACAGGAAATAACATCAATACTGCCCTCAATTTGTGCAATAAATTGGAGTGTTTATACACAAATAACATGTTTACTGTTGCTGTTCAGTTTTTTAAAGGGCGTTTTTTTTTAATCATTGGAAGATCATGAAATTCATAATTTTTCCAAAACTATTGCAGCAATGTTAATCATCAAGTTTCCCTGCCTCTTATAGATTGATGATCACAGCAGCAGCATTATTAAATCTCTGAGCATCTTTCCCCTTAGAAGCTTTATAAGTTTCTGAATAGCCAACCGTGGATTTACCCAGGAAATCTACGTTTCCCTGGGAGTGGATCTACATACTGTGTGAGGCACTTGCCTCTAGATCTTCAGGCTGTAATTTAGAAAATCACTATATCAGACGCATAAATAGTGCCCTCATGACAAGAAAGGGCCTTCTGGGAGTGTCCAGAATATTCCTGTGAAGGAGATTTCTCACTGGCAGGATCAGATCTGTCTTATCTTCTTTATTTGCCCAGTCATACTGTTTCTGAATGCTGTTTGCACAATATCCCAGTAAGAAAGCCCATAAAAATGTTACAAGTTGCTCTGCACAAAGTTCTGTCCTCATGTTTAGATGGCATTATTTACATTCTTTTCTTCTGCAATTACGTATTTTTCAGATTTAAACATGATTTCATTCTGGAATGCAAATGCACAAATTTGGATTATTTGTTATTTAAAGAACAGTCCTAGATTTTGAGTTTGATGAAAATTCTAGATCTGGATCTACTGCTGATTATTTGGGCAGCTCTGGGTAAGTTTCTTACATTTCCTGGAATTTAGATTCTTCAAAGACAAAACAGAAGGAGAAAACCCTTCTGGCTCTAAAACCCCATGGCTTCATAATCATATCAATGAACTTAGCCAAATGTCTTCTTTCTTTGTATTTCCACTGAAGGAAACCAGTAGTCTTTTATTAGTCTGAAATTCTGTATGTAGTGCTAGCTGCTGGTAGTTCCTTTGAAGCGTCTACCTCATTTTGAAATCATGCATAATTATAGCTTTCCAAGAATATCTTTATTCTGATTATGGTGCTCACATGTAGTTCTTCCATATGAGCTTTCACAAGCCAAATAGCCTCCACTTATATAGCAGATTATGTGTTCTGTCACAACACTGCATAAGTGGGAGCAGGCATCAGTATGATCATTTTTCATGGGGGGTGGGTAATAGAGTAATTAGCAAATTTACATAAGGCCACATGACTGTAAGAAACAAAATAGCCTTCAAAACAAATCTAGAGTTGGGCTGTGCTTGAAAACTGTGCTACTCCCACTACAAAAGGATGCAACTTGCTATTGGTGAAATTCAATTTGATTCTACTCAGTGAAAGTTTGTTTAGTCAGGGTATCAACTGGCTGCATTTTAGAATCACCTGTGGGAACTTTGCAAAGATACAGGTAAATCAACCCTAGGACAACAAAATAAGAATTTCTGGGAATTAGATTTAAGTAGTATGCTTTTAAGAAGTTTTCAACGTGTTTTAAATATGCAATCAGGGTTTATAAACACCGATTTAGCTATCTCTATGTACCACGTACTAGATGAGGACACATTCTTCCTACCATCTTTACCTCATATCCAATCATTCTCTTTCTTGCCCATTCCACTCCAGTCACCCTAGCCTCGAAGACACAAAGAGCCCTCCTGCCTCATGGCCTTTGCACTTACCATTACCCCTGCCTATACTGCCCTTTCTCCAACGTGAATGACTCCTAAAGCAGATCTCTAATTGAATGTTTCCTTTCCCTCTTACCCTATCTAAATGGCACATCCATCACTCTCCATTCATATATTCTGCTTTGTTTTTTCTTTATAACATTTATCACCACCTGATATATATTTTGTTGATTTGTTCAGTATCTATCTCCTTCTAGTAGAATATTATTAGCTCCATAGAAACAAATACCTTATTTTGGTCACTGCAATATTCCCATTTCCTAAAAGAATGTCTGGCATCTAGTAGGTATTCCATAAATATTTGTTGAACAAATGAATGAAATCTAACTGGAGAAATCAGCATGAATAATCCTACTTGGATAACAAGGTCCACGATGTTGTTTTTGCCTTCTTCTCTAACTCGATCTCTCACTTTCACTTCCTCACACAGTATGTGCCAATAATGCCAAGTTATTTGAAGTTCCCCCAGGAAGTCTGATATTTCTTATTCACCCCGTGTCTTGCTCACATTGCTGTTCACTCTGCCTGGCACCCCCTTCTGTTTTCCTACATCTGACTGACTTCTATTCATCCCATCTGAGCTCCCATGATTCTTTGTCACACCTTATCACTGAACCTCCATACTGCTTTAAATTTATCGCCTATTACAATGTTTTCCTCACTAGAAAACGAGCTCTTTGAGATCAAGAACTAAACTTTTATCTACGTTTTGCATTCTTGGCCCTTTGGACAATGCCTGACACATGGCTGGCCCTCAATAAATGTTTGTTGAATGAATAAGAGTGCAAACCAGCCATGCAAAGTGTTACAAAAGCACAGAGGGAAGAGTGTATGGGGAGGTGGAGGAAGGGCTGGCAAGTTATGGGAGGAAAGGTACTTAAATAGATAAAATTTTCTGGGCCTTGCAAGATAAGGAGACTTCCTACAGGCGAGGTGCAGTGGAAGGCTTGTCACGCAGAGAAGACCACAATGGCAGAGTCACAGGGATATGAAAGTGAATGGCATGTTAAGGGATGGCCATGGCTTGTGTGCCAGTATGTAGGGAACTTAAGAGAACTCATCATAGGAGAGAAGGTCACAGAGATGCCCTGAGGGCCAATTGGGAAGGGCAGGAGGCTACCAGGCAAAGGAATTTGGATTTTTGGTTTGTGGGCAGTGGGCATTGTTGATGGTTTATAGGAGGAGGTAAACTGTCAGAACAGGAGCCCTAGGTAATGTTGCAAAAAAGGAACTGAAAGAGAGGACTGGAGTCAGAAATTTATTGCAATAATCCAGAAAAGAGATGATGAGGACTTGAACTGAGGCAGTGGAAAATGCGAGGTTGGGATGAACTTTAAAAAAAAGAGAAACACTTAGAAAATCAGAAAAAGTGATTGAGTAGTGTGTCAGTGGAAGCAAGAAAAGGAAGGGATAAAAAAATTACCCCAAGCTTGGGTAATTAAATAACACAGGTAATGCAGAAAGAGAAGTGTACTTTCTTGGGAAGAAGGGGAAGTGAAGGAGAGGTTAGGTGATGAATTTAATTGTAGACTTTTTGCGTCTACATTATGCTTGCTTCAGATGTTATAACTTACATTTTACTTAAACATTAATGTTTGACTGTACCACCTATTGACTTATAATGTTAAAGTGGAAAATGAATCATTAATAGATGCTGATGAACTACAAATTTTATAGTTAGTTACCTATTAAATGTTAACTACACTACTTAACAAGGAGATCTAAATATGAAAGCCAATTATCCATGCCTGCCATGTACTTTTCAGTTATATATGAAAAAATTCTGTATTATTTTATCCATTATTTCTCTAGTAGAGCCTTGAAATAGTTCTTTTGAGGATTTACTGAAAATAAAAACATAAAACATAATTCTGCCCTGAGACAATGACATTTTGTCCATTTAAAGCTGCTCTCGTCTCACTTCCTCTCATGCTGAGTTTACACATTTTAATTGTTTCATGATTATAGGGAACACAAGCAGCAACAAACCCCAGGTTGTTTTGTCATGTTGTCTTCATCCAGTGACTGTAGAAATCTCGATTCTAAGAGAAATAGAAAAGAAATTCATGTCACAGGAAATATCTTATAACCAAGGTCAAAAATTACAGCTAAAATTTGGAAACCCTAAGAAATCTCTGTCTTATTTAAATTCTCACTTCCTTTCTTTTAGCTGAGGATATTAAGAGGAGAAACTGAAAAAAAAAAAAGATAGAGTTTTAAATATCAGGGTCATAGAAATTTGAATGACTTACAGAAGTACAGCTGGTATGGTGAAATCTATTTTCATATTTGTCATACAATATTAGGCACAAACTAGGAAGGAAGAAAGAAAGTGATATCATTTGGGGTATTATTCATGGAAATCTCACCTCCAAAATCTGCCACCACAGCATGTCCATCCTCGTAGAGAAGAATATTATGACTGTAAAGAAAAGCAGACTTTGAGTAAACTTTATTTTCTAATCTGATTGGCCCCTCAAGGAAGAGAACAATAGTTACCGTTGTTTACCCCATAATCTAAACAAGTCTCAAGGGCTAACAGAGATCTCAGACTAGTGACTCTGTTTTCTTGTTTTTGCTAATTCAAAAGGAATATTTAAAAATTGTAATCACTTTATATCTACCTTTGAAAGTATACAAAGTATCCTACTTTAGATAAATCCTCTAAAGTTGTTAAAAAGACTCATTAACTGAAGATAAGATTTTCTGCTCTTTGAAGCTCGTTTGCTAACACAATTGTGGTTACAAGCAAAGAATAAAAGGCATTTGTGAGCCAATTAGAATTAGAGCAGGAGAACCAGCTTGCAGGAACCCTAGGCACAAAGACAGTTCCGGGCAGGGCCTGACATGAAAGGACTCTTTAAGGAAAATGTCTTGGCCAATATGTTCTTGCTACAATCTCGGGACAAAGTAGTATTTTTAAGGCCTGTGAGATGAGACTAGCTAAATCACTTTTGAAGGTCCTGGGGCAGAAACTGTTTAAACATCATTAAAGTCTCCTTTCCAACACAGATGTCAAGATAAATTAAGAACATCCTTTTCAAGAACTAAATCAAGGCTGGGACAATCCAAAGAGAGGTAATTTCCCCCACAAACTAGCAAGCATATCATGACCCAGGATTATCTTTGAGTGCTTCTTATTGAATACCTTTCTTAAGTACAGCCCAGGGAACATAGTCGATAATATTGTAATAATTCTGTATGCTATTGGGTGGATATTAGACTTATTGAGGGGATTACTTTGCAAGTTATATAAATGTCTAAACACCATGCTATACACCTGAAACTAATATAATATTAAATGTCAACTGTAATTGAAAAAACAATTTCTCTTAAAGAAAAATGAGTCATTACAGTACTAGGAGATCATCCACCACATTTCTTTTAGTGCATATAGACTATACTATATTTATGTATCTGCACTATTCTTAATAGCTTTGCTTTATGATCAAAATAAGAAAAATATATTTTCTAGTGCTAAATGAGTCAAGTATGATATTGAATTATTATATAAGCGCTTTCTGGTACTGATTTGAGTTTTATAAAAAAGTTACTTTTAGACTTCCATCATCAACAAATTTAACTTTTGTTATATATTTAATCTTTTTTTATCTACCAAAAATCTAGAATGTGTTCAAGATCATTTTGCTTGTGAGAGCACAGTGTAGAAGTAATCTAGGATGTCAAAACAAAACCTCCCAAGATGTTGCCTTTAACTAACTACAAATGACCAATTTTAAGTGTGATAAGAATCACTCTATCATGACAAAGACTTCTATAGTATTAGGAGTGCTCTAGAAGTTCAAATGCCACAAGAAAAATGCATCTAAATGCTTTACTACTGGATTTCCTGAAGGACTCAGGGGAGTTTTTATGTCATAATCCCTTAATATTTACATTTCATAGCTATCTTTAAAACACATAATGGGCTGGATTCACTAATCATATTAAATGATCATATGTAAACATCTTGTCCATTGTTTTACTTTTAATTCCAATTAGTGATCTAGAACTATGAATATCAGCATAATCTCAATCTATAAAATAGATGTGCAAATGGAACTGCTGTTGTTAAACATAGGGAAAGACTCTCAGAACACCTACTTAACCCTCACCTTTTCCAAAACAACAGTCATTGAGGAATAGCTTAGGACTATGGATCTAGAGAAGCCCACAATTAAGTTATACCTCTAGGGAATATTTTGTTTATTCATGTGTTTGTTTAAATTTCTTCCAAAGTAAATATTTTATATTACTGAGAATGATTATGCTAGCTAGCTGAAGTTGGGGTAGACTGTTTAGAGATATTTTATTCTGTTAGAGAAACTTAAGGTTATTTGGTCACTGGGCTACTCAGTACATTATAGTATGAAAGGCAGCAAATCTCCAGATGCAGGAATTATGTTCATTTCTGTATCTCTAGGATTTTTAGCACACTGCTTATTACATAGGAGTATTCAACATACATTGTTGAACAAATAAATTATTTAAAACAACCTGAAAATACACAGTCATGAGATTGGAATGATAAAGATTACTCTTTCTTAGTTAATCTTTATATTAGTATTAGTCAGCAAGTACTTATAGAATACCACTCATCAATCTATAAATAACTATTTAAAATTCTGATAATCCTACAATTGACAGAGGCCTTAGAACTAACCTAATTTAACCCTTTTAGTTTCTAAAGGAGTCATCCAAAGCTCAGAGAATCTTAGTGTATCAACATAGGTTATATAAGCAGTTAGTGGCAGTGAAGATCTAGAATTCAGTTCAAGTAGGCCACCATCTTAGATCTTAGAACAGTGTCTGGCAGATAGTAAGTGATCAATTAATTTTATGAAACATTCTTGTGTCATTACAGATCTTTCCCCAAAGCATATTTATTTTCTTACAACATCAAGATACTCTGAAAGAAGCAAAGTGATGTAAGTTACAGATTCCATCTTTAAGGAACTTATAATCAGCTGATGAAAATGAAGATGAATGTGGGTAATATTAGAATTCAAAGAAAACAGTGGGTAATATTAGAATTCAAAGAAAATATTTAAAATTAGCTTTAAAGTGGGCCTTGAGGGAGAGTCAGCAAGTGTACAAATATTGTCTGAGAACTGATCATGTTCCAGGAAATTTTCTATATACCGATATACAGTGGTGAACAAGACAGGCAAAGAGCTGTGAGCTTATGTTGTAGTGAGGAAGAAATGAAGTAGGGACAAAGGGGAAACAAAGTCCAGGTTGGGGAAGATTTTGGTATAGGTCAAAAGATGGAAGTGTGTGTAGTCTGTAATAGGAATTACAAGAAGAATGGGCTTACTGTTGGTAAGGAGAGGACATGCTGGAGAATATGAGGGAGGGAGGAATTGAATGGAGGGGGATGGATTACAAGGAAATTTGAAGGTCAGAGAGGGAATTCCTGGCATAATACAAAGAGCTAGCAGGTTTTTATGCATAGGGTGCAATGCTCTGAAAATAGAAAGACCAGTGTAATAATTTTAGGATCCAGATGCCAAAAAACTAAAGTAAGAATGTAGAGTACAAAACAAACAAACAAAAAGCGATAAGATGAATCCATCAGAACATCTAAAAGAAGTGTCTAAGTCCTGGGACAGCTTTGATTCAGAGGAAAAAACGGAACAAAAAACCAAGTGTCGCTGTCGAGTTTTCTGGTTTGGAGTTCTTAAGTACAAAGAAATAACATATCCAATTAGAAAAGATTGTCTTACCAAAAGTCCTGTGAGTTTTTATGAAAAGAATAGTGGCTGACTTAGGAGGCTGAGGAACTTGACTAAAGTCAGTGTTGTGCGTGGCAAGTTTGGTTTTGCCGGGTAAATAACTTTGATTTTTATCAAACTGAAATAACATTCAAAGTGAAATCTGATGTCCTAAACAAATAAAAGCAGCTGAAACAAAACAAAGGATGCAGTGACAATTTAGGAACACCGGGCAATGTGAGTTACTAGCAGCAACAGGGCCAAATGTCAGCGAATATCAAAAAGGATGCTATGAAAATAACACTGCAGAATGAGAGAGCACTTTGGGAAGTGCTAGAACAAAAGAAACTTTTCTATTCAGTTCAAGGTAGTCTTTTGGACTTGTCCACTCTTTTTCTAACCACTCAATAACAAAGAAAACTAATTTTTAGAACTACCTCTAAGATTCATCCATTCCTTTTTTTTTTTTTCTGTTAATGTTAAACCATACTTCCTTTTTGGAGTGAAATAAATGGAGGAAGACAGGTAGGGGTGAAGCTGACAGAATCTGTGGTAGTGAGTGACAGCAACAAGGTCATCTGATGGGTCATCAGCAGTAGTGTTGAGGGTACTTAGGGAAGGGGACAAGCTTAGAGCTGAAATCACCTAGGACAATAGGAGTGGCACAATTTTTATTAGTGATGAGTTTAAGAGTTTATTGCTGAGATATGTCATAAACTGCAAGTTTTGTAAAGAGTGAGAAATTAAAATTGTGGGAGTGACAGGGCAATAACAGAGTAGGTGGCAGTAAAAATAGAGGAAGTAAACATTGTGTGACAGCCTCCTGTGGGCAGGCACTGGCACTTTCAAGATTTTTCTGTTCCTCGTGAACCTATGTGGTTGGTAATGGAATATCTAGTCTATGGATGGATAATTGAAGCTCAGAGTGGTTATATCAGATGACCAGTATCACACAGCTAGTAAGAGGTGAAGTCAGCATTCAAATTTCATTCTCCAAAGTCTGCCCATCTTTAGCAGAAGCTGACTCCCACATCATCCAGTCAGGCCCTGAGGATCCAGGAGTGCTACAACTAGATGTCTAGACAAAAATCCCAGAAATACTGCTTGGGTGAAGAGAGGCCTACCAGCTAGTGCCTGAAATACCTATCTATGTTCACTGTACGACTGTAAGATAATGAGGCTGAAGTCAATAAGCTACATAGAAACTAATCTAATACCTCTGTACCACCAAGACACAGCTGGTGAAGACTAATCTCCTTCCCTACCAGAGTATGGTTGATATGCCATTTGTAGGCGAATGAAACACAATTGGTATGAACAGGGAACTTGCGATAATCTGACATGTGAAGGAAGTCAGGCCCATGAAGGGTGGCAGTGCCATGGACGCTATCATCAGGATCAGAAGAGAGAAATAAAAAAAGGTAATGGGCCTTCTGAGACTTTTTATCCCCCTAGAAGAACACCATTTTATCTGTTTGCTTTTGTATAAAATTTTGGGGAGAGGTGGTCCTCTGTTACATGTGACACTTTCCAGAGCATTTCATACATATAACATTTGATGGAAGCGGCCCTGTGAATCAGATCCTTTTGATTTGAATTTGATAGATGAGCAAACCTGTCAGCAATTGGTAGAGCTAGCTCCTTAGCCCAAGTCTTACCATCTGGGAAGAAGGAATCAAAGAGAAGGGGCAGGAGATGAGAAGAGATAGCTTACACCGAAGGAAGGAGAAAAATGGTGAACAGATACTGTAATACACAAATGTGCACATAAGCTGTGCACATACACACACACTTCTCTTCTAAAAAACTCTCTGGAAACACTGTTAAGGGTGAATGCCACCGAGGAATGCTCTCTAGAGAGCAGTGAGTAATGGTAAAACCATTTTATTATGAGAAGTTAAGTAGATAGAGGTCAAAAAGTCCTTACTACTTACAGTGATTTTTGGCATTTTCTGGATTTAACATTTTGATTTATTCTGAGTAGGTTCTGAAAATCTGTGAGATTTGCTAATTTGTAATTTTCATGTGTCAAGTGAGGCTTAGATTCAGAAGCAAGTTGCTTGGCTGACTGCAAAGTCAATCTTGCAACGATAGCAGCTCAAAGGACTTTAATGTTGCCTTTGGTCATCCTGTGTTATAGGAGAAATAATATGCTAGAATAGTGCTGCCCATGGTGGGAATGTGCACAGGTTTACTCTTCCTGCTGTGAAGGTCCAGTTCTGTGTTAGAATCCATAGTGTCTGCCTTCCAAGAGACTATAGTCTGATTGGGAATAAAATGCAAACTAAAAGGAAGAAACATTATCATATACAAGCTAGAATTTAAAGTGATTTTTACTGCAGACCTAGAAAAGGATACAGTGAATGTAAGAATTAATTCTGAAAAAAAAAAAAAGATAATTAATGAAATAGAAGAAAGGGTCTTAAGAAATAGGAGGGACAGGAGATAACTTGTAGGATAAAAACATAGAGTTAAAATACTTGTTTTTTGCTGTTACTTGTTCTGGACAAATTATAATACTTTAACAAATTTCTGAGTTTTCCTTTTCCATCTTTGAAAATTACGACAGGAATGAAGGAAATTAAAAGACATATGCGTGGAATTTTGTGAACTACTAAATAAGTATTGGTTATTATTAATATATATGAGACTTACTTTACAGAACATTCACATAACTTACAGGCAAATGCACTTGCTAAACTATAAAGCTCACTCTTAGACCTACAGAACCTCTTCCATTCCCATTGTCTCATTTAAAAAAAAAACTACTGCTGCTTTGATTGAATGACAGCATTTCACCTAACGGAGTCTTTGTTCCCCTGACTGCGTTGATACTGCAGTATTTGGACTTGGCTCTGGCTTTGTCTTTTATCATGAAGCAAATAATTTGGGTCAATTGTTTATGTAACAGAACTGAGTATTTATCTCTTTGAAGTGTCTGTCCCTTACAGATCACTCCACAATAAAGTTCTTTTAACTTTAACAATGCATGCACTTAGCAGAATACAAAATATAACCGAGGGCAAGATTTACTTCATCCAAATTAAGCAATGCAAATACAATACATGCACTGACCTTCAGGTCTTTCTCCCACAGTAACAGTTCACCTTCAGAAAAGAATAAGCCATCTTCAATGTGGGGTGTGTGTGTTTGTGTGTGTATGTGCGTCTTTTAAGTGTTTTCTCCAGTTCTCTTTTAAACAAAAGAGAATGGAAGTTAAATGCTGTTGGTTCCTTGGGACAAAAGAAAATTTTTCCCAATCTCAGAACTGAATTAATTTAATGAAGTCATTATGTAAGCATCATGAGTCTTTTCATTTTAATTGCCTGTATTGAAAATTTACCTAAAGTACTCAAATGATTCATAATCAGTTGGTTATGCACTATAGTCCAATACTAATTGTCACTATTAATCAGTTTGGCCTGATTATTAGACCATTTTCCAATTCTGACTTTCTTCCAGAGCTAGACTGAAGTTCATGGTGGCCTTAGAAGAACCAAGGTGACTTACTTCTCTCACTCTGCTACCATTAAGATTTTTTTTTTCTTTAAGAAGAAAAGCATAAATATTAATTCATTTTTTTTTCTGAATTATAGAGCCACGTAATTGCCTATGTCAGTTGCTACTAACAAACAATAGTTTAAGGTCACCGTGGCCAACCTCTCAGTGTCTTTATTTGAATAGATGACAGTTCTAGAAATGTAAACCTAATAACAACAGTAGTGCTTCCAGACTTCCTATAAGGCACTGGTTTCTGATATATGCTTGGAGGTAATTAACTTACATGATTAAAGACACATGGCTATCGACATGCCTGGAAGCATTCCAAGGGTTAAATCAGTAGAAGCAATTAGGCTTCATTTTCAATCTCATCACGCTGTGAAAGTCATTAGTTTACAAACACATCTGCCTGACAAGCAATCATTCAGACCTTATGCTGAGGAGCTGGGGATCTGCCTGCCACCACATTTTGCCCGAGTTGCTACGTGATGCTCCAGGACTCTACTCCTGCTACAGGCTTCTCTCGTGTGATTACGACCTTCTCAACCTTCAGCACGTGTCTCTCCTCTTGAGCCACCCTTGAAAACCCCTTCTGAACCTTTGCCCCATACCCTGACTGCTTCCAATTGTTTCAAATATAATGTAAGGTGTTAATTAGACCTTCAAAATGCAGTGCAACTCACATCTACTTGCTCTGGAGATTTGTACTCTTTCCCTAAAAAATTCCAAATCATCTAGATCAGCTCCTCACAGAAATATATATATTCTCATAGTCTCTCTTTTGGTATCTTTCTGCCTCTAATTTTACCTTTCTATCTCTGTTTCTTATACCATTAGTAACAAAAACTAGTCAAAAAATCATTTTTTTGATGGGGGTAACTGCTGGAGGAGCTGTGTTTGAGCCTCAGATAATGGAGAGAGCACATTTGGGTTGATAGGCCTTATTGATATTTCCTTATTATGGATGTTATGTGGTGATTGGACCCTCAGTAACCACTTGAGGGTCCCTCACAATCTGGGCTGCACACAGAAACCTGGTAACAATTGTATAGCAACGTTGGAAATCATATACTTTGCTTGAGAACCAAATGAAGCCTCTACTTATATTCTTGACACCTCCTTTGTACCTTGGGGCTCACCATAAACTATTCCAGGACTTCTATGACAATCAGAGGATTTTATTGTTCTTCTGAAAGAAAAGTGAAGCATGTGAAACTCTATATTTTAAATTTTATTTCATCAGGGCACCCCTCCTTGCCAAAAGCTAGTGAAGCCCAAGCCTAGAATTCCCTATTAATCCCTTTGAAGGTACTTCTTCACTAAAATAAGATGTATAATTTTATTTTTGCATGCTTCCAGAAAGCAACCCAAGTTTTGCTTCACACAGATTAACTTGAGATAACTCATATTTACCCCTGGTTCTTCAGAAAAGGCATGCAGGAGAAGAGCCATGTTGTCAGTACAATAGCATCCCAAACTCATTCAAGAACAGCAATATACAGATCTTGAACATAATCTAGGTAAGAGAGAAGGAATTTACCAAAGCCCCATATTATGAACTTCTAAACACTGAAAGCCTAATTTCAGTGAACTCTGGAAGCCATGGAAACAGAGAACTAGAGAACTCCAGTAAATGCAAAGGATTGCAGAACTTCGACTTATTCCTAAAACAAACCAGTCTGTCAGTAGAAGTATATTTGAAGGCTTACCTCTAAAGCTACTGGATTTGTCCCACTGCCAATGGGATTGAAGAGGTGGATTATAAGATTTGTATTGTGGTTAAACTCATTTATTGAGGGAATGTGAAAAAACTTCACACTCTTCACTTACTATTTGCTCAGCACCATTAAATACAAGTGCAAGAGCGATAATGACTGACTAAATTTCACCACACACACACTATTGATTGTGAGGTTTCTACAAATTAATGCCCTAGAATAAACAAGCAAGTATAATTGACATTTCTATGGCTACAGTTATTGTTTATCCTTCCTGGCAGGGTATAATCTTATGAGAAAATTTAGGTGTGCAAACTGCAAAATGGAACAATTTTGAATGCTGAAGATAATATCACAGAAGATGATAGCTATGCATTCATTATATATGATTGTTTTATATTAATTTAAAATGTAGAAAGAGAAGAAAGATATTGGAAAATATATGGATTATATTTTCTTTATGGGGTCTAACATTTTTCTCATGCCTTGGGACCATGGATAAGCATACGGTTTTCACTTCAGTCTATTGGTTTTAAAACCTATATTTGGGAGTCATAGGATGACAGTGTGGGGAAATTTCTTCTACAAAAACACAGTCAAAACTTTAAGGAATGAAGAAAATGACAAAGATATGTGATATCCAAATATGGAAAAGTAATAATTAACTACTCAGATTACTAAAACAAAGTCACAAAACTAAAAGCATCAAAGAAGTTTCCGACTTTTACTCTTCCACTAGCACCTAAATGCTGCTTTCTAGTAATTTTTCTAAACGCTGATTTTTTAAAAAAATACTAAAAATTCCACTTTGTAGGTAAACCCTGAAATGCACTGGAAATTTACATGTGATGAGAGCACATGAGTCTCCCAAAAAACACACCAACAGGAAAATAATATGAATGTCTATGAAGCAGAAACTTGGAGGACTTAGGTAAATGAGAAATGTAGAAAGTAATATTTTATAGTTGGAAGGAATATTAGAAATTATTAACTTATCTTTTTAAAAGGAAGAATTTTAAGAGCTTTATATTTTGCCAAGTTCACCTAATGGGGCTCCTGACTAATAACTGTTCTTTTTTCCTGCATCACTTACAAACTTTTCTTAATTTCTGAGGTTCCAGGCGTGTCTCCAGTCCCTGTTAAGTGTAGAGATATAGGTGCTAAGCGTGCCAACTACTTGTCCCAAAACACGTCATAGGACTCTTCTCATTCACGTTTAAGAAACCTGATCCAATACTAACTCTTTGGCAATGTGTCATGGGCCTTCTGAGCATCCATTTAATACTCAGATACAAAAAGTCTCTGATAACCTTCTATCTCTGCATAATAGAATTAAACACTAGACACTAACGGGGAAAAAAGAAACAGGGACAGAGAGAGGAGAGAGTAAGAACAGAAATATATGAAAAACAAATAAGAGCAGAGAAATTCAGTGAATTAGTCATGGCAGACACCATTGATATCTTGTGTGCTGAGTTTCTCGTTAAAAGACACAAAAGTACATGTACGTGTGCTGAGCAGAGGAGAGCTGAGCTTAAAAATAACAGGTGAGAGGAGAGCTGAGCTTTAACGACAAAAAAGGAGTTTTTCTGCATTAAGCAGAACAACCTCAGACTTGGGTAACTCCAGGAGAGCAGGGGAGGCAGCTCTATCTCTGACAAGCAGAGGGTGTGCTCCTGCCGAGCTCGACCTCTAAGGAGTGTCCCCTTCTAACCTCTCAGAATGAGCTACAAATGAATGTTTAAAAAAAGTATGTCTTCAGGGGGATTTGTTTGCAGTGCTTTCAGAAGCAGGGATTTGTAGGTAACTTAGGACAGGAAACCTACTGAACTAATCTGAAGCTCCAGCTTTTACTATGCTACCTCCATTCCCCTTCAGTGAGCACAGAGGGACTAAATGCCCACATCTCTGAAAAAGGACAGGTTAAAAATGTACTTAGCCCCACATGCCTTTCATCAAGGACACTTTGAAAATTGAAAGAAACGAATGAGTCTATTTTTAAAAAAATTCACTGAACCATTCAGCATCTCTTCAGTTGCTAAGAGGAGCTGTTGGTTTTTTTCAAGACACTAGATAGTCTATCCCCGTGGGATAGAAGTATTAGTCACAGAAATGTAAGTTATCAACCATGACAGTTTAGGACTATTTTAGTTCTAACCCTTTGTCAATGCTGTGTGACTATCCTCACAATATCCCCTAGCTTCTTTCTCCCTCTCTTCCTTCCTTTGTTCATGTTGTTTCCTCTAAATTCGAATTCACTTCCAACATTTCCTCTAAATAAATATCCCCAATTTTCAACACCTCGACCAGTGATTTCTTCTTATCCTAGTTTTGTCAGTGCTTGTCTCCAACAAGATTATAAGCTCCACAGGAACAAAACCAATGAGCCGGCAAAACTATTGGTGATCAATAAACATTTATCGAATTAAAATTTCTTCTCGATATTAGCAGAGTAAAGAGCAAGAAAGAGTGGAAATGATGGAAATATTTTATAGGGTGGTTATATTCAGCAGTAACTTTTCCTAAATTCCATAGAATTGAATTCTGTAGTTACTCAGACCAAATTGTTGTTTGATATTTTCTATAAAGATCCAAATTTGTGACCCAAAATAAACTCTCCGAGACTTAAGACCTTAATTTTCCCTTTTTTAGTCTTACTCCAAGAAAGCTCTTATCTGTCAGCTTCCTATATAACCAGCATTTACCCAGCAAATATTTGGTTAATATTTATTGACATCTACTGCACTGCTGAATATTGTGCAGGACACAGAAAAAGCTTTAAAACAAACCCACCTTTCCAGTAAAGATAACAAAATGAGCTGAATAAACACTCCTTACTCTACCCTTCCAGTCGCTGACTACCATGCATAAGCCAGGCCCTTCTGCCTGAAGCTCAATTAACCCCATTTACTCCTCGCCCCGATGCTCTTCCTGACCACCGAAGTCCCAACCCTGCTTCAAGAACAAGCTTAGGTCTTGCTTCCCTTTTGAAACGTTATCCAAATATTCTAGCCTATGCCAATGACTTTGAGACTGAATGTCTATAACACTATTTTCAGTTCCATATATTTGGTACTCTGTATATGCCCTCTTTTCTTATTTTTTCTTTTTTTGTATATCTATTTCCCCAAATAGATTGAAACTGTTCTTAAACACTTGTTTGTCTCTGCCATATAGGACTTGGCAAATTATAGCAGCTCAAGAAACATGGTTGTGAATAATCAATATAGCTACCAATACAAACTCTTCCTCTGGACAACATTCTATTTCTCTCCTCTTCTTTATAGTCAATATTCTTGAAGGGCTTTCTTACACTTACTTCTTCTACTTCTTTATTGATTGTCCCCTCTTCAATCCACTAGTTTCATTTTTTCCTACCACTTTAATAAAACTTTCCAATGTGACTTCCTGTGTTGCTAAATGTAATGAACTCTTTAGTTCTTGTACCATAAATATCCTGAGCTCTCTTACTTTTTGACCAAAGCTTGTTTCTCTTAGTGCATGAGATCACCATGAATCCAGTTATTCAAATAAAAACCAGGTAACCATCTTTGATTCTTTTCTATCCTTCACCCACCTAATAAAATCAGTTACCATGTCCTATTGATTCTACTTTTCTAATATGGTCTATTTTTGTCCAGTTATGCTTTCTACATATTAAACACTTATCCCTTTTAGACAAGTCAATAATCTAAAAATATGTTTGTTACTATCCCATTGGTATGACTTATAGGAGACCTCCTTTCGAGGTGCTGTGTATTAAGTAATAATAGGTAACACACATATCATGTGTTAGGCATAGATCTAAGCAATATGTTAACCAATTTAATTGTCACATGATCCAATCAAGTGGATATAATTATTACACCATTTTAAAAATGAAGAAATTGAATAGCAGAAAGGTTAAGTAACTTCCCAAGGTAACACAGCTAGGTACTGTGAATTCCTCCTCTTATTTAGTCTCTGTAGTAGTCTTATATGGTGGTAATAATAGTTCATCTTATAGCTGAAGAATTGAGGGTGAAAAGCTTAAAATAATTTTCCTAAGGCCACAAATGTGGTCAAAGTGTCAGAATTACGATTAGAATCCACATCTAGTTGGCCTAAAAATTCATTTATTTTCCTACACACATGCTTTGACAGGGTCACAGAGAATGGTTTAAGAAAAATTAAATTAAAAGGTATGGCCGAATAGTGAAGTGGAAAGTTAAAGAAAGTAAATTTAACAAAGGACAAAAATGATGACTAAGGAGAAAAGAATGAACACAGACAGGGAAGAAAAAGGGACCAGATGAAGGGGAGGTGAGGTGTGGGAGTGGTGAAGAGTGGCTGTGGGGGTAAGCATGGTATTGCAAGGGGCCGATGGCATCTGAAGGAGGAGCTAGGCTGAAACATGAAAGGATGAATTGCTTTGATAGTGTTTAGAAAATCTAATGAGAATGTGTTAATAGAAAATGTGATATGTGACTAAATAGTTCAACAACATGCATATTTCATGATGTTGGCTTTATGTGACTTAGTTATCCATTAATCTACCTGCTGAAACAAAGCCAAAAGGTACTCAGTGATTTTATTCAAGTTCACTAACAGCTACCCAGACTTTGCATGCAGCCTGAAGTGACAATTAGAATTCTAAGGGCGTCTACAAACCATCCAGCATGTTGTAGATACTTTGTATTCTACACTTACCCAGCACTGCAGAACATTTTATTCCTAAAGAATTTAGTTTTTGTTTTATTTCTTTTTTTGTTTTTGTTTTTGATTTGCATCAGCTCTTCTATTTAACTCTATGATGATGGAAACACCAGTCTTATTTATAAATGTTACCCACACACCTCAAATAGCCAAGGAAACAAATGCGAACATCAACTTGAGTGTCTGATCTCCAGGAGATGATAATTTGGAGAGGCTCCAAACTCAGGCCCTTGAAGACTGGTTAGAGAGCACTGTGGGGTGTAGAACAAGTAAGGGATTGAGAATCGAAGCATTTGTGTTCGAATATCAGCTCTGCCATTTAACAAACTGAGTGACTTTAGGAAAGAAATTAATTTACTAAGCTTCAAATTTCTCTTTTTTAGCACTGTGAGTTTTTTTAAAATAAAGATTAAATAAATACTTGTGAAAATTTCATGAGTAGAATCCTGATGCATAGTGTTTCCTCAATAAAGAAAGAAAATGAAATGTCAGCATTAGAGAATTAATTAGTTGGTTTCTCATAAGATAGAACAAAGATAACTCAAACAGACAAATGATACATTCCTCACAGAATAATAAAATATGTACATATAGCTGCACTTTATGATATGTTTAAAGATGTGTAAACATTCTCAAACAGAGCAAAAGAACAAATAAACATGTAAAAATCACCTTAAGGCATTAGGTCATCTAGAATTTATGCTAAAACTTTATGGTTCCAAAGATTATTAGTGATTACATATCTTAAAAGGGTTAATTTAGCCCCTAAAATTTAAAATGCCCTTTCTTAGGAGGAGTAGGTTTCTGAGAAGAAGCAATAAAACTGAATAAGTTAAAAAGCAAAGAAATCCGAGCTCTTGTTTCTCCTCTGACTTGCATGGTTACTCTTGGTCTTTCAGATTTTCTTGCACTGGGCAAGAAGCTTTCAGAAAATTGTTAAATGGAGTCTAGTGATCAGCAAGACATTCAGTTTAAGAGTGTAATGGTGGTAATCTACACAGTGGCCCTGAGAAGGCCCACCTCTGTGACATGACTTATGTCTTTACTCCTGCCGGCTTCTCAGATGATGTCAGTCCTCTTATCCTTAGCAATCAGTCACTTTTCCTTGTAAAGTTCTGCTAATTTCCTCATGTTACAATCATTGTTCTTTCTAGTTTAAACTCTTATGGCTATAGTGTAGTGGAAAGAACAGTAGATTAAAACAAAACAAAACAAAACAAAACGAAACAAAACAAAACAAGATTTAGATTCTAGTTCAGCTCTGCAAATAAAGTTTTTAAAAAAATTACTCAAATTATTTATGTGAGCTGAAGTTCTCTTATCTTTAAGAACTATCTTGTCAAGTTATTGTAAGGATTACACAATAAATCTGTTTGACCTTAGTAATTTGCAAAACACTATATAAATATAACCATCATTTATGTGCTGCATCCTCCACTCAGCACCTTAAAAGCTTGAACCATCCTTTTATGTCTTTGAATATTCAGGGATTAAAAGTTGATGAAGGTTTTGTTTTTTAGACACTACATTCAGTAGATATTATTCATGCTGTGTTGTGAGGGTTGGCAAATGTCGGGAAGTTTCTTTAAATTTCATAGGAACTCTTAAGAAAATCCCAGTAATTTCTCTCCCATCTAGAAGGTAACGAGTAACTGATGATGACTATGGATGAAGGTAAAATATAGTCACGATAAGAAAAAAGAGCAAAACTAATTAAAATTCTGGACAGTACAAGTAAGAACAAGCCATTTTTTCCTCTTTTAAGGTGGTATATAAATTTGAAGTCGAACAATTATTTTCGAAGATTGGTAAAAGTCACATTTTCAACTTGAAAGAGCTACCATGTGATAATGTTTCCTCTGACAGTTACTGTGGTTCTTGTTAAAACTGGTATTTGTGGAACACTGTAACTTAATGCCTATATTGCCTTGTTATAGCTTGAGTGGAGGCATTGAAGTTTGACTGCAGCTGCTTTATGACATGATAAAGAAATCTGAAAGTTACGATGTTACTTGCAGTGTTTTTTTCCTGATAAAGTAATAGTTGGGCAATATATGCTGTTATTTGATAATTTTGAAAGCTTTGAGAAAGCTACAACAGCTTGGCAAAACATAGCTGGCCAGAAAAACTCTTTGAAGTGTTTCTCAAGCCCTGCGCCTATCCTCAAAGGCAAAGTAAAAGTCAAGACAGATACTTCAGGAAAGTACATTCCAGCACCTGCTTCTGGTAGTCTTGTTAGTATCCTTTTTGTTCTTTTCCTTCTTTTGTTTGAACAATTAGATGCATAAAATGTATCACAGGGAAATGAAAAATGTTTATTTTCAAAGGAGAGTTTAAAATGTATACATTTAAACATAGAAAAGGTCTAACAAATATCTATTTGCAGTTTTACTTTTCCAAATATATAAGACTTTCTTCCATATAATTTCTGGCTTATACTTTCACAGATCTCTACCTCTCTGGCAGTTACACATGCATAAAAATGCATGCAAATCTATTCAATCATTTCATACATATGTGGTAAAGGATCAAAATGTACATCTCAATACTAAATACTGGTGAAAATGGAGGAACAGTACCTCTCATTCATTACTTTTGGGAATGCAAAATAGTACAGCCACTTTGGAAGAGTTTGGCAGTTTCTTACAAAATGAAACATAACTCTTACCTAAAGATCCAATAATTGCACTCCTTAGTATTTACCCAAAGGAGCTGAAAACATGTCTACACAAAGACCTATACATGTTTACAGAAGCTTTATTCAGTTTCCCAAATTTGGAAGCAACCAAAATGTCCTTGAGTAGATGTATAGATTAATAAAATGTGGTGCATCTATCAATGGAATAATTTCAGTGTTAAAAAAGAAATGAGCTATCAATCCATAAAAAGACATAGAGGAAACTTAAGTGCACATTACCAAGTGAAAGAAGCCAATCTGATATGATATAGTATCATTCGAATTATATGACATTTTGGAAAATGCAAAAGTATGGAGATAATAAAAAGATCAGTGGTTGCCAGGACAAGGGGTAAGGGAAGGATGAATAGGCAGATTACAGAGGACTTCCAGGGCAGTGAAACTACTCTGTATGGTGCTATAATGGTAGATATATGTCATTATAAATTTGTTCAAAACCATAGAAAGTAAAACATCAAGAGCAAACAAAATATTAACTATGGATTCTAGCTAATTAATAATAGTGTATAATGCAGCTTCATCAGCTGTAACAAAAGTACCACACTGATCAGAAATGTTGACAATATGGGAGGCTACGCATGTGTGGGGTAGAAGGGATATATGGGAAATCTCTATCTGCCTCTCAATTTTACTGTGCACCTAAAACTGCTCTAAAAAGTAGTCTATTAACTTTTTCTAAACATATGTTTCTTCTAAATTTTTATCTTTTGTCTCTTTTTCTGAGTCCATGCCACTTAATTTCATTCTCTCCTTAGATACTTATTATTTTCTATTTTGATGTATAGCCATTTACATTATGTAATTCTATTTTAAGATATTCTGAAATCTTTTAGTATAATATATGTCTTCATTATCTCTATACTTAGTTGGTCCTAATAAACCATTTCTGGCATTCCAGAAATGTGTATTTAATGAATAAATGAATTCATATTTAGCTTTGCCATCCATTTCCATTTGTTATGTTACTTTGATAATATCCTAGGTGGGTTATCAAAATTTTCCAGCTGGAAAAAAAAAATTTCTAGCTGACAATAAAAACAAAGGTGAAACTTTTGCTTGAAAAACAACCAATTGTATCATTTAATATATATTCTGAATATCTAAGTTGTAGACACAGGTTATTGGGTACCCCTGAACTTTCTTTTGAGATATCAGAAAGCCCCCAAGTACACACACATATGTGCACATATACATAACAAATATGTATATACAAAATTCACAATAGCATTGTGGTATACACACAATATACAATAGCAAAAATCAATGATTTGCTGATCTTTTTAAGTAAACATTCTTAATTGAAGAGTGGATAGTGGATTGAATGGTAGCCTCAAAAAGATATGGCCATTCACAGATCCTGTGAATATTATCTTATTTCAGAACAGAGTCTTTGTAGATGTAATTAGTTAGGGATCTCAAGAAGAGATCATCCTGGATGATCTCAGCCCTGAAACCAATGACAACTGTCTTTATAAGAGACAAAAGAGGAAGAGAAACAGTTGCAAAGAAGAGGTGATATTAGACGGAGCTGACACTAGTCTGATGTGGCTGAGAACCACCAGAAGCAAGAAGCCAGGCACAAGGCTTCCCCTCGAGCCTCTAGAAAGAATGAAACCCTGCTGACATCTTGATTTAGCCTTCTAGCCTCTAGAAGTGAGGGAATTAATTTCTGTTGTGTGAAGCCACCAAGTTTGTGATAATTTGTTATGGCAGCCATAGGAAACTAGTATAGATGGATTGCATAGAAAAATAATTCCCTGCTAATTCAAATACAGGGCTTTGAAACAGAGCAATACCAGAAATAAAGGAGGAACTAGGAAAAGGTATCCAAATTCCCTTTCATGATTATCACCTACCTATTATGTGGGATCATTCAGTCACATCTAAATATATTCGGTAAATTATTTAAAAAATTCGATGATTGAAGATATCTTATAAACATCCAGGGAAAACTAAGTTAAATGAACGGGATAAAAATCACATCTACTTCAGGTTTTTTTGTGGCAACTTTGTATGCCAGAAGACAATAAAATAATATTCTGTAGCACTTTGGGGGAATATGATTTTAACTAAACCATTCTATTCCCACTCATTTATTAAACAAATATTGAGAGACTACTATATGTTAAGCACTGTCAGAGTCACTGAGGCTGCAGCAGTAAGCAAAACAGAAAAAAAATGTCTCCCAAGAGACAATAAAGACAATAAACGTATATCTATGTATCACATAGTGATTAAGTGTCATGAGAAGAAACAAAACAGAATAAGGTGAAAATGGAATATGGAGATGGGAGCTCTAGTTTTTATAGATGGCTCAGGAGGTCCTCTCTGAAAAGATAATCTTTGATCAAAGCCTTGAAGAAAGTCAAGGAGTGAACCAGAGTGAGATCTAATGCAGAGCGTCCCAGACATAGGAATTACAAGTTACAAGTTACAAGTCCTACAATACATCTTCTTGTATTTCAATGGCTAGAACTTAGAGATTAGAGATGCTAAAACTTTATTAGAGATAAAGTTTTAAGCTGGATGGATTGTGTCCCAAATAAAATCAGTATCTGTTACTGAGGAGAATGGAGAGAGGTGATATTAAAATAGGCAAATAATTGTCTCTTCAATAGACATACTGAATTTCAGGTAACCTTTTCGGTAGTTTTTAATTTTATTTTTTACCAAATTTTTACTTAAAGAAAATTTAAAATCTTCAAAAGAATAGTACAATGAACACTCACATAATATTCTCCTAGACTTTCTTGTTGTTAATATGTTGAGAAATTTGCTCTCCACCCCCACCATATATATATATATATATATATATATATATATCACCTTTGAGAGATAAAAGCAGAGGAAGCAAGAAGCAAGAGAAGGCAGAGTGAGACTTGAGACTCCAGTAAAGAAGAAAAAGGAGATTGGGTAGGACATCTCAGAGGGCAGCACATTTCTAAGAAAGTTTTGACCAGCCAGTAGAAAGTCCTTGAGCCAAATCTGCCTATTAAAGGCGTCTATCCCTTGCAGGAATGCGCTTCTGTTAATACCCTGACTATGTGCAGTTGCTTGCTGGGAGAAGCCTACAGGAAGTGTGTTCTTAGCTTGAACATAGGAATGGATCAAGAAGAGCAGCTACTGGAGCAGTCGATTATGCTCCCTACGAACAGGAGGTCCAAGCAACACATTTTCATAGTTGCCACAATATCTACTACTTCATTATGTATCACCTATATAACCACAATGCTATTATTGTGCCTTGAAATTTCACGCTGACACAATTACATTATCTGACATATTGTGAGATATCTTTTAAACATTTAAGTGGAGATAACCAGAGGCAGTTAGCTATAAGCTTCTAGAGTTCAGTAGAGAGTAAAAAGGTAGAGACAACCTAGCCAAGACCTTAGTAGTATCTAGAAGTAACAGGAGGAAATCATCAGATATTCAAGGCTCAAATTACACACACGTCATGAGGTCTTACAGAAAGATATGCTCTAGAAGAAATGAATAGAAAATAAAAAGACAGAAATGGAGAAATTGTAGTATAACAGAACCCCAGAGAACATTACTACCAGCAAAACAGGTAGTTTTTTTTTTTCAAATGAGGGTAAAGAATATAACAAAATTAGATTGAGAGGGTAAAAATTATTCTTGAAAGAAAGGATTTTAATAAGAATGAAAAATGTATTAATAAAAATCCATGTATGTAATTTCAGATCATGTTAGAATAAAATAAGAGAGTAGAAAATATTAAGGAGTGGGAAATAAAGTATATTAAAGTCTTTGCTTTCAATCAGAGGAGTTCAAAGTTCTAATATTGGTTCTTGGATTTAAATATATTAACTATTTTTCCACAACTGCACCTACTAATTTAAGGCCTCCATCTCCTTGAAAAGTCTACTCCAATAATTTCTAGAAACTATGTCACATGTGCTAACAAATACTTCCTCTTATTTGCTCTAGGATAGTTCAACAGCCCCTGCTTTGGCTCTGCTCATTACTCTGTATCATTTGCACAGCCCTTCAAGCTCCCTTTCCCCTTTCTCTTTTACTATACCCACTATGACATTCAAGGTGATTATCACCAGGGGTCCCTGTACATCCATGAATTGAAAATATGACTAGACTCTTTGAATTCCTCTGGTCTTTGAATTCCAATGCTGTGCTATGCTTCATGTCAAAGCAGAAAAAGTTCCCTCTCTCCAATTTTGTGCCATATTTGGACTCTTGAGAACCAGGCATGCTGCTGTGAAAAGAATTACTGATTCTCTGCCAAAGATTTCAGAATGGAGACTTTGAAAAAGAGTCTGAGACCAGCCTGAGTCTGGGGTATGATAGCAGTTTTCCCCTTTACAAACCAATGATCCTTGTGCTGCTTTTGTCCACAGAACTCCTCATACCAACTATCTAAAGCACAGTCTCTCCTGAAAGGAACATCAGAAATGGCTGCACATCAGTAGTAGTCACAGCTTGGTCAGAAGCTAGGACTCCCACTTCCCTCACCATAAACAGAGATAAAATGTTCAATAATGGTTTACAAAAATGTAAAGATCACCACAGAACCAATAATAAGGTATAAATTCCTCAAATCTCTGGGGGAAAAGAAAATAAAGCTTAGTCTATAGACAAAAGACATAGGAAGCAGAAAGGAAGTATAAAAAAAGCAGTATAGTAGAAAAAATACAGAAACCAGAAAGTAGTAAAGCATAATAATTATGATAATGTGATTGTGTTTAAGACCAGTATTAAGAGACAAAGATTTTACAGAGATTTTTTAAGTAAGGAAAGATTTAACAGATAAACGTAACAAGCAAAACAATAAAAGAGGAAATGGTAAAAGTTTAAAAATATAGATACTGCTTCAAGCAATAACTAGTAGTGAGCAAAGAGATAAAGTACTTGCACTCATTAATTTACATACAGTGGGGCAAGACAATTTACATTTCACTAATAAATAAATTGTTTGTCTGAGAGTGACAAGGAATGTGTGGAGGAATAAAGAGTAAGGAAAGCAGGGAAAGCTATTTTACCTAGGATAATCAGGGAAGGCCTAACAGATGACGTGATATTTGAATGTTGAAGGAAGTGAGGGAGATAGCCATGTAGGTGGGTGGGGGAAGAATGTTCCAGGCTGATGAAGCAGCAAGTGCAAAGGCCTGATGTTGAGCATGCTTGGAGTGTTCAGGGAACAGCAAGGAGGCCCTTGTGACTGGAATGGGTGAGCCAGGAGGAGAGCAGTAGGAGTTCATATCAGAGCATTTGCAGGCCTTTTAGATGATTGTTTTTTGACTTTTACTGCAAGTGATCTGGGCAGCCACTAGAAGCACCATGAACTGAATTTTTAAGAAACGACTTTTGTTGCTTTCTTAAAAATAGAATGAATGATTGAAGCGAGCAAGAATGGAAAAAGGAAGATGGATTAGAGATTTACTGTGATAGTCTAAATGAGAGATAAGTGTGGATCAGGATGGTAGTGGTACACACAGTGAGAAATGTTCCCATTCTGGACCTATATGCAAGGGAGAGGTGACAGAATTTCCTGAATAAGTGGATGCCTTTTCCACCTGCTGATCTGCTTGTTTGTTTTCCTTATCGAATTCCAAGTTCCATGATGACAGTACAAAGTACATTATTCAGCTTAGATCATTCATAGCAATATAACATTTGTCCTATAACAAAAAATCAATATTTTTAAACTAAGTTTAATTTCTATAAACAGATATTTTAAAATGGGCACTGTGAAATGGTAACAGAAGCAGAACAATGTAAAATGCACTTAACATTAATAAGAAATTACTAGTACATTACTTGACGTAAGTTCATGAGCAGAATAACAATTGAAAGTATAACTGGAAGGAAGGGTAAGATTAGTATGCTAGATCAAATGCGTATATGTTTCATTCATTACTATAATTTTTTCATACAAAACTCCAAACATATATTTTATATCTTAACTTGAAATGCTATTAGACTCATATCATAATTTCAAACTATAAATTTTAGAAAAAAGGCATAATACATTTGGTACTATGTAATCAAAGTTGTAAAATAACCAGGATAGATCATTACGTATGGTTAGAACATTTCAAGTAAAAACTTCAAAGGATTTTTAATATATGGTTAATTCAGATGCTACAAATAATAAGCACAACAGATCAATTATAAAAGTGTTACTCTTGATGTACTCAATGATTCATTAATTCAAAACTTTTACAGTAGGTTTTGAGGAGGCTAAAACTTATAGAATACTTCATTCTACTACCACACAGCAAATAGCCATTGAAAAGGATGTGCTTCAATGCTTCCAATAAGGGCCTAATATTCAAAATATACAAAGAACTCATATGACTCAATAATAACAAAAAAATGGGCAGAGGACTTGAACAGACACTTCTCCTAAGAAAACATACAAATGGCCAACAAATATATGAAAAGATGCTCAACATCGCTAGCTATTAGGGAAATGCAATGAGATCTCATCTCATACCTGTTAGAATAGCTATAATCAACAGGACAAGTAATAAATGTTGGAGAGGATGCAGAGAAAAAGGAACCCCCATATACTGCTGATGGGACTGAAAATTGGTACAGCCACTATGGAAAACAGTACGGAGGTTCCTCAAAAAACTGAGAATTGATCTACTATATGATTCAGCAATCCCTCTACTGGGTATTTATCCCAAAGACTTGAAAACTCAGATCCAAAAAATTTGCACACCGATGTTCATAGCAGCATTATTCACAGTGGTCAGGACATGGAAACAACTGAAGTGTCCTATGATAGATGACTGGCTAAAGAATTGTGGTACATATGTACAACGGAATATTACTCAACCATAAGAAGAGATGAAATACTGCCATTTACGACAAGATGGATGGAACTCGAGATAATTATGCTAAGCGAAATAAGCCAGACAGAAAAAGTTGAAAGTCAAATGATTTCACTTATATGTGAGATATAAACCTAAAAGCAACAGATGAACAGGACAAACAAACAGAGACTCATGGACATGGACTATAGTGTAGTGGTTACCAGAGGACTATAGACTAGTGGTTACTAGTAGGGTAGGGGAGGAGGAGGGACATGGACAGAATAAAGGGGATCAAATATAGGGGTTGGGGGAAGGTAAAGTGGGTAAAGAGGATCAAATATATGGTAGCTGAAGGAAACTGGACTTTAGGTGGTAAATACACTATAGAATAGACAGATGTCAAATGGTAATGCATGCCTGAAAATTATATAATTGTATTAACCTATGTTACCACAGTAAACTTAATTTAAAAAAAAGGATGTGTTTCTTGTTATGAAATCTAATACATGATATGTATTATAAGGCATTCTAAATGTAAAATAAAATATACCAGTCTTTAATCCCCCGCCATCATACAGTTGAAAGAACTGATTACAATTGATTTCACCTAAATCTATACATTATTCTAACTTTACACATTCTTTTTCATTTTCTTGGAAAGGCATCTTGAGCATTTTTAGTAATAACACTAAAAAATTAAGATAATTTGGATGCACACTAAAACACCAAGTATAATACAGTACACTACTATAAACATAAGTTTTTTGGAATTTGCTTTCATTCAAAATAGGCAGAACCCTCAACATTCTTCATACAGGACTAAAAGAGCTTCCAATTAACTCCTGTGAAAGTTAAATTTTATGTTTTGTTTTTTTTTTTAGTTACAGTAAATGTAATGACATGTATGGTTTACGTTAAAGACATTTTATCAGAGATCAGTTAATTTCTTGAACATTAACAAATCCAACTTCACAATAGTCTTGAAATTGAGGAATATGGGGCTCTCCTGTGACCACTCTTTTATAACTGATAATCACTATTTTAGAAACTATAGCTTCCTTATATAAATTGGAATTGTTTAGGATGAGGTATGAAATATACATTATATGGTGAAATGTATTGTGTGACTAAAATGGGAAGAGGCTAGAAAAATTAATAAATCACATTTCTAGTGATTGTCTTATACTAACATCTAGGACTTTCTCTGTGTTCAAAACAATTGTAAATTTAAGCTATATATTTATCCACTTGTTATTTTTATGCATTTTAGAAGAGACTGTTATTTCTTTCTCTGCTCTAAGGATCCCTAACACATGGTAAACATTTAATAAATGTTTAAATAAATGGTTACTATATAAATGACATAATAAACAGATAAATGAGTTAACTGACTAATCAATTCATCAAGGTGGCATTGTTAATCTGACATCACTGTTATAACAATTCTATTGAATTATTTTTCTAGCCTTAGTGACTGTCTTTTCCTGAATTATCTACATTTCTTTATCTGACTTACTCAGAACTCATGACCTATATTTGAGAAACAGGGAATTGAGATTTAATGTGACCTAGGAAACGTACAAAATTATGTGGTCCACTTTTGTTGAGTCAAAGTGAGATAATATTTAGTAGGGATCTGGAATAGCCTAAATACTCAGCAACCCATACATTGGATGAATCTACCACCTCCTCCTTATGCCTGCCTTGGGCTTCCTCACATGGTAATGGCAGTGTTCCAGAGGGCAACTCTCAATAAACAAGTACTTATAAAACCTCTGCTTGTATCATGTTTGCTGATTTCCTTTTGGCCAAATTTAGTCACTTGTCTGAGCCTGGAGTTAGGGTAAGCGCAGACTACATAGGGATATGGATTTCTAGTAGGCATGGTTCATTGGGGTGGGGTGGAATTAATATACCATATACCAGAGAGTAACATAATAGATTTTATATTCTGGAACAGTTGCCCCACATACAAAGTAGAGAACTAATTAGACGTTAGATAAAATTTTCGGAAGCCTTTTCAAAACATATTTCAGCCATCAAGGGAGAGATGTTAGAAGCTTAAACTAAGAGGATGGCAATAGGGGAGAGATTAATGGATAAATTTGAAAGCTATTTATGAGTCAAAGTCAGAGGCCTTGGTATGTTTTGATATGGATGTGAGAGAGAAGGAATTATGCAAGATGACTAAAATTTCTAGTATGTGTGCCTTGATAATTGGTGGTATCATCTCTGAGGTGAGAAACACTGGATGAGAATGATGCTATGATCACAAGTTCGGTACTGTATATTTTGAGTTGGAGACCACTTTTAACTATCCAAATGAGAATGCCAAGTAGGTAACTGGATATTTAGATCTAGAGCATAGAGGGGAGGTCTGTGTCAATGACAAAAAAATTAAAGATCATAATTAAAGTCATGAGGTCACCTTGAAAAAACCATTGCAATGCTATAATCAAGGTAAAAATTCAGATTGATAAGTATTGCATTGGGACTGAGAGGCGATATAGCGATAGCTCAGTGTCTCCAATTTTTGCCAGAAGTTTGCCTGTGTTAGGTATAGGCCTACCAGGATATCTAGAAGGAAAAGTTTATTTAGTTTCTTTAGTTTATTAATTCTCTGAGGGCTAGAAAAAATCAAACATTAAAAACAATTATATGGGCAGAAACTTGAAGAGAGAAAGACGTTGAAGCACAATTCTCCTTGACTCATCTACCTGTCTTACTGTTGAATCTAGCAAATTAATCACCTGCCATCAATTGATGGCGTACATTCAGGAGGTAGTTGGAAACAGCTCTCTAATCTACCTAATTCCCTCAGCCTAAAGTGCCCTTTCTCTGTGTTTCTATGTGTCTAAATTCTACCTATGCTTCAAGGGTAGATTCAAATACATCTTCTCTATTTTTTCATTTCTCATGTCCACTCTTCCCTAGGATTAAATGTTAATATCACCCTACTTTATCTGTATTCCTTATGGTCTCCTCTTCTTCCTTTTGCATGTCCTTTCTTTACATATCCTACTATCTTCTTGAGAATAGTGATTGTTTCTTATTCATTTTTCTACTTGTAAGATACATAACAGGCAATCAGGAAAGGTTTAGTGAGTAGATGTATTGGCAGAATTTCAGGCAACAGTCACAATTATTTAAGGTTATTATTTCTGGACAAGAGGCATACATATGTGCGTGTGCATGTGTGTGTGTGTGTGTGTGTGTGTGGTGAAGGGAGATCTTTCTTCAATGCATACCATACAGTTTGTTACCTATCTAACCTATACATTAGACACTTTTTTGTAGTTTTTGCACTATAAGAATTTCTGAGGGTTGTCTTGGGTTGATACTTATAAGAATCAACAAGTTTTACCACAGTTATTATCCTCCGTTTTAGATAACAGTATTTTATCTCAGGGTATCCACACTTAGTTGCATCCCAAATGGTTTATAATAATGCTAATTAGCATTTAAATAGAACTATACCTGTTTAGGGGCCTTATAGCCCTGTTTATTATTTAATGGAACAGTCACATTATCACCTTTTATTGAAAAATCTTCAAATATAAAAAACTTTGGTACATAGATATCATAAATGCTTAGGAACTGATAAAGTTAATAATGCTATGCGTTTTACCAGTAACTTCAATTTTATGGCATAAAATTGAAATGTGGAAGATCATTAGTACTTTTCTAGCCCGGAAACTTAGCATGCAATGTATGCTCTAAAGTGCAACTACGCAAAGATAAATTCCTTCCACAATAACCTACCATTCGTCAAGGAGAGAAATCTTCAACAATCTCTTTCTTAACCCCCACAGGACATAAGTGAACACTGAAAGAAATCAGTCTATTTGAAACTCTTGGTGAGATCATTCAAAGCCAGTCTCAGGCTGTGATCACTCATAAGACACTACTGATTTTGAGAGCACCATAAGAACATAGTTAGGCCTTCAAAGAATAAATCTCAATTCAAGATCCCTATTGACTTCTGACAGTTAGCTCATCAGCTTGGCTATTATGCTACTGTATCTTGGAAGAAATGCTAGTTTTTTTTCTTTTCATCCTCATCTTAGATGTCAAGTTTATTTCTGGTCTTCTATGGCTTAATTTTGCAGCTGGTGAGCTCTTAAGAGAAATGCAGGACAAGGTCTGACACTAGGTTGATTAAAAAAAAAAAAACCCAAAAAACAAAAAAAAAACCCTGTAGTATAACTTGAGAAAAATGGAGAAGTTCAGATAAAAATACAAATTTCTTTTTCTGTTAGAACTTAAATATATTCTTCTATTTCTTAAAAGATACAACATTGATTTTCACATGAAATCTTGGAGATTCAAATATTGAGGGAGCCTGGAGTGTTGGAAAGATCACTAGATTAAGAATTAGAGTTAGGAAACATGAGTTTTAATTTACATTTACCATTAACTAGCTGTATGATTTTGGGAAAATGAATATAACTTCTCTGAGAAGCTTTAAATTCTACATTTTTAAAATAAGGAATTGGGAGTTAATAGTTACTTAAATTTAATATTTTGAGGTGAAGTTCTATAAGTGGACATATATAATTAAAAAGTAGAACTGGCTTTACTGATGTGATTAGGAGCCTGGGTCCTCTAATATATTTTATCAGAACCAATTCATCATGTAGAATCCCATTACTATATCCATCAAGCAAGAATTGTTTTAAACAAAATTGCTCCTTCTCTTGTGCTTTAAACCACTCTTACTCAAATATCTTTTTGCCTAGGCATCTTTAGCAGAAGTCAGGGGTTGAGGTATTTCCATAGAAACTATTTCTTAGAAGATCTAGGAATAACCACTGAATCAGTCAGAATGTTGGTACAGCTTCACTCACTGGCTTTCACAGTCAAAGACTGTCCAAGCACCAATTTAAAAAATTTAAAAAAAAATTTGCATTCAAACTTGGGAATACACAAATGTAATCAGAAATATAAAATAAAATAGTTTACATTTTGCAGAATACAGAATTCAAAGTTTATTCATGTAACCTCAAGCAAAACCAAAGCACTACAGAACTCTTCCTCATATTTAAAAATAATAAGAAAGTGGCAACAAAGATTAGAGCAAAGACCACAGCACTTTGAGAAAGGAGATTTGGGTAGCTCCTTATCATGATGGTTAGGAGCTTGAGATCTATCCTTAGCAGGCTTGGGTTTGAACACTGGCTCCTGAACTTTGTGGTTACATGATCTTGGACAAGCAAAATAAACTCTCTTTGCCTCAATTTCCTTATGCAAATTTATGATAAAAGTGTCTTTTCTGACTATCTTACATGCTGTTGAGAAGATCAGATGAGTAATGGATGAAAAGTATTTATAAATTGTGAACTGCTATGCCAGTGTAATTTTATTTGATGGAACAGTAGCTAATTCTGGTACTAAGAAGACCCTTTGTTCTTCTGGCTATATGGAGGCATTAGATGAGTGTCATCTTTCTTAAAGTCTTCTATATTTATATATAATGAAAAGAGAGATTTTTCTAATTAAGGGTATGTATAATGAGTTGAAATAGGTTTTGTAGAAAAAGTACCATACCACAAAATGTCTTATACAGACCTGGGTTATGAAACTGTCAAGTTGCACATCAAACTGTAACCTCAACCTGAAGAACTTCAAAAATATAACACCATGTTGCATTTGGATTTGAAGCAGGGACTTTTGATTTGTCTATCAAGACACACTAAATAAAGAAGGATTTAATATTCCAGGCCTATGACTTGTGACTAACTTGAGTTAACTTGATTAATAGGGAACACAAAATTAGGGTGTCTATCTTTTCTGAACTTGATTTGTGGGAGGATAAAATGTGTCACGGAGATGTAGATTGCTTAGGGAGAATGAATGGGAAAATAGAAATGCAAACCTGACACAAGCAAGAAAGAATGGAGGAAAGGAAACTAATATTTGTTACATATCTGCTACACACCTGACCATGTAGAAGACATTTAGAAACATTTCCTCATTTATTCTTCATAGGATCACTGAGCAGATGGCAATATTAATTTCTGTTTTTATAGAAGAAAGTGAGAGTGAATAAAATAGAATACTTGATATAGTCCATAGGCTACAAAGTGGCACAGGTAAATGAGTTTCGATGATTGCTAAGTTCCTTTCTAAAACCATAAGAAGGGATAGCCATACTTGGAAATTGTCATCAACTTGGCATTCAAAGTCTACCCACGTAACTGCAGAACTTTGTGGTAGGAAACAAGGTTGACTGGTTTTTTTGAGGTTTAAAGCTCTCATATGTAGCCACTATATATGTGATGAAGTTGAGAGAAAAAACATCTTGTTCTTCAAGTGGTAGAGTAGGTTTTCTAGGAATCTGGAGATTTCTTCTAGAAGGATGGTTATTGTATTGTTGTATTGGCCATGGGATTAGTACTGCTCTGCCAGTACAAGCAGTGACTGAAGCAGAGAGTAAAATAGTTCTCCTTCATGAGTGAGATCAAGGAGGATGAGTGGCATTATAGAACTAAGAGAGAGAAACTTGGTGATGATCAAGGGCACACACCTGCAGTGCCTGCAAAAAAAAAAAAAAAAAAATGGGTGGCTGTTATAATGCTCAATTTATAAAGTTCTACCTTTCATCATAAGTAGTGCCTCCTTACATTAGCTTACAACAGATGCAGAGAAGCCAAAAGCCCCAACAACTTCTCTGGCTAGGACCTAGAAAGAAGTTCTATTTTGTACCATCCTGTACAATTCATCATATAGAAAGGAGATAGAGGTTAGAGATCAGGTAACTGTCAATATTCTAATAAATGTTTTGCTAAATTTTTCTAAATCACCAAAAATCATGGTGTGTGTGTGTTTTTTTTTCTATAACACTAAAAGAAGATAACGCATGATAATCTAAGTATTTCAAAATGAAGAAAGTGTATACTTCTGGAGAAGAAGACATAAGGATCCAAGCCTAAACTCTATTCCAATATGTATTTTTAGAACAAGAAGACAAAACTTGTGATTGTGCCAAATGCAAAAATGCAAATCTTTAATAATAAGACCTAAAAAAATTAGTTTCCTGAACAAAATTTTAGTAAAACTTAATACTAATTTAATTTCCTATTGATATCTGCCATCACATTTCCTTTTTACGTTATGTATCAACATCACATTTATGTGCATCTGATATGGCAGAAATCCCTGCTGGAAGGCAAAACAGCATAATAACTGCAATAAAGGATATTATTCAATTACATCTTCCAAGGAGTTCTGAGCTAATAGCATACTTAGAAGCCCCTGGCAGACTTTCTAGTGTATATTAACCACATCATCAATAGCTGAATTATTTTTCATGCAATATTGACTTTCAGCAGGGAGGGGATGGCAAAAATACGAGCAAAATAATCTTCACTGATTCTCCCATTAACTTAGGTTTTCGTTGAACACCATACCTTCAAATAGACATACTAATCCTGTGTGTTCATTAGCTTAAAAAGAGCTCAAATCAACAACTGATTTATTGTAAACAGCCTTGACACAAATGTATTTTCACTGATACTAAAGACCCCAGCATTGACAAATGAAGTGACAGAAGAGGAGGAGAAAGAAAGAAGCTAAAAGCAAATCTTTAAGCAGTTAGCCTGATGTGGGCTATTTATGGAGGTTCTTTGTGTTAACTAGGGGAGAGCAGAGGAATTCGTCAATGACAATGGTAAATGACATAGGCCCTTCACAGTGGACTATAATTTCTATTTACCTGAGTAAATGGATACTAATTGTGGTAGGCAGAATGGCCACTCAAGATGTCCACACTCTAATCCCTGAAACTCTAAATATGTTACCATATGTGACAAAAAGAACTTTGCAGATGTAATTAGGGTTAAGAACTTAAAATAGAGAGATTATCCTGAACTATCTCGGAGGGCTCCATTTAATCACCTGAGCCTTTAAAATCAGAACTTTCTCAGCCTGGAGGCACAAGAGATGCAGCAGAAGTCAGAGAGAGATTCCCAACGTGAGAAGCATTCAATATGCCTTTCTGGCTCTGAGATGTAGTAGACAATATGCAAGGACTGAAGAGACATATTTAGGGGCTAAAGGAAGCTCCCAACTGATAGGCAGCAAGTATACAGGGACTTCAGTCCTATAACCACAGGAATTGAATCTGTCAATGACCTTAATGACTTTGGAAGTGGATTTTTCCTCAAAGCCTCCCAATAAGAGCTTGGCTGACTGACACCTTGTATTTTGGTTTCTTTGCCAAAAAAGTAGACAAGCCAACCCAGATTTTTACCTATAAAACTGTGAGGTAATAAGTTTGTATTGTTTTTAGTGGCTAAATTTATGGTAACTTGTTACAACAGCAACTACTTAGCAGAAACAAATACACAAATAAAACTATGTGTGAAGATGTACATATAAGCAAAAGGTCAATGTTCAGATGTAAAAATTTCAGACAACACTCAAATGACTTTTTGAAAATCATAAGGGAATAATACTACCTTAGTTGGCTTATTCTAATATTACTCAAAGGTGTTTACACAGTAGTTGATCATAAGAAATCATTTTCTTTCTTTCCTTTCTTAGAAAATATCTTCTTTAACCCACATTCTTTTGTCTAACTAGCCTCTCCAATTTTTCATCCTGGTGTGCCATTTGGTTCTGCCGTAAAATAGTGAAATAATCCTTGGTACCTTTCTATGTCATAAAGCTGTATAAGTGCTATTTCATAAACTGTTTTTAAATATTTCTTTAGTTCTTTTCAGGCCAGTTTTCACTGCTTTGGTTTATTTTCTTATTATTCAGTTAGATCATTGCTTATTTTCCAAAGAGTGGTATTATTCATTATTTTCCAATTCTAAAAACGTAAAGAGGATCTGACCATTAACCTGCTTAAAATCCTTCAGTGATTCTCCACAGCTCCATACTCATTTGCTCGGCCTTAACGACCCTGTATATTTTGGCTCTTGCTTAATTCTTCGGCCTCATGTTCTTCTTAGATTCATATCTATTACCCTTTGATCTACCACACTGAGATTCTTAAATTCTTCACAGTTACTTATATATGTTCCATCTTCTCTGGCTGCCTTATCTTTAATTCATCTACTGGATCAATAAATACTCTAATGGGTACTTTAGGGCCAAATTTAGGCACCTTCTCTTTCTAGAAGCCTTCTCTGTTCCTATGTAGCCAGGGCTAAAGCTCTCATCTCTATTTTTGTAGAACTTTATGCTTAACACTATCATAAAACTTATTGTATTGTATTGATATTTTCAGCCTACTCAATGATCTCTTCTTAAACTATAAGCTTTTTAATAATAAAGAATACATTTTTTCTCATTTTGTATAGACAATGTCACATAAAAGCCATTAAATAATATGTGATGAATGATGAAATGAATAAATGAACCAATCAATCATTTAATCAATCAATTAATCAATCAAATCAATTAACAGAGCTCTGGATGCTCTCCTGGATCTAGAAAAACCAGAGTAAAAACCAGTTTAGTTAGCAAAAGAATAGTGGTCCATAAATACAGACAAGAATTATAGCCAAAATCATAGGAGATTTATATAGAGATGAACCACAGGGAACTGAACTTAGGAAAAATAAATCCAAAGTCTAGGGGATCAGCAAAGAATGGTTCCCAAACAGGCAGGGTCTGTCTCACCTGGGAACTTGTTAATAATGCAAATTTTGGCCCTAACCCAGATTTACTGTTAACTCTGGGAATGGAGTCCAGAAATCAGGGCCCTAGTAAGCCCTCCAGATGGTAGTGCAAGAACCATGGCCAGAGGCCAAGAGAATCAGAATTGTATTTTAGCAAGTAGTGCCAAATATATAAAAGATCAAGTTTCTGGGAAGAAGGGGCAAAGTGAAAAGACACTGAATATGAAAAGTTAAGCTATTGATCCTAATGGAATTGAACAGGTATAGAGAGATAGAGTGATAGTTATAGAGAAACAAAAGTAAATAAGACTGCAATATTGAACCAGTATTTCTTAAGATGGTAGGTCTCAATAGGCTAGGGGATAGTGGGAACTGTGGATTCTGATACAATTTTGGGGTGACAGGAGAGATAGAAGAATTCACATTTAATAAATTCTTCCCAAGTGATTCAGATACGGATTACCTTATGTTCCTAGGTGAGATGCTTATCTTATTATAATCCTTATCCAAACATCTTGATTTAGAGCCTCCACTGAAGTTTAAGTATAGGGAAGATGTTGCCAATATAGCTGAAATAGTCGGATACCGGATGGGGGTCAGGTTCTTACCTGACACACATTCCTAAGTATATAACACATAAATAAGACAAGAAGTTTCAGTTCCATGCTCAAATGACAGTAATAAGAACAAAATGCTGGCAAAATGAAGCACAAGAAGTAAAACTTTAGAAAGAAATACTGTTTATTCTTCATTATCTTTGGTAATGTGATGACTTTAGCCGTACCTTTCGACTATGTTCTTTATTAACTGTGTATGAGAATTCTTAACAATGAACACAATTTCCATGTGGTTGTTTCCATTCATACAAAAATGGAAACCTTGTAGATTATTTATGAATTTTCCCAAATCTAAATATTTAGCATTGTATAAACAATGCCAGTAATTTATTTTCACTTTTAATGTAGATATTTGGTAGTTATAGCTAGTACAATATTCTTTTTCCAATCTGGTAACTGGTAATTCAAAACAGTAGTTTGAATCTATTGATCAAATGTCTATTGAATACCACTATATGTTCAGCAATAACTAATTAAATTAGCAATGAGATACCCAAAGTTTGGCAGTGATACAGAAGATGAAAGAAATAAATGTTACTTCAGAACCAAGAAAATTCAGAAAAAAATATAATCTATATGAAATTGAACCTGAAAGTTAATGTCAACAAGTTAAAATCAGTTAAAAGAGGATGTGCCTTGAGAGTACCACTTTGGGTAATAGCAGGTCAAATCTTATTCTGAGAAGAGCTATGCAAAATATTTTTAAAAACCTATGTAAAGGCACAAAACAGCTAAAAAACAATACAGGATTAAGGGTCTAACATCAGGCAAAGGAACCCCAGAAATGTGAGCCCGAAACTGGGGAGTCAATTTTCCCCTTTGGGAATCTTCCTGTTCCAATCCTAGACAAATAATCTACAGAAGTGCATGCATATGACCACCACAAGACATGTAAAGAATGTTGAAGGCACCATGTTCTTACTGCAGAAATAGTCCAAATATCCATCAATAGTAGAACTAAATAAATAAACAAACAAACAAACAAACAAATAAATAAAGTTGTAGAATGGAATACTATAGAGTGTTTTTAATGAATGAATTAAAAAAAGAATATTGAACAAAAGAAGCCAGATATAAAAATTGTCTATGAATCTATATATATAAAGCTAAAAAATGGGCAAAACTAATTCACGTCAGGAGAGGGGAAGGGGTAACGATTAGAGATTTGAATTCAGATCTGGCCTAGCATGGTTCAAAACTCCACTGTGTCTCTAGAATAGGGTAAAAAATGAGTTTTTCCATATGGTCTAAATCAGAAACAAGTTTTTCAGTGGGTTTTGGGGCCAAATTCTGAGCTAATAATTCCTTACTATTCCATGATTTGTCGCAGTTCTCCATGCAAAAATATTCCTCAGAGAGTTCTAAAGGAAGAGCAGTATAATCACCATTGAAGCAGCCTTTAGGTTTCTTGGGTTGCCTACTGAAATATCATCTTAATACTGCCTCATTCTATCACTTCCAGGAATCATATAATTATTGTCAAAGACTGATATAAGAAGTCAGGTTGACCCAGTGCTATTTTCATTTATCTACACTTAGATAATTCTTTATGATGGAATAAAAATTAGTTATTAAAAAACAAAAGAAACTAAAAAAATCTAAAGAATGAGAATACTCTGATTATTCCACTTTGAGTTTATCATTTAATGTTTGACATATATTAATCAAAACTTTGAATCATTTTTATGAGTACCATTTAGGATGGCAGTGATAAGCATAGATCCGAAATTGCATTCTTTCCTGTTAAAATAACGACTGCCCTCCACATGCAAATACTATGGGTGATCCAAAGCCCAGATGTACTGCCAGACCCTTGCTTGAAAAAGTTAATATTGAAAAATAAAATATGTGGAGTTTTGAAATAATTACATGGCAATTTTATTATTTGAATTTATATGGCAAAGACAGATTGGATCACATTTGATATCTTATTTCTTTCGTTATTTCCTTCTGTGTTAAGATGTTATTATCACTCTTAACCTCCTAATGGGAGAATTATATTTGAGCAATTGCCTCTCCAGCAACATTTATGAAAATGAGTATAGTACTCTGAAAATACTTCCCTTTACAGTTCATTAAATGCTCTTTTCTAACTTGTTCATATCGAGTATAGATTATTTAGCTTCCCCATAACTGAACAGTAGAATTTAGTAAACAATGGCAAGCTATTTATATATTTTCCTTTTTGTTACCAAAATGCAGACAGGTACATGCCTTTCCATTGATAGTGTTATTAAAGATTCAATGCCATTTGTGAATAACAAAGGGCTGAATTATATAGTTAGGAATTAAAACCAATAAATGAAAAAAATTAAATCTTTCTGCTGTGAATGCATTAAAAAAATCTTTAGCTCATTACAAAGAAATGTACAAAGTACCAGAATTTCTATGACCTGGAAAATCAACCAAATGTGGCATTCAATGTGTCATAGGTATGCATGCATATAGATTTGAATGAGTTATAGCAATATATCTATGTCTCCATCAAAGTTATATCTATATAGAAGAAAAAAAAAACCCATAGAAGTTATGCTCACTCAATCACTTTGCCTACCCAGAATAGCCACTTAAAAACTGTGTTTTAGTATAAAGCTCATCATCAACTTTGAAAAGTAAGAAAGTGAATCTTGAATTTAAGACTTTAAAACTTTTCAATGTTCTTGACATCCTATTTCTAAGTGCTACCAAGGTAAGCTCTCTTTTAGGTTGTAAAAATCATATAAAACTTTTCTGATGTTTTCTTCTTTCCTTACAAGCCAACAGATTGAAATCGTTCAGTTCTCTGCTTCCAAAGATGTCATTGTAATAATATGAATTTCTTCCCATTCCTCTCTCTCTCACCAAAAAGGCATTGGTGGACCGTTTTCTTCCTCTTTTTTTTTTTAATTGTCTTTTCTCTTGCTAAATAGCTGTTGAGAAAAGTTGTACTATCACACAGTGGTCTGAGATGTTGTAGGACTTTTCTCTAAATCCCCATAATGATTTAAACAGCTCTCTACTCTTCTCACCCCACTGGTATTTGTGTCTGAGGTATGTGTGAGCACTCAAATTCTCCCTCCTGACCCTCTCAATTCATATAGCAGTAAGAGCTTAGGTATTAATTGGGAATGCTTAATTGGGAATTTAAGCATCAAAATACCTGGCTTATTTTAGTCACTGCTGTTTGATTTTATTATTTTGTTCTGGCTGAAAATTCTTATTTCTTCAAATCCCAGCTCTAGTATCACTGGGCCTATGAGTCCTTTCACATTCTTCGTACAGTGTTGGTTATGTTTTCTTCTGTACATTCAGAATACTTGGTTTATCACTCAGAATTTTGTCTTTCTACTAGGTTTAGAGCTCCTTGAGGGCAGAAACTATGTCCTAGTCAAATTTGAATTCCCTAGTACAAAACATAATACACAGTAAACTCTCTATTCTTGCTGAATGAATGAATAAGTCAATTACCTATAAGAACAAGACAAGGATACACATCTTTCATTTTAGAATCTGTACAGCAGTAATGTCTAACCCATGTTCCGTGGTCTTTTTTTTGTGATTACACAGTTGGCAAACTGTTATTTTTGCTTGTTCAGCATATGCTCACACTCTTTATTTTCCTTCGGGACTTTCCTTCCTCACGTTTAGTTCATGAGGTTCATGTTGATCTAGGAGTCTAGGAGCAATTACGAATTATCTGGCTAATCAGATCATCACATTTTCCTATCTATAGTGCTCAGGAATGAGTATGAGGCCAAAGCAAGGGTGATCAGAGCTAACGACATAAAATTTTAGGACATATGTTGGGAATGTGAAACTAGAAAGCCCCTTTACATTGCAACAGTGAAGACCACAGAGATTAAGAATTAAGCCAACAATAATAAAACCAATAAGAACAAAAGCTTAGAGATGGAGAAAGAACAAGTTTTGATAATGTCATTTGAAATCCTAGGTCTAACCATGCTTAAAACATATGTACTCCTGGACTCTTCAGTTATGTAAGTGAAAATAATTTTCTGTTTTGCTTAAGCCAGTTTGCAATTTAAAACGGACTGTCTAATACAGTCTAAGAACCCAAATTTGCACTAAGCTTTGTCAGGAGGTTAAATATACATATACCACACATGCACATAAATAAATATGTGCATATATATACATACACATATATGTATATATATGTGTGTGTGTATGTGTGTGTGTGTGTGTGTGTGAATATATATATAAAATACTGTGTGTATATATCTACTGTTTTTATATGTGTGTATATGTATGCTGTTACTTTTCAAATATATACAACACTACTATAATAAATACAATACAGAAGAGTATATAGTAATATACAATAAATGATATTGACTTTATGCCAGCTTGGTTATGCGTCCTTTCACTTGACAGATTCTAAAAGTACAATAGCATCTCTTGAGGTCCGCTAAACTTTTAATATTAAAAAGGGTTATTCTACTCAAAAACTTTGTTACCATGGATTTGAAACATCTGGTGCATACTAAATCTATAATCAATGTTTGGTAAATATATACTGATTGATTTCAATCATACAAGAAATCTTCTCCATCAGTTTAAAGATAGTATTACCTTGAATTATGTGATATTGTTGATTTGCAACCATTTTAACCAAAAAAAGAGCAATTTCATATGGTTCAACCTAATAGAAGCCAAATAAATATTTATTCAATGAATGAATGGATCAATCAATCAATCAATATAGTTTTATTGTTTTTATACTGTAGCTAGCTATATAATATCATTCTAAAAGAGAGAGAGAGAGCAATTTTGTGGGTATTGGTTACTTGACTCACCTTGCTCTTTGTTCATACTGGCTTGTGTGTTTAGATGTAGTCTAAGAAAAATAAATTGCCTAGGAAATTAATTTCCATTTCCATTTTAGGTCTGAAATAACTATTTGAGATGCTTGAACACCAGTAGCTCTTTCTTCATCTAAAGTAAGCTCACTTTCTTTTTTTCCATCTTGACAGATGCATGGATGCACCACATATGTGTAAGAAACTTTTTATATAATTATGTGGTATGCTGACCCCCAAAAATGCTCATAAATAATTTTTTTCTTACGCTTTCAAATCCTTTTTGTACTCATCTTCTTCCCAGAAACCTTTAACATCCTGTCTGTATCCTCTTCTAATTTATTATTCCTTTCTTTTTTTTTCTTTACTATTTTAATTATCTGACATACAATCCAGAAAAAAATTGAAGAAAAGTGCCTTGCAATTCTAGAATAGAAGAAGTATAAAACCAGTGCCCGCTCCCTTTCACAAACACCTCCGTCCCTCCCAGCACATTGTTTTCTAATTATCACAGTAACAGCCACACTGATCATTTATTGATCACTTGGACTATAGGTTCTTTTTTTCACAGTGCCCAGGATACTTGTGGAACAAAGGAAAAGAGGTACAAGAGGTTTGTATTTAAGCAGAAAAATTTCACCAACTTCTAGATGTAAAATATAGTTTATTTTGTATTCTTGAAGACACTTATGTACTGCCTCAACCTTAATTATGTTTCCCAACATTTGCAAAATGAAAACCTCAAATTAAACATCTCATTAATGAATTGTCCCATTGCAATTCATCCGTTTGTTTCAAAAATGATAAAGAGGCAAAATTAGGCATTTCAGAAGGTACTTGGTTACAATATCAACTCATATTTATTTGAATGTCCCCCAAAATAAAAAGTGCAAAGCCTGTTGTGGGCAGAATGTGGAATGTGGGAAGTCAACCAAGTGAGTAAACATGAAATGGAGGATTATCCTTGTTTGTGGAGAATCCATTCCAGCAAGAAATTGAATCAGGGTTTCTGCATCTAAAACAGTGGGGCTACTGACAGAACCAGGAGGAAATGACTTTTAAGATGAGAAGTAGACTAGACTAAGGTGTATGAGACAGCATGGTCTAGTGGCTTGAGAACTGGACCAGGAGTCGAGATTGGGGTGAAATCCTAGTTCTGTTACGTGCCAGGTTTAAGTAACTTGTAATTTAGCAGACTCGTACTGAGCCCCTATCAGGCTCTAAACCAAGTGCAAGAACTTGTTTCACACAATTAGATGCTTCTATCCTGCAACATCAAATTTCCCTCTCACTAGATTATTCCATCAGCATACACTCATGCTCTAGTAGCTCGAATCTTTAAAAACCCTCCCTGACCCACAGACCCCTCCAGTTATAAAGCAATTTTTCAGTTTCCCACTTCAAAACTTCTTGAAAAATGTTTTTTGTTTGTTTGTTTGTTTGTTTTATCTCCACCACCCTGTTTTCCATGATCACCTGCAAGCTATATTAATCAGGCTGCAGAGAAGTAGTACAGTGAAGCTAGTACAGACTCAGATGCTGGAGTCAGCCTCCCTAGGTTTAAATCCCAGCACCGCCTCTTAGCAACTATGAAGCAGATCATTTGATATGTCTGTGCCTCAGTTTCCTTAACATTAAAATGGAATAAAAATTGCATCTCATTCATATGTAAAGCACTTAGATGAAAGCTGATACATATTAAACACTGTGTAAATGGTAATATTTATTAAAGGTCCCCACCATTTAATAAAAACAGTTCTAGTCATGGTGTCCAGTGACTCCAATCCTGACAAATCCAGTGTTCACTATTTTGTTCTCATCTTGAATTCTCAGTTGCAGTCCACACAGCTGATAATTCCTTACTAATTGAAATATGCTCTTCTCTTGGCTCCCAGGACACTATATTCTCCTAGTTTTCCTTCTGTTCTTTGGCAGCCTTCTCAGTATCCTCTGAAAGCACTCACTTCTCTGTCTCAGGCCCTCTTTCTTTTCTCTCTTCTTGGATGATCTCATCAACTCCCATGGCTTTAAAACATCTACTTGCTGAGACTCTCGAATATATATCTCAAGTACTGATCTCTTTCTGGGCTTTATATTTTTATTTCCAACTGTCTTCTTAAGGTCTTTTCTTAAATCAACACCTCAAATTTAAAACGGCCACAAAAGACTGTTGATTTCTGTTTCCTAAAAGCTATTTCTCAACTAACAACTCAAAAAATGTCATCTGTGTCTACCACATTTTTCTCTTTTCCTCATCTCCCATATGTATCCACCAGCAAACTAATAGACTCTATCTGCAAAAAATTACCTAATTTGTTGACTTTTCTTAAACTCCATTGTTAACATTCTAGACCAATTCGCTTTCATTTCTCACCTGGAGTACCACTACAGATTCTTAAATGGTCTCCCTGCTTCCACTTTTGCCCCATATTGAATCCATTCTCCACAATACATTTAGAATATTATATCAAAAACCTTAATCTACTAAAATGTAACCTTCGTAAAGGTAGAATCTGTTTAGGTAACTGCAGTATCCCCAGTGCCAAAAGGTTGGCACATAGTATACACTCAATAAATATTTGCTAAATGAATAAATCATATCATGTTTCTTGCTCATTGAACATCTCAGTGACTCACTATAACATACAAAATAAAATTTCAACTCCTAGATGGCCCATAAAGGCATATATAATCTAATCTGGTTCTTGCTAATTTCAGGTTTTATCTTCTATCACTCTTTCACTATCTAGTATGCTATCTAGTCATCCTATGTATATATATTAGTTATATATACATAAATTCCACCCCCTTCTTCACCAGGCTGTCTCCTTTGTGTATTCAGATCTCAACTCAATATAACCTTCCAACAGAAATCTTCTATGACCAACAGTTAAAATCAGTCCCTCTACCCCCACCCCAAATTTTCTATCAAATCTATATATTTTATAGCACTTATCATTATCTGAAATTATCTTGCTTATTTTATTTTATTGTGTGTCTCCTCTCACCCATCCACCCCCTGCCTATCTCTGATCTGAGTGTTTCATGAGAGCAGGAACGTTTGCAATGTCATTTAATCTTGTATTTTCAGCATTGAGCACAGTGTCTGGTACATAGTAGGTATACTATAATAATAAAAGAATGACAATGTACAATGTTATTGCTATTACAAGATGCACTTCAGTGGAACCCAAAGAATACATTATGTTCACAGAGTCATTCGAACCAGGAAGATTTCTGACTTAAACATTGACAGTACCCACTATTACATCTTTTAAAAGTAGAAAATATAAACTTATTTGCAGTCACACAATCAAAGCAGCATATCTCAGAATGCATTCTAGGGAGTATTATTTCCTTTGGAATGTTAATAGGCACGTTATAAGTTGTCAAAGAAGTTAGTAAAATGAGTTGTTGACGTTGAGCAATTACTATAGACCTTCTAATGTATTTTCTGCATCTCTAAAAGTGGGAGGTAATACTCAACCTTACCCAAACTTTTTTTTTATCAAAGAGTCTTTTTCCATTACATAACACGCTTGACTAGAATCCTGAAGAACATCCTTTAGGAAAACACTAAATTAAAGAATCCAGTGATTGTAGTAGAGATCATTACAATGCCCTCTACATTCTTAAACTTGTTCTTTTTATTTTTGAAATAATAAAGACATCCTTTATTTTTTGCTCTTCCAGTGCTCTACCTTCAAAGGTCTTCAGTATCATTGTCTTCTCCCTAGACAACCTGGAATTTTGAGGTAGCTGACACTTCTGACATCTTCTTTCTAAAATACCTCCCTTTTCCCTTTATCTTTGTGACTATCTCTTTCTCCCTTTCTAATAGTTTCCCATCCTGCATCAACTCTGAGCTCTACTGCTATTTCTATTTGGATTATCTACATAAGTCAATTAACCCCATAGCCATAACTGTAACCTCTATGAAATATACAATTAGCCCTTTACAACTTCCAAAGATTCCAAGGCACTATTAATCACTCAACAGATTTGGAGCATTTATTAATTAGTCTCTATGCTTGATGTAATGGTACTAAGGTGAACAAAATGGTCGTGGTCCCTGCCCTTGCCAAGCCTACAGTCTAACTGAAGTGACAGAATAAAAAAGGCAATTCCAATAAAAGGGAGTAAGTGCTAAGACAAGAAGGAAACGAGTGCCACTGAAGCATACAAAGGAAGCACCTAACCTAATCTATGAGGACAGGTGGATTAGAGAAGGCATCCAAAGGAAAGTAACATTCAGGTAATTTCCAGATGCTCCCTACCATATTTCTCAAAATTTTCTATGAAGTAAATATGATTTCGCTAGCATTTCAAACATACATGGTTGAAATCAGTTTTAATACCATGCATCTTAATGTTTGATCACTAACTAGTCACCCAAGCTGAAATCTTATCTTTTAATCATTTCTCTACATCACTCTCACTTCAGATCAGTTACCAAATCTAGTCAATTACACCTGTACCATAGATCTATAATCCTCACATTCCTTTGCTTTCCCATTGCTATGTTCTCAGTTACTCCTGAGCCTTATTACTTCTGACCTGGGCCAGTCTAACTTTTTCCAAATCTATGACAAATACTTCTATACTAAACTACCCTCTATAACATTTCTTTTTAATTTTTCTCCCAAATTTATCTTATGGTGTCCTGAATCTGTGGTCTGTCCCCTTGCCTATTAGCTAACAATGAGATAGAGAAAGCTCTCTCCACCCAACAATGTACTCACAGTGCGTGGGTGCTTTGAGGATGGTTAAAGTTTTTCATTAGCTGCCTGCTGCAGGCAGTGTACAAATGTCGTAGATGTCATAGATGTCAAATGTCATAGATGGAGAACAAGAATTTCCAGCAAGAATTGTAGCTTCTGCAATGTCCTGGAATTTGTATCTTTTGTCCCATTTGAAAGGCTGGAGATATTCTTGAAAGATGCTTCTTGGGTCAGTGAGGAAGTTTAGAATAAGATCTTATCCCTATGATTTGCTGATAGATTTTCCAAGAGTCAAAGTAAAATAACAATAAAAAACCCCAAACAATCCAATTAAAAAATGGGCAGAAGGCCTGAATAGATATTTCTCCAAAGAGGAAATACAGATGGTCAATAGACACATGAAAAGATGTTCAAGGTTACTAATCATCAGAGAAATGCAAATTAAAGCCACAATGAGATATCACCTGACACCTGTCAGAGTGGCTATCATCAATAAATCAAAGAACAACAAGTGTTGCCAAAGATGTGGAGAAAAGGGAACTCTCATACACTGTTGGGTGGGATTGCAAATTGGTACAACCACTATGGAAAACAGTCTGGAGGTTTCTCAAAAATTTAAAAATGGATATACCTTTTGACCCAGCAATTGCACTTTATCCAAAGAAAACCAAAACAATAGATCATAAAGATTTATGCACCACTATGTTCATGGCAGCACCATTTACAATAACCAAGATATGGGAGCAACCTAAATGCCCATCAACAGATGATTGGATAAAGAAGTTATGGTTCATATACACAATGGAATATTAATGAGCCATTAAAAAATGAAATACTACCATTTGCAATGTCATGGATGGACCTAGAGGTTATTATACTGAGTGAAATAAGTCAGACAAAGATAAATACCATATGATTTCATTTACATGCAGAATCTAAGAAACAAAAAGAACAAACTAATAAAAAACAGACTCACAAATATAGAAGACAATCTGGTGATGGTCAGAGGGGAAGGAGTTTGGGGGACTTAGAGAATGGGGTGAAGGTAACGAAGTACAAATTAGTAGTTGACAGATGGCCACAGGGATGGGGAGCACGGTATAGAAAGTGCAGTTAGCATTAATGTAATGGCTAGGTAGAGAATCAGAGGAGAGAAAGAGCAATTAGGGGGATCATTTTATAAACTATATAATAATGTCTAACCAATGTACTGTATGCTTGAAACTAATTATAATATAAAATGTAAAAAAAAATTTTAAAAATGAAAAAAGCTGAAAATGTCTAAATATGAGAACCATTTACTTTGTTCTTTCTTTCCAGAAAAGTCAGAATACCTATGTTAAGATTTAAAAAATATTAACAAAAGCAAGATAGTGTCAATTCTCAATTATCCATCTATGAATTATTCATGGTGATCCAATATTTCCTTTTTACCTAACCAGGTTCAGATGACTGAATTAAGGTAAGCTCTGACATTGCAGAAGAGGCAAGGAGAGGGAGACTGATTATTTATGGTTTGACTGTTAAAGGGTATATTTTTAATAATGACCTTTGAGCTATTACTTTTTTTTTGCATTACTTTTGTCTCTGCGTGTTTTCTCCTCCTTTTCTTTCTCTTTTCTCTTTTTTCCATCTTTGGTTAAGTGGGAGAGTGACAAGACAAATAATTACTAAGTGTTTTTCTTTACAGATTTTTTTGTAGCAGAGATATGAAAATTAGAACTCTGATAATCATATATGCAAATAAGTTACTTCTGAAATCATTTAGATGAAGGTAACTAGGAACTAACACTTACTGAATGTCTACTATGTGCCAGACATGGCTAAGAGGTGGATATATTTCCTATATTGAAGAAGAACCTGACACCAGGACACCCTGTCTGGAAGAACTGACATGAAGAATGTGACATAAGGGAGCTATGTCAGAGTAGAATATTGGGTTAATTCAACCATAGCCCCTTCATGTATTCAGAAGACAAAAAGGGCTGCTTGGTCAGCCAGCCTCAGTGAAGTCAATGAACAAAACACTCTCTGGGAAATACCTGCTCCCAAGGACATTTTCTGCTATTCCCATGGGCACTGTATGCTCCTTCGGCCAGTCCCATGGACATTATCTGTCCGCCCTGCTCCAGAAGTCCACTGGCCCGCCATTCTCAAAAATACTGTCTGCTCCTATAAATAAGCAGCACATTTTGCTCTTACTTGCTTGGGAAGGCAGTTACTCCCTTGATAAGCTAGTTTTGCCAAAGATCAAGGTCACAGGATGATGTAACGGCTGATTCCAGGACTGAACACCAAATTCCTTTTGCCTCCCCTCTAAGTGGCCTGGGAAACAAGCCCAGGCTGAAAAGACAAGATAGATAGCCTTGGCCACACCCACTCCCTTAGTTTCCATGACTACTGGTTCCCCTATATAATTCATGCTCCCAAGACACTGGGAAGCCAGGCTTTTGGAGCAATAGCCCTCCTGTGTCTCCGGGAGTTGCAACTCTCAAACACACACTCTATTTAGCCCAAACTCCTGTGTTGGTCTTTTGGCTGTGAGTGACACAGGCAGCACAAGCTCCAGACTCAGGTTTAAATATTATAAATGAAGAAATTGATGTTTAGAGAAATAACTTGTCAACCATCACAGTATTAGGAAGTGGCAAAGCTGGATTAAGCCTTAATATTTCTGACTTGGAAGTGCATAGTCACTCTGCCATACCTAGGATATGGGTTCTCTTTGGTATTACCAGTGCTCCTGAAACTGCCATCTCAATTCTTAGTCTCTACATTGTTGGCCAAAATCTATAGTAACTTTTTTTGTAAGCAGTGATACTGAAAGCTAGCGTGGGCAAGCCAAACCCAATTTTTGGGAGAACTTCAATCTGAGAAGTCTCAAAGGTTCTCTTTTTGTAACAAATCTCTTTTTGTAACAAATAGCTATTGGCCTCCACAGCAGAAACTTCCTGTGTATAATGTGTAAACTTGCTGGTTATACAAAGCATTTAACCAATCTATGATTTTGACAGCATTTCATTGATCAAATGTTCAAAATAAAATGTTTTAATTTACTTAATTTATTTGTTTTTCTGGTTCTTTCAGCTATAGTATATTATCCTTAGTTCTCACTACTATAGATTTGATTTAACCCCCCTCATCACACTTTTTCTTAAAATATTCTAAAAAATATAAAGCAAAATAGAAAAAATATATGATAAGGTATTTGTAATCTCCTACTATTGAGATAGTTTAACAGAGGAGGTAAGATTTTGAAGCTAGACAATTCCAGCTTCCTTTAGTGCTTGCTTGGTTTTGTAGCAAAAACTATTTATTAAATGTTTTTGCTAAATTAGAAGAATACATATAAATGACTCATTCTATGTAGATTATTCTCAGAAATTTTAACATTTGCAAGTAAATAAATGGCTCTCTGAAATGGCTAAACCTGCCTTGCCCTGACAATATGCAGAAATACTTAGTATCCACCTAAGTCTAGCAAAATAAATAAACTACTGCTCAAATAAGAACCATCTGAGCTATACTTTTCTGCATCATTTACAGGAATCAAGAGAAGATTCAGTTTATCACAAATACCTTCATCATGTTTATTGTTGAAGCTTGAACATTCACATTGCTCATTTCCTTGTCCCAACTAATTTTCAATTATCCAATCCGATTTTCTGAATTTGGGCTAAACTTACCTTAGAGTGCAAATGGGAACATTTTCACAGGCCAGTTTTCAGACATATACTTTTTTATTTGTTGAGGCTTGAGTAGAAGTGCTCTACAATTCTAATTTTGAAGCACTTTGATTTTATATTTCTTGCACATGAGTTATGTTGTTTATGCAATCTTACTTCCGTGATCTTGATTCTAAATTAATTAATTCATTGTATTTTTTTCTGAGTCAAAGCATCAATTTTCATTAGATCCCATAGATGTCTTCTCTCATAAATGATATTTTAAAAACAGAAAAAGCCATTCTGGCTGCATCCCCGTGATCCATAGCTTCATGCTGCATACCTAGCAGTACACTGCTTTTAATCAACTTAGTGTATTAGGGTAGATTTTTTTTTCTTTTCAGATATTATATCTGCCAGTTTGCAATTTTTGAAACCTGTCTTCAACCCATCAGTTTTTTGATAATATATAAACACTCTGGGCCTTGTCTTTGCCATTCAATGTGTGCACTTTTACATTTGATTTAGGGTTAAATTCTGGTACTGAATATCTTTTGCATCACACCAGAACCAGCAAGAGTGAATAGAGGATAAGTGCATAGCCTCAAAGATGCTCTCTCATCTCCCTTCTTGTCAATGTCTGTGGTCCTTTGACTAAATGCTAACATTTGCAGACAGCTAACTTGACCTTAGTGCAATATAGATTTGTACTCAGTGATGGCATCTGAGTAAACCCTTTTTCTTCCAATTCAGTTACGTTGATTTTTCCCCTTTAGCTAGAATTGGTTTTGATATCTTCAGTGAGATTATTTGGCAAGTGATTATTTTGCCTTTTTAAGATTTTGAAAAGAGCAAAATACTCTTTGTTCACGATTAGGAAGGAGTAAATTCATATTACTTTGACTATCTCTTTTAAAGGATTTAACTTTTTATATTTACCACTTATATTTGACAATTTACTTGTATGCCCATTGGAAGGAAGAACACGTCTGTTTAAAGACTATACTTCAATGAGTTTTAACAGACATACTCCTGTGAAACTAAGATAAAGATACAAAACATTTCTGTCACCAATTGAATTTCAGGCTTCCCTTGCAGTTCATGCCTCTCTTAGTATGGCCCTCAGAAACCACCGATCTGCTTTATGACTCTAGACATTAGTTTGCATTTTCTAAAATTATACATAAATGAAATCTTATGGTATATACTCCTTCACATGGAATAAGTTGAATGTAGCTAGAAAATCTGGCCATATTTAAATCCATAGTTGGAATAATTCTGATGAATTAGGAGTGAAGAGTAACAGGGAAGGGAAAAGGATGACTTAGGTATTTGTGTTAAAGAAACCAGCCCCTCCCTCTCCCCAAAAATGTTTTTAAACTAAGTAGAAGGCATAATTTTGCTGTTGAAACCTCAAGAAATATTTGAGAAAGGAATACAAATCCTTGCCAGAGAATAACTTCTAGTTCAGTTAAAAATTAAAACTTTTCCACTGAGGCATCTAATAATCTCTGTATTTAAGAAGCTGAGCATCAACATAAAACAAAATTGTGAAATGATTAATTCTGACATAAAAATATAACAAGTTCAGGAAATGTCACCACTGGTTTTTTAAGGTTCACATGAATCTGATTTTAGTTCCCACATACTCTTTTCAGAGGATATTTAAATAATTTGACTGTGACAAGCCAAACTGTTTTGAGACCTCATTGAAAGTCAAATGAAAACATTAATCAAATGCAAAAATATTCCAGTCAGGCACAGAAAGGCTACAGGTTAGAAAATAAAAATGTTGCCTGTGAGAAGGAAAAATCAATCAATTCAGAAAAAAACAGGTACTGGTTCAAATCTACATGGTCAGCAGTGACTAGAAATCATTAGAATTTCGGGTGATTGTATTTTTCAAGATCACCAGATAGTTTGGGCTACGTCTATCTTGCAAAACCAGTTTATTTGGCTAACTTTTCACCTAACTAAATCAGCAGTCAAGGAACTGATTATATTTTCTTTTCTCCAGTGTGTATCTGTGTGTGTGTGTGTGTGTGTGTGTGTGTGTGTGTGTGTGTTTGCCATTGTTGTTGTTTTTGGACAGACTTTAGTGACTAGCATGCAAATAATTATCTATAGTACAAAACAGCCAGGTAAATGACTTGTGCAATAGCAGTATTAATTGAGCAAAAGGTTGATTTCATATTATTAAATGCCACTGAATTGTTCAATATTAAGTGAAAACTACCTTCTCATTTCTGCTAGGAATTCTATAAACTATGCCTCCCTTGGTAAAGCAATCTGACAAATAATTGTTTTGTTATTCAATCAGAGCTGCTCCTGGTTTGTGGGACTAAATTACTATATAGCTCTGTGTTTTGGACTATATGACAATATAGCATGGGTAATAATCTTGATCTGTCACTTAACTTACCAGCTATATCACCTTTTAATTTGATCTCTTTCAACCTTTCTGCCTTTGCCTGTTTATAAAAGCCATCATATAGAATTATAAGTATTTAATAAGCTAATGCCTGTGAAACATTGAGCACAATACCTGGCACAAAGAAACACTAATATATGATACTCTTATATTCCTTAAAACATTATTAATTCATTCACACATTTGACAAATATTAATTGAATTTTTATTAGGACCCAGTTGCTGTACTTAGTATTTGAGAATACAATAGTACAAAATTCATAGCTCCTGTCCTGATTAATCCTAGTGTATTGTAAAAAATATATTCAAATACATGTGAAATGTTAATAGAATACTATCCTTGAGATAAGCAAGAAATTGGTGTTCATGGAAACATGTAAGAAAGCTTCCTGGAGGAAGGAATAGGAATTAGCCAGAAGAAAAGTGATATTGAAAGAGGGAACAGAAGAGGCATAAAGAGGAAGAAGGGAAGGTGGTGGGGCAGGGATGGATATTTCCATCAGAGCAAACAGCATGTGTTAAGGCTTATAATAAATTTACCTTTTTCATATAGAGATTGTAGATGTGATCTGACTGAAAAAAAAATAAAACAAACAAAACAAACTTTTGTTTTCTCTCTACTTCTTACAATGCTGAGGGACAAGCTCTTTAGCCTCATATTTAGGAAGCAAAAAGAAGAAATTTTGTCAAACTCAGAGGAGGTTAATAAAAGTTCAATGCTAAAATGTTTGCCCTTAAGGCCAACCATATCTCAATAGAAGACTCAGAATATCTTTCTCATTCTTTGTATAAAATGGGAAAAAATAAATTATAGAAAGGGAGAGAATTAGAAGAAACATGTAATCAATCCTTTCCTTTACAAATTCCAGCAATTCAAGAGGCTTGCCGGTAGCTAAATCTTTCAGAGACTGTAGACAGGAAAAAGCCTATTAAAATGGGCTCCATTCTCAGAGAAAGGGGTCACTCAAGATCCTCAGACCCTTAACTCTGAATAGGTTTAATGAAAGCCAACTGCTATTTTAAGAATTTAGAAGGGGATTTCCCTCCCCAAAGAAAAGAAGCCAGACATCATCAACGCTCTAATGCTGTTTCATCTATGGCACCAGGCATGCTTTTCACTAACTTTCTGTAGGCTGGTAAAGCCATTAAATGAGGGCTTAGTGACCAAGAATACAGTTCTTCACATACAAAGCTTAAAAAGTAATTGATACGAAGACCATCCCTCTGGGATTAAAGAGTTCTAATCATTTTGAGAGGCTTGCATGCTCTTTTCTCCATGCTGGTCAAGGTAATATTAAGCTTTTCAGAAAAGAAGTATGTTGTTCTTCACACCATCTGGTAACCACAACACTTACACCTTCAGTGGGAGGAGATAAAGCCAGGCTACTTTATAAATAGTACAGATCCAGCAGCTGGATTCAAAATGAATCTTACTTAGTCTGAGACTTTCTGGCAATTCAGTTTCATGTGATTAATATAAATGACATATGGAATTCTTTAGCAGAATCTTTCTCTAAAGTGCTCCATGTATCATTGTCCTGACACCCCTAACTCATTGCAAGGATCTCTGTGAACAGGTAGATGTAGATATCATTATCTCATTTGCACATGAAGAACCTGAGGCAGAAAAAAATCAAGTGACAGAACAACTGTGACACAGTAAGTATGGAAACATAAATTTTTAAAAAATTGTCTCTTGACATCCAGTGGTATCCCTGGTATGCTTTATATCCCCTTCTGAACGGCTCCAAGCCCTGCACTGGTGGCACCTGGCCTTGTTTTCTGGCATGGTTTCTTAAGGCAACTATAGGCACAGCATCTGTGGATTGCTTACTGAATCTCACCAGGTGGCCCCGGAGGGGCACAGACTGGGGCTAAACTTAGCTTGCAGCTGGACTTCTCTCAGGACTGTGCCATGGGACACCTACCGCACAAAGCCATGCTAATAATATTAGGAGACTCAGGAGCTTTGCTTAGTACATAGAAACAGACACAGAAAGGCAGCCAAAATGGGGAGACAAAAAAGCATGTCCCACATGAAAGAACAGAGCTCCACAAAACATAGAGTCAACCAATCTACCAGATGCAGAGTTCAAAACACTGGTTATAAGGATGCTCAATGAACTTAGGAGAAGAGTAGATGAATTCAGTGAGAACTTTAACAAAGAGATAAAAAAAAAAAAAAACATAAAAATGGAGATGGGAATTATAAAAGGGAACCAGTCAGAAATGAAGAATGCATTATCTGATATGAAAGAGTATGTTAGACAGAATCAACAGAATAGATGAAGTGGAGGATTGAATCACTTATATAGAAGGTGGGGTAGTGGAGGACACCCAATTGGAACAACAACAAGAAAAAAGAACCCAAAAACATAATATAAGGAGCCTGTAAGACAAAATGAACATTTGCATTACAGGGTTACCAGAAGGAGAAGAGAAAGATCAAGAAGTTGAAAACCTATTTGAAGAAATAATGATGGAAAACTTCCCTAACTTGGTGAAGGAAACAGATATATAACCTCAGGAAGCTCAGAGAGTCTCAAAAAAGATGAACCCAAAGAGGCCTACACCAAGACACATCATAATTAAAATGCCATAGGTTTAATACAGAGAGAATCTTAAGAACAGCAAGAGAAAAGCACTTAGTTATCTACAAGGGAGCTCCCATAAGACTGGCAGATGATTTCTCAATAGAAATTTTTCCGGACAGAAAGGCTTGGCACAAAATATTCAAAATGATGAAAACCAGGATCTACAACCAAGATTACTTTATCCAGCAAAGCTATCATTTAGAGTCAAAGGACAGATAAAGAGCTTCCCAGACAAGAAAAAGCTAAATGAATTTATCATCATCAAGCCAATATTACAAGAAATGTTGGAGGGACTCTTTAAGAAGAAGAAAAAATATATATCGAAAACATGAATAAAGAATGGCAATATCTATTAACAAGTACCCCAAACAAAAAAGAATTAAGCGCTCCAACTAAAAGATAGAGTGGCTGAATGGATAAGAAAATAAGACCCCTACATACGCTGCCTACAAGAGACTCACTTCAGATTAAAACACACACACACACACACACACACACACACACACACACACACACACACACACACATACATACACTAAAAGGAAAGGGATGGAAAAACACATTGCATGACAGACCTAGAGGGTATTGTACTGAATGGAGTAAGTCAGATAGAGAAAGACAAATGCTGCATGATTTCAAATACATGTGGAATCTAAAGAACAACATAAACAACAACAAAAAATGGAAACAAACTCATAGATACAGAGAATATTTTGAGGACTACCAGATGGGAGGGGGATTGGGGAGGTTGGCGATAAATGGCAAAGGGATTAAGAAGTACAAATGGATAATTACAAAATAGTCATGGAGATAGAAAATATAGCATAGGGATATAGTCAATAATATTGTAATAAATAGGTAAGGGGGAAGAGAAGTACTAGATTTAGTGGACTGATCACTGTGAGTTATGTAGATTTCTAATCACTATGCTGTACAACTGAAATTAATATATTATTGTATGCCAGCTATAATTGAAAAAAAACTCATTGAATTGTACACTATAAACATGATCAACTATTTGTCTATTTTGATAAAACTTTAAAAAAATGAAAAAAACTTTTAATAAGACTTGTTTCCCTTTTATTGGAAACTGGGATCATTTTAGAATATTTGTATTTTTTTCTAAAATGCCAAGTATACTTTCAGCCTTTCAAACATCACAATTTGTTTAGTTATAAAAATTACTCTCTTTTGGCTACACAATTTTGGTTAGCATAACAGCAGGAGGTTCTCTGTAACTTGATGTGTTTTTATGTTTGCTCTTGAAGAGAACGAATTGTTTTCCCCCAAGTTTTGATGCTCCTTGATTGATGTAGTTCTAGAATTCACAAATAAATCAATTTCCAGGGGCTGAATATGCTCCTCTTAGCAGTTTTCAGGGAATATATATATATATATATATATATATATATATATATATATATATATATATAAATAAATTGTCTCTAGGGAATTGAGAAGGTGTGATGGGATGAATTCTTCCTTTTCTTTGACTATTGAAGGAAGGGTAAGGGGCAACTTTCTCAATACTAACTTTGAAAATATCATTCTCTACTCTTTATAGTGAGAAGGATAACTGCTGAGTTGACTCACTGGGCGAGCTAACTGGGCAGAGGGAAGGAAATCTGCCTAACTACACAGATGCCCCATACATCCTCTGCAACGTTAGGACTTCTGCTACCTGACTTTTTGCTGACATGATCTTCAGTATGTATCTCTGATGATGCTTCCCCTTCTATACCATTATTATCACCAACAACATTCAAACAATTGAATGGCTCATATTTAAATTATATGCTTAAGTTTTGAAAATGAGCCCTAGCATGAAGAATCACCAAGAAGGATCTTGAATCATCAAATAATCCTGTTAACCTTGGCTGTGTTTTTTATCCAAATTCTGTTCTAGATCTTTGTCTATACAAACTTGGTTTGACCACGTTTGTATGAGAAATATGATAGTGTGGGCAGATTGAATCCCTGATGCACATTTGAACCATGAAGCAAAGTTTATGGTGATACAATCAAAAGGAGAGACAGGACCTTAGAAACATTTAATTCAGTAAAAAAACTTGGTCATCCGAGAACATTAAGCAGTGAAAATATTCTTTGAGGAGAGTAAAGAAGAAAAAGGATGACAATGAAAAGTAATGTATTTTCTCATTTAAACCCAGTAAGGTAGGTATTATCACAGGCATCTTACATATTAGAAAACTGGTTTTTAATTGCCCAAGGACATAGGAGCTGGTATTTGAACCTGCACAGTTTGGCTCAATAGTCAATGCTCTCAATTGGTTCATCTTGTGACTTTCCAGTAGGATGGTAGCCCACACCACACAGATTTCCATTCTATAGTCCCAAGAGAAGATTAGCATTATCTGAAAAGCTGCTTCCTCCTAAGGCTGGAAGGGAGAATTTAAAAATGGAAAATATTACACTAGGAAAGAAAGTTTACAATTATCTCTATGTCTTTTTTTTCTAGGCCAAATTCAAGGTATAGTTATTGGAAATTAAATCAATGGAAAAAGAAATATCCACTTATTAAGATTGTTAATCATTTATTAGCTAGAATTTCTGGCTCTGGGTCCGCAGTCAGGTTACACTCAGTTAACCCCCAGGATCTTAAGAACACAACAACATAAATGAATTTAAGCAAGCAAGGGTTGAAAATGATGAACTAAGAAATGCACAGATAACCACAAGGCAGCATTAATATCATTATTGAAAGGTTAGCTGCTCAGAAAATTGACAAGGTGCCAAGAGGGGCACTCATAGTTGCCTCCCAAGAAAGGAGAGCAGAGAAGAAACAAGGCCAAACAGAGAAAAGCCTTTGTTGACATTTTCAAAGGCTGATTTTGTACAGGTCATATCCCCAAAGAATGAAAAAATAGCAATGTAAGGACCCATAACACCAGAAAATTGCAGGCCAGTAAGTTCACCACCGGTCACAGGGAAGCATTTGAAAGGTTTCAGGGGATCAAGAGGGGCATCGCTTCTACTACTCCAAGCTCAGTCCTTGGGTGAGAGAAGGTAACACTGTTACAGGAAAAACACTTGTCTCTCTGGCTTTGGGAATTCTCAGGGTATGGCTATGTAGTAATAAGGAAAGAGGCAGCAGAGTGAACCACTTTTCCACAAAATGCACTGGAATAAGAACTTCTGAGGCCAGATTCAAGTGTGGAGTAGTAATATTTATATGTCAAATCAAGTGAATTTTGGCATCACAGAATTCTTGTTCTTAGCCGAACCTGACTTTCTATGCTGTTATATATACAGATACATTTGTTTTTCACACACACATAATCTTGTGTAGTGTTTAAAATGGCATTTGGTAAATTAGAACCCACTTCTAAAATGTGAGATTCAGATATTTGTCTAACTGGGATGATTGAGGCAAAGGTTCTGATGAAAGTTACAGCAAGAAATAGCAGGTTTGTATGAGAAATGTGATAGTGTGGGCAGAATGAATGAGTTCTCTGATTTAAGTATACCTGTTTTAATTTAAAGGGAGTATATGTCTAAGGGAATTTACTTAATGAGGTGTTAAGTAAGAGTGCTATTTTTAGAATTAGTGGCTGCAACTAAAATTAAATGAGACGTTATAATAGAGAAAGCTAAAAGAAAAAGAACATTTTAACTGGGCCTGGGAGGAAACTTTAGCTATTTCCATTGGAGTACAAATGGAGGGCAAGTCAGGACTAAAGGACATTCTATCTGTAGGGTAGGGGAAGAGGAGGGGGACTAAAATTTTGGTTCAGCATGAGAAGATGAATCAAAATGAAATGTGATGAGTGACTGAGAAACAGCTGGCCCTCTGGGAACTAGAGGATCAGGTGAGGAGGTAGGGATAAATCTACATTGAGAGAAGATGAAGATGATTTAGATAGTAAATTTCTATTTAAATAATATGTAGGAACTTGAGAAAAAAAACTCTCTGCTTATCTAGAGGTTCAAGGAGCTGTTTTGGTCCAGGGCAAACAGCCCCCAATATATCCCACAATGGAATATTGATTATTTTGAATTAAAGTTACTTGAAAAGCAGCCAGTGCAAGAAGGACATGTTGCCACTTCTCTGTCTCCTTGAAATGCAAGAAATAAATTTTCCCTGTGGAAAGTGTCCTTCTTGCTCTGGGGGTGTTGTGAGGCTAAGAGACACCCTTGCTACAAGAGTAAAAGAATTTAAGGTCCAAAAGCCTATATAAACAAACTAAAATGGCTATACAAAATTGTAGAAGGTCTATGAAAAAAGAATCTTGAGAAAGGGTAAAGGAATTTATTATAGGGATTTAAAAAATAAGCTCTAATACCAATAGTGTGCTATGCAAAATTAAAACTTAATTTTCTTTTACCTTCAAAAAGGACAAAGTTTCCTTGGAGTTTGCTCCATTTTTGATAATGGATTGTAAAGATTTTTCTTTATCTTTTACAGAAATAGTTCTAAAAAGCAGAGATTTTGTGCAACCAACTGAGCTTCACATTGTCTTTATCAGGTCTTAATATTAACAGAGCTAAATTTTGCTTACAACTACTTAACTTTTTGTATTTTGCTGGAAAGTCTTTAATTATCATCATGATTAAATGGATACTATTGTTTCACAGTGACTTATGATCCTATTTGACCAAGTATTTTAAAACCTTTTGATATATTTTTTTGAAACTTCTCATAATCGATTTTAAATGAAGTCTTTTTGATCTCATCTAACATTTCAAAGGATTCATTCTTTCTTTTTATAAAAAGAGAGATATTAAACTACTTATATTTATTTAGCATGTTAAATTACATGGGAAGCATAGTCAAATAAGTAATAATAAATCTTCTTAGGTTATATTTCATGGATGAATTGCATCAAAATGAATGTTCTAAAAATTATATGAAATTCCTAAAACTCCAAAATGTCCTGGTAGAATGTTATCAGTCATAATTCTAGTCACTATCTTAAAATGTATGTAACAGAAATAACCAAATATCTTTGTCAACTGTATTGTAATCAGAAATTTAACTATGCCATTTTAAGTCTGTCATTCACACAGTTACTGTTTTACTCTGATGCTTTCATGAATGTGCTTTATCTTTGATAAGACTCATGAAAAGTATACTAGAATATAGATTTCTAATAACTTTCAGATCATTCCACTAAACTAGATAAAAATTTACAGAACATTACTGAAAAACTGGATTCATAAAACTGCTAACAAATGATAAAGATCAATAAGAATTAATACATGGGACTGACTTAACTAATTAAGATAATTATAATTTTTATGGCTTTTTATTTGAAACATTACTGATTCTTTAATCTTTGTTTTCCAAATATAAAAAAGCTTTTTTCCCCCCACTTAGGCTATCTATGACTTAGAGCAATTTGGTAAATTAAACCTTTGTAAATAGAAGTGAAACATTTATCTCCCTACTTGATCCTGCCAAAATTCAAAGACTCTTAACATTTTCATGGCAATATTGTATTTACATAAGTTCACTAAGAATCTGTTCTTCTTATAATAAGACATAATTAGAAAATGGTTATTTTACCAAGGCTCATACTGGAATATCATGTTTGAAAGAGATATATATAGATTCGGATATGACAGACAGCTTTAAGGAATTAAGGTTGACATTATAGAATCAAATAAAGCTCCTTTTAAATATCAACCTAGTACCTTGCTTACAGGCTTCCCAGCAACCTTACTGTGTGAGTAAAGAAGGTCACTTCCTGGAAGATGCAAGAGCCTCATGATATTTTGGGGACATCAAGAAGAGAGGAATGAACCCAAATCTAAAGTTATTAACAGATCAAGTCTGATGACAAATACTTGGCTTAGCTTCTTAGACTTGGGAGCCTATTAAAATTTCAATCTGGAGATTACTTTTGAAAAGTTCTAGCAAAGCAGATTTAAAAGAGCCTATTTGATCAATTGTTATTCTTGTTGCATTTGTATAAATAATCAAGACAAGTTTATCAAAGCTAGATTTATTTTGCAAATCAGCCTTAATTTGGCTATTGGTAAAACACAGGGCGATTTTAGAGAGAAAAAATGTGCTTTAGTAAAAACTATAATACACATTTGTGGATATCAGATTCTATCTAGTTCTATTAAATTTTTTTGAAATTTTGTTGCTTGCATGTAACTTGCCTGGATCCCAAATTCTTCTAGTTTCCTCATATTTGGCTACAACTCTCCAAACTAATGTTGACCATTTTTTTTACCACCCTTCTGATTTAAAATCATTGAGAACCAAAACTGCTCCATCTTCTGAAGCCATGCTAACTGAAGTTGAATAACTTGATATAAGTTTCAGAGAAATTGTCAACATTATTCGTGTTTAGACAATCTTCATTTTTGTTGATATTTAAGCCCCTCAGAAAATCTACCTGAACACTCTGATGACATCATCAGAGACATTTCAAACTACAAAAGATGCTTTGACCTCAATATCTAGAAAACTCTTCTCTCAGTGGGTTGCCTCCAGACTCAGACTGGTAATTTTTATGAAAACTATTATCTTCCTTTGGTTTCCATAGAAATGCCACTTATTAAATACCTGATTGCTTGCACCTTATGGGCCCAACTTTGGGAATCCACCAGCATCACCACCTCCTAAAATAAATGTAACTGAACTGACTTATTATCAGGACTCTGAGGAGATTAGTTCAATGAGACGAAACAATCAACCAGCTCAACTTCTAATGTATGAAACTTCCACGGAAGTTACAGAAGAGGAAAATGTTAGAGCTCAGGAAAATCCCACAATGACATATTAATTATTTTGAATTAAAGTTACTTGAAAAAACAGCCAGTGTAAGAAGGCATGTTGGCCCTTCTTTGACTCCTTAAAATGCAGGAAATAAATCTTCCCTGTGTAAGGTACCCTCCTTACTCTAGAGGGTGGATGGGTTAAGAAAGACACCCTTATCACCCTTAGTAATAGCATTCAGGGCAGATAAGCCTTTATAAACAAAACTTGTAGCTTCATCACTAATTTACTGCCCCAAGCCTTCCCTCTGTTCAGATTCCTTACTAAAGAGCATCCAAATCTAACTTTCTTTGTCCTGTCAAATCTTCACAAATTTATTGCTTTCTTTGTCTAAAAAGTATAAAATGCTGCCTGCTTTAATCATTTCTCTGAGTATCATTTATGGTCTGTTTACATGTATTAAATTTGTTTTTCTCCTGTTAATTTGGTCTTTTGTCAATTTTATTATTAGTCCAGCCATAAGAACTCAAGAGGGTGAGAGGGGAAACTTTCTCCTTCCCTAAGAAAGCTGAGGACAGACAGATTGATTTTAAATGGAGACTGAGCATGTCGGAAATGGTAATGAAAATCATGACCGAACATCAACACCTGTGGGAAACTCATTAGTAGAATTAAAATAATTTATAGAATTAAATGGTTGAGAAACCCCTTCTGCTGGATATGGTGCAACAGGTTACTGATTAGAATAATTGTCTTCCTGTGTTTCAATTTCACTCAGAAAAATGTGTGTATGTGTACGTGTGTGTTTTCATTGACACAGAGCACAGGAAGCTGTGACTTAAGTTTTTGAATTTATATAGACTATTTCATACTATTATATCTTATTACAGTACATATTTTTACTCTTGAATGATGTTTTAGGAACACATGTCCCACACTCCCAAAACTGGTCTCATGTCTTTAGCTGTTAACATAGCTAACAAAAGTGAATGAGAAGTATTTCAAAATTAATTCATATCTATTTTATTAAATAGCTTTCATTATATTTCCCAATAAATTAATAGTTTATAAATTATGAAACTGTTTAGAAACTAAATATTTAATATGCCATTAACATTATATTTGTGCAACTGATTCATGATAATCTAGACCAGTCTTTTCAACTAATGTCTTTACCCAGACCCAAGTACCTGTTATCATTAGTGTAAATAGGGTAAATGTAGCAAAAACTACCAGCTGCCCACCAAAACTCTTTTCCCCTTCTTCTGGGTGCACAACTAGATTACATTTCCCAGGACCCCTTGCAGTCAGTCATGACCATATGATTGAGTTCTAGCCAATGAGATGTGACTAAAAGTGATGCACGCTACTCTAATGCTTGGCTCATAGAAATTTCATTCACATCTTACATATTTTTATCCTATATATGGTCATTTTAATAAAGAGGACCCCCAAGGAGACCCTATAAACCACATATTGAATATAGGTCCTGAGTGACTTCAAGGACAGGGACTACCCCAACAACTTATTTCTTCCTACAATCAGGATACAACTTCTTTGTTCTTGAAGTAATATACATTTTGGGGCCTATTATTGTAGCAGATAACCTACCCTAATAATTCAAAAATTCATCTTGATTCTACAGCCATGCTACCCTGAACAAGTCTGATCCTTTCTGATCTTGGAAGTTAAGCAGGGGTGGGCCTGGTTAGTACTTGGATGGGGGACCACCTAGGAAGCCCAGGCACTGTAGGTGTAAAAAAATAAACAAATTAAAAAAAGGTTTGTAAACTGACAAGTTCCCTGCAATCTGTAAGGTCTACCAAGGGTTGCTTCACCTAAAAAAAAAAAAATTTGTCTTGAAAAATTATATAGCTTAGTTTTTTTTTCATTACTCAAAGTAGTAATGAAATTGACACAGATTGCAACTGCAATTTTTTATAAAAAAAATTAAATTTAGAAATCAGAAGTCACATTGCAATTTTTAACATAAACATTTCAGAACTACAAGCACTCTTTAAGTCCCGAGTCTTTCTCTATATGTCCTATTTATGCTCACTTTGTATATTGTGTATCAATGATTATAATTGTGTATAGTTCTATAATCTTCCAGGGTTTTTTAACCTTGAATAATCATATGAACTATGTGTACTGCAACTGTCCAATATTGAAATTTTGGTTGCCTATGAGGATTCTACACTCCTGGGAACTTTCTGGTATTAACCATGAATTATAAATTAGATACTCCAGAATGCCTTATTATACATAGCACAATTCCCATGGAAACAGCTGGATCTTGGGACCTACTCTGTGCCATAGATACCACAGGTCTGTGGATCTCTGTCTTTTACATTTGTTATTGAATGAATGAATAAATACTATAGTCAGGGCAATAATTCTCAAAACATTTGAAATTACACTGTAACTTGATTCCCCAATATTCCCACTCCATTCTGGCAGCATATAAGGATAAGATTCTATGGTAAATGGTTAAGAGATGTAATTGGCATTAGACTAGAAGGTAGTTCTCAATGCTGCCTGCATATTGGAATCACCGGGAATGTTCTCTAAAAATCTGATACCTGGGCCCCACCCTTGGAGATTCTGAATGAAGTAGCATTGGAATTTTTTCAATGTTCTTTCACAAATCCTAATGTGTAGCCGGAGTTGAGATCCGCTACACTATAACAATGTTTACTCTCCTTGCTAGATCATAAGAATTAGCTGGCAATTTTGTTTAAACATAGAGATGCAGGCCAACTTTAGGACAGTCTCAATCTGTGCTTTCAAGGGAAAAGTCTTGGAATTTATTTATTTTTTTAATGACAGCCCCCAGATAATTCTTATAATTGGGAAATTTGGTGAAATACTTCACTGAGCTCTAAGCTCTGCTAGAGAAAGTGCTATGGTCTGTCATTCTCATTCTCTGCTGTATTCCCAGGCATAGCAGAGACTCTGGCTCATATCAAGCACTGAAATACTTTTAATTAATGAATTACCTGACTTTAAAAGCGGAAATAAATTTTAAAAATTGACAAGTTTAAAATGCCACTTGTGACTGGTTTTATGCCAGAGAATTAGAGCAGTAGTGAAAAATTTCACAAGTTTCAACAGGTTCTCTTTCGAGACTTACTGTAAATATTATAATACATCAATTAATGGTCTGCATTTGGTATTCAAAATTCACTGCAAGATAGTATTTGCCAGTGAATGATAAATGTTTTCTGTATAACTGCTTATTAGAAAAGTCATAAGTGAATGGAATAGCTGAGAGTGGACTCTATAATGCAAACTGAGGAATACAATTGCACCTAACAGGAAATTTAAAAAAAACAATTTAATAATTTATTTGTACTTGCTTTTTTCCTCTAAAAATGCAGGGCTTTTATATTTTGTGTTCAATTGAAAGGCAAATGAGAGACATATTTCAACTTAAAAACAACTATTAAAATTTTTTATTGATAATTTTTTTGATATGTTCTGAAATCACTACTTTAGTTAAAATGTCATCTTCAAAATTAAAATTCTTTTAGCCCTTACCAGCTTTGTCATTTTAAATTAGCTGTCATTTGCCATCACTAAGTTGGCTATTTTTAAACTATCATTAATTATTTTCCTTTATAGTCACCCAAATAAGATGACACTCAATGAACAGTGAGTCTTTCTCAGATCTAGACCTAGACTCCCAATTAATTAGTTGTGTTATATAAAAAAAGAGTGTCTGTATATATGAGCATATTGTGGAGTGTTTCTCTATCTCAATGTATTAGAGAAAAAATGAGGGATTAATAGCAATAACAAATGGAATTTTTACAGTGTGTTATAGTTTACAAAATGCTTTCATATACATATCTCATGGGAATGTCATGGCCACTCTGTGATGGAAGTATCACTCTCTGATTCTATATGGTGCTGCTATACTATATACTTATACAGGAAAAAGACCATTCATTTGATCCATATACATTTGCAGTGATGTTTTGGTTTCAATGTCAAACAATTTGGAAAGTGTACTTTTTCAGGAGAACAAAGATAGTTGCTAGTATTAAGTAAAACTCTTTAAAGCCTTTAGCTGTAAACCATGCTTTGCAAGCTCCAATGCCACAAAGTGAATGTATATATTGGGCCAGGTGTAAGTGGGTAAGTTGCTAGGTGGTAGGGTCTATGGAAAATGGGAAAATACATCCCTGCCTACAGCTATATATGTTTAAAAAATATTTAAACACTATGGGCTCAAAACAACAACAACAACAACAACAACAACAACAACAACAACATATCTGCACACCTCATATGCAACCTCTGCTCCACACTAGCAGAATATGGAATGTAGAAAAAGAAATAAAGCAGGAACACAGAAGCCCAAGGAAATAATATGATCAATGGTTTGGGATTCAGAAATTGAGCTTAAGGACTAAAATACAAAGTGCAAAGTTCATAAATATGGCCGATGCTCATCCAGTATCAGCAGCCTCCTATCTTTCTGTTCTGACTTGGTTTTCTTGTTACCATTGGGACAGCATAATACTGTTTTAAGAACACTATAATGATGCGGCCTTGGACTCTTTAGTCAGTTCCCTTATCAGTAAAATGGAGATATTAACTATAGTATAGAATTATTGTGAATTAAATGAGAGGATACATAACGAGGGGTTAGCTGAGCTTTCACAATGTAAATAATAAATAGCAGGTGTTTTCATCATTCTCATAATGATTGGAAAGAATCACTTCCTTACTCATTCCTTGAACTTCTCTTTAGTATATACTAAAGGTGGAAATTAACTTTCAGACCTATATGGTAAGAAGCTTGCAGGGGAATAGGCAGAGTTCTTTCCTTTCATCAAATAAATCAACAACCACGAAACCCAAAACTGTGATCTGATCAATAAACTCAAATAGTACATTTCCTTTTGAACTATAAAAGGTATTGGGCAAGTTAGGGGCTATCTAGTACCAACTAGGCCATTGCTTCCTGAAATGACATTCATAGAAACGCTCCAAGAATTTGGTTCCCTTAAAAATGCATTGATTGAACATCTCTGAGATGACGAGAACAGGATCTCTGCCCCTGAAGGCTTCCTTAACATGCCCAGAGTGGTGAGGGAGAGAAAAATGCAAACACGTCATTTCAAAACAAATACAAACATGTGTCTGAGTTCCTTAGTCTCTGATGTATCTCTTTTCCTCTTCCTCTTTCAGTGGAACTTTCTAAGTATGGCAGAAATGTAAGAATTAGTATACTGTGAAGAGACTGAGGACAGATACAGGCCTACTCTTCAAAATGTAGTTTTAGTGTTACGTCCTCCAGGAAGCTCTCCACTCTGATGTTTGACTTATTTGAAATCTTTTAAAAACTACTGCTTAGTCATTTAGGTTCTTTATCATTTTCTACTTTAAATAGCAATTAAATTGTTTTCTGGGCATATGTTCTATGTACCCAACCAGAATGTAGTAGGCCCTCTGAGGAGGACTCTTTTGGGCAATATGCAATGCTGTATCTGCATTAATGTGAAAAACTATTTTATTGTTGCCAGATTAGAAAAAAGTAGTCCACAAATAATAAATTCAATAGTTTGTAACTTTATAATGTTGATGACATCTATTAAATAGTATTTCATAAAATTTTAAGACTTTTTGGTGTAATTTAAGCATTTAGGTTGGAGTAGAGACAGAAAAATGGTAAATATAACTTCTACCTGTTATATAGAAAATGTTTTATTTTTACTTTCAATCAATATTATTTTTGGTCCCACTTTATAATCTGGTGGTAACATCTTGTAATTACTCATGGGGAAACAGAACAAACATTCAATTGCCCTAAAAATGAAGAGTTACAACTAGAGAAAATTTTCAATGATCACTCACTTGTTTTAATACCACATGCAAAGATGTTTCAGATGACAAGATAATACTCCTACAACTCACAAATCTCTAGTTTGCATTATACTATTTTATCACCTAAATCTGTTTCCTAAATATTGTTACTGAAACTCAAAGAAAAAATGTTCATTAACATGTTTTTAAAAGAGGTAAAAAAACTAATAAATAACAGTGAAGAAATTACTTTTATTTGCAAACTAGTAAGTAATTATAAATAGGTTGAGTTCTACATATGTTTACTTTCAATATGTGAGATTCAACCACTCTCATATCTAATTTCTTTAATTTTATCTTTCCTATCTTTCATATCTGCCTCTTCCTTTAATTTCCACTGCCATTAATGCAATTCTGCTTTTCATTAGTTTTCATCTAGATTTCTGCAACAATTGCTTCATCAGTTTCTTGACTTCCCCTTCTGGTTGATATTTAACAAAGATGCCAAATTAATCTTTTAATAATACAGTTCCAAATTTGTGATTCCTAGCTCAAACATCCTCAGTGCCTCCTTCTTGCTTACAGAACAAAGTGTAATCTACCATAGGCTAGCATTCACTGACTTTATGCTCTTGTTCCAATTTATTTTTTTGAATATTTTACCCAAGTCTACTTCACATATTATTTATACATATTATTTATACATTTCATTCACTAAAATTAAACTATATTGTTCTTCTATATGCCTTTAACTTCCTAATTTCTATTTTCTTAATGTCTTCCCTAAGTCTAGGATGCTTTTCCAAATTCTATCCATCCCGAGGGATGTCACCTCTTCCATGAAGTTGTTTCTAAAGTCCTCAGGAGTAATTAATACTCTTTTTTCTGAAAGTTTATAGAAAATTTGCACTATCCCTTTTATAGAACTGGGCATTTTATATCTAAAACAGATATAGGTAAGTATTTTTCTCCTTTACTAAAATATGAAGATCTATATGAACTTTACTGATAATCATGAAATGAAAGTTATTGGTTTCGATAATCTAATTTGTTCCATAAACTAGATCAGTGGTTATCTCGCTATTCTTCCCAGCACCTTTGGGATTCCACAGAGGTGGCCTAGGAATCTCACTCCTTGGGAGTGGCAAATGGTAAGTAAACAGGATTCTCTACCTTATACTCTGCCTTCAACAAAAGCCACTCCATTTTATACATTGGTCTTCCTGTAAGACTTTTGTTTAGAGAAAGCTTTCATTGTTTGAAAACATATCTTTAAAATCTCTTGGAATTCTACCCTGGAACCCTTTGGTTCTATACTTGTTTCAAGTCTCTATTTCACCTGAAAACATCTTCACATTAAAAACTGCTATATTTTGGCTAAATTTACTATTACAAAAATACCAAAATAGTAGCATGAAAGTAGTTTCAGATAATTTTGTATCATGTTTTCCTACAACACTTGACTTTCATGAGACATGACATTCTATAACAGTCACTGTTTTCAATCCTTGATCTGACTTTACTGACCCGAGGACTAGTTAGCTGGTGAATCTTACAGAAACCATTGTCTTTCTGGACATTTTTAATGGAGCCGAAATAAATCTGAGAGGTAGTTACACAGCTTTCTATTTCTATAAAACATAATGACAAAACTTCAAATCACCTGTCCGCTTACCTGCAGAGTAGAAAACACTAATCTGCAATAAATCTAAAATGTATCTTCACTGAAATCTGTCTTAGACTCCTAGTCAGTAACACAATTCTAAGTTCATTGTTTAGGGGGAAAAATACCTGTTTAAGTCACGGTGTATAATTGGCTGTGTCAGGTTGTGAAGGTACTCCATACCTTTGGCAACATCTACTGCAATAATTAATTTAGACTGCAAATCAAGGATCCTGGAATTTAAAAATACATTTAATGAAGATGAAATGGTCAAAGTCAATACCGTATCTTTCTAAAAGAAATCAATACTGTGTGTGATTTATTATTCTGTAAAATTTCAGCCTTTTTTGCTTTATTGAAGGTTAAGCTGAAAATTCAACAAATCTGGAAAAATAGCTTTTCTACATCAGATAATACTTAATTATAGATCAATTGGAATACTTTTATTTAAAATATTCTTTTATTTAAAATAAAATTTCTTTTATTTAAATAAAATTTCTTTTATTTAAAATATTCTATTTGATTTTATATTTGTAGCATTATACTTAATTTCTTTGTAATAACATTAAAATGGAATCTACTTTAACCACTGGGTGAAACCACATTCTAATCATTGTAAGCATAGATCTAGGAAGCGAATTCATGTTAGACTTATACAAGACCTTTCTTTTTAAAAAACTTTTAAAAATAAACACTGTGACCCCTGGTAATTATTATATCTGAGTTTACATATATCTGCTTTATTGGTAAGTCAGATTTAGCCTAATTATTATAAACTTCAGTTACTAATTTAAATTTTTTGAATTTGTTATCTTCAATTGAATTCCTATTGAGAAATCACTGAAGTCTAGTCACTAATTATTGGGCATAAAGTATTGGCCATCTTTAAAATGCCACATTTCCTAGTACCCAGGGATTTCAGAAAGGTAAAGTCTTATCAAAGCAAAAAGCCTCTGAGGTACTGCAAGGGTGATTACAATGATGTGTAAAATGAGAACTCAGACCAAGAGATCTATACCTCTTCTGCTCATGAAGGAGGGAGAATAGAGAACCCCCTGAGATGTACTGAGTGACGATGGCAAATTGGCTGGGATCATTCAAACAAGCACCCACAAACTGAATTACACAGGGATGATTGAGACGGCAGAGGATGGACACCTCTCGGCAAAACATATCCACATCTGACTTGGAGCAGTAGGTATTGGCTCGATATCTGGAAATGATAGCAACAGGATATCCTCAGTCAACAGATAAATCAAAACAAGGGGCTCACCCTTTATACGCTTCTCAAAATTCACAGTTCCAGTCGGATGTTAAATGATCTCATTTGCTTGCTTACCGTTTTATAGCCACTATTTTATTTCTGCATCGTCCTTTATATACTTTCCCAAAAGAACCTAAAATTGTTTAAGAAAAATAAATAAATACATTATCTTGAGCTCATTACACTAAAGCAGTCTAGTATTTTCTTAATTTACCTGAGCCGATAATCTCATGGAACTCAATTTCTGAGAGCTGAAGATGGAAATGTGAAGGCAATCCAGCCCTTAGGAGGAGGACATCTGCCTTCTCTGCAAATAGGAATTGTTATTTTATTTTGTTACAAATAAGTGCACACACGCATGTACATATATAATTTGCTTAACCAGAAATGTCATCCCCTAGTAACATTTAATTTTCCAGCTATAATTGACTATTTGGAGATAGGAAAACCTTATCACAAATGATCCTTATCCCCTTACATTAAAAGCATGTTAGTTCTCTCTCTGTTACCCAACCTTTCTTATCAGGGCTACGAGTTTATTCCTGATCTGATCAACAACTAGTTTGTCTGCATGACATGGCAACCCTGGAGTACAGTCCATATCACATCATCATAAGAGTCTTATCTGGTCAATCCCTGCAACCTATCACAATAGGCTTAGCCAACTATCCATAAACTAACTCTCAAAAGGATATCAATTAGATTTCAGAAAATAAACACATGAATCATTCAAAGGAAGTATCCAAAACCAAAAAATAATTTTGAAGGACTCCGAATTCTAAATATTTAAATATAAATTTATAGTTGAGTCTTATTTTTTACTTTCCTGATTCCATGGTATTAATTTCTGTGTGCAACATACATTCAAAATAGTTCCCAAAATATTACTCATTTGGAATCTTTTCAAAATTTTTTTTCATTTTTTTACCTATGACAATTCTATTCTTAATTCTCAAATATATTAATATTTATAATTTATATTTTATTAAAAATACAAATATCTATGAGAATTTGATCTTTCTTTAATATTCATATAAATTTGATGAACTGAGAGGGCATATGTGAAATGTATGTAGGTGAGGTTAGTTATGGAAAGAATGGTATGTTGATAATATTGTTTATGCTTACAAAATAGTTATCATTTGTAATATTTAAAACAAAATAGAAAGTTATCATAGTTGAGGTAATAGTTATCCTTAGTAATAAAGTATAATAATTTACCACATTGAAATACCTTTTGTCATGCTTTTAATCTTCCCCAAGGGGGATGGAACAGACACATAGGAACCATCTAGAAATCAAATTATATTATAGAATTTAAAGTAGCAATCAGTTGTTTTCTACATAAAAGTTCAACATTATAAAAAGAAGCAGGTGACAAAGAAATTTGCTGAGAAAACCAGGTGAGACTGCAGCTTAAATACAGGTCTTTCTCTGGATACTGAAACTGAATAGGAAGCATTTGTTTAGAAAGTACATAGAAAGATTAAAAATTCCAGGTCTAGCAGACTCCAGCATATTTAATTTGTGCCTGAATATGAGTATTCTCTGTCCTGACTTAATAGGTTACTGAAATGGAAAAAGACTGCTCTCAGCTTACCCAGGCCTTCCTAGTCATTAACAAGTTCATAAACATCCAGTTTCAGGAATGTTAAACTTGGAGGAACTGCAGATTGGAGACTTAGAAAATAGCCTAAGAGGAGGCTTCTACATTTTCAGCCTCACCCAGACAGTTTTCTTAAAATAAAGCTAATCCGACATGTTCTCCTCCCTCACCTCAGAATGATAGTAATAGAAACACAGGTTTACCTTTAGGAACAATATTATATTAAAAACAAAAACTGAATAAGAAAGTGGGTACCTCCTCCAGGCTGAGAATATTCATTACAGGGCAATTCATCCTGAGGTCTCTTATAATGCTTCAGGAGTGTGACAATTGCATCGTGTCCTTTATGAAATGACAAAAAGAATAAAGGGTCTTAATTTTTGTTTGATTTATTTATTCAGCTTACCATCTAATTGAAAAATGACCAGAGATAGCTTGAAACACAGAATGTATCTTAAGAGATAATATATTACAATAAAAATTTAGTATATTTTTCATTCATTCAAAATAATTCATTATGACACCATTGGATATGAAGCACTGTGTTAGGTACTGGGGATGGCTGCTCACAGTGAACAAGGCAACTATGACCCTACCCTTAAGAAGCTTAGTGTAGTTGAACAAAATAATAAGAATTATGGGAATTTCTAAATGAGGAAACATCAAGTGCTATGAGACTATATAATAAGGGGACCATTAAAAGAGTGAAAAGCACCTGTGATAACCAGAAGGAGAAACATATTTGCTGTGGCTGAGCATTACATTCAGTTGGCAACTGCAGCATAATTTAGCACTAAGATAATTTACATAAGTCTTTGTGGCAGGAGACAGCTGGCTGCCTATCGATGTTTGTATTCCCCATTCATGAAGTGATTTTGTCAGTGGGAATAACTGCCCATCCAAGGACACCAGTTCCCTATCCCCTTTACATCCAATTGTGGTCTCATGACAAATTCTCACCAGAGAACAAGAGCAAAAGTGATATGAGTTCCTTTTAAGAAACATGTGAAAAGTGAGGGCTTTTAAGAAACAGGTGAGCCTTCTCTACTGTCTCAGTCTGGATGAATAAATATGCCTTTTGGATCTTTTCACAGCTTTTCTTGCCTTACTATTTTGCCCCAAGACTTGTAAAGGAACCTGGAAACTTCATTATGGAACTTCAGATAAATTTTATAAGTACCATTATATTCCATTTCTATTACTGCTATTGTTAATTAATGTGAACGGAGTGGTTTAAACTGCGATTTTATGATCTTATAGTTCTGGAGGCTGTAAGTCAAAATGCAGGTCTCACTAGGCTCAAATCAAGGTGTTGGCAGTGCTGTACTCCTTTCTAGAGATCCTAGAGAAAAATCAGTTTCCTTGCCTTTTCCAGCTTCTAGAGGCACCAACATTCCTTGGTTTGCAGCCCTGCTTCCATCTCTTCAAAGCCAGCAATGGCTGACTGAGTCTTGTATCTCACATCATATCAGTCTGACCTCTGCTTATTTCTCCCTTTTTCACATCTAAGGACCTTTGTCATTACATCGGGCCCATTGGGATAACCCAGAATAATCTCTCTCTGTTAAATTTGGCTAATTAACAGCCTTAATTCCATCTGCAACTTTAATTCCCCTCTGCCATGTAAGGCAGCATACTCACAGGTTCCAAGGAATAGGTTCTGGGCATCTTTAGGGGTCCATTACTCTGCCTACCACACCCAATGTAATGAAAATTTTAATATGTTTTGTTTGTGTGTCAGTGCTGCCTCCCTTTCTTCCTTATCTTTGAAGGCTGTTTTAGTCTCAGGATAAAAGGAACACCATTGACAAAAAAATTTGCTAGAATTAAAATACCCCTTCATCTGTCCCATTGCTAGATTCATAGGTTCTGAAGTTTTGTTTGCTCTTCTAAACACTGTCTGTCCCAGCTGCAGTTGGACCTGTGGTGCCTTTGGAGTTATTTACTTATTTTGGTCTTTCAGTGTTTGAGACTAGAAAAAATCTTTTTTTTTTCTTATTTCTGTTTTTCTTAGCAGAGGCATCTTTGGGGGAAAGAAAACAACCCAAATCCCAAGCATTTAGTCAAGCACAACAAAACTTAATTCACTGAGCTCTCCTCCTCGCCTGTCTCAGCTCCTCTGTTGGACTGACTGTGGCTGACAAGCCAGGAGAGAACTGCTCTCTCCCTAGTGAAGCAGAAAGCCACATCTTGAATCCTCAACGCCTGTGTAAGTCAGTGATCACACCCTTGATGTTACCTTTCATTTCAATAGCTCTCTTGGCTGCACTTGCTCTGAGCAGTTTTAATTTCCTGCCAGCAGAGTGGCACGATTTGCTGGCATTTTCTTTGGGATGCTTTTCATCAGGAGCCTAATGAGAACCTGGGTTCTGGCTGATGATAAGCATGAGGCTGCCAGGGAAATGCCAAGAGGCCCTCTCAGCTCTGGAAGACATCTCCGCCTATTTCCCACCTCCTGCTAACTGTGGGCGAAGGCACACACACATATAGGAAATTCTCCAGTGCTATCTCTGCTCTGACAAACTACCAAAGTGTATGCAAAGAAATGAAAATCACTGTGGCCCAGCTCCCTGAAACTTGGCCACAAGGGGTTAAGCAGAAAAATGCTCTGATGGAGCTCACTAAATAGACTTGGTAAGCCAAACTCCTGATAATGAATACACCCAGATAACCAGAGCACACTAATGGAACACATCCAGAGATAATCAAACTTCCACTAATTAAATAAAATGTTTTCTTGCATCTAAGAATTTACTATCTACATCCAAGTATTTTACCCAAATAGGAGGCTGCTATGTTATCCGCCTAATGCATTTATAGTAATGATTTGTACTTTCAGAGTATTATTCATTGGAGTCCCTGAGGGTTTTGGCAAATGAGATTCCTGCTGGCTAGAGGTCTCTTTCATTTCTTGCTCCACACTTTCCCAGTCCTGTCTGTATTCCCCAAATTCCATGCTTTCCCTTTGATCTGTATTCTTCTTGTGTTCCTATACCCTTTATATTTGGAGTGTTTTTTCCCTCTTCGAGCCTCTTTGCTTTGGGCTTTTGGAATAGCTCTTTATTTTAAAACCTAGATTGTTGTTTAAGGCTACAACTCCATCCAAAGAGCTGTTACAAAGACATTATGGTCATGTCCACAACAGAGGATTCATAATTATTCAAGAAGGAAAAGTACAAATTGTATTATTTCCCTCTAAGGTTGTTTCTCTGTCTCCACCATTTCATCGTAGGAACAGTGAATGCTGTTTATTGCTATGAGACATGATTTTAAGAACATATAAAAAACCTTGCTATGAAGATTACTTTAAGAACTAAGTCTGAATATTAATGACAAATGATACCGGTACTAAGATTTTCTCCCCAAATTTGTGACTTTGAGGCCCTCTGTGGTCCAAGGTTAATGAGAACATGGATATTTGGTCTTGATTACAGAAGCCAAGGAAATCCTATTGACCTTGTATATCCCATAACTCCAGGTCATCAAAGGAACAGTCTGAACCTTTTGATATACCTGCCTCAAAGAACAGAACTTCCACACAATAATATAGATGAGATTTTGCTCAATATTTTACTATCTGTCCTTCTCATCATGTTAAAATCTAACTTTCAGAAACACTGAAAAGTGGGATTAGAAGATGGCTTCTGATGTTTGCCCTTCTGTGACTCATCTTCCTCCTGACAGTCCTGGTCCCACACACTGTCAATTAAATCAGAGGCAACAAAAACTCCAGACTTGCTACATATTTTCAGGACTTGAACCTGAAAGATGCTTTAATTTTACATCATAGAAAGGGAATATAATCTCCTTTCCCCATTATTCTTTACCATTAATCACCAGGTCTATACAATAATGTCATCAGTACTCACCTTGAGATAAGAACCTACAGGCATGAATGCTTTTGCAAAAGAACATTATACATAAACCAAGTCATTTAGCTTTCTTCTTTCATTTTTTCTTTCCTTCCTATTTGGCCTTTCTTTTCCCTTTCCTTTCCTTCTACGAATATTTATTGAGAACCAGTTCAAATAACATCTTGCAGGAAAGCCCTCTGGAAGGCATCTCAATTTTAAATAGTGCCCTTGAACTTTTTATTCAACATTGCATTTCCTTATTTTATTCATAGCACTAATCATTGTCTGTTTGTCCCTATTTGTTTTCTTGCTTGCAACCTGTCTCTTCCTGCTAGAAGTGCAGACTTCCTCAGAGTAGGGTGATATTGTCTAACTTACTGCTTTACCCCAGTTCTTAGTACAGTGTTTATCACATATTGAATTTATAATAAATTTTTGTTTGAATGATTGGTACAAGAAAATATATAATATTGAAATAGAAATTCCCTTTACTCTTGTAAAGAATGCTAATAGAAAAGAAAAAAATAATTATATAAATGTTTACTCAAATTTTATTTAGCCAAGCTCTAGGAAAGAAAGGTAGAGAATGCTGCGAACATGTATATTAGTGCTATTTTACAACAGGCTGGAGGGGTCAGGAAGAATTCCTTGAAGAATTGTTTTTTAAGCTAAACTTGAAAGATAAGTACAAGTTGATTAAGCAAAACTGTAGGTGAAAATCATTCCAGCCAGAGGAAAAAATTTCACAGTTCCAGTGCATAGAAAGAGATGCTTTATTTAGAGGATTCTTTAAAATCTTCAGTCTGTTAATTTGAGTATTAAGATTGTGCAGTTAATTAGAAGCCTATGATATATAAAGAAATACCCATGGAGACAACAGAATAGTGGTAATTAGTATTCTTGAGAACATCAATTTTATTATGACTGACCAGATGTCATTTAGTGAGACACAAAATAGAACATTATGACCGAAATATCTGTTCATACTCTTTCACTTCAACAAACAGTTATTGAAATCTATTAGGAATCAGCATTTGAATTAAGTTTTTGGAAGACAAAAATTAACAGCCTAGATGCTTGCTCTCAAGCAGTTTACAATTTGGTAGGAGAAAGAGTGTTTCAATATGAAATGGCAAATATAGAGGTAGAGATGTGTATATGGTGCCATAAAACATAAAAAATATGCCCACTAAGCTGAAATTTCAGGGACGATTTTGCAGAAGAGAGAATTCATAAACTGAAGGCCTAGTAGAAATCAGAAATTTAAAGAGCGAAGTAGGGTGGAAAGAATAAAAGAGTGTAGAGAAAGAGAAAACTGCATATGAAAAGGTTTGGAAATATGAAATAACATGATTTGTGTATGGACAATTAATACTTTGGTATTGCTATCATGTGAATAGGTAATGTCTCAAAGGGTTATTGTGCAGTTTTGATAAGGGTATGAACTAAAACAGTGATAGTAAAAATAAATAACAAATGGATTCAAAATATATCTACAAAGTAAAATAAACAAGACTTTTTTTTAGTGGGGTATGGGAGGAAGAGGTGGAAGGAGAAAAAGTAGTCAAGCATCGATACAGATTTCTGATTTGGGTGATAAGTGGATGGTAATGCCTTTAAATGACAAAATGAATAAGGGATACGGTAGGCGAAACTGATTGATAAGGATAAAAAAAGATGTTAAGTTCAACTGTGGACTCGTTGAGTTTTATGTGCTCCTCAGATCCTCAAATAAAGGGATCCAGCATCATGTCAGTTAGTGTGGCTGTTTAACAACATGGCCACAAATTCTTTGACACTTCTCCATGACAGTGGGGGAAAATCCTGTTGTAGTAAAGAGACTTGTGAATTTGTGTTAAAATTTTAAAATATTGTTTTATATATTTGCATGCAAATATACATAATATAATAATGGTTTTTAAATTACTTTCATAATATTTCAATTAGTGATTTTCAGAATCTCCTTGATCTCACTTCAGTTCTGAGGTTTTAAAATGAATTATATTACTTGAGTCATAAATAAGAGATATCAATACAATAAAACAACAGATGCTTTAATGTATTCTAAGTTTGTCCGGTGGTGTTTGGCAGGGATATAAACTCTTCATTAGTGGGTCTATAGACGATGCCAATCATCTTAATATGTCAATATGCCATATTTCTTACCAGACACTAAAGTATGCTATAAATTAGGAAAGACCATGAGATTTGGGAGTTATATAGAACTTGATCAAACCTCTGCTATGCACTTAATAACAGATACCACCATTTTTATTAAGCATTTTCTATGTTCCGAACTTTTATCTCTTATCCCTAACCCTCAGCAGAAGTCTGTAAAGTGGTTATTAATTTACTCATTTTAAATTTAAAAATTAAGGCTAAGAGAAGTTAAATAACTCATCCAAGGTCATTAAGTAATGAGGATGGAATTTGGACTTAGGCCTATCTGATTATGGAGTGAGAAGGTAAGAGCTAGTCCTCTATAATAATACTGGTCTCTGTTTGGTACCAGCTCTCTACTTATGAGCTGTGTGGTTTAGGCAAATGTGACTTAACAGCCCTAAGTTTTAATCTATCTGTAATAGAAAGATAATACCAATTTAAAAGATTATTTTGATTAAATTATATACACACATATATATATGCATATGTGATAGGTGCTTAGTGAATGAACATTCTATTATCCATTGTAATGTATGTGGCTTCCTATGTAGTTATTACGTTTCAAAAAGTATTTTTGTGTTATCTCCTAGAAGAAAAAAAGTTCCCCCTAGTCAGAGAAGAATTGGTATTATTTTATTTATTTATTTTTAAAGGAGAGAGTAACTAAACATGTAGAAATGTAACCAGTATAAAGAAAATCACACATAGATTCTCAAGTGCCACTTAAACCTTTTGTCTATTCCTCCCTCTACCTTACCCCTAATCCATGCTAGCACACTAAGCAATGTTTACTAAAATAAACTAGGTTCACTAAAATCCAAATAGGTAAGAATTCAATATAGAAAAACTTGGAAATTTATAATCCATTGATGAAAATTTATCAAAATATTGAATGAATTCACCTCTTCTCCCTTCTGCTCTTTCCCTATCCTTATTTCTTAGTTATTTTTTACTGTCTAAAAACTGTAGAAACTCATAACTGTAAGACTTCATTACTTTTAGAGAATACACTATAGTATATTTACTATAAATAATTCACACCATACTATACTTGTCAAAAAGAATGAACAAAGTATATATCATGGTACGGGAGCCTTGATTTTTATTGTTTTTGCTCACTTACTCACTAATTCTCCAACTGCAGCTCCCTGTCATTGTGAATTAGAGTGGTTGTGCTGTATACAAATATTGTATTCTGGGTAATTAGATATTGGAATAGGACCTTCTGTAAATTACTTTAACTGGTGTCACTATGGAAGCAAATAAGAAGTTTTTAGTTCTGTTTCTAGTTTGGGTTATTTTCTGACCCTAAACGGACTGACATAAAGCAGTGCTTTTCTTTGTCAAAGGCAGCCTTTTCAAATCTAACTGCCAGACACACTATTGAGCTATGTGTTCAATTCTAATTGGCTGAGATCTTTTCAATTTGGCAGTTTCATCTTTAATGCAATGGATGTAAGATTATGTGTAGGTCTTTTCAATGGTTTTTCCATACTGGTGATTAGGGCAGAGGATTTGAACATAAGCAGGCTGCTGGCTATTTCTTCTGGCCAATTTAAATTGATTCATACAAGTCCTTTGTACCCCAGGGAAAGGGCAGAACAAATCCAAGCGAGTGAGACAGCTATCGCTACTTTCAGATGGAATAGCAGAAAAGAAGATCGGGGCAGGTTCGGAGAGGGGAAACACTCTAAATATTGTAAAATTGGAGCTCTGAGTAGTCTGGCAGAGAAATACTGACACTTAACCAGTAGCCTCTGTACAGAATCAAAGTTACCAGGAAAATTATTTCCAAGATTGATTTTTATATCTTTAGGTTAAGAAGGCTGTGTAAATGAACAAAGAAAAAACAAAAATAGACTCTTAGAAACAGAGGAAAAGGATGGTTACTGGAAGGGAGGATATAGGATGAAAAAGGGGAAGGAGAATACAGTCAATAATATTTTGATAACATTTCATGGTGACAAATGATTGTTAGAATTAGTGGGGTAATCACATTGTAAGCTATAAAAATGTCAAATCATTATATTGCACATCTGAAGCTAATGTAACTAAAATAAAATTGTACACCAACAATACTTAAATAAAAAAATTCTGAAGGGCTGTATAAATGGAAAATATTTTTCATATCTGAATCCCCAGGGAGCCGTGGTAAGTAAACCTTTTTTCTGAAAATATTCCAAAAGGAAGTAAGATAACTCTTCCAGAACTCTAAAGGATCCCTGAACATACTATATCAGAACAGCAGAGAGAGGGTCAGTTAAAAATTTTGTTTGGATCAGGTGAAAAATTTGTCTTAGAACCATTTAAACAGATGGATGCTACTGAGAAGGACTCTCACTTTTCCATTAAGAGGGAAGACTAGGATGAGCTATTCAAATTGGGCACATCCAAAAGTACTCCTTTACAATAGACACTGGTTGTGAACCTCCCTTTTGGTTTATCTCTCCTGGGATAGGAAACCATGATGGGGCCATTGCTAGATCTCTAAAGAAGGAACTCCAAATGAAGTTTTAGTGCTTCTTCAACTTCACCTCCAACTTGCTCAGGAAAATCCATAGTGTGCCACATCTATTAATTTAGTGTTTCCCTCTCTGAGGGAGAAAAGAAACCATTTCTTCATCCAAAGATAACAAAGACACTGTACTGTGGATAATATTTCAACAAGGCCACTTCAATCCTCCTTGAACACATGAAAACAACACAACATTTCTCCAGCAAGAGAATATAGCAACGATTTCATTTTATTGGTTTGATTTGCTCTGCCCTAGAACATATGCAAAACATCCGTCTCCTGAGTGCCAACATTCAATTTGTTAAAATTCATAGTAATAATGAAATACAACACTGATGCTTGGCACATTAGTTGAACAAATAAGGGTAACAAGTGTGGCATATGTTACAGAGACCAGTGGCTAAGTCCTTTAAGCTACAGGATTTTTGTTGTCATTTGGTAGGAAATCTTCGGAGCTTACACAATGATTCATTGTTTCATAAAGTGTGGGATTCCACAGAAAAAGAAAGTAAAACCAGTTTTCAACTATCACTCTCAATCAACTGAAAACAAAAAAAGCCAACTTTTGTGCAGAACTAGCTGCAGCAGCTGTTTCTGAGCTGTCTTCTGGAAGACTAATGCTTTGTGAACAGTCCTTCTCTGAAACTCAAATTTTTTGAGAGACACTGTCTGAGAATCACTTGAATAAATACAATGTGTTGAGTAACCAGAACTTAGTAAGGCCTCCTGATGTTTCAGAATATCCAAGATTTTCCAACTGATACTCAAATACAGAACTATCTGGAATTTTTTATTTTTAATACAAGGTAGAAGGCCATGACATCTAAGAGAAAAGCATACAGATATTCATCAAATATGTGAATGTTCACAGCAACAGTATTCTTAATAATTCATAGTTGAAAACTATCCAAACGCCTCTAAACGGTATAATGAATAACTACATAGTATGGATACGGTATCAAAACACTATACTATACAGCAAGAATGAATGATCTACAACTGCCTGCTACATATGGATGAATCTCACAAATTTTGGTCAAAAGAAGCCAGACACAAAGACTTACATATCATAAAATTCTATTTATATAAAATACAGAAAGAGGCAAAATCTAATAAATGCTCCAAGAAGACTCCTCCTTTTTGGGGAGTGATTGGAAGAGAATGTAAGTGAGGATATGGGTGCTGGCCTTGAATAGTTTCATCACCTGGATGATAAGGGAGATCACTTTGTGAACATTCACTGAAGTATAATGTGCAAACATGTATGAGTGTGTGTGTGTGTGTGTGTGTGTGTGTGTGTTTATGCAATACTTAAGTAAAAAGTAAAAAACATAATAGTCCTATATCTAACTCAGTCCCTGCAATTCCATGTCTGTTCACTTGTCTCTATTAAAGTAACTCCTATATCATTTTTTCACTAGCAGTTTTCAGACTTGGATGTTTTTCTTTCAACTTGTCTATGTGCTTACAACAGTTTTCCACTTCTATCCATCAAACTCTAACTCTCCTTTCATGAATAAACTTTCATGTCCTAGTTCAGGCAGAAAACCTTTTAGATCAACTTGGTAGCCTGAGAAATGTTTCAGTTTAGTAATTATTCTTCTTTAGTATGGTCTTCTAAGATTCTAGCATTTAAAAAGATTAGAATGTTTCCTTATACACTTTAAACATCCTAGTAAGGCAATACAGGCATCAAAGTCTGACATATATTATAGTATTTAGTTGTAACTCTGATTTCAATGACAATGTGTACTGCTCCATGTCATCTGGAAATTTTAAATCCATAGGAGCTTATGTGTACAGAGCTTCTATTATTTCACTTATGAGGTACAATATATCTTAATAATGACAAAGATGCTATATCATCTTCTAATTATCTCTAATTTCTTTTCCCTTAAAATAAAGAATCATTATTTATTATTTTTAGTTATTTATATACTACTACAATTATCAATGTTATCATTGCTGAAATACCAATTATTAGGTGCTTATTTTGTGTCAGGCACTATTGTAAGCAATTTGCACAAACTATCTCATTCACTCTTTATAATCTTGTGAAGTAGAAGTTATTATTCTCATTTTTCAGATGAAAAAAACAGAAGTTCAATAATAATAAATAACTTGCCCAAGATCAGAAAACATGGCTCAGCTTAAATTCAGATGTTCTCGTATCAGAGCCCAAGCTCTCACCACTTTGAGCTCAAGTAAGTTTATACTTAAGCATTAATCATTGGCCCCCTTACTTTTTCTAGTACAGGCATGGTCAGTTGTGTTAGATCAGACAAATATTCCCTTTCTTTCTGGTCTTTATTTTATTTTAAAAAAATGTGCATCCACATCAAAATTTCCCAATATAAGAGATAAAGCCTAGCTCTACGTCTACTCAAAGAAAGTAACTAATCAGTACCTAGTACTATTTTGTTTCTTTAATACCTAGTGTTGTGATGGCACATACTCTTTTCAAAGTGTCAATACTAAGAGTGCCTTCAATTTATACACAACTCAGGAGTTGCCTTCTCTAGTGATGGTCTATTGAACTCTTTGATCCAAATTCCAAAGACTCAAATATAATCCATAAAAAAATGGGAGTATAGGAATCATGCAAGCAAAATAATTATTGATGCATTGACATAATATATGCACACAATTCCAAATATCAATATAGAGAAGCGATGATGATAAATATACCTTTTTCATAAGCCCACATCAAACACGTCTGCTCATCTTTTTCACCACTAGACCTGCTAGGATCACAGGCTACCAGATTCATATCAGCTCCATTATCCAGTAAGAACTGAACCAGACGAATGTGACCATGGTAGCAGGCAGAATGCAATCCTATAACAGAATAAATGGAAGTGCAAAAGGTAAAAAGAGGAAAACTAAACCCTAATTTTTAAAAGACAGTCATTACCACATCACAACACTGTTGCCAGAGGTCTAAAGCAAGGATTTATTTCTTTGAGAAAGAATTAATTCTAACTTTAAGCAAAAAGAAGTATCCTCTTCTAGTTTATCTTGACTACCTTTTGTTGAGTATGATTTCTAGTATTTCTATATCCATTGTAATTACCAAGTACAAATGTTAGCATCTTTGTACAAATCAAAGAGCAAAGAGCCCAATCAAGTATTTTCCTTGAGCAACAAACCAAGGGGAGAGCAGTGTGATCAGTCTGTTCCTATTACAGGCCATAAGAAATGCATTGACTCTAAATAATTTGGCACAATAATAAAACTGATCCAAAGTCATACTGCACCATCAACTCTAAATGATGTAACTGAAAAATATCATTCCCCATTGGGGTTGGCCACTCCTGCTGCCTCTTCCTTCTTAAGCATACCACTGTTCTTGAGCATTAATAAGCATCAGATATTGGTGCTATTCTCCCCACAGTCTTACCTGTGTGCCCATCCCTTCCTTGATGGTTGATGCTTACGACATTTTGATCAAGAAGAAATTTAACCAGGTCAATGCTCTTGCCATAGGTACAAGCACTGCAAAAATACGTCATAAAGAAAATAGAAGGTTCCTGTTACAGGATGAATTACATGCCCCCAAGTTAATATGTTGAAGCCCTAACTTCAATAACCTTACAATGTGACTATATATAAAGAGATACAATTTAAAGAGCTAATTAAATTAAACTAAATCATTAGGGTGGGCCCTAATCCAACATGACTGATATCCTTCTAAGAAGGCAAGACTAGTATACAAATGACAGAAATGTAGGAACAACCATTTGAAGATACAAAGAGAAGGTGGCTATTTATAAGCTAAGTAGAAAGGCTTCAAAGAAATTAAACCTGCCAACACCTTGATCTTGGACTTTCAGCCTCCAGAATTGTGAGAAATAAATTTCTGGTGACCTAGCAACTTAGTCTGTGATATTTTGTTATGGAAGCCTTAGAAAACTAATACAGCCCTGATTTACCCAGGTTATTTCAGATGTGTATATAAGAGTACTAAAGAGATGGAGAAGGGAAACAGGGGGAATGTAGGGGGAGAAGGTGATGAAAAGCAAGCATATATAGAATAAAAACCTGAAGATTCTAACATCTGGGCCTTGAAGAAAAAAGTGTATAAAATTTCTAGTATTTTCTTAATAAATATTTCTTATGCTATTAATCCTTTTTCATAAAAGGAGGGAAAATATTGTAAGAAGTCCATGTTTTTTTTTTTTTGTTTGTTTTTTGTTTTTAGCTACAGGACCTAGGCATTCTGTAGGAAAATCAAATGGGGTAACCCAGAGGGTCTTGAGAAATTTAGTCAAACCCAGGCCACAGTCTAAAATTTTTCCCTGGAAAAACCATACACCATCTCTCTGGAGACGTCCTCAATCAGAGAGAATGATTTCAAAGCTGTCATTTTACTGTGGGAGCATTGGTTGCGGAGTTAAAAATCCACAGCTCCAGCAATACTACTAGCCAGGAGACCTCAGACCAGTTCTTTGACCTACTTGAGTTGTTGTTTTACCACCTAGACAATAATTACAATAATACCTTTTCTACCTGACACATTGTTGCTGAAATTTCAGGTGAATTGATGCTTAGAGAAGAAATTATAAGCTATAGAGGACTATTTGTTGTCAGCTCTTTCCTGATGTGAGGCTGTTTTATTGTTTGTTTGTTTTGTTTTGTTTTGTGGAAAAATTAACATATTTCAGGACCCAAGGGAAATAAGATTCATATAGATAAATTTTATAACTAGGTTTGCTAAAGTAGTTAATTGGAATTCTAACTACTATTTAGCTTGAAAGCAAAGATGCATAGAGAAAAAGATTTTGTGTAAGGTAAATCATGCCTAGTAATGACTGCTAGATTTTATTTTTTTTGACTAGTAATTCTCACAAATTTTCTTTTTCTGTAGTTTCTCCCATATCTTTTGGTATCACTTGTTCGTTAGCAATACTCTACTTCTGTGATATGGTAAAAGGTAGGAGCTAACATTGAGCAGAAACCCATCTAAATCATGGCTAAAGGAAGGGCGTAGAGATTCTCTGATATTATGAAATGTAACAAGAAAGATATATTTGGTCTTCAACCCCATACCTGCCACAGAGCTCCTAAAACTCTTGTACTTTCTTCAGCAATGGGAGCAATGGGAGGGTCTTTTATTACAATATTTGTTCTTTTGCCCTCCATTCCTGAAATAGGTCCAGAGGGATCAAACAAAGGAGCATTTTCTGTTATTCCTAACAAACCCCTTTCAACCACGCCTGTGTTTATGTTAATGAGTTGATTTCTGGAAAGCCCTTGATAATCTCAGCATGAGGGCTGGGGGAATCAACCAAGTGATCAGACTAAGACAATCTTCTGGAGATGACAATCACCTTCTGATTATAGTTGGTTTCAATTTATGTGCACACAGTAGCAAAATTATTCGAAAACAAGCCTGAGGTGTCAGCCTTAATAAGCATGAACTATGGGGAAAGAGGACACCAGCAATCATACATATCAGTTTTGCCAATTGTCCCCTTCAGTGACAAATTCCACTGACCCATTCTGACTAAAGGCATGATCTGAAGAGTTCTTGCATCTGTTCTGTTACAGAGTATATATAGAAAACAGACAAATAATTTTGTTACTAGAAAGTAAAGATATATAAAAAGCACAGGATTTGGAATTAGGCAGGCATTTACTACATGATTTTCTAGCCATAGGAATCAAGCTACTTAGCTTCTCTGAGCTTTAATTTTCTCATCTGTAAAAGAAAGATAATAAATCCAACTTTATAAAATATTTACAAAGATTAAATAAGATAATGGATGCAAATAATCTGGTAGTCACTGCTCCATAAGTGGTAGTTTTCTTTGCTTCCTTTTTTACTGAACTCTTGGTTGGTAAGAAAAGTCTGAAAAACCAAGTGAAATTTGAAAGGTTGATGCCTCATGCAGAGCACAAGCTTAATTTTAATTTAGTATGAAAAAGAGTGTCCTCATTTTTATTATTTACCAGTGTTACAGAAATACTATGTAAATAACATACTGGTTTCAAATACATTTTTAGAGGTTGCAAATGAGCCAAGAAATCTAATTTGTAGGTAAATGATCTTATACTCAAGGTTTACTAAATTCAAATTACTATGTTTTTATTTTTATAGCAAAAGAGTAGCTCATTAAAAATGAAGGTTTTAAAGTTTACAAAAATTTGACTTCCATTTGGACATTTTAGGGCCTTATAACTTTGAGTTATTAACAACCTTCTCTCTTCCTGTCTCCCTCCCTCCTTCACTCCCTCCCTTCCTTCCTTTTTTCCTGTCCTTCATTTTTTGTCGCAACTTTTTCAAATCCAGCTGTTCCTTCAGTGTGCTATTCTAGAGCAAAAACTACACTGTAAAGGACTCTCATGAATTCTTAGAAAGGAGCTAATGCCTTCTTAGGTATCTTAGTTGCCACCCTTACTAAGCTTTTATAGGCTGACAGATGGATGTCTTAGATAGGTAGATACATTTGCACATAAGGTTTAAGTGCTAAGGAAAAAAAATGTCACATTTGATGCTGATGAATTCCGGTAATGAGATTCTTGTAGGAGGAGGATTACGGGCACTGCCCCTTTTGGCAGCTTTCTGCAGAGTGAAGTGGAATGTAAGCAATACGCTTACAGATGTTGATATGCCTGTTGCCTTGGCAACATCAGTCCCTGTCTTTGTGACTGTTGCCAGGAATGCAGCATCTGGCTCTGGCCCCATCTGTTGTACTAACTGCAGCATCTGCCTCTACCTTTTCTTCTGTGCATCTAGCTTGTGCTCCTTGTCCTCTGCCCACCCTCTGCTCTTGCTCTCTGATTTTAACATCTGCCACTATTTGTTCTTGCTTTATACACAACTGCAGGAGCCACAGGGCGCCTAAGCTTAGCGGTTATTGCACTTAAATATTCTTTTACCTGTGAAAAGCTGTTTCGCTGAAGATATTTTCCTTAGTCAGACTTTCTATTCCTGATATTTGAATGATTTCCTTGACGACTTCGAATTTGCCATTGTAACATGCCCTAGAGTTAAAGAAAATATTTTGATAATAGCAAAAAGGTACATGCCATATACCTAGAGGACCTAGAGAAGTATACATAATACTCACAAGTGCAAAGGGGTGTCTCCGTAGATATTAACAGCATGAGGCTGGACTTCCAATTCACTCTGGAGCAGGTACTTCACTATATCATGGTGTCCAAAGCGAGAACAGAAATGGAGTGGAACGTGATCTTCATTGTCCTGAGCATTCACTGTCATCAACAAGAAAGGACAAGGTATGTTATCTGGAATCTTGTTTCTTAGCCTTCTCATATCTAGTGTTAGGGACTTTTCTAAGTGCCCGAGAAACTCCCGGAAACTGTCAATTAATGATAATAATAAAGGAAATTAAGTGCAACCAATTTAAAAAGTTATAATTATATGCTATTGCCCTCTTATCATATTAAACAGGCTTTCTTCTGAGCTCCCATAAATTCTATGGAATGCATCTAATCAAATCTACCTTACACAATGGAATAGTTCAGGAAACTAATAAGCACCTAAAAGGTACTCATGGCCTTAATTCCACACATATCCTTTAAAATTGATTTTTCCCCCCTCTGGAAGATGTTAAAAATTATAGATCCTGGCTAGACCACCATTCCCAGAGATTTTGGTTCAATAAGTTAGGGTGGGGACCAGCACTCTGTTTACAATGCTGTGTAGGAGGTTCTGATATACTCTTAAATGAGAATTGTCATACTACAGAACAAAAACATAGTATAATTAAAAAAAAAAAAAAGAAAGAAAAGAAAAGAAAGCTTTCCAGTGAGGCAAACTTTATCAGTTGTGTTACCTTAGACAGTTATGTAATACTCAGTTGTTCACTCAGTAGTGAGCATCTGTCCTTCTCTTTGGATGACCCAGGCTCTTGACCTCTTCTGACATTTGGGAAATTCCCTATACTGAAAATATTGCCTAGAGGCCAAGACCATGCTCTCTCACAGAAGCTGGAAATATGCTTTCCAAACCTCCTTTGCAGCTAGGGAACAGGATTAGCAGAAGCTGACCATATGTCCCAGTTTAGGCTTGTTATCCTAGCATTATGTTTAATAGTGACCCTTTCACTCTCAGCAGTGCCCTGGTTTGGACACTTATCTATAGGCATTTCCAATCAACACATTATGTCAGGCTTTGACATTGGAGTTGATGATACAAAAAAGCAGAGCCCAATCTATCTGGGCAATGTAGCAGTGGTGGAATAGCTCCAACCAATTTCTGGTAATAGTAATTCTAGCCATAGACTCAGTGCCCTGCATTGTTGGTGCCAGAATCACAAGTGTTAGTGTGTGTGCCTAACAAGGGTGGACTAGTTTTGGACTAGTTTTGGAGTGTGATTTTTTTGGACATTGTTCTTCACTGTGAGGATTCCAAACCTGGCTTTCCAAATCTGTCGTGGGGAAGATTCTGTATTCTGCTTGATATCCTTTAATATATTCCTTTTATGCTTTAATTAACAAGAGTTAGTTTCCAGTGCTTGCAAATGAGAACACCTGGCTGATACATAGTCATTCCCCAACAAGTGCTAAATGATCACTGTGCATCAGGCACTGTGCTAGGTGCTGAAGGTATTGATTCTTATCAGTAACAATGGGATAGCACTATTGTTGCAGGGTTGAAAGGATTAAAGAACATAATTGCAAAGCTTCTAGCATGATGCCTGTCACATATTAGGCACAATAAAAAAGGCTACTTCCCCATTTTACTAATTTCCCTCCTAGAAATTTGCTAAGTGTTAAGACTAATAAGCTATAAATACATAGAATCTATACCTTCAAATTACTTACAAGCTAGCTGAATAGTCAAGAATTACAGATGTAAAGTTATAACCACTGAAAACTACACTACTAAATTCTGGGTCTGCTTTAGCACAATTTTTAAAACTAAAGTAACTGGGTCAACTGATTTATAGCCTTTTTTAAATTACTGGATTACTCTGTCCAACAGTACAGAGTGCTTTATCCAAAATAGAAAATAATAGCCCTTAACAAATCCCATTAATCCTAATTTATATACATATGAAAAAACAAAAGAACAGAAGGAAAAAATTTTTGTAATGATGGAGAATAGGAAGGAAAAGAAGAAGCGAAGGTAATATTTAATTCAAAAATGTGCAAGTAGTTTATTACTATTGTCGTTAAAATCATCATTTAACATTTAATGAACACTGATATAGGCCTTGTAGCTGCAACATTTGTAGGTAACGATTCTTATTTTATTTTTTCTGCAAGATCTTAAGCCAAAGAAAAATCTTTAACACATTCACTGAACTCCTCCTCCCAAGGCTTTTACTGAAAAATAAATCTTTGAATCTTTTCTATTAATGAGTGACTCAGAAGGACACCCTTCCTTCAGAAAAATGTTCCTGGTTGTTTTGATTATTTTCCTTTTTATGATACTTTTTCTTTGTTCACATTCTGTTGGAAGCCAGAGAAAGTCAATACTGTGAGTCGATGCCTGAAAACAGTAGGGAGTCCAGGGCATCTGAGGTCAATTAAGAGTTCTTGAGGTCCAGAGGGGACATTGTAAGGCAGAGTTCAGCACAATCTTCCATTAATTCATAATTTGCCTTTGGCCATCGCTGGCCCCACCCAACACTATTCTTCTCTAGTTGAATCAATAAACTTCAAAGTATATTATCTACTTGGTGAATTACCTACAGTGGCCTAGATTTTCTTTTCATCAAAGAAGATATAAATGCCAAACAAAGGGTCAAGCCAGAAGAAATCTGAATGAGACATGAGACACAGAGTTTATGTATATACAGCTATATTTATGTTTCAGTCATTGTAATTTACTTAGCTTTGTCTTGGATCAATTTACAAAGACAAAAATTATATGTAAGTAGCATCTTTTGAAAGAAAGATTGGATCAATGGGTGGGAGAATGAATGTTACTACTTGCTTATATCTGTTTATTGATCTTAATGATAAAATAAAAAATTCCGTGTTAACCCAGAAATGTCAGCATGTCCCATTCACTCTCTAAAGCAACTCCCAAGTGTGTGATTCTGACAAGATATATTTTTAAAAATAAAAGACTTCTTCTTACTGACCATACCCTAGAATTTTTATGACTTTCTATAAAATCCGGTTCTATGTTAAAAGCATTATGGAATTCAACTATTAACATTTAACATTCAGATGACAACAAATTTAAAAATTCTGAATTTTAAATATTGCGAGGACTGATTTTTTCTTATGGAGTCCAGCAATATTTTGACCTTTGTGATCTCATTCAATGAGCATTACATTTCTTCTTTTTCATTGCCCTAAGAGGTACAAAGAGGGAGACTAGAAATTTAAAACATATGTGACTGAATAGGTCAGTCTTCCAAACATGCTGAACTGAAGAGGTTGCTTTCAGAATTACATTTTGGCTAATTTTGTAACCTGATTTATTTTCATTTGTGACATTCTGTTTCCATGGAAACATACTGTAAATGCCAGATTTCAAATTGTGCTCTTTTTGGGGTCATCCATTTACTCTTCCTCCTACACTCATTTACCACAGGCAAGGTCCAGATCTGAAATAAATCATCTGGAGGCTTAGCTACATTTTAGAATAAGTAAACTAGTTGATAATAAACCCTATGCAGTATCCTTCAGCATAGAAGATCTTATTCTTTGCAATTGGTTGAAGTGCAAAAGGGACTTAGATATCAAGTCCATATGAGAATAAAATTTTTTTAAAAACTTGACAATCTGAGTCACACTCTCTTGATTTTTTTAAATGATTGGGTAGGAGGTATATGCAGTGCTTGTGTCAGTCAGAAAGAAAATGTTAAAAATTATATCATACGATGCTGGTATGTAGGGGGAATACAGGTGCAGTACACATTTCAATGCCTTTTGTAGAAGCATCCTTTGATCCTGGAGACATGCTGATCATAAATGACACTCATTTTGACACCACTGAGCTTTGGAGTTGTGAAGAGGAATAAAAAGCTGAGGGTGACATCGATAATAAAAGGAAAAAAGTGAACAGTTCCTGACCCCTTGGAAGAGTGAGGCAGTTTCAAAAACACAATTATGTGTTCAGTAGCTCACAGAGGTGTACCTTTGCCTATTCTAAACTAACAGAATCAAAGAGATTACTTAAATAAGGTCCAGGGAACAGCATTCCTTGTGTCCTGACAATATGGGTTGTTTATGATAATGATATAGAGAAATGCATACTGGCTTATAGAAAATGACACAAACTATGTTTCCAAAAGTTCACAAAATAAAATGGCCCTGTTTCTGATACAGAAACTGGAAAATGCTTTAACTTCTTGTCATAATCGTATCTGGGAGCCTTTGTATTTTTCTTATGAGTAAATCAAAACATTGATTAGCTTTATTAACTGAATAACAATCTCAATTTGGGACCAAGGAACTGGCAGTCCTAAAGCTTTGACAAACTTGTCCTTTTGGAACTGTGCATCATTTCTGCTGCAAAGACCAGCAGCTCTTATAGCTGGGCTTTTAATTAGGTCTCTTGGGGGTCAGTGAAAGAATGTTGGATATGCCTGAGAGAATTTAATGACAAGATGTAACTCTAAATGAATTTGTGTCAAAAAAAAAAAAAGTTTGTAAGAAAGAGAAAAAGAGAAAGAATTTTTTCAATATCCTACTTTTAATCAATTTTCTAAAATTCATTTTATAATTAAAAAAAAATGCTGCAGGAAATTCTATTCTATTAACTTCACCTAAACATTTTTCTGTGTATTCTAAAGCTTTCCTCTCCCCAAACCATATTAAACTCTAACTCTATTTCCAATAAAAAGAATAGGAATATCAAAAATTGGGAGGGGTATGGAGAACAAATGAAACTCTCATATATTCCTGTGGAAGTGCAAAAAATTATAAACACTTTGTAAAACTGTCTGAAAATTCCTGAAAATTTATTGTGCACACCTTTTGATCCAGCAATTCCACTTACATATATATACATGAATATATATGGCCACAAAAAGAATTGAATAAGAATGTTTCTGGATGCTGTATTCATAAAAGCCAAACACTAGAAACATTCAAATGTCCATTAGGAGGAGAATGGTTAAATAAATTGTGGAATATTCATATAATATTCAGTAATAAGAAATAGCAAACTATGATTCATGCAGTGACATGGATAAAAGTCAAAATCATTGTGTTGATCAAAAGAATGCCATCACAAAATTATATGAACCACTAGAACAGATATAACTAAACTATGGCAATAGAAGTCAGAATACTGATTACTTTTTGTGGTGAAAGTGATTTACTAAGAAGAGGGCACAAGGGAAATTTCCAGAGTTCAACATCACACATGAAATATTTTCAACCTTCCAGATGAAAATGTTCTATATCTTAATTTGGGTATCTTTTACATGGGCATATGCATAAGTAAATAGTCACTTAAGTCAATATTTATTTAAAATTTGAGAATTCTGTTATTTGTAAACTTTATCTCAATTAAAAAAAGATTAGTGAATAACAACAAATAGGAATAATTTCTTTAGGAAAATCCATACTTTTTACTGCAGCACCTAATATGTTAAGAGTTGAGCTAAACTGTGTAAAGAAGGATTAACACATAGGTTTAATTAATACATTAAAGATAACAAATTATGACTTGTAGAACAAATTAGTACATGAGTACAGGATTAGTCATCTTCAAGATTATTCTCTAGTAAATAAGGAAAGTACAAGTAAAAAGTACACATACATTAAAAGACAGTAAAGGTCTTCTAAATATGTAATCTTACCATCTGCTTTGCTGCCTTCTTCCATCAAGAGTTTTGCAATATTAAAGAATCCTTTTGCTGATGCTAGGTGCAGAGGCCTATCTCCAACTTCACCACTTACATTTACATCAGCACCAAATTTCAAAAGGAGGCGGGTTACCTAAAAGATTCATTCATTTGGAATTAGTATCAAAAGTCAAACAATACAAAGCTTTCAGCAACATGGAAAAAGACATATCATTAAGGCCTTCTCTTAAGTTATTTTTACCTAAAAATAACAAAAAATCATAAACTATAAGGAATTTATTATTACATCACCTAACAAGAAGTTCAAAACTATAGCAATTTCAAGGTTAGGTCTTCATTGAACATAAATAATCCTTACTAATGTCTTAACAATCTTTTCCAGAGTCTTCTTCTGCCTAATGCCAGCAGTACTTACTTGATTTTTTGATTTTCACAGTTGCTCCATTCATAGGTTACTGATGGGCATCTTGTTACTGGAAGTCTACATTCTTTTCTGGAGAGTTTTTTGTTTTTGTTTTTGTTTTGTTTTTGGTAATGGGATATAGCTATACTAGCTAAGATCCAATTAGCTGAGACTCACATTTAAAGGGACAAAGAGAGGTGAAGTATTAAACAAGTTAGGAGCCTTTCAGGAGTGTTTCAGGTAATTATGGTATTCCTTCAATTTCCAAAACTATTTTGGCTTTCTATGTGACATCAAATTAACATGTTGGGAGGGAGACCTCTCAATAATATGGTATGTATTTGATAAAAATTCTAGGCAAAAATAAATAAATAAACAAACAAACAAACAAACAAACAAACTGGACAGGATATGGGGAAACTTTGTATTGAGTATAGTTAGGCAAGCAACAAAGGTTCTAAAATCAGACTTCTACTTATTAGCTATGTCGCCGTAAATAAATTATCTGAACTTTTGAAATTTCAGCTTCTTCATTACTAAGAGGAATAATAATAGCTCTACCTCGTAGAGCTGTTATGAGGATTAAATAAGTTATTACATATAAAGCATTTAGAGAAGTATCTATTACTCAATTAATATTAGCAGAAATTTTAGTACCAAGGTGGTACATATATATTTTATCCTTTTGTTGGCTAGTGGGTAGACCAATATTTAATTCAAGAGAAATCAGAAGAGTAGAAGTTTAGTCTCAAGAACCTTGCACTCCTAAGAACATATTGCCACTTACACAAGCTCTGTAAATTTTGATTATGTGACTTTATAATGGATAGATTTAAACTATCTTAGAAATCGATTATCTATTAAGCAGTATTATTATATAACTAGAAAATATTGCTCTTGGTACAAAAAAATCTACTCATCCACTTAAAAATAAGTAAATAAACAAATGGCAAGGAACATATACATTAGGCACATTTATATATTGAATGTACCATTCTCTCATCAGCATATTTTAACAAATGACAATAGCATCCATAAATTACTTATGTGCTGTCTTCACATGCAGAAAGTGGGTCCCTTATCATAAAAGAGCCATCCACATTTTAGCATAATTTTATAAGACTGTGACTATATATTCAGGGAAAGTAAACAAATTTAGCTCTCCACCAAACATGCATAGAAGCTCTTTATGTTTCTGCTGGGTGATGAGGTTATTCACCAAAGGGAATGACTCTACAGATAACATACATTGCGTATATCCTGTCTGTGCCTGAAGTCAGAAAAGTATGGAATTATTTTTATTGCTTGGGCTTTTAGACCCTGTACTTTCATAAGCATTTTCAGTGCCCAGCTCTCCAGCGCACTCCAGTGCATTCTGAACGGTACATCAATGAAATGAGCAATCTTCCCTAGTTACTGGTCACACTTCACAGGTCTGAGTGTCCAAGTATATGACAGCTACAAAAAATTAATTAATTAATAAAGGTATAGTGACTAGAACAACACAGAGACAAAAGTAAGTTTGATTTTTAACTTGGGATCCTCAGGCAGTACAGTGGCATGACCTCTATGAAGGTAAAAAGGTATAACCTTACTCCATAATTGAGTACGACTAGAAATCTAGAGATATAAAATGAGAAAGAGTGAAACTGGGATGTCAAGAGAACAGCTACGTTTTGGTTTTCCAATTATGTTCATAGTTCTGTGTTATTTAGTTTATTTAGTTTCTTGAGTATGGCTAAAGGGCAGTATTTGAAAGCAGTATATAAAAATTTTGTCTTTTGATATGTTAAGGTTAAAGATCAATAAACTTTGGCGTTAGAGCACCTGTCCTTGAATTATAGCTCTACCACTCAGGCAAACTGCTTGGACTTTATGACTTGGTAATAAAAGAAGAGAGGTAGAAGAGGGATAAGAAGAAGCTCTTAGGTACAGCAGAATGGACATGGGTTTTGGGATCAGACAGACCTGAATATATAATCCAGATTTTCTATTATTAGCTGCACGACTCTAGTATGCTACCTGACCTGAGTGAACTCCATGTGTATCATTCAAAAGAGGGGGAAATGACAGCTAATTTCAGGGTTGTAGCAATTTTTTAAAAAATCTACATAAAGGTCTTAACACAGTGCCTAAACTGTAGTATGAACTCATGTCTTAAGTTTGCAAGATTGCTGTGAAGGTCAAGTGAAATTATTTATTAAATCAAAGTACATTGTAAACTTTAAAGCATTCTATACATATTATTACTTTATTACTTTATTATAGAATATCAAATTATATAAATATTTAACTGTTATATAATTATATATTTAAAGTAAATTATATATTTTTATATATTTAAAGCACATTTAGTGATTGTTTTTTATTTAATTTAGGTTATTCCATGTATTAGTTTCCCACTGCCACTGTAGCAAATTACCACAAATTTATTGGATTAAAAGAACAGATCTACTCTCTTATAGTTGTAGAGGTCAGAAGTATAAAATCAAGGTGTTAGCAGTTTGTACACCTTCTGGAGGCTTTCATTTCCTTGCTTTTTCAGCTTCTACACCTGCCTGGATTCCTTAGCTTGTGGCCCCTTCTTATATCACTTTAACCTCTTGCTTTCACTGTCCCATCTCCTATTACTCACTCTGATTTCCTGCTTCCTATTATAAAAACCCTTGTGATTTTATTGGGTCCATTAAGATAATCCAGGATAATCTTCCCATCTCAAGGTCTTAACTTGATCACATCTGCAAAGTCCTTTTTAAGGTAACATTCATGGGTTCTGGAAATTAGAACATGAATGTATTTCAGGAGACATTTTTCAGCTTACTACATCCTATGACAGTAGAAAAGAAAAGAAACCCAGTTTCTGAAAGATGAACTTTTGAAAAGGCCTTTTTGATTTGTTTTATTGTTGTTGTCATTAGCACCAACACAGTGACATTTATTAAGCACTTGCCAAACACTTTAAATTAATATTTCATTACAACAGCAACCCAATGAGGTAGGTACTATTAATACTTCCCCATTCTATAGATGAAGAAACTGAAGATCACATGTTCATATAGCTAGGAATTTTTCAAACTCGGGCTGACCAATTCCTGTAGCCTACCAACATGTTCTATTGCCTTCCATATGTACTAAAATAGCCAATAAAAATAAATAACTTTGCAACTGCAATGTTTTATGAATCTACAAGCTCTTGATAAAAATATGGCAAAAAATAATTCAAAGGGTATTTTAAATATCCTTTCTTTGAAGTAGGACAGTTCAACAAAAGCCTGGAACACTTAAGTGGCCCCCCAGCCACTGGAAATCCTACTTTCACACTTACCTGTTCATGCCCATAGTACGCTGCAATGTGCAATGGGGTGAAAAAAACTGCATCCTGAACATTGACATTAGCTCCATGCTGCAGTAGCACATCAGCAGCCTGGAAAAGAAAGAGAGCTTAGGAGCTTTATTTAGGCACCTATTAGAATTTATTTTACAGCCACCACACATAACTCTTTTTCAGAAATCACCATGCTGAAACACAATTTTCTTCTATCTCCCTTCTCCAAAACCTTCAATGGCTTTCTTTTTCTTTTTTTCTTTTCTTTTTGCCTAGAAAATAAAGACCAAACCCCTTACTTTGGCATTCAAGTTCCTCTGAACCCGATGGTATCCTTTTTAGTGTTATTTCCATTACTCGCTTTCATAAAGCCAACTATATAGTCAAACTGCATTCCATTTCCTGCTCCTTTGAGTCTTTGTTCACATTATCTCTGCAGCCAGGAATTCTCTTCTGCCCAATCTACAGCTATTTAAACTCAAGCTAAATGCCATCTCCTACAAAGTTTCTTTGATTTCCCTCCCTTCATTGCCAACTGACTTATTGAAATTGTTTTCTGTGCTCTCAAATCTCATTTAACTTTCTTTCATGCCATTTAGAACATTTAAAACATTTATATGCATGCCTTATCACCCCTACGAAAGAGCAAATTCTTTAAGGACAAAGTATGTCAGATTCGTTTTTATAATCTTACCCTAGCATGTGGCCATGCAAATAGTAATCATTCAATAAGCATTTGTTGAATGGATGAATGAATGAATGAATGAATAAGTGAAAAACTATACCAGAAGCTACTGGCCAACTATCTTCATAGAAAGCCATAGATTGCCAATAAACCTGCTTATCCTTCAGGTTTCTTCTAGTCCCAAAGACCCATCTCTAAATCTTCTCCGGAAAACTGACTGGAACAATTTTCTTAAATATATTCATTTTTATTTTGGATTTTCCTAATGTATTGTTTGTTCTTCAGTAGGTCAAATAATATCTATTTGGAAAATTTTTCAAAAGTCTGTTAGATTAAGAAGACAGAACAGGAAGATGGGATCTAAGAGCTCAAGGGACTTATGCTCCAACACCTCTTCTGTCAGTATGAACAAATTGTCTCCTAAGTCAAGTTTACTTCAGCCCTCCAGAACTGGAGAGGAACCATGAGAACTATATATCAAACTCTTAAGTTTGAAAAAGAAAGAAATTGAGAATTAGAGTAATTAGGAAATTTCTCAAAGTCATAGATCAAGTCACTGTCAACAAAGAAATGAATCTTTTTTTTTTTTAGTTGATTGCAATCTATTAAAAATGTTGATTATTTAAGGAGTCATGGACCACCTCTTCTATCCATTTCTCTTTTAATTATAGTATTTAATTCATTTATATCTAAAGTAATTATTGATGGGTATGTAGTTGTTGCCATTTGATTAATTGTTTTCTGATTGTTTTTCTAGTTCTGTATTCCTTTCTTATTCTCTTGCTCTCTTGCATGTTGATGACATACTGTAGCATTGTGTTTGGATTCCTTGGAGTTTATTTCTTTAAAAAATTTTTAAATTATTATTTTATATTAGTTTCAGATATACAGTATAATGGCTAGGCATTTATATAATTTATGAAGCGATCTCCCCAATTACTCTAGCATGCATCTAGCACTACACACAGCCATTACATTAATATTGGCTATATTCCCTATGCTATATTCTACATCCCCGGGACTGTTTGGTAACTATGGGAAATGAATCTTTAATCTCTTGCCTCAAGCTTAGCTTCTGAGTGTTCCATAGTTTTAAATAGTTCATTCATTCAATCATCCATTTATTCATGCATCAAACACAACTTATTGAGCAAATATCAGCCAAAACTGTGATTTTACATGATTATCCTCATAGATTATTCTATCCATGGGATAGTATTAGGAATGATGATAATTGTCATACAAAAGGATAAGAAATTCTTGTTGGAACATCTGAAATTTGTGGTGGGTCCCAAAATATAAGCAGGTGTACAAACTTTTATACATTTCCAGAACAATACTTTTGCTGATATTTGAATGTTGCTGACTAAAAATTCATGGAATACACAATGTATACAATGAGTTTCTGATAAAAAAAATTAAGAACACAATTAATATTTATTGAGAGCATATTATGTGTCAGGCCCTGAACTAAATGCATAAATAGTAACTGGAGGGTTTTCGAACTATTCTACCCCAAAACACAGAAAGATAAGTGCTACTCTCTCATTTTAAAGGTGAAGAAACTGAGCCTCAGGAAGGCTAGGTAAAACTTATGAGATCATTCAGCTAGTAAGGGCCAGAACTGAAATTTGAATCTAGGTCTGTCTGACTTCAAAGTTTCTTCCATCAAGCTCCTCCTGTGACCTTGATCTTATTAACACTAGCCTTTAAGTAAATGAACTAAGGGACTCAATCTCAGATAACAGGAAGGTTTCTGTCAGTTAGAAGCTCTGTAGATGCAGCTTGAAAATGAATGCCAGAGCCATTTATATCAAGCGCTCGGTATCTTAGACTTCACATGCCTGGGAGTTCAATCTTACAAATGTTTAAAAGAGGTCACTAACGATCAAGGTAAATGAAGCTTTTGACAATTTCTCTTATTTTAAATATAGCATAAAATGGCCAGCATGAATTTTTATTGTAAAAAGGACTCTCAGATGTTAACATGTAGAGCCAATTTCTTAGGTATGGCTCCAGAACTTGCTTTCATTCTAAAAGACAGCAGCTCTTAGGCTTCAATAAATAGGCTGAAGCGATTTTTCTTCTTCCTAAGTTTTCACTGATCCAGCCATTCAGAAGGTTGGTCTTTGGCCGAATGTTCATTAATTATGAACTGCTGGATTTCTGAGGAACTGTCAAAATGTAAGTTTTTATGAAACCATTCAGTCATAACTGAACTGAGGTTTTATTTAGTTTGTTTTAAAATTCAAGGAAATATTTAACCATTGGGAGCAACAAGCATTGGAATTATCTGAATAATTTCACTTGTTATTTAGATGAATAGAATGCATTTACTGATTTTTTATTATTTTTGGAGTCATTATGAGAAGAGCATCTCCCAACAATCTTATGGGAATATATTGTGATGTACAAATATGCCTGTCATATGGGTAAGACAAATGTACTCATATTAACATTTAGGTTAAAAAATGTATCTATCTATCAAATCATTTTATTCATGCTTCCCCTATTCCAGAACCTGAAAAAATTTGGTAAGTCAACTTCACATTCTTTCTACTATATGAAGCTCCATGAAGTCACAGAATGAGTATATTTTATTCATCACTATGCTAAATATATGGTAGGCATCCAAATAATTATTGCATTGGACTGTATTTCTAGTAGAAAAATTGGAATATATATCTACCATAAATCATATGAGAATTTAATCATTAACAATTAGGACCTAATTATATGATAGAAATTTTAAATAATACAATTCAATAAACATTTATTGATCATTTACTTTAAATTAAACTTTAGTAAATCCCCAGTGCCAGGAACTGCGATTGGAATTTTATACACATTATCTCATTAAGATTTTTGCAGGCATAAAGTTCTGTTGGCTTAAAAAAGTTTAAGAAAATACATAGTTTTTAACAAAATTACTAGTGAAATTATAAGTAGGAAATAATTTTTATCACAGAAAAGCTATCTTAATAATCTTTAAGTTCTTTAAGAAAATGAATTGTTTTATATTTAGATATGTGTAACTAACATATATATCAGTATCATTAATAAGAACAAAGATTCAAATATGGGTTAGTAACTTGGTACCTTTTTCTGACAGAAACATAAGCACTATAAAGTACCTCCCATTAAGTGTTATTTTATGAGCACAGAAAATGGATCGGAGCTCTTTATTTTGATAGTAGGAGAATTACAATATAAATTACCCTTTACAAATATTTTAATTTACTAGTGGACTCCTAAGAAGATCCAAATGGAGTCCCTTCAGTTTCCAGGTTGTTATTTATACTTACCGCACTTTCTGTACTTTCTTCCTAGAAAGCCTCCCTTCTCTTTCTCTGTCTGCCACATACATACCCAGACTCAAACCAAGCTCACTTCTCATGTTCTCCATGAGAACATTCTGCAAATACTATACCGTATTGATCGTTTCTTTCTCTGAATGTTTATACTACATATCTTCACAACTTAATCTTTTCATTAATTGCCACTGTGGGTAAATCAGCGTTAGATAAATTTTAAACTTTTTTTTTCTGTTTTAAAATTGTCTCAATGAATTATAAGAAGTTTTGACTTCAAGTAACAGGGTTTTTCACCTGGCACTGGAATCTAATCCTACCAACCAAAGTAGCCAGAAGTTATTTAAAATTCCAGAGACTCAAAGTAATGCCTGTGGTAGTAAAGACTCTCATTGTTCCTGTTTGCTTAATGTTTCTCCTACAGCTAGACTTTAACTTATTTGACTTGATTCCATTTAGCTCACCCTCTATACATCATCTTATAAAAGTCATTGGAAGTGATGAAGAAGAAAAAGGAAATGACTGTATCAAGAAGAACTAAATTCCCATGGAAGAGAAAGTAGAATAAGGTAAATTCTAAATGAAATAAGATGGCAGGCAATCAATCTCAGTTGAAATTGTCAAAATTAAATGTAGTGTCTTATACATGGTAAACTTTAAATTAATATCTACACTTGAAATCAATTTTTTCTTCACTTTAAGTGATAGCCCATATCCTATGACTTCTTTGGAGTCTCCCTCATTTTATGGCTATATCAATATTTTTCTTATAATTTTTAGTTTGTTTAAAGCCACAATTTTCTTTTCTGGATGCCTTTATCTAACTTTTATTATTGAGACTTAATGAAAAAAGAACCATGAGGCTATGCTGGGATAATACCCATTTCCATTTAGTGGAAAATATGTATTAGCGAAGTGGAAGAGGAAAATGTTTTCCTAAAATCTATGCCTCATGAATTAAAAATGACCCCAAAGACATTAATTTGCAAGTTGTTTCAGATTTGATATTTTATAGTTATTTCTGGTTGTAACATTCAATAAGCATTTCTCAGTTGTGTCCCCTCGAACTATTTCTCTCCTAAACTTTACAATTTTCTTTTAAGAGCAGTCTATATTGTCCCCATTTCCTCATCTCCTATTTACTCTTCGGCTAACTGCCATCTAGCTTTAGAACTCACCACTTTAGGGAATTTTCTCTGGAAAATGACATCAAAAGCCTCCTAATTGTCCATTCTGATGGACACTTTTTAGTCTTTTCCTTATTTTAATATTTCTCCAGCATTTTTTACTACTTGTCTGCTCCTTAACAGCCTATTCTTGTATTCTCCTTTAGACTGACTGACATCATGTTTTTTGAGTTTGCTTCCTACCTCTCTGCCAATTTATTATTCCTCTATAGGGGTACCTCTTTCTCTGTTCAATTTTTATGTGTCTATTTGTTTTTTCCTCACTAACACATGTTTCCTTTTGATCTCTGTTTGCTTTAATTCTCTTGTATTAATTAAATTACTATGTGTAAAGCATTCAGCACAGTGCTTAGTAAATAATAGAAGGGTTCAGTAAGTGGTAGCTATGAGATATCTTGCTCCATACATTCCCTAATTGATTCTATCTATGGCTGTTACTATTACTGTTGCTGCTGCTGCTACTGCTGCTACTACTACTACTACTACTACTACTTCTATAGTGCATGCACACACACACACACACACACACACACACACACACACACATACACATTTGTCTCTAGTTGCAGATATTTTTCCCAGACTTCCCCCAACACACGGCCTATCTTCTTTGACAACTGATAGTCCTGTTATATATTTTCACCATTACCCAGCCTCAATTTCCCTAGGTCGATATAGTTCCCTGCATTGATCTTATCTTTAGCACTTGCCCTTGGATTCTTGTTAATGTCATGAGGCACTTGAAAGCAAAGGGGACAAATATTTCTTAAATGTATGCTATGAGAATATCTATATGTGCTAAATGGGAATGTCTATTTCATTTAATGTTCGCAACAATTTTATGGAATTGTTATTAATAGCTCCATCTGAAAAATAAGAACAATGAAGTTTCAAATTATTCAGCTGGTAAGGAAAAGTGTCAAAGTTTAAACTCAGGTCTATGTAAGTCCAAAGCACCATACTGCTCCATACTGTTTTTCTTATCATGTATGTTATTATTTGGGGCCAACTAGTAATTCCTTATCATCTCAGACAGCTTCATTGAGGATATAGCTCTTGGTTGATGTTACTTTTCAAGGATTTTCAAAGATGGCCATATAGGCAGCTTTATCAATAAGAATGATCTCAACTGTGTAATTGTTCACAGCTGATAGAAAAAAAAATGAAGATAAAACTCATTCTCAGTAGGAATTATATGTTGGGGATCTTGAAGAGTCATATATTATGATAAAAAGTTGAGAATTCTTCCTAAAATTTTAGCTTATGGGGACTCACCAAGAGATTTTCAGTAGAAGTAAAGTATATTGTTTTCTACCTTAAAATGATACTCCTGAAAAAAAATATTGCAAATAGATTGTAGAGGAAGCAAGACTGGAAGCAGCATGATTGATTAACAGGGCCCTAAAGTAAGTTACAAAAAGAGAAAGATAAAATGAGCCAAGGTGGTAGTAGTGGCCTAGAGATGGAGAATGGATTTTGGAGATATTAAAATGGTAGAATCATATGACTCAACATACAGGAGGACTGGGGATGGGGAAAGATAATGAGAAGTCATCAACAAATGACTGTAAAAGAGGAAGCCTACAAGGGAGATGAGCATGAAGAGAAAACTTGTCCATTTCATAAATTTAGTAAGTAGGAACATCACTTACAGTTTCTCTCAGATTAATCACTTGCAATAGCAAGTTTCTCAAATTTCCTTTGGCAGTTTACTGTGTTCTTATCTAACACCACAAGCTGTTTTGATTGAGGCCAATCCCTCAATCAAGATGTGAATATTCTCAAGTTTTCAAACAACTACCAAAAGCTGTGTCAATTAAAGATATCAATAATTGCTTATCCACTTGTTTCAGATGCTTATATTACTTAGATAACATTTTAGATGACAGCATTTCTTTTAGATTTAATAACTACTTCTTTTGACTTTATGCTCTATTTTCTATAGCCTGTTCTATTTTTAAATATATATACTCACTTCTTGACACCTATTACAAATGCTAGGTGAGAACTCTCTACCACGTTTCACTTGTAACATTGGCTGAATATTTTTGTAATGACTTTTTTAAAAACCTGACATAGCTCTAATTAAATATTTGAGCACAAAAACCTTTTGGAAAATAGTTTCTTCAGGCTGTCAAAGAAATGAGGTTCTCTTATGTGATCTTTCTCCTATTATCGCAGGTTAAAATTAAATTTGGTCTGAAAATTACTCAGAAAGTGATTCCACAAGATAATATTATAAAAAAAATTAAATGGAGGCTCCATATTCTTAAGTTGTAGAAATAAAACTTAGAGATATATTAACTCATGTACATATAATAAAAGGATTCCATCGATTAGATACATGTATCACTTCTCAGCACATGATGAGAACATAAGTAGAAAGCTGATGGATGAAGAAGAATGATGAGAAGCAGTAAGGTCAAGGCTGAAGATACGTGGTATCATTTCATGGAGGTAATAATTGAAGACAGGAGGTAGCATCACTTTCGTAAAGTAAGAGGGGATATCTGTGGAATATTTATGGTTAAAAAGTGGGGACTAAAGAAGCCAGCAAAGGAAAGAGAAGAGGAATCTAAGAAGGAAAATGAGAAAAAAGGAATGCCTATTAAGGAAGCGCATGAAAGATATTTTTAAGAAAAGAGGGGCAAAATTTTCTGAGCCTTCCAGCTAATCATTTCCTTGTTGTGCTATTTTCTTCCTTACATATACTTTCTTTTTTCATCAGTTTCTTATGCAAGGGTCTTATTTTTAAATCCCTGGCTGAGAAAACAGGCTTTCAATATTCACATGTTATGAATATACCATGTTCTATGCATTTCAAAAGCAACAGTTTTTTCTTATGAGATTTATTTATATACTTTGCTAAAGGCCCAACATTTTTCATTATATTATAGTTGTACAAATTTGAAAATTAGAGTACAAGTAAGGCTCCCTCTCACTGATGCTCCTCTCCACACTTTACACTCCCTGGATATCATAATCATGGATAACAAATACCACCTGACAACTAGCTTTCTTATGACTTTTGTTCTTCAGCCCAGGTTACCTGTTCTTCTATTTTCTCAAAAAAAAAGCTCTTCTGCCAAAACATTTTGAAAACAAGTGATTTGCCTTATTTGAAAAATGGACTTCTAAATTATACTCTGCAGGTGAGTTGGAGTCAACTTATGGAACATAAGGAACATATACAGATTTTTTCTCTTAGACAAGACTAAGTAATAAGAATCCTTCTAAAAAAATTATATCAATGATCAATGAAATTCCTGCAGCCAGAATTTGACAAAAAAAGATAACATCGACAGTTAAGTCTCAGGCTCAAAATTTAGCCCAGTTACAAGCATATATATGGAATATTTCGTGCTCCCCTTTTTGAGATTCCTCATTAATTCAGAAAACTCACTATTTGATGAGCTGCAAAATACTACTTTAATTCATTTTGGAACAGTAGATTTGGGTAATCAATTGCACCCTACAGGTTCTTTATTTAACAATATAATTGAAAATGTTGGTCTATAAGAACTCAGAATAAGTAACACAATGAAATTAGTAAATCCACAGTTGCAAAAATGTTTTAACTGATTATGAAACACTATGCATTGACAAGTATAGAAATCAATTAGAGATAATTTTCTTTCTAGAGAAGGAGTTTATTAAAATGAAGATATCATCTGGTCTGAGACCTATTATTAGGACAGAAAATAGTAGACATAATGGTAAGAAATGCATTAACCATTCCATTGGTCATGTTAAACTAAGATAAATACAGGGTGGCTAATAATAGAAGCCTGTGATAAAAACAAAAAGAAGCATAACATCAATTCTGCTCAAGTAGTTTTGGCTTCAGAAAAATAAAGAGCCAAGAAAGAACTGTGGATAAAACTTAAGCCCAGACTTCTAAATCCCATCACATGACAGCAAATGGCATAACCTTGGTACCAAAAAACCCTGGCAGGCTGATTTCAGAGTCCACATGCCTAACTACTATGTTACACTATAATGCTTTAGGCCCAAACTATTGCTTTAGGATTCCAGTTTTTTGAACATTTTAAACAGTTTTTTTTTTTCAAACTTTTATTTAATGAATTCAGTGGATTTTCTTCATTTAAGTTCTTGAAATGACTCTAGCCCCACTTGATGACATCCCATAAGAGACTGTAAGCCAGGGGACCCAGCTAAGGCACCCTGAGATTCCTGACTTAAAAGAAAATGCAAGATAATAAATTTTTGTTATTTTAAGCCACTGAGTTTTAGGGTAATTTTTTTTACGTAGCTATAGTTAGCTAAATACTATTGTGCCTCTCAATTTATTACTAAGAACATCCATGTAATAACTGACTTCTACATTAAAATAGTTAACTTCCACTTGTGAGTATTAAAAGAGGAGTGACAGTTCAAATCAATAAATATTTTTGAGCACCTAGGTATTCTAAACATTGTGCTAGTTTCTGTGGTTCAAAGATACATTAATTGCTCAAAAACAATATACAGATAAGTAGAAGAGACAAAACAAAATAACTATGATATAAGGTAAATATGGATTTAATGTAGATAATATATGGGCTATCATAACAAAATAAAGAAGGTATAAGTTATAAATTCTGTCTGAAAAAGATACATAAAGCTATAGAGGGTGATGTAAACTTGGAATTTGAAGTAGGCAGAAAAGGTAAGATCAATCAATTCATTCATCCCTCAAATATATTTGATCATCCAACAGTACCTAGCACAGATCATATGCTTGCCAAATTCTACCGTTTTTTTTTTTTAAGCTAATTCAAAGTCTATTTGCTTTATGAAATCTTTTTAGACCTCTAGGCTCATTGAATTAATTATTAAGACAAGTGATTAAATATCCCAATAGCTTTAGAGTCACATTGAGACTTGTAAAAAAAAAGTATTATAGATATTCTCTCTAAAATTACTAAATCAGAATCTCTAGGTACAACAACTGTGCATTTTAATAAAGCTCCTTAGAGACTTTCTCTTGCCCCCATATGGAGTAACAGAAACTAGTCTGGAGAAGCCAAAGTGGCTTCTGGAAGTTCATGGGACAGAGAACTAAACAAAGAGAGAATTACAAAGAGCTGCAAAGAGTTTCCATAGAGGATTCAGCTGAGCCAATGCCATGTGCATATAAGGAAATTACTGCTGACTGGGGAAAGAACCAACAATGGAGATTAGTGGTAGTAACATCCAGGGCTCATACAAGCCCAGGAATACTACCTATTCCCACTGCCCGGACTGAAAAACATGTTCATGGGGCATTAGGTTAAATACTCACAAGGGACTTCCTTCAGTAAGTGGTTTTAGCTTTACACTGAGCAATGCTATAGTCCCACCAAAAAAATCTTAAAAGCTAGACCTAAAAGGACCAGTTGTTTCCGAGTAAGTTAACTGCATCCTGGTAGGGATAGAGAGGTTGTCTTAAGAATATTTACAGGAATTAGAAAATATCCAGCATCTAACAACATAAAATTCATAATGTCTAGAATCTAATCAGAAATTAACAGGAATGCAAAGAAGTAGGACAGCATGGCTTCTAATAAAGTAATCAATCAAAACTAACACCAAACTGATACAGATGCTAGAATTTCCTAACAAGGACAATAAAATAGTCATTAAAACTGTAATTCCATATGGTTAGAAACTTAAATAGAGGTATGAAAGATATGAAAACAACCAAAATCAAATTTTTAGAGGTGAAAGCTATGTGTAAGATAAAAATGCAGTATATGGGATTAGCAGCCTATTAGATATTACAGAATAAAAGATTAGTAAACTTGAAGACAGAACAGTAGAAACTCTATCTACAAAATAAAATATGGGAAGAAAAGAGAATTAAAAAAAATAGCATCACTGAGATTTTGGACAACACCAAATAGCCTAATATGCATGTAACTGGAGGGGAGAAAAAAATATTTAAAAAAATAATGGCAGAAAAATTTCCAAAGTTAATGAAAACTATAAAGCCATAGATTCAAGTAACTCAATAAACTTTGAATACAAGAAGAAAACTACACCAAAATAAATCATAATTATATTGCTCAAAATCAGTAATAAAGAGAGAATCTTAAAAGCAGACAGAAAACACACACTCACACGTACCTATTATGTACTGAGGGACAAAAATAAAATAAACAGCAGTTTTTATTTTTTATCAGAGATAATGTAAGTGAGACGACAGAGTAGTAATGCCTTTAAAGTACTAAAAGAAATAAAAAAGTATCTGCTACTTAGAACTCTATACTAGTGAAAATATATTCTAAACACCATGGTGAATAAATTCTTTTTCACCCAAGTACTATTATGGGCAAAATATTTGAACAGACTCTCCATCAAAGAAGGTATATAGAGAAGACACACAAGTGGCAAATATGAGCATGAAAAGATGCTTAACTCACTGGTCATTAAAAATGTAAATTAAATGCACAGTGAAATACCATTGCACACCTATTAGAATGTTTAAAATTAAAAGATTGAATATACTAAGTGTTGGTTGAGAATATGGAGATACTGGAACTGTCACACACTGCTGATGAAAATGTAAAATAATACAACTACATTGGAAACAGTTTGTCAATTTCATAAAAAGTTATGTAAATCTACAAAATAATTAAGCCATTCTACTCTTAGATATTTGTCCAAGATAAATATAAACATATGTCCAACAAAGACTTGTACAGAAATCTTCATTGCAGCTTTACTTAAAAACTGGAAACAACTCAAATGTTCATCAATGAGTAGATAGCTAAACACTAGCATATGCAAAAAACGGAATACTATTCACTGACTAGACACCTTATTTGACAATTCATCATGTAACGAACATTTAAATGTTTTGCATTTACTGATTTTCAATCCTCTACCTTCCATTCTACAGACACGTACACACACAATATTCTTCTACTTCTCATCACCATGAACTGGAAATCCTTTATCCAGTTGCTGATACCGGAAACCCTAGAGTTTTCATTGACACCATCTTCTATACCCGCCTTATATGTAACCCATCACCAAATGAATTTGATTTTACCTTCTAAATATTTTACAAATCTGTTCTTGTCGCTCCATCTATACTAATACTACTTAACCCAGGCAGATGATACAATTACTGCCTCCTAATACATCTCCCTGCATAAATTCTTCCAAATCAGTTTATTTTTAACACTGCACCAGAGTTGCTTTTTCATAATGGAAATCTGATCACATTACCACTTCTTAATGACTTCCCGTTGCTCTTAGGAGAGACAGAACTCCTAACTTCATTCTATTTTCCAACTTAGGGAAATTTTAAGACTAAAAGGGGGTTCATAATTACACCAGGCCAACAAGCATAAACCAAACTTTCCTGAGGAGTCTGGAATATGTTGACATTCTACAAATAAGTCACCTGGCCCCCAATCTTTTTCTCCAGGTTTTTCTTTTCCTATCACATCCCTCAGCCCTCTCAGCTCCAGTTATCGGTCTTTTAGTCTCCTTACCATATTTCCTAGGGCCAGAAAGCTTTCTCACATACAATTTCCTTTGCCTGGAAAGCTCTGTGTCTCAACGTCTCATCTCTTTAGTGAAGGTAATAATTTTACCTACTTTGCAGAATCATTTTAAGGATTGAGATAATATATGTAAATGACTTTGTACATAGTTAGCACTAAAGGTAATTCTTATCACTAACATTGCTACTATCATTATTATTTCTTATTTTGCTGATTAACATCTACTTAAGTCCTTTAGTTATAAGCCAAATTATCACTTTCTTAGAAATTTTCTTTCAACATTCACAATTATGGATGTATTCATTCAACAAGTATTAATTGTGTGTCTACTACATGCCAGGCAGGCCCTGTGCTAAGAACTGAGGATAATATAGAGAAAACAGCAACAACAAAGTCTGTGTCTTTGTTGAGCTTATAATCTAGCAAAGAGGATAAGACAGTAAAGCAAAAGAAATAAATGATCGACTGTGTTATACAGTGATCAGTACTGAAGAAATATAATGGAGGAAAGAGATTAGAGAGTTTCAGAGATTTGATGTTTTAATTTAAACAGAATCATCTGGAAAAACCTTATTGAGAAAATTACATTTGAACCAGGACCTTAAGAAGGAAAGTAAGGAAGTAAGGGGTATTCAGTTACTAAGGAAAAACAGTATAAATAGAGAGGAGTTCAAATACCTTGAGGCTGGTACATGCCAGGTATGTTTGAGGAACTTAATGAATAAGAAAAGAGTGAGAATTACAGTTAGAGAGGAAATAAGTACTTTTGCTCTCTGAATGATATGGGAAGCTTTTGGAGCAGACATGATCTGATAGACATTTTAAAAAGCCCATTCAAGCTGCCCTGTCAGACTAGGTTGAGGAGGGGAATGCAGAAGAAGGGAGACCAAATTACCCTCTTTTAGGCATAACACCATGTTGACCTTCATGGAAATTTTATGTTCACTGGTTTATTTGATTGCCTATCTTTTCCATCAGACCATAAGCTCTGTGAAGCTAGAAACTGTATGCAGTGTTACTCACCATTAAACTACCAGTGTCAAACACAGAGCTTTGAACCTGTTAGTTCTTCAATAAATATTTGTAGAATAATTGAGTGAAAGAAAAAATGAATGTGTATTATTATATTCTAATTTTTGATGATTGCAAGCTCCTAGATGACATGTTAAAGCTACATTTTATATGTCTTTCAATTTATACCACAACTAGCATATGTTCTTTTGTATGAGTGCTCAACAAACATTTACTTTGTTATTTTGGGGGCCAATTGGAATTTAGTGTCGCTTCAATGGCAGCAGGGATGGAGATGGATAAGGATGGTACAGAAATGTAGTTGGCATTTTTCCTCAGTTTATCCTCATTGACGCAGTGAAGAATCACAGGTCAGTGAGATTTAGAAAAGATTTATTAAAAGTATATTTTAGAAAGACAAAGAATGCCCCAAGAAGAAACTTGGAGAAAGACAAAGCATGCCCCAAGAGGGCACATGGTTTCAGTGATGAGAACTGTAACAGAGTGCTGTAAAACAATAACCAGCATAAATGGGCCACAAAAAGGCCACAAAAGTGCAAAAAGGGCAAAAAAAAGACCTAGAAGTGGGAATATCTGCATCATATTTGGGCTATGGTGGGTGGTTCCAAAGGCATTCCTAGATGATTGGCAAGTGAGGTCATTTTGATTGACACTTGGCTGCTATATAACTCTTTGCTTAGTACTCACGTGCATACTCAGAATTCTACTACCATTGGGTATTCTTTGGGTGGTCTCTAGGTTAGGCTCCTATTTCTTTGTTCCCCCTGTTGCTCATGTCTGACTAGCTACCTAGCATTCTGACTTAATTTTCTCTTCTCTAGTCACATTTTACATCTTCTATATGCTAAATTTCCTTGAAGAAAAATGTGTAGAAAACAAAACTCAAGATAAGCTTTAAAAAGTCTAAACAGAGAACATGACCTCTTAAGGTTTAGAAATTGCCAGAAACTATGAAACACACAAGGGAGAACCAATAATGAATTTTTTCCTTATCTTTTGGGAAATAAGACTTGATAAAAGAAGTTTATTTATAATCATAGCTACAAAATTGCCTCTAGGAAAGCAATAATTATGGCATAAGCTATCTTGTTTTCTTATAGATTCAATTAAAAAAAAACCCTAAAAATTGGTCATATTTGTCAAAGATACACTGACAAAACCAAAGCTACAATATTTACCAAATTGAGTCTCAGTCCAGTTTACTAACATTATAATAGACAAATGTAGGCATTAACTGGCTGACTGAAATATGCAATAATAATGTTTTTCTCCATAGAAATACTTGATAAATTTTACATATGCAATAATATATTATTTATTTACATTTAAAAATATTTTAAAATATTTGTTGGCCTGAAAATATATGTTTTAAAACACCAGGCTTAAAAAAATAAAATAAAATAAAATAAAACACCAGGCTTAGGAATAGTATTTAAAATAGACTAATAATGGAGTCTTCACTCTCTGATTACTTTTTCTTCTCTAAAGACATTTTTATTTTCAAAATTGCTGGTATGAGCTCTTGCACCATGTGACAAATTCCCATTTTAAATCAAAACAAAATCTAATTTCTTTGCACAAACAATTTGTATGGAAATCATGGAGCATGATTGTAAATCATACAGCATGAATGTAACAGAGAAGTTCTGATGAATTGTCCCTCCTTACCAGAAATATCCACAGTCTGTGGAGGCAGGTGATTATCCTCTGGGGAATCTGTTAACCTCATGAAGCTCTAGAAGGCAGGACTCCAGTCATAGAAAACAAATCTGACAAGATGAAGATGAGAAAGAAGAAGCCTTAACAAAAGGCCTGGGCTGGGAATTGATATGCTTGTGTTTTGGTCACAATTAGTGCAAGTTTAGTAAAAAGTGTCTTGGGATTCTTTCATGATTGAACAAGCAATGAGGTAGAGACCCAAAACACAAATTTCAAATTGCTTTTGTTTCCTTTGACCTATTTCCCAAGTATGAACTATGAATGACCCAAATAATTTTCCTAAGCTCTAGGAAAATACAACATATAGCTTAAAAGGTTGTGAAGTATCCTCATTATTATTTAATTAAAGGCACTTTACCCCCACCTCAGTTCTAATCAAATTAGGGAGAACAGAAACAATTATATACACAATTTTCCACTTTCAGTCTTTCATTTAATTATGATTTCAATGATTTTCCTGCAATGAACATTTTCAGCAATATTTATGAAATTTTATGAAAAGTAGGACAACATCATAGTGTACAACCTATACACTCACACTGTATCCCATATTCAGAACAGCCCCATGTTTGTTTTAATGCTCTACTGTTGCTGTCTTAAAAGTATCCATATTTTTTTAGCAAGGTAATTCCATTTTTTAAATTAATACCTGCAAATTATGTAGCCAGTCCAGATATAAAGTAAACTGACTAGTCCACTCTTTAAGCAGATAAATAATATAAAAGTTCTGAAGAAAGAAGAAAGCAATAGGTGGAACCATATTTAGGTCCCAAGACAGAAGCTGAAATAAATGACAAAGCAAAAATGAAGATAGAAATAAATGACAAAGACTTTGTGGCAACTATTTTTAACAAAGTTTTCCTTGTTGCTCCGTTAAAAAAAAAATATATATATATATATATATATATATATATATATATATATATATGCCACAGAAAATGAGTCCTAATCATAATCGATCTAGTAAACTTGTGACACTTAAAGGACCCTCAATTACTTCAATGAAGTTAAATGAAGATTAAATGAGCTGGTGTAATAGTAAAATAAGCAAAAGACCTGACTAAAATAAATTCTTCATAGATATTAATGTCCTCCCTCAGCTTTCTGGTTAGAGCATTAACTCTATCAGCAGGGTAGAGAAAACAGATTCCTACCAGGACAGAGCAGGCACTGAGATGGCAGGTGGTCCAAATAATGCCTGGTGCCCTGTTTACAGAAAGACAAGGCAAGACTAGCTCTACAGGGCAACGTTGAGGCTGAATCTGTGGAGGAAGCCCAGTAATTAAGAGTCTTGAGTACACTACTATAGTTCAGCAGGCAGGTGATTATCCTCTGAGAAATTTGTTAATCTCATGAAGCTCTAGAAGCCAGGACTCCAGTCATAAGAAGTAAATCTGATAAGATGAAGATGGGAAAGAAGAAGCCTAAACAAAAGGCCTGGCCTGGGAATTGATGTGAGGAAATTGTGACTCCAGGGCAACTTCAGACTGAGTCAGCCAGTCATTCATTTATAAGCGCCTAATGCCTACTCTCTGTCAAACATAGGAGATAAAGAAAGATTCCTGGTCCTGGATTTTATGAGTTAATTTTCTAGAGTAAGAGATAAATTAATATGTGATAACAATGTAGTCAAAGAAGTATGCTAGGGATAAATGGGGCAAAGACGAGGCACTGGATGTGGGGAGCAGCTTCTCCAAAGAGATGATGTCTGGATTAAATCTTGCTTGGAAGGCTGTACAGGAGCTATTCAAGAGAAGTTCCAAACACATAAAGACTAAAGGAATCTCAGGCTTTAGGGTCTAAAACAATGTAACATTCTCAATTTCATAGGAAGGGACCAGGTAAAATGGCTGAGGCTGTATGAATACTGTTTGCTTAGGTTCATATTGGTCCTTAAAGAAAACTGAGCCTTCTGAGGAGAGCTCAGTTTGTCCAATGAGATAAACTGAAAAAGCAGAAGCCAAGAAACTGGGGCAAGAGGAACAGGGACAATAATAGAGGAAACAGTAGCAAGGATGTAGGAAATACACAAGTAATCCCAACTCTCATTTTAAATAAGATTCTCCCTTCCCCTACATGCAACCTTTAACCAGTGACTAGTGAAAAGGCCAGATGTCAGGTCTCTTCTTTTTCTAACACGCCCATCAAGGTTATGATGAACACAGAAATGGCCAAAAAGACTATTTGGTAAGGGTTAGCATGGACATTTGGCCAATTAGAAAATAGTCTAGAATATTCAGGAATTGACCTCTTTGTTCTAATCTCTCTCATTACATAATTTAATTCCTTGTGCTTATTTGGATTGAAAATGTACAAGACCTTATCATCATCCTCCAGTAAGCCTGAAAAAAAGAAAGAAAGAAAGAAAACCAGTCATAAATAATCTCTGCATAAGATACCATGTTTCTTTTTCCTTGTTTTATTTGCCTGTAACTCATCTCTGCTGCAGTTTCATGAACACATTCTGTGATAAGCCATGTATTTAATACATATGTGTCACCATGGACTCAAAACAGCCAATGCCATACACCATAAAACATGTATGTCTCAGGATAGAGGATCACTGAGAAGCCAGAACCTTCAGCCACTGGCCTCTTAGACAGGTGATTACTTATGACAAGTAAGATAGATGACAATTTATTTTATTTTTAATAATCTCTAAAAGAGAAATTCCTCAATTTTTATGTATTTACATCTCCCTCCTGACTTTCTTTTTATGGCCATATGCTTCAAAAATGTAAAAAAAAATAGGTTAAATGAATAAACATATGTTAATCTCAACATAGGAAGTATAATAATCAGATATCTCCAGAAAAGCTGTTTATCTTTTAAAAGAACAAGGGAACAGAAAACTCATAGAATCTCAGTAAATACAATATAAAATGGATAACAACAAGCAGACTATAGAGTTTATATAGAGAGGCCAAAGACTCAGAATAGCCAACACAATGTTTAAAAAGAGCAAAGTTGTAGGGCAGATGCTTCATGACTTTAAGACTTACTATAAGTTTACAGTAATAAAGAGAGGAAGGTACCAATGAAAGAATAAATTAATAAATCAACAGAACAGAATAGAGAACCCTGAAATATACAGGCATAATATTGTCAAATTATCTTTGACAAAGTATCAAGGGCAACACAATGGAGAAAATATAGTTTTTTAACAAATGGTGCTAAAACAACTGGATATCCACATGCAAAAAAAAAAAAAAAAAAAAGAATCTAGACAGAGACCATATACCTTTCACAAAAATTAACTTAAAATAGATCTATGACAAACATAAAACACAAAACTATAAAACTCTTAGAAGATAGCACAAAAACAACTTAATTGACTTTGGATGTGGTGATTATTTTTTAGATACAACACCAAAGTCATAGTTCATGAAAGAGGTAATTGATAAGCTGGACTTCATTAAAATGAAATATTTCTGTTCTGCAAAAGGCAGTATTAAGATAATTAGAAGACAATCTACAAACTGGGAGAAAATGTTTACAAACAATAAATTTGATAAACTCTAAGAAAAGTTTTTATATTTTATTTTCACATTGAAAACCAGTCAGATTTGCTTCAGCCTCAAAAAGTATGTTTATGTAAAATTAAATTAACACTGGCAGCAAGCTGTACCTTTTTTTCTAATTGAGGAATTAGTTAAAAAACAAACAAACAAATCAACAAACACAACTATCTCCTGCCTACAAGTGATTCATCCCATCTTTAAGGACACACATAGGCTGAAAATGAAGGGATGGAAAAACATATTTCATGCAAATGGAGACTAAAGCAAGAAGAAATAGCTATGTCTATATCAGATGAAATAGACTTCATGTCAAAACCTGTAGTGAGACAAAAAAAGGTCAATCTATAATGATAAATGTATCAATTAAAGAATATAAAACAACTGTAAATATATGTACACCCGATTTTAAAGCATTTAAACATATAAAACAATTGTAAATATATTTGTACTCAATATTGACACATCAAATATATAAAGAAACTATTAATAGTTCTGAAGGGAGAAATAGACAACAATGCAATAACAGTATGGAGCTTTAATATCTACTTTCAACAATGAATAGATTATTCAGATCAAAAATTGATAAGGACAAGTTGTACCTGAATACATTTAAAACCAAATGGACCTAAATGACATATACAAAACATTCAATTCAACACTGGCAAAATATACATTCTTCTGATGTGCATTTTTTTTCCAGGATAGATAATATGTTAGGACACTTCTATTCAATATTGTACTAGAAGTGCTAGTCAGAGCAATTAGGAAAGAAAAAGAAATAAAAGGTGTTAAAATCAGAAAAGAATAAGTAAAATAGTCTCTGCTTTCAAATGACATGATCTTATATGTACAAACCTAAAGACTCCTTCCACTCAAAACTATTTAAACAAATAAATTCTTTAAATGTAGGATAAAAAATCAATATACAAAAATCAATTTTACAAAAATCAAAAGATAGAAATAAATGAAAAGATAACCTTTGTTCATGAATTGAAAAAGTCAAAATTGTTAAAATGTTCATACTAACCAAAGTGGTATACAAATGCAATGAAATTTCCATCAAAATTCAGATGACATTTTTTATAGAAAGAGGAAAAAAAACAATTTATATGGGAACCACAAAAGACTCCAAATAGCTAAAGTAATCTTGATCAAGAAGAACAAAGCTGGAGGCAGCACACGTCATGATTTCAAGTTAAATTAATAAGTGATAGTAATTAAAACATTATAGTACCAGAATAAAAACAAACACAAAGACTAATGGAACTGAAAAGAGAGCTCAAAAATAAACTCATGCATATATGTTCAAATAGTTGACAAAGGTGCAAAGAATACACAGTAAGGAAAGAATAATCTCTTTCAAAAAATGATGTTGAGAAAACAGGACATCCATATGCAAAAAATGAAATTGGTGCTTATTCCTGTCACAGAAGATCAAGTACTACATGATTCCTCTTCCATAAGGTATCTAACTCAGTCAAACTTTTATAAGCAGCGAATACAATAGTGGTTACCAAGGACTGGTGTGTGAGAGAAATGGGGAGTTGTCGTTCAATGGGTATAAAATTTCACTTATGCTAGATAAATAAAATCTAGAAATCTGCAGTTCAACATAGAACCCATAAATAACAATAGGGTATTGTGCATTTCAAAATTTATTAAGAGAGCTGATCTCATTTTAAGTGTTCTAACACAAATAAAACCAAACAAAAAGGGAATGTGTATGGATTTTATAAATAGCCATATTTTTAACAAAGTTTCTGTCTAAATCTTCATAGAAATGCACACTCTCACCTTATCAGCAAATTGATGCTGAATAAAAGAAACAGAACTCCCATATATCAATTCCTAGTCATGGTATAAGTCTCTTTAGTCACATTTATTCCTCAAAACATGAAAAGTAAATCTTGTTATTATCTTTATATGAGAGAAAAAAAATAAGGTTAGAGATAAAGTAATTAACCCATCATGACACAAGTCCAACCAGGTAGTACATAGCAAAACTCAGATTTGAACCTAAATTTGCCTCCAGAGCATTACCTATGCTTTTAACCAATAGGTAGGTATACTACCTCTTGGCTTGTGTCTACTAGAAACTGGGATAGAAATTATAAATAAACATGCTCAATTTCACACTAACTTCTTAGTGTAAGAATGGTCTTACTAAACTTAGAGCACCAAAGCTGTGGGCTTAAGATTTTAGAACTCGATATTCCTCTAGGCACTCTCCTAACCTTCACTTTGCCCTCTATCAAATCATTTATGCACATCAATCTTAAACTCTAATACTTAAATGATAAATCTGCAATTCCACTCAAGGAGTTTCTGTCATACTAACATTGGCTGGAGATATGAGTTGTGTTTAAAGAAAACCCTTAGACAGCTTAGATGCTGATATAGCTATTTAAATACATGAAATACATGTTTTTGTGAGTGTGCTAGGTCTTTTTAAAGTGAATTTATCACACAATAACAAGCCTTGTGGTTCACAACTTGGATTATTGGCCAAGTAAGTCTTTTCAGAAATATTTCTCTTTCTTAATATGTCCCTAGAAGTCTGATGGGTTGCTTAGGTTTCTGCTTCTTGAAAATTATGACAGATCCCATTTAATCCTGTACATGAAATAGATAAGGCAAAGAAGATAGTTCTACAGCCAAAAGAGTGAATTTGAAATGTAAACATATATATAGAATTCTGTTATAAAATTAGCTATAAGGTTTGGAAAACTTTTTGAATGTGCAGAAAAAGACTAAAATTTTACTTCATATGCAATATGGCAGGGGTCTCCAACCCCTGGGCTGCAGATGGGTACTGGTCTATGGCCTTTAGGGACCAGGCTGCACAGCAGGAGATGAGTGACAGGTGAGTGATGCTTCATCTGTACTTGCAATTGCTCCCCAGTGCTAGCAGCGTAACTACCTCAGCTCCATCTCAGATCATCAGACATTAGATTCTCATAGGAGCATCAGTCTCTGGTGCCAAAAAGATTGGGGACCACTGCCATATGGTACTTCCTTAACGCAATTTGTTTATATGTCCATATCAGCAAATAATTAAATACAATATAACAAATATTTGCTTCCCACTCCATAGGATGATATACAAGTCTCATCATAAAAGAGCCAGTGCCTGTCTCCCCAGCATCATCTTTCCAAATCCCCTTATTTTAAACTTCATAGTCCAGACACATAGAGTTGCTTGTATTTTTCCATGCACCATATTTTTTCCTTCAGTGACTTTGTTCATACTGTTTCTTCCCCTTTAAATGTTTCCACATCAAATAAGGTGACTTAATTTCCTCATTTATAAAATGAGAGTAATATCACTTATCCTGTGGAGTTATTTTGAGAATATAAAAATATAATCAATGTAAAATGCTTAGAAAGTAACTGACATATTGAAAACACTCAATAACTTGTTTTCATAGATAGGTGGCTTTATCTATGTTATATTTTACTTCCCAATAGTTTAGCCAATTAAATACTATTAGTATGGAAATTTACCTTATCAAGAAATATCTTTCAAGATTACTAAAGTCTACTTACTTAATATGTAACTGCAAAATATTGGGCTCACACTAGGAACATGATAAAATAGCAAGTTAAACAGATTACATATAAATATTTCTATAGATGATATAGATAGATATAGATATAGATATAGATATAGATATAGATATAGATATAGATATAGATATAGATATAGATTAGATATAGATATAGATATAGATATATAGACATAGATATAGATAAATTCTCTTAATAAAAAATAAACTTCAGTGGTCATAAAGGTGGAAAAGCCAGTAACTACAAGCATCCAAACACACAAGGTCACCATCAGTCAGTACACCTCAGGTGAGAGTCCGCTGTGTTTTTGGTGGCAAATTATTTGACATGTTTCACAAAATCAATGATTCAAGCGGTTCTTTGTTTCTGTTTTCTCCCTTCTCTGAAGAACAGGACCTCAATCTGTCTCTTTCCACCTCTGATATAATTCAGAAAGAATAATATCAAGTCTTAATTTAAAATGAGTAATGTACTACAGAGTTGCAGACCATATATCTCTACAAAACTGTCAAGTTTCCTTTCACCACTTTTCCTATATTCCAAAAAACAAGTTTAAATTAAACATAGATCAACAGTAAATCTGTCAATTGCTGTCTTATTTATGGCACAGTTATAAGAAATACTGATGTTCTTTTATAAGCCGAAATGGACACTTTTTGATTCCTTCAGAATCAAAATTAAAACAACTAAAATAGTAATGGAACTTTATTAGCTGTGAAATGTCTATCTGAATGATTTTAAGTATTATTTATTCATGTGTCTTACACATAAGGTACAGGGAAGCATGTTACATATAGTACATTGATGAAGAGCTTCAGATTTCATGGCTCAAACTTGATAAGTACAATTATGATATGATTTGAAGACTAAAATGAGAAAAGCTACAGTAGAAGATGATTTAGCTAGATATCTAGCCCCTGATCTAGTCCCGATTTATGATACTTCTGAAAATTTAGATGATTTAAATCTCAGATTTAAATGATAAAAAAATAAGCATAATATCTAAAATGATAAAATATAATAATTTAGTTATGCATTTATATTTAAATGTAACACACATATACATAACAATTTATTACTTTAAAATGCTCACTTTCAAAATAGTATAAATGACCTAGAGCCCTCAGAACTCACTACAATTATTCTTTACTATTTTGCATTATCTGACTGTATTGTGGCAATTGAGTGTTGGTGACATCAATATTAGGTTATCTACTGTGTGCCTCCATTTTTTATTTTTTATGTAGGTATATTTATTATGATTATCTATGCCTACTTCACAACTGTTTTTTAGGTGTGTGGGAGGCAGATAACTCGTCTCCTTAGTTCAAAGGGATCCAGACTGAGATAAACGATAAAGAGAAACTAAACTCAAGGATTTTCATTCACACTTAGACCTAATTTATTTGACAAGATCCTGGAATCTTAGCATGATGTGGTGATGAAATGTAGCTTTGGAAGGAAATTGGAAGGGATGAGTATATTCTGAATATGGGATTGAAATAAATTTTAAAAACACGGTTGTATCAAAAGCATTACAAAAATTGACAACTTGATTTTAAAATTTATAATGGAATTTAATAAAAGGCCAAAATAGCAAAAAAAAAAAATTAAATAAGAACAAGATTAGCACATTTATACTTCTGGATATCCAAATTCATTATAATGCTTCAGAAATGAAAACATAGTGGTTATGACATACAACAAAAAGACCAGTGGAACAGAATAGAGTACAGAAACAGAAAATTTGGGCATAAAACAAGATAGAAAAAATGGAAGTGCAAAATCTGTTGTTGGTAGATTTAACTCTAAATACAGAAGTAATAACACTCAATGCAAATGGATTAATCCTTAAGTTAACAGAATGAATATCTGGGTTAGATAAAGTAAATTTAATTATATGCTATTGATAAGAGATATCTCTAAAGTATAACATTTGTAAAGATTTGAAGTAAAAAGATAGGAAAAAAATTCTAAGCAAGAATGGTTGATATTGCTATAATGATTTGAGAAAAAAATCAGACTTGATGGGTAAAGTAAAGATTTCTAGGAGATAAAAAAGTTCAATTCATATCAATAATAATATCAATTTTAACAATAATATCAATTTTCCTTGGAAACTATAATTAGGTTAAATTTCTGCATACCTAATAATACATAGCATCAAAATATGTTAGGCAAAATCTTATAGAATTAAACAAAAAATAGATCCACAGTCATGGTAGGAGATTTTAAATTTAGTTGATAGAATAAGCAAATAAATAAATTAGGAAGACATAATTAAATGCTTGCCCTAATTGACACACACAAAACATGTAATAAACAACCACACAATGCATGCTCATTTCATGAACACATGGAGCATTCACAAAATTGATTATATACTGGTCCATATAGCAACACCCAATACATTCAAATACCGAAAAACCTAATGATAAGTTCTTTAACCACAGTGCACATAACTTAAAAATCAATAAAAAGTGGTAAATAAATTTAAAAAATTGTGTTTATAAAGTGAGAACTTTACCTCTAAATAACTTGTGAGTCAAAAAAAGAATTCAGAGTAGAAAAGAATATTTTGAATTGAATAATAACAAAATATGACATATCAAAACTTGAACAATATAGCTAAATAAGAACTATAAAATATATACCTTAAAAACTACTAGAAAAAGGCAAAAAAGAAATGAGCTAAGTAATGCATTCATTCTAAGAAATTACAAAAAAAATAAAAATTAACTCTAAGTTGAAGGTAAGAAGGGTAAAAGGAGAAATTCATGAAAAAAAGCCCCAAACATATAATAGTGAAAATCAGCAGTCAGAAGTTGGTTCTTTGCAAAAACTCATGAAATTGCTAAACTTCTGATAAGAGTGAGAAGTAAAGAGAGACACTGAAATAATCAGTAAAAGGATGAAAAGAAAAACAAAAAACACACCACTATCGATGCTGTGGAAAATTAAAACCATTAGAAGAGTATTATGAGCAACTTTGTGTGATGTTTGACTAGTTAGATAGAATGTCTAAGACTTTTTCTATAGCTAGTAACTAAGATAATGCAATAGTGTTCCATGAGTAGATGAATAGACCAACTTAATAGAATAAAGATCTAGAAACAAATTCATAATTAAATGGACACTTGAAAAATGACAAAGTTGGTATTGTAGCTCACAAATAATGAAAACATAGGCAATTCAATAAAATTCATTGAGGCAATTGAACATTGAAAAAATTAAGTTGGACCTATACCTCATACCATAAACTAGAATAAACTTTAGATGATTAAAAGACTTAAATATTGATGACAAACCACCAAACTTTAAGAAGTCAAAATAAAAAAAAAAAAACATCTTCATGAAATTGGGTCTGGGAGATTCTTAAACACTATACGAAAGCTTTACCATAAATTAGGAGAAGACATTTGTAGCATATATAACCATAAAGGAGAAAGAACAGGTGATTTAGAATAGCGGTTAAGATCATGGACTGTGAAGGCATACAACATAAGATATACATTACTTACTTACTGGCTGTGTGATTTATATAGTATTCAATCTTTCTGTATCTGTTTCCTGATTTGTAAAACAAGACTAATAATGATGTCCTAATATGCTTCAAATATTTCCTGATGCATAATAAGCCCTATATAAGTGTTTATTACTATTCATAATATAGTGAAAATAATTCCTAAAAATCAATTAAAATAGACTAACACTTCAATAGAAACATATAAAAGCACTTTACAAAAAGAGAAACTCAGACTGCCACATACATATGAGAAATATTCAACCTTATAAGTAATCAGATAAATGCAGATTAAAACCAAAAAGTTATATTGTTCCATACTTACTAACTTGGGGTGGGGGGGAGTCTACTATAAAAATGTTGGTGAGGATATGAAGCAAGAGAACAGTCATAACATTCAACCATACACTGAGTGGGATTGTCACCTATTATAGCTTAATCCCTGGAACATTCACATACTCTATAAACTGGCAGTTCTAATATTAGATTTATACCCTAGAGATCTTGCTCTAATACTCCAGGAAATATACAAAAATTATCATACAACATTATTTATACATACAACATTATTTATAATAGCAAAAAATTTAAAGTGACTCAATGTTCATCAAGAGTAAGTTAGATAAGTCAATTGTGGGAAAATAAATGAATTATAGCAATGTAAATTAATATGGATCTTACATATTTAATGTTGAATAAAATAAACAAGTCACAAAAATACATATGTGAGACCCATTTACATAATACTCAAGAACATAAAAAAACATTAAAAACAATATAATTTATGACATTATATACATATATATATACACTGTATGTGCATGTGTGCATACATATATATATATATATATATATATATAATATAATATCTAGGAAAGTGAGAGAACAGTCATAAGTGGAGAGAAAGAGAAAGGGAGGAAAGGAGAGAGAAAGAGAGAGAGATCCCTCTAGGGGAAGGAGATGGATATGAAACCGAAGGTCACAGGAAGCTCTTATGAGGAAGCTCTAATATGTGTGTGAGTTCTTATGTGTATGTGCATGTGTGTATCCTTTTGGATGCATAATTTTCTCAATAAAAATAGTTTGAAAGAGTAAAAGAATATGTTGTACATTTTGAAAGCTGTTAACAGTATTTTTTAAAATAATAAAAAGATGTGGCAGAAGCATTCGGTGTGATTTCATTTTTGAAAAAATAGTAAAGAATATCCATCAAAATGTCAACAGCAGTTACTTTTGATAGCAATGAGTGGGGAGAAGTGTGTAGCCATTAACTGTGTAGCTATTTCTGTGAAGTTAAATTTTTAAGAAAATGTATCCCCTCTAGTAACAACATAAATTAAAAAGAAAAAACTTAAGTGTAATTATAAAGTTTAAATAACATTATATGTGTTTCACAAAATCCTTGTGAGCCTCTTCCCATATCAATGTATAATCTTGTAAAATATCATGTTTAATGACTACATAGTATCCCACTGTACCTATATACCATTTGATTTGAGTAATATTTATTTCTGGGCATTTTTATTTATTTCGCATGAGCACCATTGTAATTTAATCTCTTTATTTTCAAAAACTAAATTTCTAGAAGTGGATTTGCTGGATCATAACATATGCAAACTTTTAAGGTCTAAGATGCAGAATGTTTTCATCATAATTTTGACAGCAATACTTCAAAGGTAAATTTATCATTCACATATTGGTACTGGGTTTTGTTCAATTGCAAATGTTATGTAAGCTCAGAGAGATTTAAAAGGCTTAGTTACCTATGTTAGACACAATCTTAACAATTCCAGAAGCTCCAGTGAGTGTTCAGACTTGATCTCTTGCAAAAAGAAAAGAAATATAGAATAGCAAACTATCTTAAGCAGAGAATATGTCCATACATCTCTGTTACCCCATACTCGCTATATCATCTCACACCTGAGAGGCGCTCAAATAGTGTTTGTTTAGCTGGAATTCATTAAGTTTGCCTGATTCACAGGAAATTTCTATTTTCCTGGGGAAAAGTTAGAAACAACTAACAGAAACAATAAGACATCAAGCTAAAAATTCCAGAGGCTTTTATTATAAAATATTATAATTCCAGAGCCTGTTGACTGGATTTTTAAGGATTTTTAAATAATTTATTTATTCAACATTTTATTGTGCATTTGTAACTATTGGGCAAATGGGCAATAGCTTTGAAGCTTTCTTCAGAGGAATCTGCTCTGGCTATATATCCATTTTGGACCTTTTCCCTTTTGCCTAAAATGTCTGCCTTCTCACCTAGGTTTGTTTGTTTATTTGTTTGTTTCTTTCTTTCTTTTTGAAATTAAGTTTACTGAGTGACTGGTTAATAAAATTATATAGAAGATTTGACTTTGGGTGGTGAACACACAATGCAATATACAGATGATGTATTACCAAATTAAGGATTTATGTTATCACATTTGCTCATGGGAATGCCAGCATCTAAACCATATGACTGTGCCTTATTGAAACAGCCCATTTCAATCCTTTTTAGCATCATCAGTGTGAAAGTTGTGTATTCATTTTGGCAACTTATTAGGCCAAATATATAAAATCAAGTTGCAGAAGGACTAGGCATATAGTAATTCTCTATGTGTGAGGCTAATGGGGAAAAAAAACAGGTGTTAATAATTGAAGTCCTTATTTATCTTGATAGTTCATAGATGGATCATAAGCTATCAAAATTGAGATCATGTGATAGCACAGGACTGTGAGTCAGTAACTGATTTTATGCCAGAGAGCAAATTCTGTTAGATTGAAGACATTATTGATTAGAATGGAAATTAGGGAAGTTTGGCCAAGTCATAGAGAAAGACATTCAGATCTGAAAGACTACTGATGTTCCCTTATGGGTATGTTGGACGTGTGTGTGTGTGTGTGTAGTAGAATATATTTAAATCCTGTTACTCTCTTTTGTTAGATTATGTCCAAGTTTCTCCTTTATATTTTAAATAGGTCAGAACATATATTGTATGGGCCAAGAGAAAATTGTAAAGACAGAACTTGATCTTTTTTTTGTATAGGCTGTAGACTTACTTCATTTTATAGATTTTTATGAGTAATTTGTATGAAGCTATTCATGAAAATTGCTTGCGATTTTGTAAGCTACTTTCCTCATGAGCAGTATCATTAAAAACTCTTCTGCATTTATTGAGGGAGAAATAATTTACCTTATGCTGTATAATATCTAAATGGCACTTGAACAATCATTAATTTAGTCATTTAGCAAATATTTTTTTTAAAAATCCACTATATGAAAAAGCAATACTGGAACCTGTGAAGGCTACGAAGATTTTAACATGTAGTTCCTATGCTCAAGAAAAATATGCCATAAAATGATCTTATAAAACTATGTTTATAAAACAAGCAGTGTTAAATACTACGAGAAAGGTCTAGATAAAGTGCTACAATTGTTGAGAGTGTGGAAACACCTCATGCTAGTTGGATGCAGCAGTTTCATGAAGGTGGAATTTCAGCTGAACCTTGAGGATGAGTAGGAGAGGTAAACTATAAAAAGACTACAGTGTGATTAAAAGCATACATAAAAAGGGACATATAAATAGGGAACAGTTAATTTAATTTAGAGCATGGGTTGCAAGATGAGGCATGGGGACCCATGGCTGAAAAGGCAGGAGAGCTGGGTCATTACCATTTAATTCTCTGCTGGGTATATTTTGGAATCAGCAAGGTTCTTTGTTAGACAAGTGACTTTACCAAAGTCATGCTTTAGAGAACATGGTAAATTTTCAGGAATGTTTAGGATGAAGTGAAGTATAAAAGATTGGGAGACAGGCCTTTGTAAGTTAGAGTATTATTGTAGGAATTCCTGGAGGATAATGAGAGTATGAATGTATAGAAGATTGAAGAAACATATTGGCTACTCCTAGGAATATCCTTGATAGTTCTAGACAAAAGATTTATACTCATTGCCCTTTGTCTTATTAATTTAGAATTTTCCCAAGTCTCCAGGCTAGCTTGATGTATATCTTTTCAGGAGAGAATTATGAAAATGATTCTTCAAATCCCAGCAGAACCTGTCCAGGTGTGAAGATCTGCAGTGATTATGAGAGAGCTCAGCCCAGAACTAAAGAAGCTGGTTAGCAGCCTGCTTCAGGGAACAGAAAAAAGTAAAGGGGTAGCAAGGTTAAAGATGCTTCAAGGGGTTACACTTGAATTGCTTCTCAGTGTAACCCTAGGAGGTTTTGTGTGTCTTCCTTACTAGTTCTATGCTTTATATGTTATATTGATCTGATATTCAGTTGTGCAAGAATAAGTGATAAGAGGCAGAGGTGCTAAGTGCTTCTGAAGGACAACTCATAAGAGAGATGCTGTGAGAGAGGGCAGCTTCTGAAAGCCAGTCATGGGGGCTCTAGCCTCTCACTCCCACTACCTTAACCTCAGCAATTTCTAAAGGTTCTTTGGAGATCCACCAAAGAGAGCCATCAAGGAGAATAACTCACACAACGTTCAGAGGAGAAGATAAAATACTTAAAAGGCTCTACTCCCTAAATATCATTCCGGAATGAATCATCCCTAAGAGAAAGTAGGTAGCACTCACTGTGTAATTTACTACTGTATTTGAAGGTCAGGTAGAAAATATTGGCTTTTCGAAGCATTCCTATTTGAAGTGAAGAAGAAGAATTTCCTGCCCTCTTGAGACATTGGGAGCTTGGAGTTTCTAAAACTCTGGGGATGTCACTTGAGCAAGCTATAGAAACCTTGGTTCATAACTCAGCTTTCAAATTCCTGGTATGGAGTTTAGTATGGGAAAAGAAAGTTAAGTGCAGATGCGTCAAAATATATAGCTGCTTCTTATCAACTATCACAAATACCCAACGCAGAAATTATTTCTGCCTAGCTGATATATTGTATAACATGATCAACATATAAATAGTATATAACATATGTAAATCATGTTATATCTCTATCATCTGTCTTTATCTATCTATCTATCTATCTATCATCTATCTATCATCTATCTTTCTAAACTATCGATCTATCAATTTATCTATCTATATTTTTTTATTATATGGAGGACCTAGAATGTTGGAATCAAATTCAGTGCATAGAAGGGTTGACATAGAGAGGAAAATTCATACAAAACGCTGAATGATTACAAAGGAATTTCTCATTCAGGTTGACTTGATTAGCGACAATCTTTGAATCTAATTTCTCAGGTAATGTTTCACTCATCATTTTCCAGGGTAGCAAGATGATGAACATCTCATTTATATTTTTATTAGCCTATTAGCTTTTTCTGCTTATACTCTTTTACCTCACCCTGAAAGCAATACTTAATGTTTAATAATAGCTAATAGAATCTATAGCTAAGACTCAAGTACCATCCCCCCCAAAAGTGACACTCAAGCTAGTATCCTTTTACGTTACTCTTAACAATTGATACATGCTTAAGGCATTGCTTCTGAGACCATACAATTACTGATGATGATACATGATCTATGATCTTGTCTCAGTCACCAGACCAAAAGCCTAGACAGTAGGAGATGGATTCCTTGCCTTAATAAACAGTATTTGGTACCATAGGGCACATTCAGTAATTAGAGCGTAGAGTTTCTGGTTTCAACTTCTGAGAAAACCACTTTTGAATACCGCAGAAGATGTAATGGTACTAAATCATGTATCAGTTACTTAAGACTATGTGTATAATAAAGGTTTAATTTCAGACAACCATTTGACATGAAGGTATATCAAACTTTGACATCATGGAACTACAAAAGACTATTTAGAACAAGTTTAAAATTAATGTCAATGAATGGTGATTAGAATACCTACTGCTCATTAATGGAATTCACTAGAGTGAATATTTAAACAATAATTTATAATGATGTCCATTGACTGGTATATATGGCCCTTGCTATGCTTTTTGTGCCTGAATGGTGGTAGACCACAAAGTTTATATAGGATTTGTTTCCCTGTAAAATTTGGGGAGACTTATCAGAGATAAAGTAACAGTGCTGCATACTGTGAAATGACATAGGGTTATACACCAGAATCTGAGAGAAAAGGGGGAACAAGGGATAGAGGGACAGAGAGAGAGATTTCTAAATTCTCTTTTACAATTCAGCATGTACTTCTTTCAAAACCTGACAAAGATAATCATTACAGGCTGAATTCTGTCCCTCCCATGCCAAATTCATAAATCGAAGTCTTAACTTCTAGTTTCTCAGCATGTAACTGTATTTGAAGATATTGCCTTTAAAGAGGTAATTAAGTTAGAGTGGTTAGTAATCCAATATGACTGATGTCCTTTTAAGAAGAGGAGATTAGGACACAGAGAGATACACCAGATATACACACAGAGGTAGAAACATGTGGATACATAGCAAGAAGGCAGTCATCTACAAGCCAAGGAAACAAGCTTCAGAAGAAACCAAACCTGCCTACACATTGCTCTCAGACTTTTAGCTTCCAATCTGTGAGAAAATAAATTTCTGTTGTTTAAGCCATTCAATTCAGTCTGTGTGATATTTTCTTATGGAAGCCCTAACAAACTAATATAATAACACACACACACACACACACACACACACACACACACACACAAGTAAACCATACCCAACCTCACTTACAAATATTAACAAAATAAGTTCAATAGCAAGCTAAAAGAATAATGTGACATGACCAATTGTGTCATTGCAGGAGTATAAGATGATTCAAATGAAGAATGATAATTGTTCTGGAAGTATCAGCTAATGTAATTAGGAAAGAGAGAAACAAGATTTTTTAATTACTAGAAAGGAAGTAAAATTATTACTACATCTAGGAAATTTAATTATAAAGCAGAAATATCCAAAAGACTCATCTAAAAAATCTATTAGAAAGAATAAATCAGTAAGCTCAATGGTTATAAATTTAAAAATCAATAATCAATAAATATTTTTTTATATACGAACTATAACAAATTAGAAAATACGATGTCATTCACATTAGCAACAACAACAAAAAATAAAATACCTAGGAATAAACTTCAATGAACCCATGACAAAAATATTTATTCTGTGGCAAGATCTACAAAGAAACAAATAAATGGAAAAAATATATTATTTTTGAATAGGAAAATTCAATATAATGGAGATATTAAATTTTTCTAAATTAATTTATAAATTATGATTTATACTAGTCAGAATACTAGTTATTTTTTTTCTTGGAAAAAATAAATAATAAAATCAGAAAAATAATAGAATAAAAAACGATAGCTCATTTTCTTAGTATTTGTGTTCTAGGCATTAAACTTTAATGTATATTAAGTCATTTAATGCACACACACACAACTAATAAAGTGAGTAATAATATTGAGATCTCAAGAGCATAAGTGACTTTCCCAATGCCATACAGTTAATAAATGATAAATATTTTCTAGTATTCAAATGCAGAAAGTCTGGTGTTAGAGTTCATATTTTTTACTATTCTATTCTAGTGTCTCTCCATGTACTAAAGTTCATACAGAAAAAGAAAAATGAAAGAATAGTCAGGAAAAGTTCTGAAAGAAGAAGTGCCAGGTCAGCATACTTGCACTTTTAGATATTAAAACATAACCTAAATCTCCAATAAATAAGAATTCTGTTTGGAATTAGCACAGGAAAACACAGATAGATCTAAATAGAAGACAGAGGAAAAAATACAGAATATTTAATAAATACTGTTTAAACATCTAGATAACCTCTAGGAGAAAAACACAAAAACTGGATTCCTAATTCAAGCCTTAAATTAAAAGACATTCTAGGTACAATCTAAAAACAAGAGAAAAAAAACCTCAAAATTTAGTGTTAGAATAAATATTTGTGATTTCTTTTTATATAATTTTGAAAGAAACTAAGTCTTTCTAAGCCGAGGCCACAAGGCAAAAAATGGACAAATCTGACCATAAAAATTTGACATTTACAAAAAATACTAAAAAAGGGGCAACTAATAAAATAAACTGCAATATAGATATCCTAATTAAATTAGATATTAAATCCTAATTATTTAATATACAAGACCTCTTAAAAGTCAGTTAGAAAATAAATTAAAACAAAATAGGCCAAAAAGGCAATCTATAGGAAAAGGAATATAAAAGACCAATCCTACATCAAATTTTTAAAAAAACTCAATCTCCCTTATATTTAACAAAATTTTATTATTTCTTTAAATTGGCAAAGACAATTAGAGAGTGATATTTTATGCAAAGGGAAGCAGGTATTCATACTGTAAAAGTGTAAATAAATCCACTTTTTTAGAAGCATTTTTGGCAATAATTATCAAAATGTAAAATTCGCATACCCTTTTGCCCTGCTATACACATAAGCATGAATGATCACAGATGCTCAAAGACAGATAATTCTATTGCATACTTCTTCCTACAGTCGCATTCACAGGCCAATGACATTTTCAAGATTCATTTATGTAGTAGTAAGTATTAGTACTTCATTCCTCTTTATTGCTGAATAATATTCCATAGTATAGATACACAAATTTTATTTATTCACTCATCTATTGAGGTGCATTTGTTTCTACATTGAAGTTATTATAGATAATAATCCTATGAAAATTAATGTACTAAATTTTTTGTGTCTTGGCTATATACCTTGGAGTAAAATTATTGGGCCTTATAATAATACTATGTTTCACTTCTTGCAGAACTGCCAGGCTGTTTTCTAAAACAGCTATAACATTTTATATCCCCATTAGCAATGCATGAGCATACACATTCTCCAAATCCTCACCAATGCTTGTTATTGTCTTTTTTATTACCCATACTATTTGATATGGAGTGGTATCTCACTGTGATTATGATTTGTTTTTCTTAATAACTAATGACAAAAACATCTCTTCATGAGCTTTTTGGCCACTTAATACATCTTTGGAGAAATGTCAATCCAAATACTTATTCCATTTTAAAATTGGGTTATTTATATTATAATTATGGCATTGTATCTCTATTACATTTTAGATTTTTCTTCTTACAGTAAATACTACTATAAAACTTTATATCTCAGAGATGTAAAGAGAAGTAATATGCATGGAGTGCCTACTATGTGTCATAGTACTAGGCATGCACATAGTGAATGATTATTACCTGAGCCCCAGAATAAGCCCTGAATGTTGATTTAGGAATTACTAACCATAGCTGTCAAGGGGGTACTATAATTGTGTTTTTGTCAGTTTCTCCCTTTAGTTCTATTAGTAGTTGCTTTATATATTTTTTTAGTACTCCTTCATTGGGAATATATGTATTGATAAGTATTATGTCTTCTTGCTGTATTGTCCCCTTTATCATTATGAAATGTCTATCTTTGTCTCTTGTTATCTTTTTTATCTAGAAGTCTATTTTGTCAGATATAAGTATGGCTACATCTGCTTTTCTCTAGATTCCATTTGCTTGAAGTATCATTTTCCACTCTTTCACTTTGAGTCTATATTTGTCCTTGAAGCTGAGATATTGAAGGCAGCATATGGTTGTTTTTTTTGTTTTTGTTTTTTTTGAGCCAATCTGCTACTGTGTGCCTTTTTATTGATAAGTAAAGTCCACTTACATTTAGGATGATTATAGAGAGATAAGGTTTTCCTATAGCCATTTTAACTTTTGTTTTCGGGTAGCTCAGCATCTCCACTATTTCTTTGCCCTTGTGTTTCTGTCTGTTATTTTAGTTAGGTGGTATTCTATGATTTTTTCTCTCTGTTCCATCTTTTTTAAATAAACCCACATATAAATGGGCAAATAATTTTTGACAAAGAAGCCAAAAACATAAAATGGAGAAAAGAAAGCATCTTCAAGAATTGGTGCTGGGAAAATTGGAAAGCCACATACAAAAAAATGAAACTAGACTGCTATCTGTCACTATACACCAAAATTAACTCAAAACGTATCAAAGACCTAAATATAGGACATGAAACTCTAAATTTCATAGAAGAAAGCATAATTACCAAACTCATGGACCTTGGTTTTAGAGAGGATTTTATGAATTTGACGCTGGAGGCAAGGGAAATAAAAGAAAAAATAAATGAATGAGACTATATCAAACTAAAAAGCTTCTGCACAGCAAAAGAAACCATGGACAAAACAAAGAGGTAACCAACTGAACTGGAGAAGATATTTGCAAATATGCTTCTGATCAGGGGCTAATATCCAAAATATACAAAGAACTCATACACTTCAACGACAAGAAAAAACAAACAATCCAATTAAAAAACAGGCAGAGGACCTGAACAGTTTTCCCAAGAAGATATACAAACGGCCAACAGACATATGAGAAGATGCTCAACTTCACTAGCAATTATAGAAATACATATCAAAACCACAATGTGATATCACTTCACACCTGTAAAAATGGATATTGTCAACAACACAAGTAATAAGAAGTGGTGGAGAGGTTGTTGTGAAAAAGGAACCCTCATACACTGCTGGTGGGAATATAAATTGGTATAGATCCTATGAAAAACAGTATGGAAGCTCCTCAAAAAATTAAGAATAGAATTATCATATGACCTAGCAATCCCTCTTCTGGGTATCTCCCTCAAAAATTTGAAAATATTTATTTGTAAAAATATATGGAACCCAGTGTTTACTGCAGCACTGTTTGAATGCATAAACCTTAAAAAACATTATGCTAAATAAAGAAAGCCAATCACAAAAGATCACATATTACATGATCCCATTTATATGAAATGTCTGAGTAGTAAAGGACATATGGGACTGACAGTTACTTGATTTCCTTCTGGGGTAAGAAAAATGTTCTAAAATTAGATCTTAGTAATGACGATACAGCTTTGTAAATAGGCTAAAAAATATTGAATTATACATTTTAAATGGGTGAATTATGTGGCATATAAATTTTGTTTTAACAGAGTAGTTTAAAAACATAATGTAGAAACATTACAGATAAGGAATAGAGCCTAGAAGAATAGAGCTCATATAAGGTGGCACCAGACTATTTTGATGTGTTTGGTTTTTGAGATGTTTCAGATCTGAGTAAAGAGCACGTTTCTTGAACACTTGCATTCTAAGCTTGTATCTACCATTTCCAAACTTAAATTCTAGTCAGGTAGGCTGAGAGGTTGTGATTTGGATTAGTAGGACAGTGTAGCATCATGAGTAGAGAGCTGGCTTTGACACTAGACAGCATGTGAACACCTGCTTTACCAATTACTAGCTCTGTTACCTTACAGAAGTTACTTAACTTCTCTGTGACTCAGTTTTCTCATCTGGAAAATGAAGACAAAATCCCAAATTAGGATTAAATCAATTGATGTTTGGCACAACTTTATCACTTCAAAGTTGTTCATTATTACTGTTTTTTACTAGTTTTTCTGATTCTAAATGAAGTCCACAAGGGGCTAGTGCCTAATCATATGACTGGAAGCAGATCTGGTATGTTTTGGTTATAAAACTCATGAGTATACTATTTCTTAGAGAGAAGGAGGGAGGGAGGGAGGGAGGGAGAGAGAGAGAGAGAGAGAGAGAGAGAGAGAAGAGAGAGAGAGAGAGAGAGAGAGAGAGAGAGAGAAGAGAGAGACCAAGACTACATTTTACATTTCCAACCATTTGCTAGTTTGTCCCTTTGGGTAGAAAACTAAAGCCATTATAAAGAAATAGACAGCAGAAGCTTCCTGGTAAACAAAATTCTCTCCTGAAACATCTACATAATTTAGTTAAGAATGAACTGGAACAACATCAATTGCATTTCCTTGAAATCAGAAATAAATTCTAAAATAACTCCTAAAGCAGTGCTTGGATAAGTGTTTACGATTTTAAAATGGCATAAAGTAGGATAGAATAAATTCAGCTATGAAAATAATGCTCTCACCTACACAGAGTATATATGAAACTCTACCTTTCTATGAAAAATAAAATACTCCACAACCCCAATACATTATATATTGCATCATCTTGAACATGTTTTTTTCTATTTGCTATTCAAGTAGTTGTCTAAAGCTAATTGATTTGTCTCCTGATGACTGAGAAAACCACTGCATGAAACACTAAAGTGTAACAGCTTTTTAAAGAGTTATTTCACTAAGTATAAAGTGTTTTACACTTAGGTGTGTGTGTGTGCACATGCACACACACGCTCACATACATGCATGATATCTTCATGAGTTCTGGTGCCCATGTTCTAAGAATCATATAAATTTATCCTTGAATAAATTAATGTTACTATAATTGTACATGTAGCAATGTGTGGACTTTAGATACTAACATATGTACTTTATGTTTTGTTTTCTGAATACCTTTTTGTCTTATGGGTACAAGCTCTGTTTTAGCAATACACCTAAGAGTCATAAGAGAGTAACTGTTATTTAGAAGATGACAGATTTCAAGTCAGATAACTGTGTTTGAGTCCTATCCACCTCATTTATTTGTTGTCTAAATGACCCTGTAGATGTCACTTAAGTGCTCTAATCCTCAGTTTCCTCACTGATAAACTGAGTCTAATGGTAGCTATTTCACAAGAGAACCAAATGACAAATGTATGTAAATAATAAAGCATGAACAAATGTTAGCTAATATTTTTCATTTTCCATGCTTGAGAGAGCATATGACTCATGTGCCCCCTGGACTCAGAGGTGAAAAGAGGGTGTATATGTGTTTATTAGTTGCCACCAGGATCTTAGGCTTTGTATAAAGCAGCATGTGCATATGTATTGATAGATGGATAAATCAGTCAGGGAGATGTATTGAGATTCAAGACAACCAATATGTGCCTGCTTTTCAAAGCACAGTAAATCTAAATCTGAGCCTAAAATTGTAGTCAGTATGTCTAGGAATCTGCAGCACATGTTCTCTTTTATTATTGAAGGAGACAGCTAGCTGCCTAGTCAATGTAAATTTTATTGCAAAATTGTTTAATAGAATTCACAATTATGGGAGGACAAACACGCTTGGGGCACTTATGTAAGGTCTGACTTTGATATGTGTAGACAGAAAGGTCTGTCAGACTTAGCATCAGTTATTGTTTCACAGAGAAAAGTGGGCAATAAAAAAAAGTGACCACGAATGAAAGGGAACTCCCACTGATCCACTGCCACCACCCCTCCTAACCAAAAGTAAAAAGTAGGAGTGGAGTAGAACCTAAAGTTTTGGTGTAGCAAATCAATACTATATGTATATTTTATCCCATTGCACTCAACCTGTCTGCACCATTTGATACCCAGAATCATTGATCTGTTTCTCTTTATATCCTGAATTATGGTGATACCACAATATCCTTATTTTCTTCATACCATTCTGACCAATCCATCTTTTTCTCATTAATGGCTATTAGGTAATTCCTCATGTCTTTGTGGATATTCTCTTAGGTTCAGTCCTGTCCATCTTCAGACCCAATTTACAACTTTCAAGTATTGTTATGGTTTCAAATATCACCTCTACACATATAATTTCCAAAAACTTACATTAAGTCCCAACTTCTCCATTAAATGCCAATCATATATTCCTAAATAATGAATTACCATTTCCACATAAAATTTGGACGTCATCAGATATTGACATGTCTAGAGCTAATTGATTTTTCTCTAAATTGAATCTTTTACCCAATCCTTTATCTTTGATGTTTACTCATCATATCATTTTGGAATCCATACTAAATACTGTGGTCAAAAAAATCCTCTTCAACACATTTGATATTTATTCTCTCACTCAAAAAGTTCCAATAGCTCCCAATTTTCTCTTGGAAAAAAAATCCTATTGGCTGAAAAGTGCCTTAAAAAGCAGGAACCTCTCTGTTCTATTACTCTCTTTATCTACCCCATCATCTAGTCTTGTGTATTGTACATCATAAATTACAACAATTTCTTATTGAATTGAATTAAACTTGGACTTCTATTCTCAGTTTCCTCAGTCCAGTCCATTCCTAACATCCAAAGTTACTTACAGGAACTCTTCACAATCTTTCATGCCATCATTCTACCTACAGTCTCCTAAATGTGCTCAGCTCAGACTTCTGGTCAAGATGGCAGAGTATGTAAATGCTGTGCTTGCCTCCTCTCATGACCACATCATAATTACAACTAAACTACACAACAACCATCATTGAGAATCACCTGAAGTCTAGCTGAACAGAAATCCTATAACTGGGGACATAGAGAAGAAGCCATATGGAGACAGTAGGAGAGGCAGAGATGCAGAACATTCTGGTCCCACACCCACATGTGGCAGTTAAAAATTGGGAAGGCTATCTCAGATGTGGAGGTTTCTCCCACCGAAGAACAATTGGTCCCCATACCAGGTTCCCCAGCCCAGGGTTCCACTGCCAGGAAGAGAAGACCCCAGAACTTCTGGCTGTGAAAACCAGCAGATAATGTGGCTTAGTGAGACAGAGGGCATCTGGAGTCACAGATATTCCTGTTAAAGAGCCTGCAAAAGGACTTATTCACTACCAGATGCACTTGCTCTGAGCTCGAAAACAGGGCAGCAGCTCAAAAAGTGCCAGGGTCATACAAGGAAGAAGTGAATTATTTAGCTTCAGGGTGAGGGATAGAGGGGCAACTTTCTCCTAAACAGAAATGCTGGCAGAAGTCATTATTCCTTTGTTGGACCCTCCCTCTTCTCAGTGTGCAGATGAAGGTGGTTGCTATATCTGAATCTTCATCAACTTGGCTAACACTGCTTGCCCTGCCCAGGTGATTTCCTGAGACCCTACCACTTCCAACTTATGGGTTCACCCAAGCCACTTCCAGTGGTTTTAACCTACAAACAGCCTATCTTGGCTCATACTGCAGACTTTTCTAAAACCTCTCAAAGGATCACAAACCCCAAACAAGCAGTGTCTTACCTCTACATGCCCCATATCTCTTGCTGAGCAGCCCCAAGCTTGGTACTAAAGGCAGCTGACTTTGGTTCATGGCTTGACCTTTTGAGGCACCTTCAATCTCAGCACAAGTGGTGGCCATCTGTGGATTGCTTGGTGACTCTTGCCAGGTGGTCCTGGGCAGGGACTGCACACCTGGTGGCTGGCTTTGGACCAAGCCAGAGTACCACCTGGGGCTGCATTCGAGGATGACACACCCAAAGGGAATGGGCAGGTATCAGAGCCCTGCTAAAGTGAATCCTGCTCTATAAGATCAACTTCTCACCAGCCAGTCTTCGCAATCAATCAGCTTGAGTGTCAATCCTTCCCATTCATGTGCAAACATCAACCAAGGCTCAACTACATCAGGAGGGCACATACAAACCATAAAATGAACACCCCTGGAACATCTAGCTTAGGTGACCAGGGAAGACTGTGCCACACAGGACACCTACTACATAAAGCCATTCTACTAAGAGCAGGAGATATAAGAGTCTGACGTAATACATAGAAACAAACATGAGAAGTCACCCAAAATGGGGAGACAAACATGTCCCACGTGAAAGAAGAGAACAAAGCTCTAGAAAAAGAACCAAACAAAATAGAGACAAGCAATCTATCAGATATAGAGTTCAAAACAGTGGTTTTAAGGCTGCTGAATGAATTTATGGGAAGAGTAGATAAACTCAGTGAGAACTTTAATAAAGCGATAGAAAACATAAAAATGGAGATAGAAAACAAAAATGAACCAGTCAGAAATAAAGGATACAATAACTGAAATGGAGAATATGGGAATTGAAAGTAGATTACATGAAGCAGAGGACTGAATCAGCTATTCCAAGATATGGAAGCAACCTGGTTGTCCACCAATAGATAAATGGATAAAGAAAAAGTGGTACATATATATAAGGGAATATTACTCAGCAATAAAAAAAAGAATGAAATCTTGCCATTTGTAACAACATGAATGGACCTAAAGGGTATTGTGCTAAGTAGAGTAAGTCAGATAGAGAAAAACAAGAGCTGTATGATTTTACTTACCTGTGTAATCAAAAAAAAACAAAAATACTGTAATCAATATGTATGTTGTCAAATGGGTACTAGATTTATCAGGATGATCTCTTCATAAGTAATGTAATTGTCTAACCACCATGTTGTACTCCTAAAACTAATATAATATTCTATGCCAACTGTAATTTTTAGACATGACTCTTCTTTTCCCTGTCCAGTTCTCATTATGTTTCAAAGTTCAGCCCAATTTCAAACCCCATCTCAGGAAGCCTTCCCTAACTCTTCTAGTTCACATTGATCTCTATTCCAAGTGAACTCCTAACACTTCTAATTTTGTGTTCTTAGACATTCCTAGTTATATAATTATCATATTTCTAATTATTCCTAATTATCAAATCAACTTTGATCTTCCACTTTTTCCTCTTCCTTATTTATGGCTATATTGCTCTTTTACTTTTGAATTGCTTATAATTTTACCTGTGTAGATATTTTATATGTCCAGCTACACTATAGAGTCTTCAGGGAAAAATACTATGTTGTATTTTCTTGTATTGCTTCCATATTTTTAGCGATATACTATGAAAAAAGCAGAAGCTCAAAAATATTTGTTAAATGAATGAAAATATACTGAAAGCTGGTATTTACTGCAATTACTAGCTTTGAAATGAACAATTCAAAAAATTATGATGTCTAGGTTTTTTGAATACCATTGTCCTATTATCTGATCCGTAATTTATTAGTGCATTAGGTGAGAAGAGAATAAAGGCTACTGTATATATACTTGTTTTATGTAGCATCAATGATTGACTATAAAAGTCATTAAATGTTATATAACAGCTAACGAAAGAAGTTGGAGAACCTATGAAGAATTGTAAGACAAGAGTTGAGACATATTTGGAATTATACTTGTAATGTTTGCCCTAAGGCTGATAGAATCAGTATGATATTTCCTTCCATATTTTTTTTTACAAAAAAAAAAAAATAGCTATTGTTTAGGAGATGAAAAGACCAACCTGTCAACCACATTGCTTTTGACTCTGTTTTAGTTCTATTACTTGTATATGTAATCAGCTTATCAACGGACAAAAAGGATATTGTTTTTCATAACATATTCTGTCATTTTCCTGGCATTCAGAGGTTGAATATCTTTCAATGTAACTTAAGATCTACTTCATCAATTCTTTCACCCAGGCTTCTTAATATTTATCTTTCATTTACTTTATCACTGGCCTCACTTCGTTTCATTTTTTGTAAAACATTTATATTTAAGTGATTATAATAGGATTTCTCCTCTCATGAGTAACACAAATTCATTTATATTTACAATGAATCTCACCAAAATGAATTATTTTCATTTTGGTGAGAAGATATAGTAAGGCTTTGAAATGTTAACATGAAGGAAACTATTTTGCTGTCAATGAGATATGTTAATATTTATTGAATGCAAAAGTCCTTTGCAGTGACACTAAGAGATATGAATTACATCTATTTTATAGGTTTTATTTATAATTTTATATGCAGTTCTATTCATGGTGCATGTGTGTGCTTGTTTGAAGAAAGTATAATTTAACTTGCAACACAACTAAAAGAGAGAAATAAATAGCTGTTTAATAATGAAGATATATGACTTTTCATTTTTTTTACATTGTTGAGTTTACATATTGTTACCACAATTAATAGAATATGAAAATCATGGAATTTGGAGTAAAATGACCAGGATTACAGAATTCGTTTTCAGTGGCTTTGTAATCTGTAAAGACAATTACTGTACTGTATCAGCTATATCTATTACTGGCAGTAATAATAAAAACCATTTCATGAGGATTTGGGAAATACATGAAATAATAAATATGAAAGTGCTTTGAATGTATAAAATTAATATTTCAAGAATTAAATTTAAGATAAGATCTAGAGTCTTTTCCACGGTCTTTAAAACACTTTGTGATCTGGTTTATAACCATCCACTTGACCTCATCTCCATCATTCTACCTCCAGCTCATACTACAGTAATAACTTTGGCTCACTGGTGTTCCTCAAACACATCTAGCTCTTTCTTACCTCTGGGCCTTCGCAAATGCTATTTTATATATAAATATATTTATAAATATAAATATATATTTATATAATATATAATATATAATATGTAATATGCAATATGTAATATGTAATATATAATACTATATAATAAATAATAAATAATATATAATATTATAGTATATAACATATAATATATAGATTTATATATAAACATATTTATGTATATACATATATATTTATATATATACATATATATTTATATATTTATAATTTATATATATTTATATATTTATAATTTATAAATATATAAATTATAAATATATATTTTATATATATTATATACATATTATATATATATATAATAGCTTCACTATATACTTTATTTAAAGTGATGCCCACTTCTCTATCACTCTGCTTTCATTTTGCCATGTTTTATTATTTTTCTAGTACTCACTACTAACATTGTCTAGTATTTTATTTTCTTTATTGTATATCTCAGTTTCAAGAAAATGCGGATTTGCCTGTCTTTCTTACTACTGTTACCTCAGCAACTAGAACAGTACCTGGTGCACAACAGATACTTCATAAATCAAATAATGCATGTGTGAATAAATGAATGATCTTTCACTGAGTCCTTACTCTGTGTGAAGCAATTTGCAAAGTGCTTTATATGAGTTATCTAATATTATCATTAAAATTGGCCTAGTATTTCTATTTTATAAATAAAGAAAACAGAGACAGTACAGTAACTTGCTTGATGTAAACATGCCAAGTGACGGAAACTGAGTTGCCTGACTCCAAAACCTAGGCTCTTAATCACTGCTATAAAGCCTCTGTGTATCCAGCCAGTTTTCATATTAATTGATGTTTGCTTACACTGTTACAAATAGACTGAATTGCCTATCAAAATAATAACATTTATATAACTTAATTTGATCCCCCAAATAAAAGAGTGTGGTCAGTAGCTAAAGAATAAACCAACTCTTAGAATGGCACGCAAGAGTCGGCATTTGAAAAGTCGAGAACAAGAATACAAAGAAGCAGGTTTACTTTTACAGGTGACTCAAGTATGACTTACCTCCAGGTGACCAGCTATTGTAGCAATATGTAAGGCGGTGAGACCACCATACCCAACCTGCTGTATGTCAGCTCCACTGTGAAGCAGGGAAGTGATCAATTCTGCACTATCCTGTAAGGAAACACATCTTTATGTTACTTTTCTACTAATAGCAGGTTTGAATCCTGTGCAACAGGATGTATTGATTCCCTGACTGTCAGGCAGTTTAGGTGTTCAAAAAAAACCTAACAGTGATTTCTTGTGTAAGAGCACATGAGATAGCAGAGAGCAGCTCTCAGATGGTGGAAATGTAGGAACAAATGACAGGGCTGTTCAATTACAATCAATCCTCTACCACTTGACCATGAAAGACAGAAAGGACATTTACCTATGGTGAAGCTCTTGCAAATTGAACTCAATCTTACATGTAGGTCACTCCAATAAATGTCCTTTCTCCGGCAACTGCACTATTAAATTGACTGCAGTGGACTATTTCATGGTAGTTCAGTAATTGCTTCATCTCTAGTACATATGTGTCATGGGTCCTATACATAATTAATGACACATAGTGTCATGGGCCTTATACATAATTAATCAATAGTGTCTTTCTTAACTTAACTCATTTTAACAGTGAATATGTTTGAAGCATTATTTGAGCCTGTAAGTTAGAATAATTTATGCAATAACCAAAGTAATCCTTACTTTCTTCATGTATTATTTGCACCATATTTCTGTCTTTGAAAAGCCAGAAATTTGAAGAACTTTTTAATAATATTAATAGCAATTAACAGTAATTGAATTTTTATTATGTAATTAAACTTTCATATGCATTAACTTACTTAAGCCTGGTGCTTGGTAGGATTTCAAAAATAGTTGATAAAAACAAATTAAAAATAAAAAATTAAATATTTCTCTAAACAACCTTGTGAAAAATTACTATTACAAACTCATTTTATGAGTCAGAATACTCAAAGGAGTGATGTAGAGGGCCACATAGCCATAAAACTTGAAATTTGGAGGGAATATAAAGAAAGGTTATCATGTTTAACGCTCTTCCTCAAAGCAAGAATTCAAACCACAACTTCCATAATACTTGGCGCATCAACATCTCAAACACATTCAGTGGCAAGAAAGTCAAATCTTCACAGGCCATTGCATTTATGCATATATGTGTATATATATATATATGTATATATATATACACACAGATATATACTTTCAAATACTGTTGGTTAAGAAAATTCTCCCATTAAAAAACAAAGTTTAATTTCTCATTACTGACACATAAATGAAGGTCTAGACATTATAAAAAAGTGGAAAAAAACTTTGGTAAAGGACTTCAAATAGCAAAATTAATATTATTCAAGCACACCTCAGAGATATTTTTGGTTCATTTCTAGGCCATTGCAATAAAGCAAGTATCACAATAAAGTGAATCCACAAATTTTTTGGTGTCCCAGTGCATATAAAAGTTATGTTTACATTATGCTATAGTCTATTAAGTATGCAATAGCATTATGTCTAAGCAAACAATGTACATACCTTAATTAAAAATACTTCATTTTTAAAAAAATAACATTAGCAAGTCATAATCCTTTTGCTGGTCTTGCCTTGATGTTAATGGCTGCTGAGTGATTATGGTGGGGGTTGCTGAAGGTTAGTGTCACTGTGGCAATTTCTTAGAATAAGATAAAATAAACTTTGCTGAATCAATCGACTCTTCCTTTCACAAATAATTTTTCTGTAGCATGTATTTCTTCATGGAATGTGTCATTTCTCTTTTTGATAACATTTTACCTACAGAACTTTCAAAAATGAAGTCAGTCCTCTCAAACCCTCACACAGCTTTATCAATTAAATTTATGTTATATTCTAAATTCTTTGTTGTTATTTCAATAATCTTCACAGCATCTTTATCAGGAGTAGACTCTATCTCAACAAACCACTTTCTTTGTTCATTCATAAGAAGCAACTCATCTGTTAGTTTTATCAAGCAATAATTCTAATTCTACTTCTAACTCTAGTTCTCTTGCTATTTCCATATCTGCAGTTACTTCTCAATTGAATTCTTGAAGCCCTCTAAGTTATCCATGAGTGTTGGCATCAACTTCTTCCAAATTCCTGTTAATATTCATATTTTGACCTCTTTGCACGAATGATGAATACTCTTAATGGCATCTAGAATGGTGAATCTTTTCCAGAAGGTTTTTAACTTACATTGCTAAGATTCATCAGAGAAACCACTATCTGTGGCAGCTATAACCTTATGAAATGTATTTTTTAAACAAAAAACATGAAAGTTGTATTCCTTCATCCATGGGTTGTAGAACGAATGGTGTGTTAGCAGACATGAAAACACTAATCTCATTGTACATCTCCTTCGCAGCTCTTAGGTGATTAGGTGCATTGTCAGTAGCAGTAATATTTTGAAAGGAATCTTTTTTTTTTTCCCTGAACAGTGGGTCTCAACAGTGGGCTTGAAATACTCAGTAAGTAAAACTTGTAAACAAATGTGCTGTCATCCAGGCTTTGTTGTTCCATTTAGAGCACAGGCAGAATAGATTTAGCATAATTCTTAAGAGCCCTCCGGGTTTTTCAAAAGCTCAATGAGCACTGGCTTCAACTTAAAGTTACCAGCTGTCTTAGACCTTAACAAATGAGTCATCCTGTCCTTTGAAGTTTTGAGGCCAGGCACTGACTTCTCTCTATGAAAGTCCTAGATGGCATTGTCTTCCAATATAAGGCCTTTTGTCTACACTGAAAATCTGTTGTTTGGTGTAGTCACCTTCTCTAATTATCTTAGCTTGATCTTCTGGATAACTTGCTGCGGCTTCTACATTAGCACTTGCCACTTCACTTTGCACTTTCATGTTATAGAGAGAGCTTCTTTCTTTAAACCTCATGAACCAACCTGTGCTAGTTTGAAACTTTTCTTTGTAGTTTCCTCGCCTCTCTCAGCCTTCATAGAACTGAAGAGAGTTAGGGCCTTAAGCTAAAACCTAGGAATTAGGTTTTGGCTTAAGGGAATGTTGTGGCTGGTCTGACCACTTCTATCTAGACCATTACAACTTCATATCAGCAGAAGGTTATTTTGCTTTATCATTTGTGTGTTCACTGGAGGGAACACTGGAGTACTTTCTAATTTCCTTCAAGAGCTTTTCCATTCCATTTACAACTTGGCTAACTAATGAATAGCACAAGAGGCCTAGTTCTTGGCTTATCTCAGCTTTTACTATGCCTTCTTTGTTAAGTTTAATCATTTCTAGCTTTTGATTTAAAGTGAGAAACATGCAACTCTTACTTTAACACTTAAAGGCCATTGTAGAGTTATGAATTGTAGAGTTATGAATTGGCCAAATTTCAATATTGTTGTGTCTCAGGGAATAGGGAGGCATGAGGAGAAGGAGAGGTTGGGAAACAGCTAGTCAGTGGAGCAGTTAGGACACACACAATGCTTATTGATTAAGTTGTCCTTCTTAAATAGGCATGGTTTGTGGTGCCCCAAACAATTATGATAGTAGCAATAAAAGATCACTGATTATAGATCATCATAACAAATATATAAAAATAAAAAAAATTTGAAATATTATGAGAATTACCAAAACATGACACAGAGACTTGAAGTGAACCAAATGTTATTTATTGGAAAAATGGTAATGATAGACTTGCTTGATGCAGAGTTACCACAAACTTTCAATTTATAAAAATGCAGCATTTGCAAAGCAATATAAAGCACAGTGCAATAAAATGAGGTATTCAGGTAGTTTCCAAATCTTCTACTCTGCATAGCTGCTCTAAAAAAAAGTTAAATAAAGATTTCATCTTCCTTTACTGTTCCATTGGCTCTTTCTGCTCAGTCTATAGACTTATGTGTTCTCTATTCTTAAAAAAAAAAAAAGAAAAGCTAATTTTAATTCCATTGCTTCCTTCATTTTTCACACCTCTGGAAAAAGCTATCGATGCTCACTGCTGAGAGCTCTCATCTGGTTTCTTTAGTAATCCCTAGCAATGTACACCCAAATCTTGTGTAAATCCCAACTGAGTTCACCATACTCCTTGCACATTGAACTTTGCTTTTTCTTATACTATTCTTTCTCACTAAGGCATATTTTTCTCCCTTTTCCTTTGTCTTGTACTGTCATGAGAAAACTCCATGCCTGTTTCTTTCACCTGAGGCATTAGGACCTCACCACTGTCCTGAAATTACCTTCTCAGTTTTAGGAGGTAATTTTCTGTTAAACAAATCCAGTGTTAATCATTTTCCTCAACTCTGTAGTCAAATCTTCTTCTTGTAATCCCTCTTTCTTTTGCTTTCATTAAACCATGTATTCCCGGTTTCCTTCTCTTTGCCTCTTCTTTATTTTTGTCTCCAAAGATGAGTAACCCTAACTTTAGCCCTTTCTCATTCTAAACACCACCTTTGGTAATTCTTACATAATCTGATAACTTTATCTTTAGTCTTGACTACTCTGCTAAGTCTAAATCTTATATACCCTGCCTAACAATAAAATCTCAAATTAGAAATTCAAAATTGCTCTTATAAATACCAATCATAAATTTTTCAGTGTGATCAATCATCTCCTAGCATTCCTTATTTGTATTAATGGCATTTTCTTATTCCAAATGACCTTGAGTCCCTTTAGCTTAAATAAGAAAACATTATATATAAAGTACCAATAGCTATGAGATAAAACAGGCAAATGATAAAGTGGCTACTTTAATTTGAGTAGTCAGGGAAAGCTTCACTGAAGATGTGATCTTTGAGATGAATGATAAATACCAAAAAGAAGAAATGCAAGCCACAATTTCAGGATGGGCATTCAAGGACAGGGAGTTGCTAGTGTAAAAGTCCTAAGATGGAAAAAGTAATGTTAAAGTTGTAGTCAAAGATATCTGACCTTGTTGAACCCCACGGGCCATGGCTCTGAGTGTCTAGATTTTTCCCAAGTGCAATAGATAGTTGGGGAATGACACAGTACTGAGATAGGGAAGAATCAGGAAGTAGTAGTTTTTGAGGTAGAAGTAAAATGTTTTGTTTTTCACATGTTAAGTCTGAGATACTTACAATGCAGGGTTAGATTGTGCGTACTAGAATTAGCTTCCCCGGTTAGAATCCTAGCTCTGCTAATGACTATGTAAACTGCGGCGTTATGTAATCCCTTTACACTAATTTCCTTGGTTATAAAAAAATGTGAACAATAATTGTATTCACCTGATATGAAATACGTATAAACCATGTATCTACAACTAATGTGATAATACATTTAAAGTGCTGAAAAGGTACCTGCCAAAACAATACTCAAAAACTTATTACCATTGAACATAGAAGTCTGGAGTTCAGTATAGCTCTCGGTGGAAACTTCCAAATAAAAGAATGCTTTGACTTCACCATCTAACTCCTCTTTCTCCTTTATTACTATTTCCTCCCACAACTTTACTTTCCCTACTTTACTAGTTACATATTGAAATAAGCAGAAGAATGAAATACAGGAAAACTCTGAACCAGTACTGGAAATTAGAAAATGTCTATTAGTTCTCCCTGCTCCAGAAAAAACAAAAAACAAAAAACAAAACAATTCATAGGAGTTAACTCTAACCTCAAGGATAATCTTTAATTTTGAATGGTGAGGGATAAAGACATGAGTAAATGGGAAAGACATCACCTTAAAATATTTTTCCATTCAGATGAGCAGGCATTTATTTAAAGGCAGGAAAGTGGAGGTCTTTTAAACAATAAAATCATTTCTAAAAATATAGGGAAATATGATAAGTTTGATCAAATTAAAGTATTAAAAACATAATATAAGATAAATGACAAATGGGATCAATATTCACAACATATAAATTGTATGCTTAATTCATAAAGAACTCATACAAATCAGTAAAAAGATGGATACTCTTTAATTCTACAAATGTTTATTAATGAACGTCTATCTTATGACAACCACTGTACTAAGTTAATTAAAATAAATTATATGTAAATCATGGAGCATATGAAATATTTATCTAACAGGCAGATTCTAGTAAACATATTCATCCTTTCCTCAACTGCCTGTATTTTCTCCTTATTTAGACAAAATTTATGGAATTTAAGGGAACGTATGTTATGATTCCTTCACAATAGGCATTTGGTTTGATTTCTCATTAAAATAGAACTTTTATCATATCAAGCCATACTAAAGAGAATATAACAAAAATAGTCATTGCTACTTACAAATTACTTATTATGGGCTAAGTAATAAGTAAAATTCAAGGAAAAACTTGAAAGGATGTACTTTGTTATATTTTATTGCATTTAACTGACAAGCCCAAAATATTTCTCCCCTACTCAACAGAAATTTTAAGTTAGCAATATGGTAAATACCTTCTGGAAAGGACATGAATATAAAACAAAAACATTGGGCAAATTATAAATTTAAACTGATGTCATTTATTGCTGGCATTCTATAATATATAATGAGTATCAAAAGGCAAAAATTTTAAAAGAAACTTAAGATTTGCACAGCAAATACTCTTCTGGGGAACTAACAGGTTTTCTTTTACATACTCTCTGGCCAAATTTACAGCATTATTGTTCAGTGGAACACACAGAAACACGCTAAAGTATAGGGTAAATAAATCTCTGTAATGTATTCATATGTACAATAGTTATTATTTTTAAACAAAAGAAAATCCATATGTGAAAAAGTGAGCCTTGGACGAAAAAATCAATCCAGCTATTCCTGAAAAAAGATAGCATTTGTGCTACAAAAGACCTCCAAAATTTATGTAAATAGATGAAAACTTTTTGTAACGGTAGCAACTCTAAATCTGTACTATGCATAAAACTCTAACAAAGCATCTAATACCCTGCCTGTTGTTAACTCTGTGATTGTTACTATGGATAAAGCCAAGATAAGTAGCCATTAGTGCCAGAGAACTCAGATTCCCTACTAGCAAATTATATAAATTTAAATACACAGAATTCTGCTAATTCTAGTCCTAAATAAATATTAAACTGTGATTCTTTCTTATTTTAATTTTATTTTTATTATTTATGCCTATAGCACCTGGTCTTCCTAGGTGGTCTCCCATCCAAGTACTAACCAGGCCCGACCTGCTTAGCTTCTGATATCTGACATCAGTCTTGGTCAAGGTGGCATGGCCATAGACCATGGACCATGGATCCACTGGGTTGTGAACCCAGGACCTTCTGCGTGTAAAGCGGACATGTTAACCGCTACACAATGGAACCACATCCTGTGATTCTTTTTTAATGTCTAAAATTTACTTTCTTCTCATTATGAAAATAATACATCTCTGGAAGGTTTTAAACATGACAAGCATTCATTTACAATCTTTCCATTGACTGATAAAATCTGTATTTCTTCCCCTTGAATCTGGGTGGGTTGTGACCAAAAGAGTGTGGCAGAAATAAATTATGTTTCTTCCAGAGCTAGATCATAGAAAGCCACATAGTTTCCTCCTTTTTTTCTGAAAAACACGCTCTTTAATCTCTAAGCTACCACGTAAGAAGTCTAACTTTAGACAGCCATGCTATAAAGAAGCCCAGGCCACACAATGGCTCTCCAATTAATGACCCAGCTAAGGCCAATCTTACAGTCATCCCAGGCCAGGCACAAGATATGTGAAGACTCCAGCTCATGGAACAACCCTCAGGCGCTTATGTCTTCTCAGCTAAGGTCCTAAACGTGGAGGAGCAGAATTGAGCCATCTCTGCTGTGTCTTGTCTAGATTTCTGAACTAAGGACACATGAGAATAATAAAATGATTGTTGTAATGAAGGACCAGGTTTGGGGTAGTTTGTTAAGCCTTCATAGATAGTTGGAACATCTCGAAGTAAAAAATTAGAAAATAAAGTAAAGGAATAAATAACAATTTAATAACCTATAGCACTATCATATAACCACTATTATCCTTTATATCTGCATTTCCCTCTATTCTTTTTCCTATATATGTACCTTTATAAAACTATATAGGGTGCAGACTAGCACAGCAAAGCAAACTTGTGTTTGCATACTGATGGCCACTTCTACATTTGGGACATGTTTCTTAACCTCTTAAGCTGTTTTTTTTTTTCCCCCTTGTAAAATGAAGATAATAATAGTATTGCTCTCATAGTTATTGTGAGAATTCAATAATGTAATGCATTTAACATAATGGTTGCCACACAATTTTTATTATCAATTATTATGTAGAGAATTGAACTCATACTACATATGAAGGTATGCAGTCTCCCTTTTTCATTTAATATAAAATCATGAGCATTTCCCCACATGTAGCAGATGCAGAGAGGTGCCACGCAGATCTCCCTTCAAGAAGAGTGTACCAGGGATATGGTTAGCTGGCAACCTCCTTCAGCTAGCTCTTTTAGGATCCACTGCAGCATTAGAGCTGGGATTTGCTACCTTTTAGGATGGCCCCCTGTTAGTAACTGAATAAGATGGTGGTAAAAGAGTCTAGCCATTTCTGCACAATGTGACACTTTTTTAATAGGCAATTTTTACTCTAGAGCTCATATTGGGCTGGCAGAGATTTTAGTAAGTCTGTATTGTGGTCTGACAGCTTCCTCGCCCACTTCTGCATCCTTCCTTCTCCTCTCACTTCCACATAAATCTTTTGCACTCCTAAATTCCTTTAAGAGTCTGCTTTTCAAGAACTCAACTGGCATACCATATCATAAAATACGTTTCTTTAATGCACATTAAATTGAAGCTGAACTGGGATTTTAATGTAGGTCTTCTGACTTTGAATCCTATGCTCTTCTCAATATGAAATGTTATCTCTCACCCCTCAAATACCCTACTACTCCCAATCTGTTGCTTTTCACATGTAAGCCCTATTTGCTCTGTATCTGTGGAAAAGAGATTTAATACCTGTTATATCTAATAGGGTTGTAATAAGGATCAAATGGTATTATTTATGTACAAATGTTTGTAAAGTTGAGATCCTTACAAGTTTCTGTATTTATATTAAACATATCACCCACAAGATTGAACTTACTCAATAAAAATATTCACCTTACATCTCAGTCTACTTTGTCCCCAAAAGTATTTAATCATAAAATACCTCAATTTCTTCACCTGTAAGATTTGGGCTAAATTGTGTTCTGTAATATCCTAAGCAACTCTAGTACTCTGATGTTCCCTGAAGTGTCACATCAAGCTCTGAGGCAGAGCTGCACTTAGTTGGAAAAGAAGACTGAGTTTCTGCACGTGGAAATAGAGATATATAAATAAATATTTTGATAATGTGATTATCTAAGTAGTTTTCTTCATTGACCCAATTTACCCAGCACAGCAATTGTCACAGCTTGTTTGTGTTTGTAAGGGAAAAAGGAATAAAAGCCATTTTGTAGCCTTAAAAAAAATCTTAAAGGTTCTTTTAGAACAAGGGAGCATGTAGGCCTTTAGTATGAAATACATTTAGTTCCAGGCATTAAAATTTAATGGACTAGAGCTGCCTCGTGTGTCATAGACATCTCCAATGAAAGGATCCATTAATCAGTATAAAAATAACTGCTCGTGAAGGTTCACACCTACATATGCCTCTTGTTGAAATAATTCTGAATTTATCTTCACAAAAGATAGCAATTATTAAAGGTTTCAGCATGGTGGAAATACTTGACTTTCCTTGAAGTTTTGAAAAAAAGAAAGAAAAGAGAAGGAACACACTCTTAGATTGAGTACCTGTACTCTTTCAATGGTAAAGTCCCTAAATTTGCTTTTGACCTATTTTTTTCTCATCACCACTACTGACCTTTCTTCTATTACCTGGTTTCCCATAATCACTTTCTTCCTGTGGGCTGCTTCTAATTAGTCTCTGAATATATTTATTCTCTCATTCGGTAATGTAGTGATGATTTAATGGGGAGGAGCTAATCAGAATCTCTGGGAGTTTGGAAAATGTAAATATATGTTGACTGAAAAGCATATTAAATATTATAATTTCTTTAATTTATTTTCACTTATATTTTATTTATTTTAAAAATAAAAAATTAAACACTGAATTTTATATTTACACAAAAGGGCAAGACTTTAAGAAGACTGAAAAACACTGTTGTAGAAATCTCTCTGTGATCCTACCACTCCTCAAGTTACTGCCCAATCTTTTGCCTTATAGAAGAGAAATCAATATTAATTGCTTCCATTTTCTTAACTCCATTTATTTTCAATCCATTTTTATACTTTCTATTCCCACGAATTTATTAACATATCCCTTAAAAAGATATCTGAAACTTCCTGATTTCCAATTTTAATGGCCAATACAGGAAAATATGTTGTCCAATGTCAATGTGATTCTTCCTCTTTTCAAGTACTTTTCTTTTTTGTAGTCACCATGGAATTATAACTTCATTTATTTATTTATGGTACATATTTACTGATGAATATTCACCAGGAATTGTTTGTAAGTGCTCAGAATAAGATAACAAGCAATTTAGATCCAGTCTGTGCCTTGATGATGCTTGTAATTTTTATCAGAGATTACAAACAGGTGACAAGGAGAAAAGATGTATATGGTTTGCCCTGCACAGTATTTACAACTAAAACTTTGAATTAAATGCCAACATTTAAATATCAGGAAACTTTACATAATTTATGATTCTCTGAAATTTTGGGCAATATTGGGCTCACATTGATCCCTACATAGCAATGACTAACTGGAGCTGAATATTGACTACTCCCTTTACATAGGGTATAAATTCTCCAATTTGCCACTCCTTGTATTTAAAAAACATTGAGTCTTTGAGTGTTAGTTTCCATTTAACTTTGCCACATTAGTTAACACATTCATTCATTTGTTACCTGCCTCATCCCCAAAGACTTGTGAGATTGTGCCACCTAATCTAGAAAAAGATGGAGAGAAGTAATCGGTAATAAAATCTAGACTCAGTCAAAGTATGATAAAGTAAATACAGAGTGCTAAATGAGTACACTGAAGGGGTACCTAATTCACATTTGGGAGGGGTTGGGGAAGTTTCTCCAGGAAATAGTGCTATCTAATATAAGAACTGAAGGATAAATTAAGATCTTCAGTTAGCATCCTATTAGCTTTTTAGGGAGAACATGTTAATTAACAAAAAGATTATGAAATATTTGGTTACTAAGAAGAAATGTGAGTATAAAAAAAATCCATCTTAATAATTGCTCTACTTTGTGGGTAAAAATGTTCTCTAGTTCCTTGAAGTGAGGATTAAGTATTAAACAGTGTTTAAAAGCTGTAATTAACTGGAAACTGAGAATAAAAGTATGCAAAAAGCAAAATTCCTTTTTATTGAAAATTTTGTTGTTTTTTTTTTCAAAGAATTTCTTATTATCATCTTGACAAATTCCCACTTGGGGAAAATGCAGTTTTTAATCAGGAAACTGTTTGTTCAAATAAAAAGGCAACTTAGATTTGAAAAATATCAATTTGCATTGTCTTCTAAATTAGGGGTTCTCAACTGCGAATAGTTTTGTCCCCCAGGAGCAATGTCTGGAGACATTTTTGGCATCACAACTGGAGACAGGAGAAGTCTCCAGCTGGCTGCTGGCATCTAGAGAACAAATGCCAGGAATGCTGCTAAATATCTTACAATACACAGGACAGCTCCCCAAAACAAGGAATTATCCAATCTAAAATGACAGTAGTGTTGAGGCAGAGAAATTTTGATTTAACTAGACAGAGGGTTCAGAAATTAAAACATATGCTTTGGGTCCTGGATTTTAGAATAGTTGGAAAAAAATCTTAACTTTATGCTAAGGAAGAAAAAAAATCAGGAAAAAGAAAATCAGGGAAAAAAACAAGATACATTTTCCAGGCTGTGGATCACCATGAAAAAAATCCCACAGTTTTCTGAAAGTCATAGTTGTGTAGCAATAAGGACCTAGATCTAGTTAGGTCAGACAAACATAGCTTTGGACTAAAATATTCCCCTCTTCCATGTTTTTCCCTTTGTAATAAATATATAAAATGACTTATTCTGAACGATGGAAATAAGATTTTGCTAGAAATCTGTAGAATGGAATAAATAACCATTTGACATCTGCTTTTATCATATAAAATACTAAAAAAAGTTGACAAATCAAAATGCTACTTTTCATTCACTAAAGAAATTGTATTAAGTGGTTTGTCTGTGTATTAAAGAAGAGGTAGGTATGTATGACTTTAAATTAGATAATCTAATAAGCTTTTGTTCATCAACATTCTTATTTTTAAGATCCTAGAAACTACATATCTTTCATTTTTTCCCCCACAAAGTCTTGTCTTTCATTTTAGGAGTAGAATTTAGATACCATCCAAGGAGTATGCCCCAAAGTGGGATGCAAATATGACAGGAATCTTCTAAGAAAATGCATTAAGATGCAAGAAAAAAAATGTTACAAATTCTATTTTTAACTTTATTTATATAAAGATATAAAATTTTACTAATATTTAACATAAAAACTTGCACTGGTGGTCTCAGTTCATGTATCAGTTAGTCATGTGTCTTATAGAGCACCATAATATAATAAAAACAGAATTCCAAATGGAGACAAGTTGGGAGTTGCCCCTCACTCTTTTTTTTGCACTTAGTAAATGAGTATGCGTTATAACTTATGTGAGCCAAATTAAGTGTACTTATGAATTTTAATATTTAATTTTAACTGAATTGACCCTTAAAAATTCTTTAAAATATTCCTGTGAAAAAACCACAGATCAAATATATTTTACTAATGTTAGAAAAAGAAAAGAAAAATGTCAGAGATGGTATTTTTCTTTTTGCTAATCTGAGCTTTTTGTAAGCCAAATTTATGACAGGTAGAATTAATGACAATCTAATCATATTAGAAAATAAATTTGTCAAAATATTTTGATATTATCAAGATGGATATTTGAAATATGGATTTATATCCACAAATCTTAATTTTAACACTGTTTGCCAAAGAGTACTTTGCTTTGAGATATTTACTGATAATTTTTGTTCATGGTTATTTATAACTTATAAACAGATATATATATATATATATATATACACATGTGTGTATATATATATACACACATATATATACACACACATGTTAGGGTGTTAATTTTATATGGCACATGATAAAAAATATTTGGAGTTCATTGATCTAATTATACACTTCACTGCTTTGATTTTAGGATTATATATTCTCATCTCTTTTAGAATATAATAATCCAGAAGACATGGTCCTTTTCTTTTTGTTTTTCTGTGTAAAATGGCTGACCCATTAGGTCTCCAATAAATATTTGTTGAAATGAAAGTTCATCATAATAGTTAACTTTTACTGAGTATTTACTATGTGCTAGGTATACTGGTAAATACTGCATATAGTTTGTCTTTTTTGAAACTGTAAACTACTCAATAAAATAGGCAAATCTATTTGCTCCAATTCAGAGAGACAGAGGGAGAGAGTAATTTGCTAAAAATGGACAGCTATTAAGTCTCAGAACTTAGATATAAACACAAGTAGTCTAACTTCTAAGTCTGTTCCATTCTTACTAATGACGTTCTCATCGATAAAAAATACCCAGCCTTGAGGCAGGTCCAGCATGCCAGAGTGTGTAACTGAAAGAGCTACGGATGTGGCCAATAAAAAGATGTGAAAATTACATTGTTCATTTCGTGAGTGTTAAGGACAAAATGAAGCTCAATTGCGATTTTTATGAAAATCCAAAGAAATACATAAAAATAATTTTGTATGTATCAAAAACTGTTTTGTATGTATCAAAAATATTAAGATCAAGAAAAGCCATCAAAAGCAAGGTAACTCCTTCAGATTAAAGGAGAATACAGAGACAAGAAAACTAAATCTGTGTCTTTCTAGATTGAATCCTAACTAAAAAAAAAAATCAAAAGTTATAAATGACACTATTGGAACAATTGATCAAATTTGAAATTAGACTATAGATTAGATAGTAATATTGTATCAGTATAAAACTTTTTCTGATTTTGATAATTATATTGTGATTATATTGGTGAATTTCCTTTTTCTTAGGAAAAAAGATTGGAGTTTTTAGTAACAATGGTGCAATGTTGTCTTCAATTTACCTTCAAAGGTTTCAGGGAAAAAAAAACAGAATGATAAGAGAGATGAGACAAAATACAAACAATTAGTAAATATGGATAAAGTGTATGTAGGAATTTCTTGTACTATTCTGGCAATAATGTTGTTTTTGTTTGAAATAACATTAAAATATATGGAGAAAGGGAACTAGAGCCCCAAATGAATTGCATACCTATTGCAGTAGTTCAGGGAAGGGATAATTAGAACTAGATTTAATACAATGGTAGTTGAATGGCTATTTTATATTGTTTCTGTGCTTAAAGTGGAATGATAAATTAAATTTGTTTTTTTTCCTTTTTTAAGGAATAAGTAATCATGCATCCTAGTATGGCCTTTTAAGAATTATTGCCTACCTTGTATCCCAAGATTCTAAATTTATTTAAAATTGTTCTGAAAAAGTTATAGTCCACAAATTCTTCTGTAAAATATAAGAAAACAGAAGAAATAGAGCAAAGGGAACTCTAAAAATAGAAATTTAATGTTGATAAACAGAGGTGCTATAAAGATTATAGCACTAATTCAGAACCTGTTTGTGTGGTTGTGTTATGATAAATCTTATGAAAATGAACTTATTAAAAAAAAATCTCCCAGTCAGATTCAGAATTCATGGTTTCACACACTGCCTTGACTATCCATCAGGTTTTTATCCTTGGAGTTCTTTTACTTTTTCACCTTCTGCCATTCAGCAGAAAAGCCAGCATCAGACACTTTCCTACACTTTCAATTTGGACTCCATTCAAGTTTTACAGAATGGTTAGTAGATATTAAAGTTTTCCCAGAAGGAATCAGAAAAATTGACTAAGCATTGACTGATCTTGAAATAGGATGAACATTAGAACATTTGCACCATGAATCACAGGAATGTGTGAATCTGAATCATGGAAAAATAAGACTCCTTTTGTAACAGTGAAATTCTCTAAATGTTGGGAAAGGAATGTAGTACAAAGTGATCCTGACATGAGCAAACAGCTGCCCCCCACACCTGCATATACAGAACTCAAACAAAATCCTCTCGGAGTCACATGAAATTGAAAAAGAACAAAATATGGAATATAACAAGGAAAGTCTGGGAGTATGAGGCAACTGTATTTGATTCTAAATATTATTCTAAATATCTAAACATTAACTAGATATCTAACTTTAAACTTCAGTTTTTTCTGTAAAAAAAAAACACTCTAATATATATCTCACTAGGTTATTTTAATAATTAAGAAATAATGCCTATAAATCCTAGTGTTATATTTAGCTCATAATAAATACAGATAAGTAGAAACTTGTTATAATCAGAGAATGAACAATTTACATATATTTGTATGTTATAAATTTATATTATGGCAATCTCAAAGATGTTTCTCAACACTGAGTATGCCAATTTTCCAATCCACTTTTCTATTTACTTTCTGAACAGGTAATAATAATATTTACTCACAGGGTGCTTCTGAAAATTAAATCAATTAAACATAGAAAGCATTAAAAAGAGTATGTATCTGGTAAACAGATGATAATTGCTGAATAAAGAGAAAGAAACCCATTCAGTAATGTGATGTTCTAGTCACTGTAAATGTTTTCTATGATTACTATTATGCCAAAAAGAAGAAGAAGAAGAAGAAGAAGAAGAAGAAGAAGAAGAAGAAGAAGAAGAAGAAGAAGAAGAAGAAGAAGAAGAAGAAGAAGAAGAAGAAGAGTAAAGATGCTTATCACCTTTGGTTCTAATACAGTATTTATGAGAACAAAAATGTACCTTGTAAACTGCCAAGTGCAAGGCTGTAAATCCATTTCTTGTCAGTCGAGATGGGCGGAGCCCTTTTAACATAAGGGTTCTAATATGAGACTTGTTGCCTTTAAGAGAAATGTGGAAAAAAAAGATTAAATTATTGAGGGGGTTGAATAAATGACTTTAAAATCTCTCTTTGACTTAACGATAAATGTCATATTGATATATGAAAATAGCAGACTGCTGTTCTGCAGGTCATTTGTGAAGTTTCCTATTAATTGACAGTCTTACTTAGTGAACATTTCTATCACACTTATAAAACTTTGTATCAAAGCTGTGTATTTTAATGTATTTGTTACTTGTTTTTATTTAGTGCTCTCATCATAAGATGGTTTTAAAACAAAAACATGAAAAAAATTCATCTTAATAAACTACTAGGAAAAAAAGCTTAGTTGAAAATCTAGTAGTACATGATTCTTCAGAACACCATGAGCAGTAGAGCTTATTTAGATCAGAGAAAACTGGAGGAAATGACTAAGGTTGGGAAGGTCATTTAAATTTGGGAGGGAGATCTTTTAAGTAGTCTGATTAATTTGACAGGCATGGGTAAGGGATATGGTGAGAGTCAATACCTACACATTAGTGTTCTATTTAAAAAACTGAGTTCAATGAATACTAGTTTGCATCATTAACAAAACAAATATTCACTATTAATTCGCTAATTAAATGTATTGAGTACATGTTTGAGATACATAATAACAAAACAGAACAAAATATGAGTCAAATTAAACTGTTATTCTTCCCTCCAAGCAGTCTTTCCTTTGATATTTTATCCTTGGATTTTATTACTTTCCATATATCTTACTGAAGATTGTGAAGCAATTGCTTGATGATATTTTGGGAAATACTTTAAGTACTTCTAAATTTAACCTAATCCCTCACTAGCACATCCAATACTGAAAAATGGTTTTTGGATTTCCAGGCAAACTAAGTGACTGTTAAGAACAGAAGCACAATGAAACTAAATTCAGAGTTAAATCAATTAAAGTATCTGTCTGGTAGTTACTATTTCAACTGAAGGTTATAAAGTTGTAGGGGCAAAACAAAAGAGAAAATTTAGTATAAATAGAATTCTCTTGTAGACTATTTAGCAGCTCAAATCACTATATAAAACTAGTTTACTAAGTATTGAGTTTCAAGCACTTACCTCCACAAATGCAACATAAATGAAGCAGAGACAGTCCATTTTCTGTGCGGTAATTTAAATTGACTTGACTGAAGGCATCATCAGAGCTGAAAAAAAATATTTTACAGATGATAACAAACTTTACCTTTTAGTTTATTATTTTTCATTTGAAAAATTATAAAAAGGGATCCTGATATTATAAATTCAGAAATGTATCTTTTCTAGGATTCTTTTGTATCTAAAAAATAAATTTTGAATATATTTTTATATGAAGAATAATTAAAATCAAGAGAAAATAATATTGAAAGCTTGAGAGACCATGTTTAAATTAAAAACTTTCATGAACAGTTCTGTGTTCTATGAATAATTTGAATTTTTCAAGGCACCTGGATTAATTAAAATTTATGTATATGTAGAAAAAATAGACATTGGAAAATAAACTCATCTCCTTCACACTTAAAGTTTCACACCACATTTATGGAGGAATTCAAGAAATTCACTCCAAAAAGAAAAAAAAAAAAAGGGTAGCATTTGATAAGAGATTGGATAAAGAAATACAGTCCCAATGTATTACAAATTCTGCCTGAAGCAAAGTTACCTTGTGCTCTGACTGGGTCAGATTCCATAGATAAAGAAAGTCTAAACTCTGATAGTGTACTATGTATGATACAGTCTTAGGTGAGAGGGGAAGTAGTGTTAGCGATTCAATTAATGACATCTTTGCCTTTGTTTGAACAAAGACCATTGCCCCATAAGGGCCCTGGAGAGCCATAGGTAGCCTTTGAAAAAGAATGTAAAGCTAAAATTATTGACCTCTTGAGGTTCTTGGTACTCCCAGGATATTTTTTAGTAGAAATGAGATCATATCCTTGGCCTCCTAGGTCAGTTTCAAACTGCCTCCTGCTTATTTAAATCTCTAGCAGCTTTAGTGAGATAGCACAGTCTTTGGTTAGTGAGCTGTCCTTATCATTGTAAAGTACTTACATTTGAAAGGTACTATAAATTCAGAATATTATCATCAAGACACCCAGTTAAGAACTTCAAAAGCTATTGGAATTTTAAAATAGGAAAAGAAAAGGTGTTATCCTCCAGGGCACTGCTAAAAAGAGTTTCTAAATCTAGGGACATTGAAGGATCTCAGTGAAATGCTTTAATTAGCAATGGCAAGCCCTGTGGTTTTTTCATAGACATGGGAATACTCCAGAACGTTCCCATCCTCCTAACTTTTTTGCTTTCTATGTTTAACTTCCCAGCAGCACAGTCCACAGACAAGCTTACTTATATTGAGAAATACACCTCAACTTGCTTTGAAATGCCATTTGTAGAAGTAAAATAAACTCCAATGAGTCATTTTTTTTTTTTAATGTTAGTAATGTAATATAGCAGGGGGTCCAGGATTTCATGAAAAATAGTAGACAATTAAACTCACTTCTGTCTGCACTTTCCCTCAGCTCAATAAATGATGCAAAATACACACATATATATTTCTGATGAAAATACCACTGTTTTAAATGTCTATCTAAAAAGCCTAATTATAAATGGCATAGCTATTTTATATATATGCAGTAACTTCACAAAATAACATGATTCTTGGAAATGTGTGGCCTTTTGCTGAGCCAGGCCTCCAAACTCTCAGAGCTAATCCTATTTCAGAGATATTGGAGAAATTAAACTCAATAGGTAGTACTAAACAAAGTGTACTTAGAGGCTGACACTTGGAAATGCATTCACAGAGGTATTCTCTGTGGTTATATTTCAAATAGTACAGATTTTCTGAAGAGCCAAACTTTGCTTTCAAAGCTGGCTGGATTGGAATTTTCTCTTCAAGTTTGTAGGACATCAGTCAGGTTCCTTAAAGAAAAAGAAAGAAAGCGGTGACTAGCAGTTGAGGATGTTGATTGGCAATGATTCAGAAGCTGTGAGAGCTTTGGCTTTTCTTCCTTGGTTTTTCCATTATCCAGCAAATGAAACATAAGATCATAAGACAGAAAACAAAGTATTGGGGTTAAATGTTACATCTGTTAAATGTAAAGAACTACATAAACTTCAGCCTAAGAGAAAAACAGGGAATGAAGTACTTTTTTTTGAGCTAACTATAATGACCTTTATATGAAAAAAAGAAAAAGCTTGGAAGCTCTTCTGTAACAATAAATCCTTGAGAAAATTAGTTTTTCGATGTTTACCTCTAATATATATAGAAATATCTGCCATATTTGAATGTTCTAAAAGTGGAAAAAATAATTCCATCAGTAAAGGTAATTCTTAAATCTTGGCCCTTATAGTTACAACAGAATTAAAATTCTTTCCTTTTTCTGCCTTTTAAGAAGGTTTTTTTTTTTTCCTCCAATTTGGGCAAGTTATTTAATCTCTTCAAGCCTCAACTTCATCATTTAAAAATTATTAAAATAATACATATGACATTGTGTTAAAAATACATGAGGTTGAGTGCTTACTACAGTACCTGGCACATAATGTTATCAATAAAATGTTATTTTATTGTTATTACTATTATTATCAAGTTCACCGTGAATATACAACTTTCTTTTTTCAGTCTAACATTTGGGAGAATTTTAGCACAATCTTCAAAACAAGTTTGACCTTCAACATCTCACATGTGACATGTAAAACTTTCTGATTTGGACAATCAATTCTATAGACATAACTATTTTATGCTCACAGTGACTCTCAGTCAGGCTCCTATAGAAAAGGTCTGACTTTGTCTTCATGTTTTTAAAAATGGTCACGAAGTTCACTGTTGTGACACCCAGCACTTATCAGTGATTCAGAGCAATCTACTATTAAAAAAACAAAAAATTCAAATAAAAAAAAAGATTGTGCTGAAGGTCATTTAATTGAGAAGGTAGGTTCAATTGCTTTCTTAATTATCTAACTTTGATAATACATTCAATCAGTCTGGTACAATATGGCTGAAGACCAACTGTGTGCTCCACCTCTGTTCTTAATCAAATTGTTTTCAACAGTCTGCTTGATATGCTGCATAATAGAAACTACTCACTAATTCCTTGATCCTTTAAGTGTATCTGTCTTGGGAAAATGCCTGCTAAATAGAATCTTGAAATTGACCTTAGCTTTAGTACTGATCTCTACTGCCCTAATCCTCTTTGCAAAGAAAGTAAACACTGAATAAACAGAAAATATAAGATGCGACAATACATTGCTTTGTTTTAAAAAAGAATAACACCAAATGAATGTCTGTTGTTTACATAAATAAAATTGAAAGCATGGATTACATTCATGACTTTTTATTCAATAATCATTCCTTAGCTCACTGAATCTTAAACTAGACTTGACCATTCTTAAGTGACTCAGTCTACAGTCCTAAAGAGCTCCTTGTTAAAACTGAGCTATTGCCTGTTGATTTTGTTCTCTCCTTGAACTCATGCAATTTCTATTAATGCCAACAAAATGTGGGAGAATAGACTCCCACAATTTTTAGCAGTGAAGTGCAATTTTAATAATACAATTTTTATCTTAACTTTAATAACTGGAATGTAATTTTTAAAATGGGAGTTACTTTGAAGCTATATTTGAATCCTGACTTTCACTTCCCATTAACTTCTAGTCAAATGTTTCTGTGTTGATTCATGCAATTAAAATATTCAGGATTTTAAAGCAATCATTCCTGGGGGATATATTTCATTTTCTCTTCTTTTGCCTCTTCTAAAGGAACTGTGTGTGTCAAATTCACTACCAATTGAGCATCACTATGTATTCTAATACATTATGCTCAATTTATTTTTTAATTCCCCCTTACATTTTTCATCACCTACCATGCCGTACTGTAACTTAACATATACTAATGAGTTCATAGTACTTGCTGGGGCATGAATGAAGTTCTTACTTAAAATGAAGTCACTATTATGAATGTATTTCTAACAGTAAATTTTGTCCTTAATCATTAAAAATGGTAGTTCTGTACCCAAAGGTTACTTTCTTTCTTGTAGCATAATGAACTCTTTTCTTAGCCTTTACCCTTTACCCAGGAAAGTGTGCAGTTTTGTGATCTAATTAAACCTCTTTTTCATGACCTCATCCTTTCAAGACAATGTCTGACATAACTGCAAGTGGAAACTTATTAAATGTAACATTTGAATGGTTTGCAAAAAAATAATACTTTACTGTTCAAAATATTCAGATAGACACATTTTCTAAAAAATTAATTCATTAGCCAAATTTTAGGGACGGGCCGAGAGAGTAAAAAGAGGTAAAGATTTATTATGAATCATCTAGTTCCAAAATTGATAATTTAGGTTTCAAATGGATGTTTGTAACTTCCTGTGTAGTTCTTTGTGCCTGCTACTAATTTTTCTACATATACAAACAGAAAAATTAGTAAGTAATCTGTTCCCACAATATAGCCTTAAGAAATACCTGAAATTGTATTTGTCTAATATTTCCCAGATCAAATCTGCAAACTAACAATATGAAATGTATTCATTCATTCATTTAATTCATGTAATAAATCATTGAGATATAGTGGCAGATAGAGCAAGAATAGCTAAGGATGGTAAAATTGGAACAATAATAATTCTTGTCTCATAGTTATTGTTATTGTGAGGTTTAAATGGCTTAGACCTCGTAAGACTTTTATAAATATTAGCTGCTATACTGATTATTTTTACTAAACTATTGATATTATTTTAGCTTTTTTATTGTTTTACTTTGCAGAGAGAGAAACTGAGAAAGACAAAGGGAGATTGAAATCAAGTTGCTTCATAAGGTTTTTATAAGATTTTCTGAAGAATTTTATTCAAAACTAGTTTTATCTAGACAAATAAGAAAAGAAGTAGAGATATAGACAGTCTTAAGGCAATGGGAATTCTCCTTTTGGTTTGAGGTCTTTCTGTTGTTGTTGCTGTTTGTTTTTTATTTAGTTGTGTGTGAATTAGAACAACGTATTAACCAAATATGACAAATAATACTTTTACTCTATTTTAATTTGAAAAGATGACATTTACCCTGTCAATATCCTACTTAGCACCTTATTGGGGAATTTCACTCTTCTTAGATAAGGTCAGCCTGCAATGTTTCTGAAGCTACTCATTTTACAATTAGCTAAATTTTACATTTGGTTACAGTTCTGAAGAAGTAGATTTTTGGAAGATGTTTCATTTGGAGGAAAAGTATCACAGACTGTAGCTGGGCTCAGATAAACTTTTTAAGATGAAAATAAGAAAGGTACATCTGAGAAAACCTCATTCATTCATTCTCTCTCTGTCTCTCTGTCTGTCTCTTTCTCTCTCTCTCTCAGTCTCTCTCTATCTCTTTTTGTTTTTTTCCCATTTCCTCCAAATATTGCAATTGCCTTCCATGGAATAGAGCATTCTTTTGACTATTTTTGTTTATTTATTAAACCTAATTAATTTCAAAGTGAGGTATTATCATTATAGGCCAAGACATATCTACTTAATGACAAAATAGATTTAAAATGATAAACAATAGGGTTCTTTTGATTATGTTGACAAGTAATGGTATTGGAAAATTATAACTTCTCTGGAATATCCTCATAGAGGTTTAAATTGTATATTACAGATTAAGCAGATAATAAGTAGGCTTGACAATAAAAATTAGCAAAACAGCTCTATACTTTAATGACTTAAAAACATATTGAAACAAAAAAATTTAATTGGAAACCTTTTAACTGTTGCATTGAAGACCCATTATATAAGTGTTTCATGGAAGCATACATGTATCACCAATAGGTGGGAGTGGGGGCATAAATACATTCTTCTACTCTCACACCTAGAAAGAGTTCTAATACACAGAATATAGTAAAATTGTGGAGTGGCATGCAAAAATGAAAATTTTTCAAAGATAATTCTGATCCATACTCTTTCCTCCTCCCAGGCTGAGTTGAGAACTAAGATCATGAAGCTCATACATTTTGAATTAAGTACGGCTGCGTGCCATCACAGCACAGTGATACAAGTTGTGTAACTTTGTTGTTGCAGCCGGTTTAATTTTATTAGCCTCATTTTCTTCAGGTATAAAATAGCCATTGCAATACCTACCTCAGAGGGTTCTTAATATGAACAATGCTGATTAGTTTTTAAGTAACAGTTTTGAGTGTTTACCATGTGCCAGTCACTGTGAGAAAGCACTTTACATATATACATTTAGAATGATATGAGCAAATGCATATTAAAATACCTAGTAACATACCTGGCATATGGTAGGCACTAAGTTGTTAGTTTGTCTTCCTTTCAAGTGCTGTACAAATAGGTATTGCAAATAAATAAAGATATAAATAATGTTAACTAAGACAAAGCAGTTGCTTTTAGTAAATGCGTATACTAATGATTAGATAGACCTGTAAATGGATAAAAACATACCATGAATTAAGTGCTATTATACTGATAAACATAAAGATTAGAGATAGTATAGGGGAGGAAATAATCAGACAGTGGTACCCCAATGTACTATTTCTGTCTTTCCTTCTTCTGCCTTCTCTTTTCCCTCATCTCTTCCTGTCATCCATTCATTTTCTCAACACACGTCCAAAGTTATGAGTGAATGCAACTTTATTGTGGAAAATGAAAGAACATTCTATTTCCATTTCTCTTTGTTCTCATTATCAACCTCTCATTCCAAAGGTGCTATAAACTGGCATAAGCAAGATAATGGTTTGGGTCTTTTTGTCCCTTTAAAGTTTAGTACCATATTGCTATGTACTATATTGTGGGTGAAAGCTATACCAGGAGATTGTATATTTGAGCTGACAGAAGCTTTTATGCACTACAGTATGAAAAATCTTCTTTAATGAATGGAATTAATATCTACCACACATGCCATAAAGAAACTGTTCAGCGAATGAAAACAAAATAAAACAAAAACTCCTCCACCACCCAAAAAAGACAAATTTGTATTTACATCAGTGATCCTCTATCTGTTACTCTAATGTTAAATACTTTTTAGGACGTCTTAAACAGTTTTCCTGATACCTACATGTTTAGAGAAAGTCTGATATCAGGCAGCATAACACAGTTGTTCTTCAAAGAAGTATTCCTTACATTATGTAATGTATAAATAAAGATGAGAAAGAAGACCTAACACTTATTTGACACCTAAAATACTCATTTAAATGTGATGTTATGCAATATTATATTTAATCTTCCCAATTACCCTTAAATTTTTGGTATGCGAACCACTGAATAAGAATATTTATGTTCTCAGCACTCCATTCTTTTCCTTCCTTGTCATCTATCATTTTATTCTAGAGAAAAGAAAATCCTCTGAAATATGCCCTAGGCATGATTGACTTTCTTTCCCTGCTGATGCTATCTGCCTTGATGCAACCAGACAAAGCAGAGTACTCCGTTTTTGTTTGTTTGTTTGCTCCCTTGACTCTGTAGATCATACTAGTTGCCAGCTTTCTGTTCTTATGTTCCTCATTCCTTCACTGATATCACCTCAGGCAGAGTTCCCAGTGCAACTTGGGTATCTTTCTAGAAGTATAGTTTTCAAACTTTAGCAGCAGTTTTTAGCATATGAAAGTATTACCTGGGGAGCTTGTTAAAAATTCAGGTTTCTGGAAGTCATCCCCAGAGATTCCGATTCATTTGGTATGGAGCGAAATCATGGAATCTAAAATTTTAGCAAGCACTCCTGGCTACTCTACTGTAGGAAGTCCTTAACTCTTGGAGAAACATGATTCTAGGCTCTGGTAATCCTCAGTTTCATTATCATCACTTCTGGCTAATTGGACATTTCTGTAGCTTTCTTAATGGCTTCAGCACCAGGCTTCCTCTCTACCAATCTTCCTCTCTATAAAATGCCCTACCATTATTCTCAGGGAATTTGAAATCCATTTTGATGAGCCTTCTAATACTTGCATCTAAAAATTCTTCACATCCCTCCTGATTACAATCTTTAAAAGTTATATTTCAGATTTTCGCATCACCTTGATTTGTTCTAACGTTTTACATTTTTGCTTTTGAAAACATCTTCATATAAAAACATTTTATCTTTTTTCATTTCCTAACTTTTAATAAACAATTTGTTATCCTACTCAATAATAAAGTCTTCAGTCTTTCAAAATGCTCTTATTTATTCGACTCATAATAGAAACCTCCAATTATTCAATGCCTATTGTGTGTTAAGTCCTGTACTCAACATTTAATTGACATCATTTTGCAAATATCCTGTGAGGATATTATTAACCTTATTTTACAGATGCAAATGAGGCTCAAGGAGATTGAGTAAAATATTCAAGGATATATAGTTTGAAAATAGAAGGAATTGGATTTAAAACTGTATGACTGCAAAACCCGTACACTGACATAGCTTTCTTACTCAACTTACATAAAATAGTCAAGACATCAGTTTTTCTTGCTTCCACTAGACTTTCCATGGTATGCATCCATTCTTGCCTATGTATCCTTAAGTATACCTTTTTTTCTGGAACGCTTTTCAATATCCATGAATAAATCAAGTCCCTGAATCTTTTTTATATTTGAAAACCATGTTGTTTTTCCTTTTACTTAGCATTTGTCATAGACTGTCTCCTGTGAATTATCTTTATATGTGTTTCCCTTAATCTGATTTTGAAGTCCTGGAGCAAGAAACAGGTGTAGTAAGAAGAGCTCTGTCTATAGAGTCAGGCAGACATTGATTGCCACAATCACAGTTCTAGCACTTATTGACCATATGATCTGAAGATACATCTCTAGAATTAGTTTATTATCCACTAAAAATAGGATATTATCTACCACATATGGTCATGGTGAGGATTAAATAATATCATATGTGATGTGTCTGAAATAGTTCCTTAAATATAGCTGGCACAATAAATTCTGAATTATAATATCTCTGACGCTAATTCCTGACTCTAACCCTAATCCTAATCAGCAAAAAAGAGGCCACATTTATAACATATGGTGAAAATGTAGGAAAAGTCCGCTATAGCAGGAGCTGTATAAACAGCTGTTTGTTGTTGATGTGGTATGAGAAAAAAACCTACATCTCAAGCCCACTGTTAAGGTTAATCCTTAAAAGGATGTCTGTTTAAATTAGCCTTGACATATTTGCACAGTACTTCCTAAGTTAAAAGAAATACATAAATGAATGAATAAATAAAATAAATAAGGTTTTGACTTTATAAAGTTGAGGAAAATCTCTTCCACTTAATCACATTTCATTCAGCATATTTATCTGAGTCAATAAGAGCTAGAGGGCTTATGATTAAGTTCTACATTCATATCTCTTTTCGAACAAAATAAATATGTATGTATAAATCTATTATACCAAAGTTCCAGTCATATCTTTACATGAAATTTAAATGTTTCCCCATAACTGGGCGTGTGATACTAAAGTCAACCCAGGGTGTCTTGTCATGAGTGTCAATGCTGAGTCAATCATTTTCAGCCAAATAACACAGAGAATCAACTATTTCCCAAATCATTAATTGAACACTTGTGAAGCCCTTATTAATACACTGACAAATTTCACATAAACTATATTATACATGGATTTTTATTTGCCATTATGTGAGCTTTGTATGTTTACCATACCTAAAATTTCTTCCCAAAATGTCATTTGGTCATTGCTTTACACTTGTCTTCCAAGAAAAATAGAAGGAATTCTTTGTTATAACTGCATTACGTGAATAACACAGATATAAGTGAGCATGGCTAATTTGCCTACTTGGAACTTTTCTACAGTCAAGCAGCTAAAGTAAACGGACCTTCCAAAATGCATGTAGTTTCTCAGTGCCAGATTCAATTTCTCCATAAGGTTGCTTGTGTATATAAGGGTCCTGCCCCTCTTTTCTGAACATTTTGTGTCTTCCACCGTTGTGGCACTATGCCAGATTATATTTCTCTTGTTATCATGGAACAAAACACACTGAAAACCTGAAGCCAATATAATACATTGTTATATGATTTTTCAGAGGCAGAAAGATACTCAGTTCCATTAAGGGACAGCCTTTAGATGTCAAGAGATCAGAAGGTTTGTTAAAATTGGACTTACTCTAGTGGTCCAAAGAAAACAATTTGTCCAATAGTTTACCATCTTTGCGGGGGAGAAACATTGCTGTTTGTTGCTAGCATGACATACAAGAATGATCTAATTCCAGAGAAGGTTTTTTAGAGCAGTAACGGCTTACATTAAAAATTAGCCCTTAGGTCCCCTCTTTTTAAACTTTAATGATGGGAGCATGCAAGTCATATTTTAAGAAAACGTGATATTTATATTTTGGGGAATCTATGAATGATCAAGAAGGGATAACCTTACATTCTAAGACTTAGAACATGACTGGTTACGTCTGAGGTTATTAGGGTTCTATTTTTTAATGTCTAAAAATAAGATAAATGATGAAGACACTTATACAAAGAAATAATAACTTTACCCAAATATGTGCTTTAGTTCTGTAAGTTCTTTATCTTTGATCTGAAGGTCATCTTCTAATCTTTCTATTATAATAACATACGATTCACTGACCTTCTTCTTCCATTCATCTATTAAAAAAACAAAAACAAATGGGATTAATTCACAACCGTGTTTTGCAAAATGTAGACATAGATCATAACATACACGTAATTAAAACTCTGTTTTTTATTCTGAATTCCACATTACTTAATTAAAATTACTGATTGTCAGTTTAAAATGCAGATGTTTATATTCAAAATGCAATCATATCGAATTGTAGTAATTAAGAACCATTTTATATCGGCTAATATATTTGCGTAGGAGAATATATCTGACTTATTCCATTTGATTTTATTGCATTTTAATTATAGCAATATCCAGTTGCTAGAAAAGTGTTTTTAGGTTTTAAATACTATGTACTTAAGATATAATTCCAAAATCCCTATATTCAGCAGTATCACAAATTTTCTTCTTCAACACAATACTTAGAAACTAATATTCTTTTGTAAAAAATCTTCTATTATCTCTAAAGATCTTTCAGAAAAAAATAATTTGAGTTCAGATAGTCTTCACAACACTTTTGTATAATACATTGTCTTATTCTTTGTGTAAAAATTAACAGATACTGCAAGGCAATGTTAATGTTCTACAACTCTTATTGAACCATGCTACATTTAAGAATATAAAATAATTACCAGTGCAAGTTTGGGTTGGTCTAGACTTATAATTTCCCATGTGTTAGAAGTTTCTTCTTTTCCCCAGTATAGTTCCTCACGTTACAAGATTCCAAGTTCAAGTGCAGTGACAGTCCAGTTGAAAAATACTTTGATAGTCTGGCTAAAAATAAGCTGACTGCCAAATGGAATGTCATGCAACAATGACAAAGAACAAAATAGTGTGTGCTTTCAAGGGTAAAATCATAAAGGGAACTGATCAGCCTGTTTAAAAGAACTGTACTAAAAATAAATAGTAAATGTTTCAATAGGATTATTTGCCTCCATCAATTGATTACCTACCCATACATAACTTTATGGGCCATTTCTTTAATAGATATATCTAGAAAGTAGTTCAGATTTGAGATCTGCAAAGAGCTATTAAAACTATCTAGGTATTATTTTTCAGGATCATTTTCTCCTGAGCCAAGCCATGGCAATTGCAAAAGAATGACTGACCATAGAACTCACCTCCATATATATATAATGGAAACTCATATCTTGTGGCATGCTATTAATGGAAATGATTGTAAGTTTTGCCTATATTGAAGAGCTACAAAATTATGTCTGTAAGAAATTTTTAACATAGACCATAATTTATTTATGTTACTTGTTGATCATCCTGACCTTAAAAATCATAGATAAAAATCCAAGACACTGAGTTCCACAAATGGCAGTTCATAAAATAATAACAAAAAGATTACAAATAATAAGACTAAATGTTTGCTGTATGCCACTTATATATCCTGCAAGATATATATTATTCCCATATTATGGGTGAGAAAATCCAGATTTATATGCATAATTCTATTTATATAAGTGAACACAGGGTATAATGTAGATAGAATAAATGAAAAACCCAGAAAGAAAAGTTATCTGGTTTTAAACTACGTACTTCTTTTCTATAATGTAATTTACCTAGAAAGTATAATTTTTAATCTTGAAATTCATCTCCAGAGGTTATAGTTTGAATTAACAAGTATAGATTTCATAGTCATTATAATCGAATGTTCAAATAACTGTTTCTTTTTGAAGCAAATGCTTAGACAAATTTATGATCCCTCACAACTTTTTCTCAGCAAAGGTAATTTAAGTTCCAGAGGAAGGGCTTCCATACTGATCAGATATAGTTAGAGAAGTAGGTATCTGACTTCATGGACATCTCCATCCTCCCCTGGATATAATTCTCTTTATCTTTCCTCATCAGTATATGCCGCCATGGCTGTTGATGGCTGCTATACATGGAGGGCTCGGTAGTCCACATTTTCTTTGAAGGCCATACATCTTCAGTTGTGCCAGTTTTCTTTCAGCACTCGTGCGACCAACCCCCATCTCCTCAGGTCAGAAACTCTTTGCAGTCTCCAGGAATGCTGCCCTCAGGACCATCGATTTAGGCACCTAACTTTCTCAATGCTTCTTTGTCCTGAAAACCATACTAGATAGTTTTCTTTTAAAGGCTAAAGATCTCCCAAGGCTACAATTTGGAAAGTAATTCACAAGTTCTCTTGTCTCTCAAATTTCCTTTAAAACAATCTATGTTTTCAATATCTTGAATCCAGAGGGACAGGAACAGGAGGCAGGGCTTTGTCCTTCTTGAGGTCATCACATTGATGTACTTTTCATGATTTCCTTTCTTATATCTCTCTCTATCATCTCAGATTTTCTACTAGTGTATGTGTGCAAGTGTGTGTTTGTGTGTGTGTTTATGTGTGTGCATCACCCCTATCAATGAAGGAAAAGCTAGCTCATATCATTTTTCATTGTGTTTTCCAATTTCCTGTTTGGGACATGACATAAAATGACTACCGATTTTTAGAATTTTTCCTTGATTTTCAAAAATCTCAAAAAGCCTAGTTCTTACAAATGAAAGTGTTAGTTTTCAAAGCTAAAAGTTTCAGGTTTGAAACTCCAATCAGCATCTCAGTTAAATTTTCTCACACCCTGAGGCAATAAATTTTGCTCAAAAAAAAAAAAAAATGGGAGAATAGCAACATAAAAAAAATTAAAAAATGATCTTAAATACCTAAAATATTAAACATTATTGAACTCTAACAATTTCCTAGTTCTAGAGGAACAATATCTATAAGCTCCTTTTAAGAACATGAGTTTAGGTAATAATGCTTTCATGGCAGTGGATTAATTCTCCTGGGTGCCTTTAGAGAGGTGAAACAAAGGCTGGAATAAGTAAATGCCCAAGCACTCCTTCTTTTCTTTCTAAAGAATGCTAGAACCAATCCACATAGAGCAAGAGATATTTTCTCCACTACTCAGTACATTTCTGTAAAAGCTTTTTTCTTTTCTACTGTGGGTTGGCCGTATACTCTAAACTGAATTCTACTCATCCCAGTTCTGAGACTTCCAGAAGTGTGGTAGACACATAAGGTCATATATTATAAAAAACACAACCTAATTACAAAAGTGGTCATCTTCTCAAACTTTAAGAAAAATAGATGCCACCTGAAGGCACTTTGTTAAAAAACAGAAACTTGGGGTCTATTCTCAGAATTTCTGTTTCAGATTAGGAGTAGTGTCCAGGAATCTGAATTTTGACAGACACCCCTTAGAGAGTCTAATGTAGATGCTGCTGGGGCATACTGAGAGGGTCACCATTTTAAGATCTCTTAGTGAGATGCCTACTTACCTGAAGGCTTTAGAGCTTTCAAATTCCATGTAAAAGAAGAGAAAACTGGAATAAGGAGAAAAAAGAAATTGTTTCAGGTTCTGAAAGAGTTCTATCCTATGTTAATCACTGATACAATAGATGATTTGGTTGCACATGTATAGTCTCCTATTTTAAAAATGATTCACAAAAAATGGAAGCAACCAAGATGCAAATAGAAGAATGGATAAACAAATAAATTATATATATATATATATATATATATATATATCCATACGTATAAATATTATTCACTGATGAATGAAATGAACTAACAAACCAAGAAGAGTCATGGAAGAGCCTCATATAAACATTGCTAAGTGAAAAAAGTTACTCAGATAAGGCTACATATTATATAATTCAAACTATGAAAGTTTGGAAAAGGCAAAACTATAAACAGTAAAAAATATCAGTGGGTGCCAGAGGAAAGGGGAGAAAGGAATGGGTGAACAAGTAGAAGACAGGTAATTTTTAGCGATGTGAGATTATTCTATAAGATACCGTAATGGTGGATACGTGACATTATGCATTTGAAAAAACTCATAGAACTGTAAAACACACCCATAAACCATGGACTTTAGTCAATAAAAATATATCGATATTTGTTCACCAATGGTAAAAAATGTACCAGACAAATGTAAAATGTTAACAATAGAAGGAGCTGTGGCAGAAGCACGGGAGGGGAAAAGAAGACAACTCTTTATTCTCTGCTCAATTTTTCTGTAAATCTAAAAACCGTTTTAACCAAAAAATCTATTAGTTTTTAAAAATTAAAGAAAAATATGAAACAAGAAATAAATACAAACAAAAATAGTAATTCTTTGACAAGCCCATTTGAGTTTTTCAAGGAATATGTATAACTTACAAGGAAAGGAATATATAACTAACAGTAAGCTTTTTTTCTTTTATATTTGCTTTTTTTCATTCAAAATGTCAGAGTAGATTTAGTAAATACCTTATTTCTTCAACTATTCATTTTGAACAAACTTCATGTTCTATTGAATTGCCTAAATCTAATATTAATGCCTCCATCTTTTCGACTGATTTATCAGACCACTTCAGCACATACATAGACATGCTTTAATACTCCTTCAATAGGTCTATTTACATTCTTTCTGAATTCTTTTATTTTGGATTCATACAATTTATTTATCCCAATCTACGCTTGTACATCTGCTATTTATATTTTATACTAGTCTCTTCATAAATATTTAAAAGGATGCTTTCAAGATACAAAAGCAAAAATTGACCTTGATACTTCTACCTTTATGATTCCAACATAGAAATTATAAAAAACATATATCCCATGAAATCAAACTGATGCACTTGGAATAATTCTTATCATATTTAGAAATGTGAATTCATTTACACTTAAAGCCTAGATAATTCTTTCATCGTAAGTGGGTTCTTATTAATATGTTCCCAAGTTTTAGGCAAGTTTATATTTTTGATATGTTGTATCTGGTTGACGAGCTATTAAGAGAATCATTGCTTTAAACGAAATAAGCCAGAATTACTAATTGGTCCATATTTAGGTTTTTCCTTCCTTTTAGTAAACATTAAATTACTTATATTAGATTGAAATTATATAAAGAAAAATTGAGAATTGTCTAAGATGTCTACAACTATTTAATTTAAACATTTATTTGATTAACTTCTTTTTAAACAATATATTTCTGCATTTAAACAAGCATAATTTGTAAGATTCTTATTTGTCAAACTAGCTTCCTTTCTTTTCACCTGACATATCTAAATTATAGTATGTTAGATGGAAATATAAATCACCATTATGAATCTGGATGCTCTTGAGGTAATATTGACATTAATCTTCAAACATGAATAGGATTTGAGAATCTATGATAATAAAAGTAAAAGTGAAAAAATCAATATCACAGCATTTTAAACAGGTGTTCTCAGTTTCTCTGTGAGAGTATATTAAATAAAGAAAAGAAAAAGCAATCTTGCTATTTGTGTTTCTGATATATACTACAACTGCAAATGCAAAGATTTTAATATTTGCTGTGCCTTCCTTTGTTGCTGGGTGAACATGAAGTATAGTTTACTAAAGAATTTAAACAGTGATGAGTCATATCTCTGTTATTGGTTAAGGCTTTCTTTTTCCAAACTGATAGCACTTCTTTCAAATTGTCTGTTCAGCTGTTCATTGGTTGATTGATTCATTTATTCATTCAGTAAGTATGTACCATACCAAGCACTTCAAAGTGCTCATGGGGGCCAGGGAAAGACTAGTAAACAGGCAATTGTAATAAAGCATTTGTCCTATGATAGCGATATACATGACTAGTAATGAGACAGTGCATCTAATAAGGCCTGGACACTAATCAAAAAAAATTTCCTTTGAGCCATTAAAATCTTCAGAAATATCTAAGCTTCACGAATTGGGCCACTTTCATTTTTCTTTCATCCTTCTTTTTTCCCCATAAAAGTCAGGTGGCCTGCTAAGGAGATAACATTGTGTTGTAATTACAGTTCAATTAATAACTAATTAGTCTTTGGGCAAATAAAAATTCCATGCCTGATGTTTGTCATTTATTAAAAGAAGAATAAACAAAGAAAAAAAGAGGTGGAGGAGGGTAACAAAAAAAGTTAGTTCTATTTACAATGAGTTAGTCTTGTTCTCACTTAATAATTACCTACTTGTGGCTGTTCCTCAAAGTAAAAACTAGTTTGATGTAGGTAGGAAAAATTATTTAAAGGTTCAAAAAGTGGTCCTGTATAATATGTGGTTGTTAAGAGCCTGTTGAGTGATTCCATACGACCAGTTCTTTGCTTAATCCCCTTAAGCAGAAATGATCTTAGTAAGTACTCTGTCCAAGCATAGTTATCATTATTTTTGTTAACATCCCTTCCTATATCACAGTGGAAGAATGGCGATAGTCATTATTATACCATACACTTTTATGTCTCCCTCCAGCCATCTTATATCATGTTAGTGTCAGAAATGACATCAGCATGTACTCAAAGGTTCATGATCTCCCTTCTGTTCAGTAAACATCCTACCAACCAGAGTTGATACTAACTCAATTAGGTAAAGTTTTCTATTCATTTTATGCTTTAGCTGTAGGAATAGCCTGGCTCCCTTCACAGCTGAAATTTCATAGTATGTATAATCTTGAATAAACAATATAAATTAAAAGGAGTAGTATGATTAAATTAGTATAAAGCTTTTGGAGGTGCAAAAAAATTCAACTTCTACCCATAGCCTCATTAATGGATCAATATTTTAGATTGGGTGAATCAATAAAAAGTCATGTAGGGCCACACAGCTTTCTGATTTCTTGCTGCAGGGGCTATTGTCTCTGAAGCCAATAATTAGGGGATTTGTTATAACAAGTCATGTTTAAGTCCATTCCTACTGCCAGGAAGACTTTGGATAATAAACCCAAGTTAAGTGCTTCCAATTTTATAGTCAACAAATGGCATAGATTTTTATTTTATTGACATCCAAATAACATACCTTTCTCTCCTAATATTCAAATTTAATAATCTAAGGACATATATTTTAAAAAATTATTTTCAGTTAAAATATGTGAAATAGGTACATTTGTTTTTACAATTTTACTCCCCTTCGTTAATGTGGCTTATCAAGAGATTATAATTGTGTGAATTTCAAGATAATTTGTTTTCATGCATATAAAGCATTTTTAGAAGTTACCACTTCATTTGAAATAAGTGAGCATTGTACTTTCCTAGTCTGGTAATATGTAGAGTGACTGCCTCTACTACTATTGCCTTTATTTTTCCTGAAAAGTTGTATAGTTGTATTTCTACTTCAGGACCTCCGAAGAGTCTTTACCAACTCCGTAAACTATTTTGACCGCCTTCTCCTTGTTGTTCTCATTGTACCTAGGACATTGCTTTGTTTTTTGAACTGTAATTGTGGTCACTTGAACTTCATACTAATGGAAAAAAATATGAATTTGATTTAGCTCAGCTAAAAACCTTAAAAAACCGTCGTCAATACTGGAGAGGCTCATTCTTAATTATAGACTGGTAGAAATTGCATACCAAAGGTATCAGAAGCACCTCCAGCCTGGAGAAGGATCCCCACTTTTCTCACAGTACTAACCTCATCATTTAAGATCACCACCACCTGATATTTAAAGTAAATGATGCAAAGGAGCTTCTAACTTAGGTGTCTCTGATGCTTAGGTTTATTCAGTCATGATAGAATACACTGGATTTAATTTCTAAGCCTTAAGTCTTATTATTTTAGTTGGTTTACTTTGTGATACCATTTCCTAACTGCTGTCCAGAGTTTCCTAAGTTAAAATCTAGGTCTGATTACACAAAGAGTTACCAAAACTATCTCCATATTTTCCCACTTCATATATGCAGCCGGGGGAAAACGATGGAAACTGCAGTGAAGGGATACCAGGCATATGGAATCTGTGAGGGCCTTAGGTATATCAGAATAAGAGATGACTACATGTTATCACATTAGGGTTAACAAATTAAATCCTGATCATCCATCATCATCTTTCTGGAACTTTCATTTTCCTTGATACTGAAAGGCATCCATGTACTTTATCTATATAACAGTTAACTTATTAACAATAACAACAGTTATCTGTGGATCCTCTAAAGACCACACTTCCTCTCTTTGAATTATTCCATAATACTCATTTCTTCTAGAGAGTCTGGATATGTATTAATCCACAAAATCACCTTGAGATATGTCAGGCTGCATTCTTTAATGTTATTACGTTGGCTGCTATACATGCTCCTGTTTGATGACCAAACATTTCTATTTAACAATTATGTACTACAATAATATAAGTGTGCATGCATATATAATATATACATATATATGTATATGCATACACACATATATACATATATCTGACTATCATATACATATTTCAAAAGCAGCAAGAAAATAACCTGATAACATTTAAGTGCTACTCTAAGTTAAGCCTGTATGACTGTAGTACTTATTTCTATTAAAGCACCTATTAAGGAAGACAGAATTAATGCCTTTTTCTCTTCTCTTAGTTTGTGAACAATTTAGGAGCAGAAATTATGTTTTATTCATTTTTTTGCATTCCTAAAAGCCTAGCATAGCACCTGACAGATATATATGTAAACTTAATTGTTTTTTATTGGATTGAACTAAACTGTACCAAACTGAATTGGACTGAACCAATTGAATTGAGTAGAATTAATCCCTTCAGTAAGGAAATATTGCTAAGGTCTTGAAAAGAGGTAAAGAGAATATAGATAAAGACATTGCCAATTCTGTAGATAAAATACTGTGGCATTTTGAAATTCCATGCAAGGATAATTCAAACAAATTTTAATTTCTTTATTTCCCTCATCTTCCATTTAAAAAATGTAGCTATATTATAAGAGGCTTTTGCATTACTAGCATTAGTCATTTAAACAAGGTATTGATAATCTAGCAATAATTTAGAAATCAGAATTTCAGGGAGCTTTGAAAAACTGTAATTACTGGGACCTATTCATAATCAACTAAATCAGAATCTGCTTGGGTTAGGGCCTTGAATTAGGAAGAAGCAAAACAAAACTCCAAAATTGATTTGGACACAGTTTTTCCATAAGTGTAAGGTAGGATCCTTGCCTGTAAAAAATTTAAAACCCAATTTCAAATTGGAAAATATAACTTACTCTGCAAAGTAGCTTTTGATGAGTGTCAAGAGAATGGTGCAGAAACCATATGCTCTATATTAAATAGAGGAAAGGGTTATATTGGGCCCACTACAGAAGTATCTTTGAATATACCAGACTTGAAATAGGTCTTGCTACTTGTGAAGTTTTTAAAATCTTAGAAGAGACTGAAATAACTATTTTATCTCGAGCATATGATAAATTGATAGCTTGGACACTACTTAAATCATTATAACACTTCAGAGGATTCAGACAAATTATTAAGATAATGTTCATTAAAATCCCTATCATTGCTCTACATAGTAAAACAAATTAAACAAAACTAATGGGACCAAAGTAATTTAAACTTCATCTTGAATTTTTTTTGAGACTAACAATTGATGAGATTAAGTTAGGCAAAGTCATAAATAACAAATGACAGAGAAATTACATAAAGTGGCAGCAATGGTGGAGAATATGAACAGGGAAGATAGTAAGCATTTTAAAAGGAAAAAAGTCAAACCAAGAGAGCTTAGAAAAACTAAAAAAAAACCATATTTATTGGAGGAGAGATGCACCTGGGGAGTAGCAAGAGCCAGTGTCCTATCAGTGTGAGGAATATGCAAATTATATATAAATTAGGCAAGAAACACACTGAGGAAAGTTAGTGGTTTAAACAGAGGCATCATTTTATAAACAGAATCATAAAAATTTTTATTTGAAGTCTATTAAGATTACATTTGTAATATAACATTCAATGCTGGACATCTCATTAGGATAATGAAAAAAAGAAAGATCAAAAAAAGAAAACTTTTCCTAGAAATGCAGAAATGGAATATAAAATATATTTGTCCTGGCTAAAGAGAATAATTGCACATATTCCCTAAATGCTCCTTTAATAATCCCAATAAAAATTCCCAGATATCATAATTGAATGGGCAGCACATTCTCACCCATTTAAAAATTCCTTTTTTTTTTTTTTTTAAATTTCAGTTGGCAAAAGGCTTTCTAGTAAGTTTTAGCAAAATATTTCAGACTCACTTTGCCCAGTGGCTCTTGATGTTTATATATCTTGACTTTTGGTTTAGTGCAGATCACAGTGAGTTATTGGTGGAGCTGAGAACTGAATTAAAATGCTGTTCAATTTTTTTTTACTTTGCCCTATGTTGAGCTTTATGCTTAACTAGAAAAGTATATTGTTTTTATTTACCGGAAAACTTTGAAGATTGTTTTATTGCTTTAGCTAATGTCTGACTATGGGATATAAAATAAACATTTATGTAAGTATTTTGGTTGTTACTGATGTTACTTTTCTACTAAGAGCCATGAAAGAAAAGGTTTATGTAGTGTAGCTGACTATGTAGACACATCATTTTGCTCTTTAAATCAAATCGATATAATAATATTGTATGTGGTTTCATTTCTATATCAATAAACAAACCGCCTGCATACTGAATTTTTAGTTCATCACAGATGATGATAAAGTCTTATAAGACAAAAGGCGGCTATATTCATGTCTAAACAAAAACATTTTTCAGAAATATGTGTATAAATAGAAAATATAGAATGAAATGCTAACGTTCTGAAATTAAACTTTTTTATTATTATATATACAAATTTTTAGAGACCAAAGCAAATTATTTAAAAAGCATCTTTGCAAAATCGAACTTTCTTCTTTACCAAATATTAGACATAATTGCTGAAACCACCTTATTGTAGATTTCTGATATTTCAGAAACTACTGGGAAGTAGCTTGGAATCAAATTCAACCCAAAATATGATTAGCACTGGACACCTGTTATTCCTCGATTCCTTTCTAAAACAAACTTATTAGGAGTCTCTGCTATGATGATGGTGCATTTTGTGCACTTCTTGGAATAAATAACATACAGGAATCATTCAAATGCATATTCAGTGGGAAGCCATCTGGCTCCATGTGAATTTATGAATATTTTAGCTTGCTCAGCTAGTCAAAAGTAAAATTTTGCACTTAGGATTATCATGTAGATTTGTGACAGTATTATAAAAAAAATTACTTCTATAAATCAATGATTGACATATCTACTAAAGCATAGATTTTTTCATCATGGATTGAGTCCACTTAAACTATGTACAATATTGCTTATTTGGGAAGTCATCATAATTCAACTTGCATGAGAACATGCAATGTTTTATTCAAATAGTTGCAATAAAAAGAAAATGTTGGCTGGCGTTGGGTTGGACTTTATAGGTTACTGTAGTGGACAATGTGATGTGGCACCCAGATATTTCTTCAATGAAAGGCTTATTACCTCATCTACTGGGAGTGCTGTCAGTCAAGAGCCTTCAGCTGACAACCCATTCACGAACTGCCTCAGCACAGACAGCGATCTTGCGGAAGATACCCCTTCCCAAGGTGCCCATGTCCAATGATGACTGATGTGTGGTATAAATCTTGGCCACTCGGGTCAAACTCATGACAGCAGTGTAGTGCCATTTGAGCAACAGAAGTCCTCCTAGAGGCTGCCATTGAGCCTGCACCACAGCTCGACTTCTTTCTGTTCAACACTGCTTCTGTCCCTTACACAATTATTAGTCCCAAGGGCACTCCTTGAAAAATATACTGCAGTTTAAACTCCATCTCAGGTTGTATGTCCCAGGAAACTGAACCTGTAGCCATTATCTAACCCTACCACTTACCTAAAATAAGAACTTCTTGGGAAAACTCTTGGTAAATGTCTTCCAGTCACTTTGTATTAACACTTCTGGTATTAGGAAGCTTATTATCTCATAAAGCAACCCACTCTATTACCGGATAAAGTTATTTCTAATATTGTATAATGATTTTCTTCCTTGTAACGTCTGGGACCATATAATACTAATTTCATCATCTACTGATTTAATTATTAATGAATTAAATGACCTTCTGATGCATGGTCACAATTTATGGTAGAATTATATTTTTAATATTTTTGAGAATAATACTTTGGAATTAGAATTATAGATTTAAGAGTGGATAGTACATTGATGTATGAGAACACATGATATCCCAAAGGAGATATGTAGATAGAGAAACCTAAACCTGAAGACCTGTAACGTTCCAGTGATATGAGGTAAGAATGATGATGTAGAACAAGTTAAGGGGACTTAAAAAGAATGACGAATAAATTAAGAAAAGAACCAGGAGTGTGGAGTTTCTTGAACCTAAATGAAAAATGCATAGAAGGAGTGATCAGAGTATGAGGCTTCCTTTTTCCTCACCTCTCCATCACTTGTTCTTACTTGTCTTGTTGACAATAGCCATTCTAACAGGTGTAAGGTGGTATCTCATTGTGGTTTTGATTTATATTTCCCTAATAGCTAGTGAAGTTGAGCATATTTTCATATGTCTATTGATCGTTTGTATGTTTTCCGGGTCTGTTCAGGTCCTCTGCTCATTTTTTAATTGGAATATTTGATTTTTGTTATTGTTGTTGTTGTTGTTTTGAGTTATATGAGTTCTTTAGTATTTTGGATACAGGTCCTTATCAGAGGCACTGTTTGCAAATATCTTCTCCCATTCAGATGGTTGCCTGTTTGTTCTGTTGATGGTTTCTTGTGCTGTATAGCTTTTTGATTTGATATAGTCTCATTCATTTATTTTTGCTTTTACTTCCGTTGCCTTTGATGTCAAATTCATAAAATTCTCTCTAAAACCAAGGTCCATGAGCTGCTTACCTGTTTTCTTCTATGTGATTTATTGTTTCATGTCTTATATTTAGGTCTTTAAACTATTTTGAGTTAATTTTAATGCGTGGTGACAGAGAGCAGTCTAGTTTCATTCTTTTGCATGTGGCTTTCCAATTTTCCCAACATCATTTATCGAAGAAGCTTTCTCTTCTCCATTGTATGTTTTTGGCTCCTTTGTTGAAGATTATTTGCCCATATGTATGTGGGTTTATTCTTGGGCTCTCAATTCTGTTCCGCTTGTCCGTATGTCAATTTTTCTGCCAATACCATAAATATAAAATTGGTACAGCCACTATGGAAAACAGTATGGAGGTTCTTTAAAAAATTAAAAATAGAATTACCATAAGACCCAGCAATCCCTCTCCTGGGTCTCTACCTCCAAAATTTGAAAATATTTATCTGTAAAGATATATGAACCCCAGTGTTCGCTGCAGTATTATTTATGGTGACCAAGACATGAAAACAACTGAAGTGCTTTCCATAGATGATTGGAAAAAGAAGATGTGGTATATATGTAAAATGGAATATTAGCCATAATAAAAGATGAAACACTGCCATTTGTGACAAGATGGATGGATCTTGAGATTGTCATGCTAAGTGAAATAAGTCAGACAGAAAAAGTTGAGAATCATATGATTTCACTTATATGTGAGATATAAAACTAAAAGTAACAAATGAACAAGACGAACAAAAACTCATAGACACAGACAACAGTTTAGTGGTTACCGGAGGGAAAGGGGGAAGAGGGAGGTAGATAAGGTAAAAGGAGTGATGGAAAGAGATTTGACTTTGAGTGTTAAATGCACATTACAATATACATGATGTGTTACTGAACTGTACACCTAAAACTTATATAATTTCATTAACCAATGTCACCCCCATAAATTTAATAAGAAACAAAATTTACAAAAAATAAGAGATAATCGCAAAAAAAAAAAAAGAGTGACAACTGCTACTGAAAGGAAATTAAGATGAGAACTAGAAAGAGTACTGAATTTATCAAAATGAAGAGCACTGGGAAGCACAAGTTCAGTGGAGTGGGTGCTAGGGTAGTGGGTAAAGCCTGAATGAACTGGGTTGAAGAGTGAATGGAAGGTATTGGAGAATAAAAGTACAGACAATGTATACTCTCAAGGAATTCCTGAATATTTTGAAGACATTTGAACATCCATGGGGTTTAGAATGAAGGTTGAGCTAATGCTGCCTATATCTAAGGGGAAGCAAAATTCCAGCTGACATTTCATTACATATACTAAATATGGAAAAGTTGTAAAAAAATGTGTGGTGAAGATACTGCAGACTATTACTGAGCAAAACATCATAGAAAAAGCAGTGTAGAATGTTAGAAAGTAGGAATCATCATCCTAAAAGGCAGTCTTCAGGGGAGCAAAATGAGATCTAAACAGAGATCAAATCAGTGAAGCAAGGTTGAGATGGTCACAATATCCCTTTTTCCCTCAATGCCCAATACAATTCAATGCCGGTCTGTTAAAATATCTTTCCTTTGCAGTCTTTCTGCAAATTTGCTTTCATGCACAATTATAAAAATCAGATAATTGTTATTACTACACACAAAAAGGTGTTATATTGCATTAACTTAGGTAACAGCGAATGGTTGCTTGAATAAGGGTTGAGAGAAGTGGATGGATTATGGTTATGTTTTCAATGTGTATACTGCACTTACTGAAGAACTGGATAAAAAGGATTATTAAAAAGTATGTGAGGCTTCAGGGATAACTTCTAGGTTTTTGCCTTGAGCAATTTCGTGAATGACTGAAATATTTATCTAGATGGAAAATTTCTTCAGGATTGATAGAGAGAAGACGAGCTCTCCAAATAGAGATTCCTATAGAATTTTTTTTTTCCCCAGAAAGGGAGAGGAATGAAGCAGGCAGGTACATATGCAAATCTAAAATTCAGTGATGACTCTATTATGATGGCTAGTAAAAACAACTTTAAAACTATCATAAATAAAAAAAAAAATTGGACTGCATCCTGATATAATATGGCTAAAAGAAGTTTTGTTTTTGCTATTTATTTGTCTTTTGGGAAAATTATAGCATGTCTGTAGTCTAGAGGTATGGGGAGAGACAGACTGCAGATATGAGAAGCATGAATAACATTAGCTGTTATAACAAGTAAAAAAAAGAATTTCTCTAAACCTCTATACTTTCTCCCTCCATTCTCATAGGCTAGTTTTCACAGAAACCTTTTGATTTGACTGGATAATGGTTAATTAGAAACTCTATCAACTTTAACCAATTATAATGAGTGATGATCTTTCTTATTAAATTTCATTAAAAATTGATTCCAGTGATATATAAGTAGTGAATTTTATAAGTTAATTTATGACATTGTTGGTGGTGTGCCTATACATTTAAAATCTGCACCTGGACCACTTGTTATGATCATAATTATTTCTCTGTGTAGTAAAAGTTTACTAATTTTAGATTTTATTAAAATGTTGAAAACCTCTCTGAAGAACAGCATATTGGTGAATATAATTTACTTTCTCAAACCCCAAGGCTAAAAATAATAGGAAAGAAACCAATCATGTAAAACTTCATTGAGTAATACAACATTTCTCAACTGGCAAATCAGAGGAACACTTGATTTCCAGAACTGTGTTTTGAAAGATTTTTGCCTCAAGACGTAAATGCTTTAATTCTTTTCTGGGCAATGTGATACTCTCTTACAATGAAAACTAATTTGAACTATCCGAACAGTTCTGCAGAGAAAAGAATGGTTACTCGTTACATTATTTAGCCACTGTGTTGGTTGTAACAAAGATTTTAAGAGCTTTTATGGAAGCTTGATATTCAATAAGTAGATCTGCAACACACCATAGAACAGTGCCCAAATAATATAGATATTGGAGTTTAGATTGTTTCAGTGATGCATTGAAGCACAATTGGAGGAATATAATTCTGGCAGAGAGAGCTGGGAAATGACAGTACCAGATGGATTGCACCAGTCTGCAGCAATCAGAGACAAATTACTCTGAATGGTTGAATTTTACACTCTGGAAGGCTACTAGATTCCTGCAGCCAGAGGCTTCAAAAGATAGACTATTTGTCCAAGGAGCCCAGAAGTAAACATTAAATCTGTTCCTTTCAATCATTTACTTGCATCACAATAATGCCTTTGGGATGGACATCTTTAGACACAATGTCAATAATCAAACTGCTTTACAGGTGGATGATAACAGCGACTAATTCACAGGCATCCTCTCCCTTCACCTCTTGCAAATATCAGTGCCTTAGGGAATCAGCAGCTTCTCTTACCCCTTTATTCCAATTTTTTACCTGAAGCAAAATTGTGTTCTAGACTATAGCCAAACTGACAAGTTTGAATGATGTGCAAATTTGGTTTGTTGTGGCTCAGGTAGATAGCTCTGCCAGGGACAGGAACTGTTTTTTCCCACCAGAGTCTGGTGTAATTTCCCCTCAGAATATGTAAAAAAGATCTCATCAGCAATTTCTGTGAAAACAGACAAACTAGTATATTACATGGAGCTTAGCACATTGACATCAAATGGAGAATGTGCAATAACCTCTGACAAAGTTCAATACAAGGAATATTAACAAGTTTCACGAAGTATAAACAATTAAAGTTGTGTTACTCAACCTCAGTAGGAATTGGCTTTATCCAAACAAAATTTTAGAGGTGTAAAAGATTAAGTTAAACTCAGCAGCTAATGGTTACTTCAATTATTTCTATTGCATTAACAGAATTTAAAATGGTACCTTTCAAATGAATTAAAAAAGGACTTTTCCTTAAAAATTCTCTTTTTTCCTACTCCCAGTACTTTTATTATTATTATTATTATTATTATTATGACACTGGTTAACAAAATCCAGTGTTTCAGGTATACAATTCAATAGTAAGGCATATATATATTCCACTGTGTTTACTGCCCATAGATTTGTCACCACATATTTGACCCCTTTTGCCCCATCTACCTCCTCCCTCTTCACTTCCCCCCTCCTTCTGGTACCAACTGGTCTGCTGTTCATGTCCATGAGTCTCTATTTGTTGCTTTTAGGTTTATATCCCACATATAAGTGATATCATGTGGTTTTCAACTTTTGCTGTCTAGCTTATTTCACTTAGCATGATTATCTTGAGGTCTATCCATGTTGTCTCAAGTGGCAATAATTCATCTCTTCTTATGGCTGAGTAATATGCCATTGTATATATGTACCGCAGCTTCTTTATTCAATCTACTGTAGGACACTTCAGTTGCTTCCATATTCTGGCTACTGAATGCTGCTATGAAAATTAGGTCTTGACACAGATTTGTGTTTCATTTAACAACAAAAAGTAATACCTACAACTCTTTTAGACAATTTTGAGCAAGGTTTTATATATATATATATATATAGCTTTTCTTTCTATCTTAATTCTGCTAGACTACATCAAGGTGTCTAATTTCTGGGCCTCCTAGTTGCTCAAGTTCAGGGGACATGATGGTATATGTGACTGACATCCCTAATTTTGTGTAGTACACCAGTTATCAGCCATATATACATTTTGCAGCAGGCAAGGTTTTGAATTTGGCTCTATGCTGAATTTGGTAATATTTATGTACCAAAAAATATTGCTTAGCATCAGAAGATAAATGGATCAGCACAGGTTGTGGGAATTCTGGATTGATATCATTAAAATGTTGTGATTTTCAGCATGTCACTTGGATTTTTGAAGCTTTATTTCAACTTAGCATACATATTGATACACCTTTTTTATTTGTTTTGCTTAGTTTGGTGAATACCAAATGTTGGATTTTTACCAAATACCAAATTCTCCTCTTGGGCATTGTTAATTTTTAACTCATCAGTAAGTTTATGTAATATATGTACACATAGTAGCCATCCTTTACAAACATTGAGTATATAAGAGCTGTGATTTTATGAAAATAATAAATCTAGTAGAAATGTCCAATTTCTTAGTTATACATGCATAGAATTATCACTTCAGTTGAGTTAGGCACACTGTTGATAGTACATAGATGGTACTACATACTAAGCAATGCATCTCAAGGCAAGAGGCACTGCCAAATTCTTTGTAACAGGTAATATTTCAAAGCAACTAGAATTCATCCATAGTGCAGAATTATGATTAAAATGGTGAACACCAATTTGTCAGAAAACTCCCAATGACTGAGTAGAAGCCACCTTTTTCTAGAGAAATGTGATTAAACTGTCAAATAGTTTGATGAAAAACTTGTAGAACAGGTATCTGGTGTCCATGGTTTGGAGGAAAATCCAGACAGTGGTGTGGTAGGGGCACTTAGGAAATACGACTTTACCAATATCTTTGATAACATAGAAAATGGTACTAGGTGGAAACACACGGATATCAATAACTCTTTTGAGTTGAAAAGTGCTGCAGAAATGTTTGAATCTGAATGTAAAGTTTTAGGATAGTCTTGACTATATTTCAGTATTTCATTTTATTCCTTTATATGTATGTGCAAGCAGGTGAAACGATGAAAACACATATTTAGGTACATTTAAAATAGATCTCCAATAAACAAACATAAAAACTTCATATAACAAAGAAAAAATTGAATCATTTTATTGGTAGTGTTTTCTCTTTTTTGGTAGAAAATAATTCTTAATAATTGATGGCACTTTATATAGTGAAACATAAAGATTATAGATTTATAATATTACAGTATTGAACATTTAATAAATGATATATACATAATATGCTCTGAAAGCTGTGCAAGTAAATCAGTAAGTGCAAAACAATAGCTACCATATATCTTTATTTTGTCCTTGTAAAGAACCTTGAAAAAAGAAAAAAAATAAGTATCATAATTGAAGGTTGCAGACAAAAGTCACTTCTGGTTTACCAAATAATTATTTTCATACTCACATGTTAATATAAATAAAAGTGGCACAGACTAGTTCTTATTTCAATTTAATCATGTTTAAACACAATACTCAGACAAAACTTTTCTCTAATCATTAGACTTTGATATGAAGACATTTTACATATGTGCTTATACCAAAATAGGAACACATAACTTGGGATTCCAGCCAATTTTTATTTTCTTGAAGCTGTTTATCATCTGCGTATTTTCTCAGTCTTTGTTTTCTTCTGGCTCCTTCCTGCTGTCTACCTTTTGGCTATTTATTGCTTCTCAGCATCATCACCAGTGCATGAACAGAAAATAAGAATTGGAAAGTAAAATTGGTCCATCTGGTAATTTAACAGTTCTGTTAAAGGGATTAATAAGAGAGGATGAAAGTGATGTTCAAAATGAACTTAAATGAGTTTTAGTGAATCTCAATTATTCCTATCATCTTCTCCACATAGATACTTGGGTTTTGTATTTATGTTTTTCTATGGATGGAAATTTAGGACACATTTTTAAGATATACAAACACATGTCCAATTATAAAGGATAAGATAACATATGTACCCTTTTTGTTTCATTCTGATCAATAAATGAGAATGATTTTCACCATTAATTTCAGTTGTTTCTTATCAATTAAGATAATCACAATATTTTAAGCATTGATTCAATCTGAATTTATCCACTATGAATTTGTTTCTGAAAAAGTATTTCTACATTATTCTTACAGTGTTCTGAAGACCCTATAGTATGCCAGTTTTATTAGTCCATCAGAATTGGACTACTAAGTGTGAGGAAAAAACTGCCAATAAACACTTAAAACTTTGTTGGAACCAAAGTCTAAAATAAGATGGAAAAAATCTAAAGGTATGTTTAGAAAATTATTTTTAAAACTACTATAGCATTATTTGAACAAAATGATGCTCTGTAAATCCACCTTTATTAAAAAAAAAAAATTAAAATAGTGACAAACATCCCAAAAGTCCCTTTTCTGAATTTACATCCTTGAAATCTTATTTTTAATTAAAAAATGGTTTATCTGTAGTTATTAATGTTATGTTACAGTAATTAATACAATTTTCATTAATTCACTTTGAAGAAACAAAGTCTACAGAAAACTCCTATATTTGCAATCCCGCCCAAACAAGAAAGGCAAAGCAGATAATATTTAAGATGTCTCTAAATCAGGCTGTTTTTTATTCAAAGTAATTTCTAGAAAAATTTGTTCCCTATAAGTTATGATGTCTTCTACATCTTTGTAGACAAGCATTTCTTCAACAGACAACAGCGTATAGTTACTCAGGCTGAACGTTGACTTGTTTTGTACAGCATGTAACATCTTTAGGGATGTTGTAACTGAATCACTCAAAGAACAACAAACTGGGAAAATACAAGCATTCCACAAACTCAAACGCGTCTTGTCTCCAGAGAACAGCTTCTCTGTAACTTTCAGATTCCAAATATCTAAGCATGACAGGAAACAGACTCCAAAGAACCGAAGTGACTTTATATCTGACAATGTTTTAACATTCTTTTTCAACTTGTCTTGCACTCCAAATGCCATAGTTGAATACTTTAAGTGTCCATTCATCTTCAAGCTTAAGGAACACATGAAGGAATATGCAGGCACAACAGCTGTTGTTATGACATAAGAACCACTAATAATGCAGTTTTCCCCAACTGAAACATCAGGCCCCAATCTGGAATACTCCACAACTGAGCCAGGTGACACAGAACATCTTGAATCCAGTATACTTTGAATGATACAGGATGTGTTACCAGAGCATTCAGGTATTGCTGGCATGATGCTAAAAGCTACGGACTGTAAGCCAAGCTCTGATTTCAAACTGCTATCTGAAGTTAAGTGAAACAAATATTCTTCAGTTGTTCCAATGTGATAAAATTTGGAGTTATTAAGAACAACAACATTAAGTGATGTTCCTTTAAGAAGGTGAAATATTCTCTGCCTCATTTCTACTAGCTCTGACTCTTCTTTAGTGACATGTGACGTGTTTCTGGTATACTCCACAGTTGCTCCCGGTCCCAAAGCCTGCAGAAAGTCTCCATAGGCATCTATTTCACAGTTCAGTGTGCCTATGCTTTCATAAAAAGCAAGTAACTTTCTCGCTGACTTATGATCCATGTAAAATAAGCTGTCTGTGTAGACATACTCAGGCTCTAACTTAAGAGAGGTAGTGTCAACCTTAGCAAAGTCCTGTTGAGAAACATTTCCAGGTCTACACACAGCATTAAACTGATGCATCTTTTCTATGCTGGGCTTATGAAGGAAACGATGGCAACACCTGTATTCAAGGTCTCTATATTCTAAACAATTAAAGGGTTCTAAGACAAATACTCCATGTGTGGTACCTACAGTCAAACTAGAAGGATGAGCTAATGCAGTAAAGCCAGGCTTGTCAAACCTAATAAACTCAGATTTTCCAATACTATAAAGTTCAATATCATCTGCACAGGTAACAAGAATCCCAGGATTCATATGTGAGGGAAAATCAATGTACATGGCTAGTTTTAATTCTAACATCTGATAAATGGGGTTACCGAAAGGTAAAGCACTGAAAATTTTCCCCAGAGCACTCGCATTTGGAAGGCGTTGACTGTAGCCACCTATAAAATTAAACAAAATAACTGTTTTTAAATATTTATATCATTGTTTACAAGATTTTAAAAACTCAGGGGCATCAGTTGCAACTCAAAATGTCTCTAAAGATATTTAATATATACAGTGCATTATAGTGTAACTCAGGAAAGAATAAATTCTAGAATACAAATTCAAAGAGCAAATCTCCTGTAGCCATTTGACATATTGTAGTTTTAAAGATTCTAGATTAGGAAAGAATTCTAATATACTTTAGACTATGTGATTATTTTGAATCAACTGTATAACCAGTAAAGAGGACCACAGGCTAAAACATGACTTCATATCTACATTTTAAACAACAAATTTCAACCATATTTAAACTCCTATAATAAAAATCTACTCTATAGGGGGAAAAAAGTCACAAAAAACTATATACCAATTCCAGCATTACTTATTAAACATTAATTTCCAGATACAGTATCTTTCTTTAAATTATTACATACACTTAAAGAAAGTAAAGCTGCATTTATTTAAAAGCATTTTAAAATTTATACCTGTTTTTAAATAGGCTTTTCCCTCTAAGATGAGCCCTATAGTTTAATTCCTTGAAAAATGTGTTCTAAGTACATTTAATAGCTTATATCATTTTTATGTTAAATAATTACAGTGAGAGGCATTATTAGAGTAGAAAGAGTCAGACAAAATTGGGTTCAAACTCTGGTTCAGCACTTTTCAGTTGTTTATCTTTGGATTCACTCCAAATCTGCAAATGTAAAATACTTGCATTATCATGTTTAATGAGATCAATAACATATGTAAAGCACCTGGCACATAGTACATTGTTCAACAAATGAGAGCTAATACTTTCTACTTTTTCCTTTTCCAAAGACTGGCCAATTGTAAAGTTTAACATTATAAGAATTACATATTCCTAACTATACTGGTATTTGATTTTTACGAGATTGGTAATAAAATACTTGTTTTGAAATAAAACTATACAATTTATTTTTTAATTTTTTTTTTTACTTTTTGTCAGCCTTAAAATCAGAACTGGGATGCTTTATTTGATATCATCTTGACGAAGAATCACTGTTCTTTATATGAATCATAAAATCGTAAGTGCCTTGGAAGCCATGGTGCCAGTCCATGACAATTTTCATCAGCCCCTAATTCACAGAGAAAAATAAGTGATTTTCATATAACCAAAATTTTCAAACTATTAAATGTATTCAATTTTAAAAACTATCCCCTGTTCTGAGATTATTTCTCTACTTTTCTGCTATAAAATATCCTTTTTTGTGTGTAATTTTACCTCATGTATATTCTTGTCAACTCCATGTTTTGTCATTGCCTTTTTAAAAAACTCTTGAAGATTATAGACTTTGGCCACCAATAATCAAATAAAAACTCATGATGTAAAGTTTTGGCAAAAGTCTGGTAATTGCAGTGCTAAACCAGCCTCTCTCCTAAACCAAGAAACTCTTCTAGAAGAATTAGCGAGAAATGTTCATATTTTGATGAGTTCTGCCTTAGGAAAGTAATTTTTTCTTTACATAACAAGAACAGCTATAAAAAATGATAATGTATGTGAGCTATAATTTTAAGGATAAATTTTGTGAAAAATGTACTACTTAAAACTTAAAAATATCAAGAAAAGTATGAAATATTTGTTTTCAAAGCAGAGTAACTTCAAAGACGAGGGAAAAAAAGGAGAAAAGTATACACAAGAGAGAAAAATGTCCCTAAGATATCAAAGGTAAAATACTGAAAAGAAAATATAAATTCATAAAGTATAACTTTACCAGAGTGAATTAATAGGATGGTAAAAGAATTCCATTTATCTCCATATAGCTTTTCCAAACATCGAAGGGCACACAGTGTCGATCCTCCATTTCCTTAAAAACAAAGTCAAAAAAGCACAATTTATTTCATAGAAATCTACTAAAATTTTGTAATTCTGGTAAAGTTAGATGTTATAACTTTAAGGATATGGCTCTTGGCTATAATTAACTTGGCAGAGAGCAAAAATACAGACAAAAGAATCAAATAAATTTTATAGCAATTAAATAAATAAACAATTAGTAATGAAACCTAGTGATCAACCCTCGGTAATAAATGATGAGCTAATTTCCTGAAAATAGAAGAAATAATAAAGTAGGCAATCTGCAACACTAGAAAACTGTTAAGTATATACACATTTACTTGGAGTTATAAATTGCAAAATCCATTTAAATAATTCTCCCATATAACAATCAAATGTACAAGTTAAATTTGATTCTAAAAAGTTTTTTAGCATCTGCTCTCCTAAAAAGTATCTTAAATGTAACTACCAGTTACATTGGGCAAATTGTTTAACTTTCTGTGCCTCACATTTTTATCTATACAATGGGAATCATAGAGTACTGACTGCATAGTTGTAAGAATTAAGACACTGGCTAATTATAGCAATGCCAGTGTCAGATATAGATATCTTATCTCTGGTATTCAAGTGGCTTCAGCTTGAAGTATTACATGGAAAATGGCCTCCACAAAAAATAGCATGTATTTTTATTTGCAATGTAAAGTCCAAAGGCAAATTTTACTTAAATTGGATTTTTAAAGTAAATATATATGATACTTAAACCATTAGGCTGTGTTCTTTTGCATTCTGCACTGTGGTCCCAAGACGTTCGTTAAGTAATATATATATTTTTTCTTCATCTGCTTTCTTCATGTACATTATTGAAAAACGTTCAGAGTTTGGAGGGACCTTAAGAGCCTGACTAATGAAATACAAAGGATTATTCACCATCTAAGTAAATTTTATCAAAACTAACAAATTTGTCTTTTAAATAACATGACATTCTGTAATTTTTCATAAGTTCACAATGTGTCAGAAAGATGCTATGCCTTTTAACTTTTTTAAAAAACTAGTGAATTTACATTAAAACTTTTAAAGTCTGTAAAGACTATGGTGGAAAGATATGCTAATTTATAAACTGTAAGCCACAGGAAAACTTTTCTTCGATTATTCTGCCTAGAATCTATGATATAAATCTGACCATAAATGCATACCAATTTTGGCTCCAGCAGAATCAACAAAAACATGGTATCGAACTCCAAGAGGTAACTCCTTTTTTTTCAGCTTTTCTGACAATTGTTGCTTATAAGCAAGTTCCTGTTTTTCATCAGCTGCTGTTATTGCAACAATATCCCAGAACTCTCCAGCTGCCACAGGTTTGCCTATGCAAAAAATAATCAAGGAAAAAATAAGTATTGTCAGAATTCTCTGTTACAGGTCTACTTATTTGGAAAGATAAAAAAAAGAGGTAATATTATCATCTTCATAAATATATCTTCTGCTTTTGAGAATTAGGAGATAATTAGTGGCCAGTTAGTATGATTCAAAATAGTTCTAATGAAGATTGTTCAATAGGTCTCCTTTTTTTCTCTTTTATATCACTTGCTCCTATGGTCTATATGTCATTTATTTAGATATTCTGAAAGTTGTTAACGTTTCTTCATTAAGAGTACTTTTGACCTGCTAAAGATTACCTCAATTCTTAAAAAAGAGGAGACAAAGTAACAAATAAATGAATCTCCAGTGTTTCAAATTAATTTCCATATATCAGAACCATTTAGTGTTTGTTGGCTAAGAAAGATTCAACTCAAGGATTCATTCCTACAATGTTGCTGTTTATAAACGTGGGCACTTTATTTTTATTACCGTAAGGTGAGCCATACGATTTTACAAAGGGATTTGGAATGTGACCAGCTCCCTGATGTATTCTTTCATTACACAACTCGAAATATTACAACTTTCGAAAAGAATATTTTCTTTCCCTTCCTCCTGCCTTATTTAATTTATATAGACATATACATTTATATTTACATTTTACTAGAGACGAAGTTAAAGAAAGAAGCAAGCATAACGTAAAAAAAGAAAGTGACGGAAAAGAATAAAATATTCAAGAGGAGTATTAGCTATGCTTGTGCCAGTGTCCTAGGCTCACAGGTGAGAAGCAGACAGGAAGTGATAGTCCAGCAAATTTCCCAGCACGTAAAGGACCCTTCCTATTGCCGGTGGAGAGCTGGGGTTTCTCCTTTGGTACCTCTCAGCTCTGAAAACCTCCGCAACTTTCGCTGGGTGGCTTCTCGCAGAGATAGGCCTGAAGAAGAATTTGCAGCAGCCATAACCCCCCACCTTTTACGCAGTCAGCGGAAAACTTCCAGGGGTCCTGCCGTGCGGCACAGCACGCATGCGCCCTGGAACGTAACTCGTCCCTGGGTCCGGTTTCGCCTCTGTCCCGCCCCTTACGTGCGTCACGCACGTAGCCACGCCCCCGAAGCTCTTTGGCCTGCCCAGGGAAAATCGTGATGAGATGGCCCAGAGGCTTGACCTGTTTCCCTGGCAACGGTCTGCGGAGCAGATGACCGCCTAGCGATTTGTCGGACTGTGTGGAGTCTGACCACTTGTTTCCAACTCATAAGGTTTTGCAGCTTGGTTGACCCGGTGAGTGGTTCATGTCGGGCGACAAAATTGCTAGAATTGATCCGCTAAGAAGACGAAGCTACAACCTAGCTCCTAGCTTTCTATCGAAAGGTGGTTCTTTTCTGCTCGTCGTTTTTTTCAGCCAAGAGCAGTTACCGAGGACCTCCTGACTGTTAATTCCTCCCCTGATCGTCATCTGAAGGCTTCTGCCTCAACCCCAGATCCAGATCCAGTCTGAACATTTTAAATCTTTATTTTTTTCAGGACCCTTCGGTTTGTGGCTTCTTTGCCTTTGCAAGTTCCTAGAGAGTGAGCCTTTCTACCCCTCTTAGTTTCGAGTTCACTTCATAGGTTTCTGGAAGTTGTATCTAATTCATTCTCTAAGCAGACCCTTAACATTCGTGGTATTGTAGTTAACTTCTCTGTCGTTCTTTTGTATATGCAGATCAATAACTTCAAATAATATTCCTGGGAATAAGTCAATTTATTATATATGTTTTTGGTAGGTTAGCTCTATAAGTATTTCTCTTGTAAACTACCAAATTTATTGGTTTTATAGATGAATCAGTTCATTTTTACACAGAAGAAAGTTATGAATCAGAATAGTGACTTACTCAAGGTCTCACAATTATTAAGTAGTGGAGAGAAGATTTAATAAGATATTTCAATCCCCAATGCAGAAATCATTCTACCATACCATGTGATTTGATTTATTTTGGAGGTCTGTGTTCATTAAAGTCTTCATCAGAAACACAGGTATTCAAGGCTCTACGAGCTCTTGCCACAAAATTAGTATTTTTTTCCTGAACACTTAACTTGACCCTGTTATTTTATTCTGTACTTACAGAGAAAGTGAGTAAAAAGGGAGATTGCTCTTTCATAGTTTTATTGCTTAGGAGATTATTTTGTTAATAAAAACAATACATTCTTATTAAGAATGTTAACGTTTAGAAAATTCAGAAGACTTGAGTGAGCAAAAGGGGAAGTAGAAAGAGAGAAAGGGTTTTGATGTAACTTGCCTTATATTTAAAAAGATCACTCAATAATGTGAAAATAGATTGTAATGGAGGATAGAAGGAGGGAGACTTGATTTTTGTTGGTTGGCTACTGTGGTAATACAGATAAGACTTGGTGAAGGCTTGGCCAGGATGCTAACAGTAGGGATGATGAAAAGTTGGTTAGATTCTGGATGTATTTTGAAGGCCCGATTAATATATATAATCTGCTCATGGAATGGCTGTGGAATGTGAGAAAGAGGAGTCAGGGTTGACTACCTGATGTATAGAATGGGCCATCAATAGAGATGGGAATGGCCATGGTTGGGGAATGTTGGTGGGGTAGTTGGGAGAGTCCAGAATTTTGTTTTAGACATATAAAATAAACAGATGTGTATGTGTGTGTACACAGTGTATATGTTATAGGTGTGTGTGTGTGTGTGTGTGTGTGTGTGTGTGTTTGTCCATACATTATACATATGAGTCTGGTGTTTATGAGAGAGGTCTGGGCTAGAGATATGATTTTGGGAGTTGTCAGCACATAGATGGAGCTAATTTTAAACTATGGAATTAGATGAGATCCCAAGAAAAGAAGGTCAGTGGAGACTATATGCCCAGGAACTATAAATACTAATGAGATAAAATAAACAATGAAATTAACCAAACAAGAAAATTTCAATAGTGATAAGAAATGTGAGGGAATTAAAACAAAGTGATGTAATAGAATAGAGTCTATCACATAGAGTATTAAATATAGCATTTTTTGAATCTGAGGAGAGCCATAGAAATGGGTTTTATTTTTTCTTAATATGATTAAATTATGGACATGAAATGTGCTGGAAGTAAACATGCCACATTATCAGGTACAGTTTTGGGTTTTTTCTTTTCTGTATTTCTAAAAGTTTTACTCCTATTAATTTTTAAATGAAAAATGAAAAAAAATATATTGTATAATATATGAATAGGAGTAAATTTTCTTTGTGGTTGATTGTAGGGGTAAAAAAAGTCTAGGGATTTTATTATAGTTTATATTTAATATAATCAAACAGTATGGTACGATTGTTTAAACAATCATAAGCTATAGTAACCAGAATGAAATATGCCAGTACAGCTAAGTAGTAAACTCATTATTCTGTGCAAGTAAAATACAATGGAAATGGTGTGTTTAATCTTAGAGTCGATATTTTGAAAGGGAGATCAGACAAAATGAACTATAATAAATTGAAAACTGATATCCTGTGGAGGCATTTGGACATTTTTTTTCCTGTGAGAGGATAATAAAGAATATCTGAAGTGCCATAAAGAAGAGATATATTTTAAAAAATTATTGAGATATACTTTATATGCCATTAATTTAACCTATTGTAAGTGAACGCTAATAATTTTTTAGTAAATATACTGAGTTGTACAACAATCACCGCAATGCAGGTTAAGATCATTTCCATCACCCCAATAAGATGCCTTGTGCCCATTTACAGTTAATGTAAATTAGGTTGTTTTTATTACTCTAGGCATAACTAGAGTGTGGAAGTTGTAGAGAAGCACATTAAAATTGTTTTTCTTCACACTAAAATTTTAGAAAAAGCTGAAACCAAATGAAGAGAGTCCTCGATTATGGACCAGTTGCTCATGGTGCATGCCTTGGTCAGTTCATGCTAGGGCTCTTATCTTTTCCATTACTTGTGCTTTGCTCTCTATTTAATCACTGTTCCTCCTCCTACTCTTCCTGAAATGTAAAGCAAAAATCTGTTTTTCTTTTATTTACTTAGCTAGCCTGTTCTCACCTTATTTCTTCACTATTTTTTTTCCTTCATCGTGCCCTGTTGAAGGAACCCTCACCTCCTTTCACTTTTCTGGAGGGCAAAGGAAAACTTTCTTGCCTTGAACTATTTTATTTTCTCTTTTAAGTGTTTTTTTTTTTTAAACTTTATTTTTCAGAGCAGTTTTAAAGTCACAGCAAAATTGAAAGGACAGTATAGAGATTTCCAGTTTATTCCTAGCCACCACACACATGCATAGCCTCTCCCATTATCAGTATTTTCCACCAGAGTGGTACATTTGTTACAATTGATGAATTTACATTGACACATATTCACCCAAAGTCCATAGTTCACCTTAGGGTTTACTCTTGATATTGTATATCCAGTGGGTTTGGACAAAATATAATGACATGTATACATCATTATAGTGTTTTTCAAAATAGTTAGACTGTGCTAAAAATCCTCAGGGCTCTGTCTTTTCATCTCCCGCTACCCCCAAACCCTGCAACTACTGATCTTTTTACTGTCTCCATAGCTTTTTTCCTCCCAGAATTCATATAGTTGGTATCCTATATTATGTAACCTTTTCATATTGTTTTCCTTCACTTATGAATATGCATTTAAGTTTACATCATGTCTTTTCATTGCTCATTAACCAATTTCTTTTTTAGTGCTAAGTAATATTCTATTGTCTGGGCTTACCACAGTTTATTCATTTACCTACTAAAGGACATCTTAGTTGCTCTCAGGTTTTGTAAGTTATGAATAAAGCTGCTATAAACACCCATGTGCAGATTTTTGTGTAGAAATAAGTATCTAGCTCCTTTGGGTAAATATCAAGGAGAGCAATTACTGGACCTTATGGTAAGGGCATATTTAGTTTTATAAGAAATTGCCAAATTGTCTTCCAAGGTAGCTGTACCATTTTATATTTCTACCAGCAATGAATGAGAGTTCCTGTTGCTCCATATTCTCTTTAGCATTTGGTTTTGTCAGTGTTCAGGATTTTGACCATTCTAATGTGCATGCAATGATATATCATTGTTATTTTAATTTGTATTTCTGAGATGATGTCTGATGAAGAGCAACTTTCATATGGTTATTTGCCATCTGTATATCTTCTTTGGTGAAGTATCTGTTAAGGTCTTTGGTGCATTTTTTAATCTTGTTTTCTTGTTGAGTTTTAAGAGGGTTTTTTTTTTTTTTTGTATATTTGGATCATAATTCTTTATCAGATAGTTCTTTTGAAAATATTTTCTCATAGTCTTTGTCTTCTCATTCATTTGACATTACCTTTTGCAGAGGATGTCTTTAATTTTAATAAAGTCTAAGTTATAAAATATTTCTTTCATGGATTGAGTTTTGGTGTTGTATCTAAAAAGTCATCATTATACCTAAGGTCATCTAGGTTTTCTTCTATGTTATCTTTTATGAACTTTATAATTTTGTATTTTATATTTATGTCATAGATCCATTTTGAATTAATTTTTCTGAAGGTATAAAGTGTTGGTCTAGATCCATTTTTTTGCTTGCGGCTTTCTAGTTGTTTCAGCACCATTTTTAAAAAACATTATTCTTTCTCCACTGTATTGCTTTTGCTCCTTTATCAAAGATCAGTTGACTATATTTATTGTGTCCATTACTGGACTCTATTCTGTTTTATTGATCTTTCTTTCTATTCTTTTGAAAATACTACATTGCCTTGACTATAGCTTTATTTATAATAAGTCTTTAAATTAGATAGTGTCATTCCTCCAACTTTGTTCCTCTCCTTCAATTTTGTGCTAGATATTGCAGGTCTTTTTGTGCTGCACATAAAATGTAGAATCAGTTTGTTGACATTGATAAAATAATTTGCTGAAATATTGCAATGGGATCGAAAGTATTGAATCTTCTAATCTTTGAACATGAAGTCTCTTTCCATTTATTTAGTTCTTCTTTGATTTAATCATCAACATTTTGCTGTTTCCTCCTGTAGATCTTTTATTTTTATTTTTATTTTTAATTAATTTTTAATTTTTTATTTTTAAGCGAGGCAACCCTTGGTTGGCCTCACAGATTGCAAGGATCTTGTCAATTTACAATCCCTTATTTTTTATTTTTTTATGCCGACAGCACCAGGTGGTCTCCCATCCAAATATTAATCAGGTCCAACCCTGCTTAGCTTCCAAGATCAGATGGGATCGGGCTTGTTCAGGGTAGCATGGCCATAGACTCTCCTGTGGATCTTGTACATATTTTGTTACTTTTATGTTTAGATATTTTATTTTGGGGGATGCTAGTGTAGGTGGTATTGTGTTTTTCATTTCAAGTTCCACTTGATCATTGCTGGTATATAGAATAGTAATTGGCTTGTTTATTAACCTTCAATCTTCCACCTTGCTGTAATCACTTATTAGTTTCAGGAGGTTTTTCTTGTTGTTGATTCTTCTGGATTTTCTACGTAGACAGTCATGTCATTTGTCAACAAAGACAGTTTCATTTTTTTCTTGCAAATCTATACACTTTTATTTTCTTATTTTAGTGCTTTAGCTAGAATTTCCAATACAATGTTGAAAAGTATAGTGAGATGATACATCCTTGCCTTGAACCTCATCTTAGTGAAAAACCTTCTAGTTTCTCTCCATTAAGCATGATTTTAGCTGTAGGTTTATGTAGATATTCTTTATCTAGTTGAAGAAGTTCTCTATTCCTAATTTACTGAGAGTTTTTATCATGAATGGATATTGGATTTTGACAAATGCTTTTTCTGCATCTATTGATAAAATCATGTAATTTTTTTTTTATTTCTTGATGTAATGAATTATATTAATTGTTTTTCGCATGTTAAACCAGTCTTGCATACCTGGAATAAATTTCACTGGGTGGTAGGTGTATGATATTTTTTGTACATTGTTAAATTTGATTTATTTCTTTATTATCTTTCTAATGTTCATGGGATCTGTAGTTATGTCTCCTCTTTAATTTATCACATTCATAATTTGTGTTTTCTCTCTTTTTTCTTTCCCTGGCTAGAGTCTTATCAATTTTATTGATCTTTTCTGAGAACCAAGTATTGGTTTCCAGATATTCTCTTTTGATTTTCTATTTTCACTTCCATCAAATTTTACTCTCATTTTCTACTTACTTTGGGTTTAATTTACTCTTCTTTTTCTAGTTTCCTAAGGTGAGAACATTAGATTATTGCTTTTAGATCTTTCTTCTTTTGTAATATATGTCTTTAATGCTGTAAATTTCCCTCCAAACACTGCTTTTTCTGCCTCACACACATTTTAATAAGTTGTATTTTAATATTTATTTAGTTTACATTATTTCAAAATTTCTCTTGAGATTCTTTTTGGTAAATGTGTTATCTAGAAATATGTTAATTTCTATATATTTTTGGATTTTTCTAGCTGTCTTTCTGTTATCGATGTCATTAAATTCCATTATGATATGGGGCAGACATTGCATGATTTCTGTTCTTTTAATTTAGTTAGGGTGGCCCAGAATTTAGTCTATCTTGGTGAATGTTTTATGGTCCAGAATTTGGTGTATCTTGCTGAATGTTTCATATGATTTTTTGATGAATGTGTATGCTGCTGTTATTGCATGAAATAGTCTGTAAATTTCAGTTATATCCAATTGATCCATGGTTGAGTTCAGCTATGTCCTTGCGGATTTTTTGCCTTCTGGATATGTCCATTTCTGATATAGGAATGTTGAAGTCTCCAACTATGACAGTAGAGTCATCCGTTTTTTCTTGCAGCTCTATCAGTTTTGCTTTATGTAGTTTTATCTTCTGTTGTTAGGGGCATAAACTTTATCATTTGTTATGTCTTCTTTGGAGCAATGACCTTGTTATTATTATGTAATGCCCTTCTTTGTGCCTGATAACTTTCCTTGCTTTGAAGTATGCTGTGTCTGAAGTTAATGTAGCTACTTTTGCTTTCTTTTGACTAGTGTTTATATGGTATATCTTCCTCACTTTATTTCAATCTAAATGTCTTTATATTTAAAATGGGTTTCTTACAGACAAGACATAGTTGAGTCTTGTTTTTGTATCTTCTCTGACAACATCTCTTTTAATTGGTGCATTTAGACCATTGATGTTCATGATTATTGATATAGTTGAAATAATATCTGTCATATTTGTTACTGTTTTCTTTTTGTTGCCATTGTTCTTTATTACTGTTTTGGTCTTCCACTCTTTTTCTGCTTTTTCTGGTTTTAATTGAGCATTATATATGATTCCATTTTCTCTCCTTTCTTAGCATATTGATTATAGTTATTTTTTTTTTTTAGTGGTTGCTCTAAAATTTATAATACATATTTATGACAAATTCAGTTTCACTATATCCCTTTCTAGGTAAAGTACCTTATAATAAGAATATAGATAATAAGAATATAGACCTAATTCCTCTCTTTCATCTCGCATGTAATTGCTATTTTTAATTTCACTTAAAGGTGATCTGTACATTAGAATAGATAATTGCATATATTGTTTGTTATTAGTATTTTGACATAGTGTTATCTGATAAGTCAATTAAGAATAAAGAAAAAGAAAATATTTTTATTTTACTTACACTTATTTTTTTATCAGTGTTCTTCCTTGTTTTATGTAGATTTGAATTTCTGAACTATATTTTATTCCTTTTCTCTAAAGAACTTTAATATTTCTTGCAAGGCAGGTCTATTGGCAACAAATTCTCTCAATTTTTGTTTTTCTGAGAAAGTCTTTATTTCTCTATCACTATGAAGGATAATTTCACAGGGTACAGAATTCGAGGTGGTGTTTTATTTTTTATTTTTCATTTATCTCAACACTTTATTTTTTTTTTACTCTACCATCTTCTTGCTTGGCTGGTTTCCTAGGAGAAGTCAGATATAATTTTTATTTCTTTGTTTCTCTGTAGGAAAGGTGTTTTTTCTTTTGTTTTCTTTCATGAATTTATTTAATTCTTTTATTTTCTGTATCTTCCTCAGTTTTGTTGTAGATTATTTCAAATGGACTGCTCAAGTAGCAAAATCACGATGTACTTGTCTCATTATTAACATGAGATTTTTTTTTCAGGGGGTAGGGAGGGCAGTTGGTGAAGAATATAAATTAGGAGAATAAATAAGTAAGTACACTGTTTATTACTTTTCATAGAAAGGTATTAATGATCCAACTTTAGAATATATAAAATCTATTCTATGAATGTTAACCAACATCGTTTAGGTTAGAAGAAACAAATACTTGCTGTGTTAAATTTTTCTTATTAACAGATTGTAATTTCTATGCAGAATTTGGAGGGAGGGGTTAAGTGTTTTTTATTATTTTATATCTATCTTCTTGCTCATTACCCTTTATTTTTGGGGGTTTATAGTTTTACAGTCTACAGGTGTGAAACAAAAATGAAAGTTGAAAAGCGATGTTTTCAAAAAACTTAAACAAAATATACAGCCTTCTAAATTTTAGAAAGCAAATATATTTAAAGGGGAAAGAAAATATCTTTATTAGAAGTGAATGTTGACTTCTTGTTCCAAATTTTTCATGTCATTTGAAAACACTTGGAATGTACCATGCAAATGTATTGTTTCCTACTAAATTTAATAAAAAAGAGAATCAGGTTATATATAGTAACTTATAAACCTACTAGATTTCATTTTCATTTGCCAGAAGATGTGTAATGTTCTGATGGTCCTACTGGAATACCTCTTCTTAGTTTTTAAAGTACATTTTGTCTGTGATGTAAAATCATTGCAAGATTTTATCCAAACAGGATTGACTCAATAAATCTGGTGGCCAAATAAAAAGTATTTTGAAAATACAATTACTATGTTTATGATGGGCTTAAATATATTGCAGACATTCTAAACCAAAACAAATGTCAAATATTACTAATAATTCTTACAGTTAAATTTTTGAAAAAATAAAACTTTTTCTCTTCTTTATTCATGATTTTATTTAAATGCAGAATCTTAGCTTTTGTGATAATTCTGGAGCACAGGTCCAAAATTCCCTTTCTTTAATAATATAACTAGTGCTTACAAAATAAGTTACAGCAACATAGACCATCAAACCTAATATTATATTTCAATATACTTTTTACTAAAAATAATAAGGTTTCTGTATTCCTAAGTATCTAACCTTTCAGTGAATGAGTGTGGTGTGTAGAGTTCATTGATGTAGTCAGCAAACATTTCTTTGAAAATTCCTTTTAAGTATTTATTATATATCCATTCGAAAAGGAAATAAATTCACAGAATAAATATTATTTACTTTTCAATATTTAATTTAATTATTCGTTAATTATAACCTTATATAGTTCCCATTGATGTATTTACCAGGAATTTTTTTAAATGGAAAATGTTGAGAACAAAGATGAGGCTTATAATTGATGTACATTGTATTTTATAATGACATGATTTTCACAGTCTAATTAAAAATGTATGATAATTTTAAAATTAGTACTTCAGTCAACACAAACTAATGAAAGGTTTTGACAATGATAGTAATTTCTTTTTAACTACAGAACTTCTTTGAAACTGTAATTGGAGCCGTGATGCTTTTTCTATTGTATTGCTGTAGTTAAACTAAATTTACCTTTTGAACATTATATTATTATTTGAACTTGATAATATACACAATTGTATGTACAGTTCACATAGTATTTGTAAAATTCTCAAAGTCTAAAAGGAACAGAAGTGCCTGTATTTTGCTTTAATGGTCATATTTAAAATTGGCAGCAATTGGTAAGCAGGCTTTTAAGTAGATAGAGGAGGAGATATCATTTGCAATGGTTTTTAACTTTCCTTGGTGGGCAGTATAATCATTTGGCCCCATAGCTGCAGAGATAAAATTCAGTAGGTATGCTATGGGACCTGAGAATTTGTGTTACTTTATTTATTCTGATGTGCAGTGAAGGATGAGAAACAATTAATGTTGCATGAAGTAGTGTAAAACAAAATATGAAAACTTTCCACTTATCTAAAATGATTGGGATGTATGACAGACTATTTAACTGAATAGTCTGAATAATTGAAATATACTTTATATTCTGAATGTAGAAAGCTAGTGCTTAAAGAAATGAAAAAAATAGTGTACTACATTTATTCCTATATTTAGTAATCATATCTTAGTCTTTCCTTTGAATGTTAATAACTCAATATCATATAATAATGTTCTGTTATGGAATTTCTGAAATAGTAAGGTTGTTTATATACTGGCAAATAAATGCTGTTGGTGGATGTGAATATTAATGCAACAGAGAACATGAATATAAATTAGTATATGAGAAAGACTGATTCTGACATTTAATTTGTTTTAGAATTCATATCATACCAACTAAAAATTAATTGAGAATGGCTTGAAAATTAAAATATATGAGACAAAAAAGTTAACAGGAACTTAATAATATGTTTGCAGGATCTTGGGATGAGCTTTAGTATTTAAGTGTTAAATTCACCCTGAGTGACCTGACAGATAAGAAAAAGATTTACTTTGGAATACGATTTCTTATGTATGATAAAAACAGCCACAGAGAGTGTTCGGAGACACTTTATCCCCCACTCACTAAAGGTCTTGAAAGACAGGTAGAGAGTTGGTTTTCATCATAAATGTCCTTCATATGATCTGGTTAAAATATGTAATATTTATGGAATCTATAGATATTTATAGAAACTCCTGGGATGAGATAATGACAAAATATGCCCCCACCCCCAATTATTTGATAATATAATCAAAGATTATTCTTCTTTGCAAATTTATTTATTGAAAATATATTCATTACTGATTTGCTTTTCTGCTTCTTTTGGGTTTAATTTGCTATTCTTTATCTAGTTTTCTAAGATGAACATGTAGATTATTGATTTTAGATATTTTCTGTGTATGAATTTAATGCTATAAATTATCCTTTAAATACTACTTTCACTGCATCCTACAAATTTTGAAAAGGTGTATTCCATTTAGTTCAAAATATTTTTAAATTTCTCCTGTGATTTCTTTAATTCATATATTATTTAGAAGTATGTAGTTTAATATTAATATATTTGAGATTTTCTAGCTCTTTATATTATTGATATCTAGTTTAATTCCACTGTGGTTTGAAACAGATATTGTATGTTATTTATTCTTATAAATTTGCTAAAATACAGTTTATGGCCCAGAATGTGGTCTATCTTGCTAAATATTTCATGCAAGTTTGAGAAGAATATGTAATCTACTGTTGTTGGATGAAGCAATTAGATGTTAGTTGACAAATGGTGCTGTGAACTTCAACTATGTCCTGACTAATTTTCTGCCTGCTGGATCTATTCATTTCTGATAGAGAAGTGTTGAAGTCTCCAACTATAATAGTGGATTCATCTATTTTTTTCTAATAGTCTCAGTTTTGCCTCAGGTATGTGTGTTTAGGTACATGCAGATTAAGGATTGTTATGCCTTTTTGTAAAATTGTCCTTTTATCATTTTGTAATGCCCCTCTTTGTCCCTGATTATTTTCTTTGCACTGAAGTCTGCTGTATCTGAGATACAGCTTCTAGCTTGAGTCCCCCCCTTTTTTTTTTTTTTGATCAGTGTTAGCGTGGTATATCTTCACTTTACTTTAAAAAAATTTTTAATGTGTGCCACAGAAGAATGAATTTTTAATTGAAAATTGATTCACGTATAATAAAATCACCCTTTTAAAGTATCAATTCAGTGAAGAATATTTTAAAACAAAAACAATAACTCCATTTATCAACACCTTTTCATGTTGCTGTTTCCTACAATATCAGTTTTAATGCTTTTATAGTATTCCATTGACTGTATTACAATATTTTATTTAGTTAATACCACTTCTTAAGACATTTAAGATGTATCATGTTTTTGCTATTATATACAATATTTAGTGAATGCCTATGTAACATTATCTTTTTTCACATCTGTTATTTCTTTTATTTTACATTTTTATTGCAGTATAACTGATGTGTAACAAATTCAGGTGTACAACATAATGATCCAATATTTGTACATATTGCAAAACGATTACCACAAAAAGTCTAGGTAACATCTGTCACCATATACAGTTACAAAATTATTTTTTCTTGTGATGAGAACTTTAAAGATCTACTCTCTTAAAAGCTTTCAAATGTGCAATACAGCATTATTAACTATAGTCAGCATGTTGTATATTACTTCCCCTTGACTTACATATTTTATACCTGGAAATTGTACCCTTGGACTCCCTTCACCCAATTGGCCTACTACCCACTCCTATCTTTGGCACCTACAATCTGTTTTTGGTATCTTTGAGCTTATTTTTGTTGTGTTTTTTATTTGTTTGTTTGTTTTTTTGTTTTAAATTTCACGATAAGTGAGATCAGACGGTATTTGTCTTTCTCTTAGTATTTGTATTTCACTTAGCATAATGCCCTAAAGGTCTATATATATTGTTACAAATGGCAAGATTTCATTCTTTTTTATGGCCAAATAGTATTCCTCTGTGTGTGTGTGTGTGTGTGTGTGTGTGTGTGTGTGTGTGTGTGTGTGTGTGAGACATTTTTCTTTATCCATTAATTTGTTGGTGTAAACTTAGGAGGGTGTTTACATGTCTTGGCTATTGTAAATAATACTGCAGTTAACATGGGGTTGCATATATCTTTTTAATTTAGTACTCTTTTTTTTTTTTAAGAGAAATACCCAGAAGTAGAATTGCTGGATCATATGGTTCTATTTTTAATTTTGTGAGGAATTGCCATACTTTTTTTTATAAGTGGTTCACCTTTTACTTTCCCATCAACAGTGCACAGGGACTCCTTTTTCGCTACATTCTCAGCAACGCTTGTTATTTCTTGCCTTTTTGACACTGGCCATTCCAATAGGTATGAGGTGATATCTCACTGTGGTTTTGATTTGCATTTCCATGATAATTAGTGATGTTGAGCATCACTTCACGGCTGTATGTCTTCTTTAGGAAAATGTCTATTCAGATTTTCAGCCTGTTTTTTAAAATTGGAATGTTTGTTTTGCTATTGAATTGTATGAGTTCTTTATATATTTTGGATACTAGTCCCTTATCAGATAAATGATTTGTAAATGTTTTCTCCCATTCAGTATGTTGCCTTTTCATTTTCTTGTTTCCTTTGCTGTGCAGAAGCTTTTTAGTTTGATGTATTTCTACTTGTTTAATTTTACTTTTTTTGGCCTTTGGTTTTGGTGTCAGATCCAAGTATCATCACCAAGGAGTTAGAAGGTAGCTTACTGCCTTTGTTTTAGCAGTTTTATGGTTTCAGGTCTAACAATCAAGTCTTAGTCTATTTTTAATTAATTTGGTGAGGGTATGGTGTAAGATAGTGGTTCATGTTGTTTTTTTGCATGTGTCTGTTCAGTTTTCCCAGCATCATTTATTGAATAGACTTTCCTTTCCCCATTGCACATTCTTGGATTCTTTGTTATAAATCATTTGACCATATATGCATGGGTGTATTTCTAGGCTATCTTTTCTGTCCCATTGATCTATGTCTTTGTTTTCATGCCAAAGCCATACTGTTTTGATTACTGTAGCTTCCTAATACAGTTTAAAATCAGGAAGCGTGATGCCTCCAGCTTTGTTCTTCTTTCTCAGGATTGCCTTGGCTATAGGATCTTTTGTACCTCCATATAAATATTAGGATTGTTTATTCTATTTCTGTGAAAAATTCAATTGGAATTTTTGATAGAGATTGCATTGAATTTGTAGAATGCTGTGAGTAGTATGGATATTTTAATATTCTCCCAATCTCTGGTCACAGACTATATTTTCATTTATTTGTGTCTTCAATTTTCTTCATAATGTCTTACAGTTTTCAGTGTACAAGGATTTTACCTTCTTGGTTAAAAATATTCCTGGGTATTTTTTTGATACAATTTTAAGTGAGATTGTTTTCTTAATTTCCCTTTCTGATAGTTATTAGAGTATTGAAATACAACAGATTTTTCTATATTGCTTTTTTAACTTTACCAAATTCATTTACTCTAACAGCATTTTGGTGGATCTTTTAGGTTTTCTATTTATATTATGTCATCTGCAAAAGATGACAGTTTTACTTCTCCTTTTTCAATCTGCATGCCTTTTATTTATTTTTCTTGCCTAATTAATCTGGCTAGGACTTCAGTACTATGCTGAATAAAAGTGGTGAGAGTGGGCATTCTTGCTTTGTTCCTGGTATTAGAGAAGTTTTCAGCTTTTCACCATTGAATATGATGTTAGCTATGGACTTGTCATATATGGCTTTTTTTTATGTTGAGGTATTCTATATCTACTTTTTTGAGAGCTTATCATTATTATAAGTTGATGTAGAATTTGTCAAATGTTTTTTCTGCATCTAGTGAGATGATCATATGATTTTTTATCTTTCATTTTGTTAATGTGATATATCACTTTGATTGATTTTTGGATATTGAACTACTTCTGCATCCCTAGAGTAAATCACACTTGACCATGGTATATGATCATTTAATGTATTGTTCAATTTGGTTTGCTAATACTTTGTTGAGGATTTTTACATCTATGTTCATTAGGAATTGACCTTTAATTTTATTTTCATATACTGTTCTTATCTGGTTTTGATATTAGAATAATGCTGGCCTTGTAAAATGAGTTTAGAAGTGTTCCTTCCTCTTTTATTTTTTTGGAGAGTTTGAGAAGAATTAGTATTAATTCTTCTTTGAATGTTTGGTAAAATTTGCTTCCATAACTTTACTTTTAATCTATACATGTTTTTATACTTAAAATGGATTTCCTGTAGAGATTAGTTCATTGATGAGAGCAATGATACAGTTTTTGAGTTATAGTTATATAACTCAAAATGCTAGTCATTTAATATACTTTGGTATAGGAGGTTTAATGAGAATTAGATTTTTAAAAACTTTTAACTTTTCAACCCATTTTTATTCTTACTACCTATTAGCAAATATTTTTATTTTCATATAGATTTATTTTTGGAAGTTGAAAAAATTTTTGAAAGTAATTTACCTTTTTTTCTAGATGTTTCATGGAACTATCACAAAAGAGCTAACCAGTCATGAAGAATGGAGTCACTATAATGAAAACATAATAGAAGATCAGAAAGATTTTGTTTTTATGAAGTTCAATGGTCTTCATTTAAAATCTATGGAAAATTTGCGATCTTGTATCTCTCTTAGAGTATGCATCTTCTCAAACAATTTTATTACAGATATTAGTCCACTTCAAAGTTGTATAAAATTAGTCAAACTTGATCTCCATGGAAATCAGGTAAGCAATAGTCATTTTAAATATTTGCATATAAAGTAAATTATACATAATAAGCACTTGTTTTTTCTATCTACTGTATTTTTCCCAGGTGGTCTTTTATATAAAATATAAACAAACATTTAAAATTAAATAAAAAATATAAAATGTATAAACACAAAATTTAAAATATAAGCAAAAAATTTAAATTAAAAACATATAAATAAGAAGTGTGTGATTTGGTTTTACTTCTTAAATCCGTAGTCTGGATTAGGAATACTTCTTGCCTCCTTAATTATTTTTTTAATGTTATATAATTGACATATAATATTATATTAATTTCATGTGTACCACATAATGATTTAATATTTGTGCATATTGCAAACTGATCACCACAATATTCCACTTAACATTTATCACTACACGATTACAAAGCAGATATATGATTTGCAAATATTTCCTTCCATTTTGTCAGTTGCCATTTCTTTTTGTCAGTTGCCATTTCATTTTGCTATGCAGAAGCTTTTTATTTTATGTAGTCCTACTTGTTTGTTTGTTTTTCGCTCTTATCAGGTTTGAAAGAAATATCACCACGCTCTGTATCAGGGAGCTCACTGCCTATGTTTTTTCTAGGATTTTTATGGTTCTAGGTCTTACCTTTAAGTCTCTAATCCTATTTGGGTTAATTTTTGTATATGGTGTAAGATAGTGATCCAGTTTTATTCTTTGGCATGTGTCTGTCCAGTTTTCCCGGCATCATTTATTGAAGAGATTGTTCTTCTTTTGTATATTCTTGGCTACTTTGTTGTAAATTAATTGGCCATATATTTGTGCATTTATTTCTGGGCTCTCTATTCTGTTTCATTGAGCTATGTGTCTTTTTTTTTTAATTAAATATCAGTACTGTACTGTTTGATTACTATAACTTTGTAATATAGTTCAAAATCAGAGAGCATGATGTCTCTAGCTTTGTTCTTTTCTCTCAAAATCACTTTAACTATTCAGAGTCTTTTGTAGATCCATGAAATTTTAAGATTGTTTGTTCTATTTCTGTGAAAAATGCCATTGGAATTTTTGATAGGGATTGCATTGAATCTGTAGAATGCTTTGGGCAGTGTGGACATTTTTAACAGTATTAATTGTTAGAATCCATGGGCATGGACTATATTTACATTTATTTGTGTCTTCTTCAATTTCTTTAATGATATCTTATTTTCAGTGTATAGGTATTTCACCAATATGGTATATAACATTATTTGATTTGACTTTTTAATTCTGTATCTAAGGAAAGTATTTTAGAAAAGTTTAAAGAGTCAGCCTATTACAAAAGAATTTTTACTGAACAAAGTATATATGTTTATTCATTTAATTACACAAATAATGATAGCTTATGCCAAACATCCAGTGTATTATATTTTTATGCCAGCTATCATTCAGTTAATTAGATATTCTGATTTTATTTATTAATGACAGATTTACCATTTGGGAACATACTGAATTTTAGAAGATGTTTAATATGTTTTATTTTCCATGTAATTTGTAGAAATTTTACTTTTGTATTGAAAGTATTATTATTAATATTTTAGGTGAAGAGTCTCCCAGATACCAAATTTTGGAGTGGACTGAAGAAACTAAAACTCCTCTATCTTCATGATAATGGGTTTGCAAAGTTAAAGAATATTTGTATGTTATCTGCCTGTCCAAGCCTCATTGCCCTCACTATGTTTGATTGTCCAGTAAGCCTTAAAAAAGGATATAGACATGTTCTTGTCAATAGTATATGGACTCTCAAAGCACTGGATCATCATGTGATTTCTGATGAAGAAATAATTCAGAACTGGCATCTTCCCGAAAGATTCAAAACATATAACCACAGGCTTTTCTTTAATTTCTGCCCGGCTTTGAAAAAGGTAAATGTTTTCATTAGGACTTGTTTTGAATACATTTATAGAAACGTATAGAAAATTTAATCCTAAGGTTCAAACCTAAATTATATAAAACTAATATTTTGTATCATTTATGTAAAATATCATATACTAGTGAATACATTAGTAATGTGTTCGATCTGAAATTTATAAAAGGTGTATATGTTTACTGTATAAAATATATTGAATAGAAAAGTGTCAAATTGTTGAGAAATATATATATTTGATTTCTGTTTTAATAGCTTTAAGGAAATATAGCTTACATATTGTAAAATTCCTCTATTTCATGTGTATGAATCAATGGTTTTAGTAAATTAACAGTGGTGCATAACCATCTCCAAAATCCAATGTTAGAAGTTTCCACCACTCCAAAAGTTTCTCTCATTCCCATTTGCAGTTAATCTCCACTCCTATCCTCAGTCCTAGGTAACCTTTGTTCTCTTTTCTATCTCTATAAATTTGCTTTTCTAAACATTTTATAAAGGAACCATACAATATGTAGCCTTTTGCATCTGCCTTCTTTCTCTTAGTGTGATGTTTGAGGCTCATTCGTGTTGTAGCATGAATCATTAGTTCTTTTTGATTGCTAGGTAATATTTTATTATATGAAACATGTATTTTCATTGTCCATTCACCAGTTGATGGACATTTGGATTATTTGCAGTTTTTACTATTATAAATAATGCTACTATGAATACCTACTTATGTAGACATAAGTTTTCATTTTTCTTGGGTAGATTCTCAGAAGTACTATTGCTGAGATGTATGGTAAGTTTATGTTTAGCTTGTTAAGGGACTGAAGTGGTTTCTAAGGAGTAGAAACCACCAGTACAAAAGGTTTCTAATTTCTTTATGTTTTTGCAAACTCTTAGTATTTTCTGTCCTTTGCACTATAAACATTCTAGTAGGTGTGAAATTGTATTTTATTTGTGGTTTTAATTTTTATTTCCCTAATGAGTAATGATAAGCATTTCTTTTTCATCTTTTATTAACTATTCATGTATCTTCTTTGATGAAATGTCTATACAGATTTTTTCGGCCATTTTTAAAGTGGGTTGTTTGTCTTATTGAGTTGTAAGAGTAAATAGTTGGATATAAATCCTTTATCAGATATATGAATTACAAATATTTTCTCTCAATTTGTAGCTTGTCTTTTCATTTTCCTAATGTTGTCTTTTGAAGCAGAAAGGTTTGGAGTTTTATAAAGTCCAGTTTTATGAATTTTTTTATAATGGATTTTTTATATGGATCATGCTGTTGGTGTTGTATATAAAAATTATGCTTAATTCTGGGTCAGAGGATTTTTCTCCTATATTTTCTTCTCAAAGTTGAAAAATAATAGTTAGGAAATTTAGATCTGTGTTTTATCTTGAATGGATTTTAATAAATGGTATGAAGTAAGGGTCTATGTTAATTTTTTATATGTTCATAGTCAATGATATCAGCATCATTTGCTGAACAGATTATTTTTTTCTCTAGTGAATTGTCTAAATATCTTTGTCAAAAATCAGTTGGTCATAGATGTAAGAGTTTATTTCTGGAGTATCAATCATATTCCAGTAGTCTTTCTATTTTTATGCCATTACCACACAGTCTCCATTACTGTAACTTTGTAGTTAAGTTTCGAAATGGGAAATGGGGAAGTCTGAATCTTTCAACTTTTCTTTTCTTTTCTTTTCTTCTCTCTTTTTTTTTTTTCAATATTACTTTGGTTATTCAGGGTTTCTTGCATTTACAAATGAATTTTAGGATCAGCTTGTCAGTTTCAACAATGATTCCTGTTGAGATAGTGATAAGGATTCTGCTGTATTTATAAATCAATTTGTAGAGAATTATCATCTTTACAGTAGTGAGTATTCTTGTTCACAAATGTGAACTGTCTCTCAATTTATTTAGATGTTCTTTAATTCTCTCAACAATGCTTTGTAGTTTTCATTGTATAAGTCTTGCACTTATTTTGTTAAAATTTATTTTTAGGTATTTTATTTATTTTGATACTGTGAATGGAATCATTTCCTTAATTTTGTATTTGGATTGTTTGTTGCTAATACATAGAAATACAGTTGATGTTTTATTTAATTTTATATCCTGCAAACTTGCAATTCTCACTTAGTTCTGGAGGTTTTTTTGTTGATTCAAAATATTTTTTTTTAATTGAAAGTGGGTTTTTAATTTTTTCAAGTTTTTTCATATTTGAATGAATCCATTGGGAAATAGTTTTTTTTTTTTCCTGAAGGGACAATATAGATTATTAATGGAATAGGATAAACAATTAATTTGATGACACTGGCATGTTCAATCATTTTATGTTGATTTTTAAAATGTTGAAAAGGGTTATTGGGAAACTTTAGTTGGATGTTACAAAATACTTAAATGGTTAGACAAAAATATAAGAAGAAATGCTTCATGACATATGAATATTAGAATGAATAAATGAGTTCAAAAGACGGTTAATTGTGCAGGTGTTAATAAAAATCAGTTACATGGTGTAGGAAGTAAAAATGTATGCTTCAGAACAGTGTTTATAATACGTTCTAAGTATATGCAAATCTACATATAAATGCACTAAAAATTGGTGAAATCATTTGAACAGTGGTGATCACATCTGAAAGGGTGTATAAACAATGAACAAGGATTATGCATCAGAAGGCTGGAGATTAGGAAGTTGGACACTTTTTCTAACTTCATATTTTTTAAATATGAAGTATATTAATGGTTTTATAATAATAGTTTTAAAAATTAGAGAAATAAGAAACAAGGTAGTATTTATGCTTGAGTATCTTAACTTGGGCCCTAAAGGAAGAATTTTATTTAACTAGTCTAGTTTTATGGTATGGTATAACCAAAGGTAGGGACATACATGACCCTCCCTTTTAAGGACAGTCAAAATGACTGAGGTTCATTTAAGGAATTAATGGAAGTTATGTGTGTGTGTGTTGGGGTGGAGGGTGATGAGCATTGAAAAGAAACTTGAATAACATGCCAAGGAGTTTGGACTTCTTAATGAATGCAGTGAAGATCTATTGAAGTTATTTGAGTAGGAAAATTAGAGTGGTTCTTTTATAGTTGGTGCTCTGTGAATATATGGTATTGACAAAGTGTTTTAAAAGATAATAATTCAATATTTTGCTAGCAGCTTAATAAGGGTTAGGAGACAGATGAAGGCAGAATATCAGTGTTTATATATATATATATATATATATATATATATATATATATATTCAACTAATGGATAAAAAGCATTTGACAAAATTCACCATCCATTCATAATAAAAAAAAATACCTCAAAAAATAAGTAAAGAAGGTAACTTCCTCATGAAGAATCTCCATGAAACCTACAACTGACATGTTTAATGATGAAAGTCTGAATACTTTCTCTTCAAGACTAGGAACAAAGCAAGGATGCTCACTGTCATTTCTCTTGTAACATAATGCTGGAAAGTCTTGCTAGTGTAATAAGACAAGAAAAGAAAATGAAAGACATACAGTTGGAAAAAGAAATAAAGCTCTATTTGCTGATGAAATGATCACCTATGTTGAAAACCCCAAAGAATATATCAAAAAAAATCTCTTAGAACTAAAAAATGAGCTTAGTAAGGCCAAAGGATGTCAGGTAAATATACAAAAATCAATCATATTTCTGTATACTGGCAGTGAACACATGGACACCAAAATTAAAATATATTATTTGCAATCACTCAAAAATTAAATACTTAGGTGTAAATCTAATAAAACATGTTCAGAACTTGTTGCTGAATACTATAAAACAGATGAAAAAACCTAAATACCTGAATAAAATGAAAGACATAGCATATACATGAAATAACTCAGCAAAATAAAGGTCTCAGTTCTCCCCAATTGATAGACAGTTTTAATGCAATTTCTGTGAGAAACCTGCAAGATTTTTTATAGATATAGACAAGATTATTCTGAACTTTTTATGACAAAGTAAAGAAACTGTACCGGCTAAAATAACTGAAAAACAATAAGGTATAAAGAATCAATTACCTGATTTTGAGACCTATATAGGCTACAGTAATCAAGATTGTGTGGTATTGGTGAGGCATAGACACAAAGATTAATAGAACAGAAGAGAAAACCTAAAATTGGTTCACACAATATGTCTAGCTGAATTTTGAAAAAGGTGTAAAAGTAATAATCAAAAAAAAAAAAACATGGCCTTTTCAATAAATGTTGCTGGAGCAATTGAGCATCCAAACACATACACACACACACACACACACACACACACACACACACACAGGCCTCAACCTAAGGAAATCATTGGGATCTAGAATTAGGTAAACAATTCTTAGATTTGACAGCAAAAGCTCAGTCTTTAAAAGGAAAAAATGGTAAAGTGAACTTCATCAATTTTTTTTTAATTGCTTTGTAAAAGACCCTGATAAGAGAAAGAAGAGAGAATCTATAGAGTTGGAGAAAGTATTTAGAAATGCATATTTCAAATTGGTAATAGTTAATTTGATTGGTGGAAATTTGAGTAGGATTTTTATTCTTGTTTTTGCCCTTTTCTAAAATTTCTATAATGTTGTTATAATTATAAATTTTATTTTAAATTATTTAATGGTTCTTTATTCAAGTGAATTTTTTTAAAACTTGAGAATTTAGTGTGTTCCAAAAGTGTTTACCTGGCTAGTGTGGGAAGTTTCCCATGGATTCTCACCATTTCATGTGACTATTAAAGTGAATAAATTATGGATATAATGTGCTTCTGACAGATAAAAAGGTAAAAACTGTATGGATTTACTCTCTTTAAAATAAAGTGTGGGATTATGACTTACATCATTCAAAAATTTTTAGAAAATGTATGCCAAATTAGGAAATTCTAATGTAAAAAATCACAAATGGAATACAAAAAGATAGACTTTAGAGACCAGATTCATATAGAAGAAATTAAAACATGGGAATAGGAAATAAATAAAAAATTAAATAAGTATAAATGTTTTTAAAATACAGTTAACTGAGAATCTACGTAATTGTATACAATATGAATAGAATATAGTTTTAGAATTTGTTTTCTAAACTGCTTTTCCCGTTAGAACACAAAGTGTTTTTCTATATGAGTCATATTACAAAAGTTCTTGTTTTTTTGAGATGCTTCATCATGTTTTATGCCACCGTTAGCAATAGCCCTATTTTCATTCCATGGTTACAGTAGCAAGTGGTAGAGTATAAATATTTCATTATTCTACCACCTATTTTGTCGATTATCGATAGTTTTTTTTTTTTTTGCCTAAGTATGTGTTGTTCTTTGTCAGACTTTTACAGTAATACTTTCATTTTTTTTATTGGAAATATTATGCTCATTGTCTTTTATAATTAATTTATTGATTTCTTAATTTTACATTAAGTTTGAATAACTTTTTTAGTGAATTGTTTTAGACCACTTTTTTTTGAGTATCAAATACGCAAAGGTATCTATGTTCTTTGTAAACTGTGTATCATTTTAAGTATTATGAAATTGTAGCAGATAACATTGGATTTTTGAAATGTTTTAGCTACTGTTCCAAGTGTTTTACAAACATTCCTTCGCAACAACCAGATAAGGTAGTATCATTGTTTTCTCTGTTTTACAGATGATGAACAGGGGACAGATAGGATACTTGCCCTAGATTACATAGCTAGCAAGTAGTGGAACTGGGATTTAAACCCAAGCCATCATTCCTCTAGTGAAGGAAATGCATTACTTGCCCTTTAGAAAGAGGACATTTCCTTTTGTCCTCAGATATCAAATTGTTATGGCATTTGTACAAGTTTACAGTGATATCTTCATTGGCATTTTATAGGGTGATTGTTTTAGGACATCAGAAAGCTTTAGTGCTGTTTAGAGGTTAATCTTTCTCTGGCAGAGACACTAACCCTGCCCATAGGTGATGATTATTCTGTTTATCTCTTTAAAGAGAAGGAATTATTCATGCATTGGTGGAAAGCAGGACTCTTGCTGTAAACTAGTGTGAACTTAATGGTTCTCTGCTGGTGAGAGTTATAGCATCTGACCAGGACTACTTAAGCTTAGTTATATAAATTCCCTCCCATATTCTTTTCCTTTCTTTTTTATGTACTTGACCTCTCTGCCCTTGAGCTACTGTAGGAAAAATAACTCCCTTCTAACCTTCTGAGTTCTTTACTAAGACCCATGTAACAAAAAACAGATTAACAAGAGAAAAACAAACAAGTTTATTAACAAGTATATCTGATATATACATAGGAGATGTTCAGGGAAAAATGAGTGACCACCCTAGGTGGCTTAAGGAAAGGGGAGGGAATATGTAGGCTTCTTAGGAGAGAGTAAATGATTTTTAGGAAAAGTGAATGATTGATTCTTAGAGGAGTAGATGGGAGTTTGTGACAAAATTCATCTGGGTGTGCTGTTCTGTCCTAAACTCCTCTCCTAATCTTTTTCTAATTTACTCTCCTTTGTTAAGAGTTTGTCTTCCCTGGTTGATGAAACATTTGGAGAGGGATTTATGACAATTGAATGCCTTTTGGAGGACCTGCCTTTAGTTAGATAGGGAAGTTCAGAGAAAAACCCCTCCATGCTTTTGTTGTCTTTCACGTGTGTATGACTCAAAATAATCAATATGTCAAAGGTGCATATTTTGGGGTGGCATGTCTTGAACTCCTACAATCATATTTTGGAGTGGCATGAAGGAGCGCTAATTTGCAAGACTTTGTGATTTTTTTTTTCCCTAGCAATACACAGCTGATTGACTGTATAGGCAGAAAAAGTGTGTATTTTTAACGTGATAGATTTGATCATTTTCAGGGTAGGTGCCTTATAAGCAATACAAATTTTAGGCTTTTACTAAATAATTCTTACATTCAAAGTATAAGTCAAGTGGCTTTATTTCTAACTGCTCAAATGATCAATAGGCTATAGGGAGCCTGTGATTCCAAGTCTAAACAGTTGCTTGAACAGAGATCTTAGAGATAATTTCTTTAAAGGCAATATAGAATGTCTTTCCCCAGGGCAATGTGTTGTTTTGCAATAAAAGTGTCCAACATTCTAGTTAAGCTGAAACAGGGGTTTGAACTACTGTTAATTATTTCTATGAATCCAACATTGACAGTTTACTCGATGGAGATCCACAGAATACTTTTAGAGTTTCATTGGATACCTACTTATAACACTACTTTTCAGATGTCAGCATGAATATGGTCAAAATTTTATACCCATGATATCAGATTGGGAGAAGAATCTAGAGTGGAGAGAGTTATCATCAAGGATCTTGCATTTTGTGTAGAGAATTAAAATTATTTGATGCTACTAATTCTTGATCTTCTGATCTAATAAAATAGATATTAAATGTATTTATTATTTAACTGCTATGCCTTTAAGATACCTGTGAACATTTTAGTAGTCTATACCATTAGATTACCAAGTTTAAAGTGTCTTTGGGAAATATTCTCATGAAATATAAATATCAAACATATTTTCTTTATACAGGGATCAACCTATGAGGATGAAATTAATAATATCAAATATGTTATTTCAAAAATTAATGAAATTCTGGCTCATAATTCACCAGTTTTGATTGTTCAAAGGTGGATACGTGGTTTCCTAGTAAGAAAGAGTTTGAGGTATGTTTTATTTTCTTTGTTATTTAAACATTAAAGTAAGATGATAAGCAAATCAATGATAAAAAGCCATTCTCCAATAATAAACATTTTGCATTCCCTGTCAAGATGGTATCTTATAGACTATTCGAACTAGTTTTAAGGAAGACACCGAAACTCTATGGTAATATAATATTTAACATAATACAAATTTGATACTTTTTTCTTTTTTAAATTGACTGTATAAATAACTAATCAGTAAAGTTTTTGTTAATCATCATTTGAGTAATTCTGAGTTTTTTTATTAAAAACTTAAAAATATCAGTCAAAAACATATATTGAATTTCTCTCATGTAATGGGAAGTAATAGAAATATAAGCCATATAATGGGATACAATAGAAATACAAACCTGGAAACATATAAATGAAGATTTCATAATTTGTTTGGACGTGAAGGTCATTTTGGTGAAACATCTAGTACAGTATCAATCTACATTATATTTTGCTCTCTCTTTGTACTTTGTATTCCTTTCCAGCAGCTGACATCTGCTAATAGAGGAAAATTTTTCTTGGTAGACTCTCTCAACATTGAACTTGAGGATATATAAGATAGAATACTCTGTCATTAATTTGTTTGTATTAGTCATGCCAGACATCAAACATATGAACAATATTTTCACATAGCTTATTTTCAGGTCCTAGAAGATGGAAATGAAATTTGGTCCTGAAATATAGGTAGTATTAAAATAAATCTAGAGCTAGGAAATGGACAACCCCTGAGAAAACCAGATTAGGAAGTTTCACTGAAATGATAGTCAACATTCTGTGGTGGGCAGAAAGAATGTTCTCCTGCATTAGCCTGCATGGGCTAAATCATAAATGGCAATAGCCCTGATAAAAATAAGCAAGAATGATGGCCAAGGAGCCAAACTGACCATAATACAGTTGCCTGCAACTTCTGTGAAAGAGGTTTGATATACTTTTTAAAGAAAGTTCAGAGTGTGAGAGAAAGTAGGCTCACAAGTGGGGACAAGTAAAATTATTTAGAATAAAAGAAGTGGAAAAAGATAAGGTAGTTGCTGACAAGTACACATTTATTTAAAATATGGTTTCTGACTCATGTTTCTTTAAATTTGGTGTGCATTTTATATGAAATGAACATCTAGTTAAAGGAACTTGTCTTTAGTTTATTCCCCTAGGATTGAGTTTTTCTTTCTTAGAATCAAGATATTCATTTACCATGAGATAAAAACCTTGTGCATGTAAACAGTCTCTGAAAATTCAGCATGCGTGAACAAAATTTGAATGAGCTTTATGGGGAGAGATGTCAGTAAAAATAACATACAGAGTGGTTCAAGACAGACCGATTTGAATTCTTTTTATCTTTAAAATGCTGTTCCATTAGGCATGTAACTACTCTGAACCTGAGTTTCCTCATATGTTAGATGGTAGAAAGCAGGGGCAAATAGCAGTACTTATTTCACTGTTTGCTTGTGGGAATTGAGATCATGAATATAAGACACTTAACACCTGGCAAATGTGGATATTACGTTCTTAGTAGCTAATATTTTTTAAACATCATCTTTGTTGTTATACCTTAAGCTTTCTGTATTATTTGACCGGGGTGGGGGGGTGTTCCTTGGATTTCTTGCTCCCTGTCAGTTACATTTACCATAATATGCAAAGAGTAATCTTTTCAAAATATAAATCTAATTATATTCACCAACTTAAAACCCTGGAGTTGTTTACAATTTGCTTAGGGTAAATAACTGGGATATTTACATATGGATATTCCAGCATCATTTGTTGAAGACTGTTTGCTCTATTGTGTTGCCTTTGCAATTTTGTCAAAAATCGATTGATTATATTTATGTTTATTTCCTGAGTTCTCTATTTTATTACATTGATCTATTTATTTGTGCTTTTGCTTATTTGTTCTTTTGCACATACAAAACTATCTTGATGACTGTTGCTTTAGAGTAGTCTTGAAGTTAGGTAGTGTCAGCTTTCCAACTTTGTTCTCCTTTAATATTGTGGTGGGAATTCTTTTTCTTTCTTTCTCATTTTTTTTTTTTTTGTCTCAATAGAAACTTTAGACTCAGCTCCTTGATATCTACAAAATAACTTGGTGGGGTTTTGATTGGATCACATGGAATCTATAGATAAGTTGGGAAGAACTGACATCTCGTCAATATTGAATCTTCCTGTTCATGAACATGAAATCTGTCGTTTATTTAATTCTTTGATTTCATTCATCAGTTTCATCTGTAGTTTTCTTTAAATAGATCTTATATATATGTATTGTTAGATTTGTTCCTAAGTATTTCATTTTGTGGAGTGCTGATGTAAATGATATTGATCATGTGAATGAGTTAAAAATACAGTCTTGTATATTATACAACCTCATATTAATACACAATACAAGGTTGTATATTAACCTTGTATCTTGTAACCATGCTATAATTGCTCATTAGTGCCAAGAGTTTTTGTCAGTTCTTTTGGATTTTCACTGTAAACAGTCTACATAGACAAAGGCAATTTGTTCTTCTCAACCCATATACTTTAATTTTTTTTCTTTTCTTACTGCATTAGCTAAAACTTCTAGTACAATGGTGAAAGAAAGTGGTGAGAGTGGGCTTTCTAGCCTTGAACCTCATCTTAGATGGAAAACAACTAGTTTTTCACCATGAAGTATGATGTTAGCTATAGATTTTTTGGTAGCTATCCTTTATGGAATTGAGAAAGTTCTCTATTCCTAGGTTTCTGAGAGTTCTTATTATGAATAGGTGTTGGATTTTTTCAAATTTTTTTTTCTGAGTCTATTGATATGATCATGTAATATATATTTTGTTTTTTAGCCTATTGATGTGGTAGAATACATTTATTGATTTTCGAATGCTTAACCTGTCTTGCATACCAGGGATAAATCCCTTTTGGTAGTGCCAGTGTATGATTCTTTTTATATATCGTTGGGTTTAATTTACTAATATTTTGTTCAGAATTCATGTATCTATGTCCTGTGGTCTATAATTTTCTTTTCTTGTAATGTCTTTGTCTGGTTGTCATATTAATGTAGCTGGCATCAAAGAATGAGTTAGAAAGTATTCCTTCTGCTCCTATTTTCTGAAAGACATTGTAGAGAATTCATATAATTTCTTCTTTAAATTTTAGGATTCACCAGTGAGGTCTTCTGGGCCAGGTGCTTTATATTTTGGAAGGTTATTGATTCAATTTGTTTAATAAATATAGACCTATTCAGATTGTCTATTTCTTCTTTTGTAAGTTGTGGCAGATTGTGTCTTTCAAGGAATTTGTCCATTTCATCTAGGTTATCAAACCTGCAGACATAGAGTTGTTCATACTCTTACTTCATTATCTTTTACTATTCATACCATTGGTAGTGTTGTCTCTTCTTTCATTTTTGATATTAATAATTTGTGTTCTCTTTTTTAATTAGTTAACCTGGCTAGTGGCTTATCAACTTTATTGATCTTTTTAAAGAACCAGCTTTTTGTTTTATGGATTTTCTCTATTGAGTTCCTGTTTTCAATTTTATTGGTTTCTGCTCTAATTTTTATTATCTTTTCTTCTCCTTACTGTGTAGTAATTTGCCTTTCTTTCTTTTCCCTGGTTTTCTAAAGTGGAGGCTGAGATTATTGCTTTTAGATCTTCTTTTGTAACATATTCATTCAGAGTTATAAATTTCCCTCTAAGCACTGCTTTTGCTACATCCAACACATTTGGTAAGTTGTGTTTTTATTTGTAATTAGTTCAAGATATTTTAAAATTTCTCCTGAAGTTTCTTCTTCAACCTATACATTACTTAAAAGTGTGTTGTTTAATCTTCATGTATTTTGAGATCTCCAGCTATATTTCTTTTATTGATGTCTAGTTTCATTCTATTGTGTTCTAAGATGACATTGTAATTTCTACTCTTGTTAAGGTGTGTTTTATGACCCAGAATGTGGTAGGCTTTGGTGAATGTTTCATGTGAGCCTAAGGTGAACACATATTATACTATTATTGTGTGAAATTGTTCACAGATGTAAATTATATTCAGTTGATTGATGGTAGTGTGTTGTCCTTACTGATTTTCTGACTATTGGATCTGTCTATTTCTGATAGAGGGGTGTTTAAGTCTCCAACTATGATAGCGAGCTCATCTGTTTCCCTTTGCAATTCTATTAGTTTTTGCCTTAGTTACTTTCATGCTCCGTCATTAGGCACTTACACGTTAAGGGCTGTCAAATCTTGTTGGAAAATTGACCTCTTAATTATTATGTAATATCCCTTTTTATCCCTGATAACATCCCTTGTTTTGATGTCATCTATATTTCAAATGAATATAGCAACTCCTGCTTTCTTCTGATTAATGTTAATATAGTATAAATTTCTCAATCACTCTACTTTTAATATCTTTATATTTTAAATGAATTTCTTAAAGATAGCATACAGTTGCGTCTTTTTTTTTTTTTAATCCACTCTGATAATCTCTGTCTTTAAATTCCTGCATTTAGACAATTGGCATTTATAGTGGTTATTTATGTAACTGGGTAATATCTGCCATATAACTGTTTTCTATTCGTTATCACTGTTCTTTTTCTTATTTTGTCTTCCACTCTTTTTCTGTCTTTTCTGGTACCTTATAATAACAGACAATCCTGATTTCTCTCTCTTGTCACTTGTATCATTGCTTTCATTCATCTGACTTAAATATAAGCATACTTTAACTTATGTATAAAAATAGTGTATATGGAATTGAATATACTGGTGGTATTATTTTGAACAAACTATTACCTGTTAGAGTTTGTAAGAATGTTTTAACTTCACTTATTCCTTCTTTTATGCTCTTCCTTATCTGTTGTAAGTCCACAATGATTGCCTATATTGTTTTCCTTCTCTCTAAATAACTTATTTAACTTTAACACTTCTTGCAAAGCAGTAGTGGCAACAAATCCCTCAGTTTCTGTTTGAGAACATCTTTATTTCTGCTTTACTTTGAAAGATAATTTCATAGGGAATTGAATTCTAGATTGGTATTTTTTCTCTCTCAACACTTTAAACATTTTAACACATTTTCTTCTTGCTTTCATGATTTCTGGGAAGAAGTCATGTATAACTCTTATCTTATTCCTCTATAGGTAAGATTATTTTCCCCTCTGGCTTCTTTCAAGATGTTTTTTCTTTACATCTGATTTGCTATAGTTTGAAAATGATATTCCTCTGTGTAGCTTTTGTCATTATTTTTCTGCTTTGTGATCTCTGAGCTTCCTGGACCTGTGGTTTGGTGTCTGACATTAATTTGGGAAAATTTTCCACCATTGTTGTTTCAAGTATTTTTTTCTTTTCCTTTACCTCTTTTTTCTTCTTGTATTCCTATCACACAACATTGTAGTCCTACATTTCTTGGAATTATGCTCTGCTTTCTTCAGCCTTTTTTCTCTTTGCTTTTTTGTTTTTGAGGACCCTGTTGATATGTACTCTAGCTCAGAGATTCTTCTCTCATCCATGTCCAGTCTGTTACTAGGCCCATCATAAACATTCTTCATTTCTGTTACAGTGTTTTTGATCTCTAGCATTTTTTTATTCTTTCTTAGAATTTCCATCTTTCTGTTTACATTGCCCATTCTATTCTTGTATGCTGTGTACTTTATCCATTAGAGCTCTTAGCACATTATTTATAGTTGTTTTAAAGTTCTGGTCTGATAATAGCGACATTCCTGCCACATGTTTCTGATGATTGGTTGATCTCTTCAGGTTGTTTTTTTAACTTTTGGTATGCCTTATAATTTTTTCTTGATAGCTGGGCATGATATACTAGGTATAAGGAACTGCTATAAATAGGTCTTAGTAATATAGTGCTAAGGTGTGGGAAAGGGGTAGCTTTTTATAGTCCTTTGATTAAATCTCAATCTTTTAGTGAGTTTATGTCTATGAACAATGAACTTCACAAGAGTTTCTGTTTTTTTCTTCTCCCTCTTAGGTGTAAGTGGATTGCAAGAGTGGGCTGGAGTTTAGTATTTCACTTTTCCCATGCAGAAGGCTAGGGCCAGCTGGAATTGGATTTTGCCTTTCCCCAAGTCATTAGGCTTTGATAATACCCCAGGAGGTTAGTATTAATTTAACTAATTTCACCTGAGGGTAAACCTTATTAAGAAGAATCGAGTGCTCAGATGTGTTTTGAAATGATTGTTTTCTCCCTCCCACTTCTGGAAGCACAGGGGATTTTTCTCTGATATCTACTGTGGGAACTTGGTCAAGCTCCTGGAGGTAAATCTTACAATATTGTGACAGTCTTCTATGACTGGGTTTTCTTGGAGTTTTTAACTCTCAGTGTTGTGTACACTGAGTCTCCAGCAATTTATCAATGATAGTTCAGATTTTACTTACCTTAGCACTAATTTCAGCAGTAATTTTCTCTATTGGGCCTTTACTCAGGTAAGCCATGATGACTTTTATTTGTCTGTTTGTCTTTCGAATCAAAGGGGCAACAATTTGTCCCCTTAGGGATTGAAGAGTTCTTATTTTTAGTCTGTTTAGCTCTTTAGTTGTTGTCTGGATAGAATGACAGTTTCTAAGCTCCGTATATGCAGAACTAAATTTAAGTTTATTTTGAAATAATAGGTTATAGTATTTACCTTTTTGATAGGCCTCACTGTCTGGCTGGCTTTTATTGTCTATAGTATGCTGTTTTGCTTCTTACTCTCTTTTTGCTTTATAATATTATTGTATGAGATTAAGTTATATCTCCTGCTTTATGAAAAATCAGTTTTTCTGAACTTTAAAAAGAAGCTTTCTTCAGGTTTTTAAGTTCTTTCTTCTGTTTTTATTTTTGTGTGTGTTTGAGTGTGTGTATAGTTTCTGAAAATAACATGGCTTATTTTCTGAGTTCTCTAACTCTAGTCCCCAAAACCTCCTTTTTAAAGTGGGTTTTCCCCCCTCTATTTTTCTCCATTGTCTCTCTCTGCTGCTCAATTTTGATTTTATCTTCAGGAGTTCCCCCCCCCCCCCACCCCCAGATTTGGGCTTTGACCTAGAGGGGAAAATTGGATAGTTAAGTTTCAGAGGTTCTTAGGCCCAGAATACTTCAGACCCTTCAGATCTTATCAGGGACTCCTTGTATTCTACTCTATTAGAATATGCAAAACCCCTCTAGGATTTTAAAGTCACTCCCTCTAGGGAGTGACTTTAACATTTTTTGTTTTATTCCTATCCGTTAGATGTCTCCTTGCTTTTATCTCTTTCCTTCTACATAATTGCTGATACTACATTTTATTGGGTGTTAGTGTTTTTTCTCCATCCTTTTATATTTTGGATTTCTGGGGGATATCTTGTCATATAATATTGTTATACATAATTAAACATTTTTGCTATCTAGTTGTTATATCTGTTTTTTTTTATGGGAAACTGGGTAGATTAAAAAACTATGTCACTGCCATAACTATTATCTCAAGGTACTTTCAAAACAAGGTTTATAAGCATCATTTACCAACTATTCTAACAAACCAAATTTCTTTGACTTCCAGATTTTAGGCAATAAATATTAGCTGAATTTATTTCTTAAAGATATATGGGGGTTGGTGCAGAAATGAAATACCATACAATCACACTATGAAATAAATGGTTAGAGGAGCTTGGATATTTAAGTATCAAAAGAGTTATTTAAGGGTATTTCAAAATAGTTGAACAGTATATGATATAGCATATGAAAATAATATATATTATATACATATTAGCATAGTGTATATGTATACTATGTACAAATAGTATGTGAAATAGATAAAAGGATCAAGTATAGGGATGGAAGTTTCAGAAAGACTGATTTCAGCTTATTTTCCAAGAAAAATCTCTATATGATTCAATTGTATGATTATAATTTTTTTGACATGCAATATTAGAGTAAGAGCTGTCTGAATACCAAGGCCATAATAAATTTAGAAGAAGTCAATTTATTATGTAAGATATTATATATATATTTATTATATATAATATCTAAGATACTTAGACTATGTTTCCCAGTAAATATTATTCAAATATATGTAAAATAGAAAAATAATATGTGATCCTGGTTAGGCCAGGATCAAGATAAGAAGCCCCATAAGCATCACTATTATATTACAATTTCCTGAAAGTTTTATCAATTTTTTAAAAAGAAGACATTTGTAATTTTAGTGATAATTGGATTCAGTCCTATGTAATGAGGCCTCCCAAAACAGTGGCCTAAACTAGGTATAAGTTGTTTAATTTTCTCTTATTAAAAGAGTCTGTAGTTGAAAAACTCCAAGCCTGTGACTCTGCTGGAAATCACTCTATCTTTATGTCTTGTGTGTTCCATCACAAGGTCGCTTGTGGTCCAAAATGGCTGTCAAAGTTCCAATCAGTATGTCTGGTTACATGCCGGAAGGCTCAGGCAGTACTGAATGGCAGAAAGAGCACATTTGTCCACTAAAACATCCACTTTAATCAATTTGGTAATAATGTATTTCATCTTACATTTTCTTGGCTAGAATTTAGTAATATGGGCCTCTGGCAGCAAATGATGCCAGTCACCTGTATGAATTTTGGCTTCTGTTACTAAAGCTAAAAGGGGGAGTTTGAATTGGATGGTATCTAGTAGTTTCTGCCATAGCATATTTGAAAACAAAAGGCAAAATTATAATTATCACGTAGTAGCTCTAAATGAAAATATAAAAAAAAAGAACGACTGGCATATAAATAATCTAAGCACCTGGTCATGAAGATAAATCATACAATCACACTACAAAATAAATGGTTAGGGAAACTTGGATATTTAAGTAAAAGGAAGGGAATAGGAAAAATAGTATCAGACATTGATGAAATAGAAAACAAGTATACAATGACCATGAGAAAATGTACAAAAGGTCAATAAAGCAAAGAATTATATTTTTTCAAAGAGTAATAAATTGATAAACTTGAGCAAAACCAACAACATAGCAAAGAGAGAGGAAAAAATAAAAATTGTCATGATAAATGAAAAATGGGACATTGCTGCAGATCCACAGATATTAAGATAATACAATGAGCAACTTTTTGCCAGATAATTTGACAGTTTGTGTGAAATGGACAAATTCCTTGAAGAAACACAATTTTTAATCTGACACAAAAAAATAAAAATTCTGAGTAGTCTTATATACGTTAAAGAAATTGAATCCATTACTAAAATCCTTCCCACAAAGAGATTTCAGGTCTAGATGACTTTACTGGTGAATTATTCTGTACATTTAAAGAATATATAACACCATGTTACATAAATTTTCAGAGTAAGAGAGTGCTTTCTATATTGTTTTGAGAGGTCAGCATAACATTAATACCAAAATCTGACAAGGACATTACAAGAAAATTACAGGCCGGTCTCATGAATACACATGTAAAAATCTTAAAGTATTAGAAAATCAAATCTAATGATATATAAACAAGATAATGCCATGTAGCCACTACAGGTTTTATCTAAGAATACAAGATTAGTTTATCATTAGAAAAGCAATCCCATTAACAGCATGTGAGGTGGGGGGATTTACCTCAGTCTTTCCTCACTTTGTCCAGTATCAGAGAAACTAAAATATGTGCATATTTTGAATGAATGTGTCCTCATTTTGGAAGATTTGATCTCATTTCATCTTATATCATTTGTTCCCTGGTGTTACTCCCATGATTATGTTTTGTTACGTAGCAAAAGATATTTTGAAGATACTATTAAGTTTTCTTACTAATCAGTTGACCTTGAGATAGATTATCTCAGTGGGTCTAACTAATCAAATGAGCACTTTAAAAACAGCATTTTCCCTGGCTGGTGGGGGAAGAAGATATGAGAGTTTATGATAGGAGTGTATTTTTTTTTTTTTAATGGTGACATTGATTAACGAGATCCAATAAGTTTCAAGTGTTCAACAGTAAATCATATATATATATCGCATTGTATATTCGCAACCCCTGGTTAAACTTCTTTCTGTCACCACATATTTGACCCCTTTTACCCCATCTACCTTTTCCCTCCCCACTACCCTCTGGTACCCCCTAGTCTGCTGTTCATGTCCTTGAGTCTCTATTTGTTTGTCATGTTTGTTTGTTGCCTTTAGGTTTATATCCCACATATAAATTAAATGTGGTTTTCAACTTTTTCTGCCTGGCTTATTTTGCTTAGCATGATTATCTCGAGGTCCATCCATGTTGTCACAAATGGCAGTATCTCATCTCTTCTTATGGCTGAGTAATATTCCATTGTATATATGTACCACACCTTCTATATCCAGTCTATTGTAGGATACTTCGGTTGCTTCCATGTCCTGGCCACCATAAATAATGTTGAAGAATATTTTTGCAGGTGGCTTTCCAGTTTTCTCAGCACCATTTATTGAAGAAGTTTTCCTTTCTACACTGTAAATTTTTGGCTCCTAAGTCGAAAATTATTTGCCCATATAAACATGGGCTTATTCCTGGACTCTCGATTCTGTTCCGCTGGTGTATGTCTGTTTTTCTGGCAGTACCATGCTGTTTTGATTATTGTCACTTTATAGTATAACTTGAGGTCAGGCAGAGTGATGCCTCCAGCCTTGTTCTTTTTTCTCAGGATGGCTTTAGTAATTCAGGGTCTTTTGCGCTTCCATAAAAATCTGATGATTTTTTTGTTCTATTTCTTTGAAAAATGCTGATGGGATTTTGATGGAGATAGCATTAAATCTGTGGAATGCTTTAGGTAATAAAGTTATTTTAACTATGTTGATTCTTCCAGTAAAAGAATATGAGTATCTTTCTATTTCTTTGAATCTTCTTCAATTTCTTTTAATAGGGTCTTATAGTTTTCATTATGTAGGTCTTTCACATATTTTGTTAAATTTATCCTCAGGTATTTTATTCTTTTTGTTGCGATTGTAAAAGGAATTATTCTTTCCACTTCTTTTTCTGACACTTCATTATTAGAATATAGGAATGCTATGGATTTTTGAACATTGATTTTGTATCCAGAAACTTTACTCTATTTGTTTATTATTTCTAGTAGTGTTCTTGTGGAATCTTTAGGGTTTTCTGTATAGAGAATCATATAATCACCAAACAGAGATAGTTTGACTTCTTCATTTCCTACTTGGATGCCTTTTATATCTTTCTCTTACCTGATTGTACTCACTAGAACCTCCAATGTTATATTGAATAACAGTGGTGATCGTGGACAGCCTTGTCTTGTTCCTGATCTTAGAGGAAAGGTTTTTAGGTTTTCACCATTAAGTATAATATTGGCTGAGGGTTTGTCATATATGGCCTTTATTATGTTACGGTACTTTCCTTCTATACCAATTTTGTTAAGTGTTTTGATCATAAATGGATGCCGTATCTTGCTGGATTTTTCTGCATTTATTGATATGATGATATCATTTTTATTATTTATTTTGTTTATATGGTGTATCACATTAATTGATTTGCGTATGTTAAACCATTCCTGTGCCCCTGGGATGAAATACACTTGATCATTGTGTATAATCTTTTTAATATGTTGTTGTATTTGGTTTGCTAGTTCCTTATTTAGGAACTTCACATCTATGTTCATGAGATACTGGCCTGTAGTTTTCTTTTTTTGTGTTATCTTTACCAGGTTTTGGTATCAGGGTAATGTTGGTCTCATAAAATGAGCTAAGAAGTATTGCCTCCTCTTCGATTTTTTAGAAAGGTTTGAGGAGAATAGGTTTTAAAACTTCTTTGAATGTTTGGTAGAATTCACTGGGGAAGCCATCTGGTTCTGAACTTTTTCTCGTAGGTTTCTGATGATTGTTTCAATCTCCATACTGTTGATTGATCTATTTAGATTTTCTAGTTCTTCTTGATTCACTCTTGGAAGGTTGTATATTTCTAAGAAGTTGTACATTTCTTAGCGGTTATTAAATTTGTTGTTATACTTTTTCATAGTATTCTTGTATGATTATTTGTATTTCTGCAGTATTCATTGTGATTTCTCCTCTTTCATCCCTGATTTTGTTTGTGTCCATTCTCTTTTTTCTTTAGTGAGTCTAGCCAGGGGTTTGCCAATTTTATTAACCTTCTTAATGAACCAGCTCTTTGTTGAATTTATTTTTCCTATTTTTTTTTTGTTCTCAATTTTATTTAATTCTGCTCTAATTTTGATTACTTCCTTCTGCTATTAGGCTTCATTTGTTTTCTAGTTTTTTAAGATGAAGTGTTAGGTTGCTTATTTGGGCTCATTCTTGTTTTTAGAGATTGTCCTGTAATGATATGAACTTTCTTCTTATTACTATTTTTGCCACGTTCTGAAAGTTTTCATTTTTGTATTATCATTGTCATTCATTGCTATATATCTTTTGATCTGTCTTTTTATTTCTTCAATGACCCAGTCATTCTTCAGTAGTACATTGATTAATCTCCATGAATTTGTGGTACTTCTCCTTTTTACAGTTGGTCTCTAGCTTCAAAGCATTATGATCAGAGAATATAATGGTTGATATGATTTCAGTCCTCTTATATTTGTTGAGGCCAGTTTTGTGTCCCAGTATGTGGTCAGTCCTTGAGAATGTTTCATGTGCATGGGAGAAGAATGCGTAAGCAACTGTTTGGGGATGAAAGACTCTATAAATGTTATTGTGTCCAGTTGGTCTAATGTGTTATTTAAGGCTTTTATTTCTGTATTGATTTTCTGTTTGGATGATCTACCTCAATCCAACAGTGGGGTATTTAGTTCCTCTACTATGATAGTGTTTGGTTTGTTTCTCTCTTTAGTTCTGTTAGTATCGCTTTATATATTTTTGGGGCTCCCTGATTAGGAGCATAGATATTAATAAGTATTATACTTTCCTTGTGTATGATTCCCTTTATCATTATGAAGTGTCCCTCAGTATCTTTCTTTACCTTTTTATTTTGAAGCCTATTTTGTCTGATATTAGTACCACTAGTCCTGAATGCCATTTGCTTGAAATATAATTTTCCACCCTTTCACATTTTGCAGATGTTATCAAAGTTCCTTACTAATCAATCGGTCTTAAGATAGATTATCTAAGTGGATCTGTCCTAGTTAAATGAGCACTTTAAAAACAGTTTTCTCTGGCTAATGGTAGAACAGGATATGAGAGATAGTTTATGGTGGGAGTGTGTTCTAATGAAAACGAAGGAGTTTGTTAAAATACCACGAAATTTCCAGTTACCTTCTCTGCCAAAGGGTAATAACGTTTTTATCCTCTAGTCAGGAGATTAGGTTCTTTTTGGAGAAATTGCCATCTCAAGAGAAAAGCCTGACAGTTGGGATCTCCCAGTGAAACAGCAGTCAGATCATGCTACATAAAAGCTTAGTTGATAATCATCATTCAGATACACAGAACTGTTTAGTGCTTTATTTTAGACAGGAAAGGACATTCATGGATTACTAGATATTGATTAATGCCTTTAAAATTATAGACTAAAACAAATAAAATAAAGGAGTAAAGATAAAAGACACAGTTTTAGGGATTCTTTTTTTTCCTTCCATATACTTAAATATACTTTCATCGGGCCTGTAATTTTAGGCTGGTAGATATTTTCTGTTAGTTTATTGAATATACTTTTCACTGTTTTTTGGCTTCCATTGTTGCTGTTAAAATGTAAACTATCAGGCTAATTGTTCCTTTATAGGTTATCTTTCTTTTCTCTCTTATTACTCTTAAATCTAAGGTTTTTCTGTTTGTTTTCTGAAGATCTTTAACACTTTTAAGAATCAGTTTCTTTTTATTACCCAACTTGAGAATTGCTGGGCTTCGTGCATCTAGAGATTGGTTTCTCCTTTATCAATTCTGGATAAGTTCCAATCATTACCTTATTAATAATCTCGCTAAAACATTTTTACTGTATTGCCCATTTTTCTCATGGTGAAAAATTACCTCTCTGCTTTGGTGGTCTCTAACTATATTAACAAGTAGACTATAGCAGAGGTCATGCTCACAGACCAATGTGTCTATATTTGGTAACATCCTTGGCTTGGGGTTTCTTTTTATTTATTCCAAGCTCTTATTGAAGAGGATAATCAGGCCTCTATTGAGTTTTGGTCTGCAGTTATTTTCTAATCTCTTGCTTTGTTTCTTCTGTATAAGTTTTTAGTAGTTCTCTTGAATTGGGGGCTCTTAAATATTGCTTTTATTTTAAAGATCATTTATGAAGCAAGATCTTATTTTCCTTATTTAGATTTTTTTTTGCATCACGTTCTCATTGCTGACTGTATTGGCGAAAAATTACATAGATGCCATAATAGCTATAAGTAAACTGCTAGGCAGGCTATTTCAGAGGTCACAGAATAGAAAGCCTCACAGACTAAATTAAGATGCTTCAATCATAGTTTATTTAATCTTAACACCTACAGGAAGAAACAAAGGAGAAAGATGGAGTATTTGTGAGTACAAGTGGGGTGAACTGAGTACACTCTCTGAATTCTGTGTTATGCAACATGCATATGTCCTGTCTTTCACTCTGTTGCATCAGGCCTTCCTCCTGATTGTTGGTTTAAAAGGAGCAGAGTTGAGGGTGAGTGGGGAGCTTCAACAGCCAAAGTGACTGGAGCCAGTACACTCTTGATTTACTGGAGAAATACAGGAGCAAGTATGCCTCACCATAGCTGTAAATTAACTGACAACCTGCTAAGCAGTTATGAATTTTACTTGCATGTTTTGAGCAGAGTATGCACGGGATTATATTAGGTTACCAATGGGTGATTGATTTGGGGGGGAGGCACAACTGTTCATCTAGATGTGGTGTGATCAATCAATGCTTTATGGATTTTTAAAATATGTCATTTGGTCCTTTCATACCTTTCTATCTATAAGTAATATTCTTATTTTTCATATTAGTGTTCTGCATACATCTGTGTTTATCTATTCTATGTAATGGGTTTTTGAGGTTACCAACTTACCACCTATACTTAATGCATCCTGTAAATTTTGCTAATGTCTCACACTTGCATATTCAGTATCTATACTTGGCATCTTATGAGCTTTGCCTATTGTTCCATTTGTTTGTTTCTCTTTTTCTTTAAAGCATGATCGAATACTCTCAGATAATATAGCAAATACAAATTGCAATGTCTCTTAACCTTTCTATCATAATTATTTCTATTCTTTACCTCATAAGGAATATCTTTATTTTTTTTAGATTAAATCTAATAATTCTCTCCTCAGTGATCTATAATCTGTTATTTAATCTAGCCATTCAACTTTGAATTTTAATTATTACATTTTTTGAATTTATAGAAGTATTAGTTGATCTTTTCAATTTGTTTTCTTAAAAACTTTTTTCCCATATTTTTAATATCTATTTTATTTTTAAAGCATACTAACCATACTTATTTCATTCAGTAACTCATAATTCCAATAGTTACTATCCTTACAGGTTTGATTTTGCTGTCTGCTTTTACTGTAGTTTTCATTTACTGTATGTCATTTCCTTGTGTATTCTGTGAAAATTTGTGTATTTTAAGGTAAACTCATATTCCTTGGAACTTTTTCTAAATTTTTTGACACTGCTTTTAAGGTTGGTTTCCCCATAGAAGGTGTTTTGATCACTTTTAAAATTTGAAATGATCATCTCCAGTTTTTTCTGATTACTCAGGTAGTCTGAATTTAGGATGGAAACCTATGTGATGATCAGATTGCCCTTAAAATGTTTAAGGACAATTTTTTTCTCTTTCATTTAGGTCAAAGTAGATCCAATTTGACAATTTTCTTCTGCCAATTTGTAGAGTGAGGAGGAGGATAATGATATAGGTGGTTATTATAATTCACTTTTATACTGGAGGTTCATTCCATAGGTTCCTAGATTTTTGTGAATATTTCTCATAATCCCCATCCTGATCAGACACTAAGCTCTCTACTTGTATACACAAGGCTATCAGTAATAACAGAGGTCAAGATTATCTGGGTGAGGTAAATATCCTGAGGTTGAAAGCTGGTTTCAGAGCTCCTGCTTATTGTTTTGAACTACTGCTTTAATCTGGGTTTAGATTATATATTTTCCCTTCATCTGTCAATGCATTATCTTTTATTCATAAGTTTTCCATGTTTTTAGCAAGAATATTGGTCAGGGTATTTAATCAGTCATACTTTAGGAAGTTAAATTTTACCTTGGAATTTCATGAATTGGGAAATGATTAGAGTTGATTAAAGAAATTGATCTGGTTTTTGGTATTAAACATTTGTATGTTTATAAGAAAGATAATTGCCACTTTTTTTTTTTTTACCTCTTTACACTATAGTTAAAACAAAAAAGTTTCATGTCAAGCATCCATTGTCATATATTCTGTAATCTTAGATTCTACTTAAATGTTTCTTAATATAAAATCATATAAATAAGAAATTATTGATAAATATAGCAGTGTTAACCACCTGTTGTGAAATGCTTTATAGTTGACAAGATTTGAGACATACAAAATTAAATAAATAAAATCAATAATCCTATGTACCATTAGCATTTTGCTTGCCTTCTCTACATTGAATGTTTCTTGTTATGTAAAATGTGATTTGGGCAGATTGACCACATGCTTCATGCCCAAATGAGTCATTCTCATATAAGGCAGCGTGTTTTATTAGGATTATTTTGATTATCTTAGTAAAATAAGTTGAAGAAATGAAAGAATATTAAAGCAAACTAATATAAACAATAAAGGGGATATAGTGGTTTACATGACTAAAATGTCCTAAAGAAATTAATTTGAACCCTAAATTCTATCCTACCTTTCAACTTACCTGTTTGATACTGAAACCAGTTGGAGCTTACTGTCATTGTGTTTAAAAGGAAATGGCTACTGTAAGGAATATACTTCAGAATATGAAATTGGCTAAACTGAGGTAGAGAAGAGAGTGGTGACAAGGACTCTTGCATCCTGGGCTGGAAAACTGGTCATCATTTTTATGTCGTTAAGAAATGGTTAAATTGTTTTATTTATGTTATGCACTGACTTTTGCTACAGAAGACATGAAGTTAGGGAGATAGTAGGAAAAATGCTATATGCTAGAGTATTTTCATTACTTTTTATGGTCCACAATAGATTATTTTAGGGAAGACACATAATTAGCTTAAGTGGGTATAAATGAAAGCAGTGAGGGAAGAAAACACGACTTCTTCTAATAAGGGTTGTTTTTGCCCTGTAATTCAATTTGATGAAGTGTTTGTTAATTTGGGAGTCTATAATAGGGAAGATGATTGATTTACCCCACGCTAATAATAATACCTAGAAAAATAGGAAGGTAAGATACTAGAAGAAATTTGTACCTCCTATTAATAAGCATTCTCTGCCTGACTTAGGGATAATAAACCTCAGGAAATTATAGCCTTTGATTCAGTGATAGGGTCATATAGAAATATTGGGGCACCCCAGGTAGAGTCCAAATGAAGATAAAATCTCTGGAAGGGCAGAACATAATGTCTTTATGCTGGGAGATTTTTCTACATTCAAAAGATTTGTTTTAGGGGATATGCAGCAAAAATCTCAATTGCTTACTAAGTGTTTAGGGGACTTGAATAGCCTGATAAATCTACGGCTTCTCTAAGAATGTTGATTTTCTTTAGCACTTTGGAACATCCAGCATTCCAGATTCTCAGGATATGGTCTTCTGCTACTGTAACATATCCCAGACAGACATCCTTACAATTGGTCATCTCAGGTAGAGGACAGTATACAAGGGAGCACTTCCAAGAAACCACAGTTTAATGCTGATTCCCTGACCAGGGGACTCACTTTTCCGCCCAGAAAGAAAGTCCTACCTTTTCTAGTTTGGCAGGATATGATATGTGTTATGGTATAGTGACCACTTTGTATTTAGTCCTCCATAGTCATTTCATTTTTTTATCTATATTTATAGATTGGGTAGGTAGGTAGGGATGGGTAATTCATTATTTATCCAGAATTCTTAGACTATGAATCATTAAGGATATTGTACTTAGACTTAGATTCAGTGTCAGGTATGCTTTGGATTCTCTCCTTTTGAAGGAGGGTGCATATGCTGCATCTAACATTGCTGATTTTGCAGGCATATATGTGTGAAGGAAAGTGATATTGATGTTGCTATCCAGGGCTTGATTTTAATGGACGTTCTTGTTGTATCCCTAACATCCATTTCACCCTTCACCATTTTAAAGAATAGGATAAATGAAACACTCAGATATGGAGGTGGGACCAAATTGTTCTGAGCCAGTCAGAGTAAATTTATGTCTCCTGCCACAGGGATTGGTAGCCAGTCCATACCACTTTCTTGGTAAGAGGGATTAATTTGGGTTTGCCCAAATGAACATGAGGTACAGGACTTTAAAGAAAAATTCTCTTTCTCTTGGATTATTGTTATACCTGTTTTTCCAACATAAGAGACATCTGCTTGGGAGAAGAATTGGCACATGGAAGAAGGGTGAGCCAAGTTAACATTAGAGGAATGGAGCTGAGTCCCGAACAAACCAAGCCTGGGATCCTACCCCTAGATTTTTCAGTTTTGGGAGCCATTAACTTGATTTATGTTAAGACAACATAACTTTGGGGTTTTCTGTTTCTTACATGCAAAGCTATTAATTGCTAAGTATGTTTATTAGAAATATTTGTTGAATTATTGAGCAGCATACAGATTATTTTTAGGGGCTTAATTCAACCATAACCATTGTTAAATTAGCAAAATATTTCAAGTATAGCTCTCATAGGTAATTTTATTATATTTTACTTTATTTTTAAGGTTTGTAAGATAAAATAAATCCTTGCTTTATATAATACCTTAACTAGTGATTATAGCCATTGTCACCTATTTTCAATGTTGAAATCGCTGAAACAATAAAAATAAAATTCTTTTTTATATGATGTGAAAAATAGAAAGATTTAGAGAGTAAATGTACCAAATCAAATTTGGTTTTTAATTTTTATAGGTCATAGGTGATTCTTACAAAAAACTTCTTCCTACTTTCTTTTTTAGTTATTAGAAAATAATATAAAACTATGTGTAACCAAATATTTTTGACTACTGTGAACTTTTTGATGTTATTCAAAGCTGAGAGTGAATTACGGTCAACCGGCATGTATTCAAGTTCTGGTTTGGTATAATGTGCCAGACATTTTTTGTAATCTACCTCACTTAATCCTATAAACAATCCTATAAATAACTTGCCTGAGGCTATAAATTAAGTTATAGATACAGGACTCAAGTCCACATCTTATGTATTAGAGCTAAATAAAATATTTTTATTACTCTGCTAACATTTGCTATGATCCTGGAAAATAATATTCCTTTGTGAAATGTTCATGTGCAAATTATAAACTTACACAAATATATCTTACCTGTCTCATAGGCATGTAAGAAAGTAGGACATACAAGTCTTATTTTTTATTGTTTGGTTCATTTAAAAAATACTTATTGAGTGCCTACTCTAGATTATGCTCTCTAGATCCTGAAGATACAACCATGTACAAAACATTCAAAGTTACTGCCCTCATGGAGATTTCATTGTAAGGGAATTCTTATTTTCACATATAAAATGGAACATGTTATATAATGGTATGGTAACTTTATATATTACTTTATAAAAATAATGTATATATTACTAGATAATTTTTACTGAAATATACTTTTTCTATGTTTAAAGTCTTAGACCTGCTTTTTAGTTAGCTCATTCCTCATAGCAGATATGTGAGATAATTATAATTACTTTATAGATGTAAAAGAGACAAATTGAGGATTTATTAAAAAAAATGTAGATGAAAAGAAGAAAAAGTACTACATTTAGATATTTAATACAAATACAACAAGAGGAAAGCTAAGTAAACCGTTATATTTTAGTGATAGAATATCTCACAAAACTTCAAATTTATATGGTAGACCTAGTAGGTAAGCATCACTTTCCGAAAGATGGATTATAAAATACTTGTTGTAGTTTTCTGGTTGTGTGTTGATGAGTAGCTCATTAGTTGTTACTTCTTTTGTAAAATAAAGCAAGTTCTTTTCTTATCCTTCATGCATAAACACTTGGAGGATTATAGATTATGTAGTGCTTGGAGTTCTTGCTTGAAAACAACAGAAGTTAACTCTAAATGACTTAGACAATGATATAATTTGTTGGAGGTTTATCCAGGAAGCTCACAAAATATTCAGAAGCCACACAACTGGGCTTAAGAATTGAGCAGCAATGAGGCAATGCTGAGCCAAGACTCCACCAGAGAAATAGTTTGCTCAGTGTGCTTCTGTTTGTCTGTTATTACTAGCTACACATCACCCTGTCATTCTGCTGCAGCTGCTATCAACTCTCCATTGTTCTTGTGCTTTTGGATCATTCCCTAAAAAGTAAAAATTCAGGAAAAAAGCATTAAATTGACTGAAACTAAGTCATTTGACTGTGTCTTAGCTCTTAGGAATAAAGGAAGAGGTACTATCTATTCCCTTATGCGATCCACTGGGGATCAATGCAAGCAGCCAGAACAGGAGGGTCTTCAAGTGCTGTGAAGCTCTACTAAGTGTACATTAAGTTCATCAGGAAAGACTGATATGGGATCTCTAGAGCATTTCTGTAGGTTTAAATATTTTCTTATTTTAAATTTAATTTATAATTCAGTGTGTGTGTGTGTGTGTGTGTGTGTGTGTGTATCTCCAAACATATGTATGCACTTGTTTTCTATTCTCCTCCAAAAGTCTCAGGAAGAATGGAGAAAAAAGTGTGAGTGTCTGTGCATGTATACATATATGTATGTTTTAGAATTTGATATGGATCAAGGGTTGGTAAATTATACCCTCTGGGTAAAATCTGATATGGCTTGTTACCCAAGAAGAATGTTTTTTTAAATTTTTTAGAATTGAAAAAAAATTTTTTTGAAGACTACTCAATAAGCCAAATGTGTATTGCAAAGCCTAGAATATTTACTGTCTGGCTGTTTGTGGAAAAAGTTTTTTGACCCCCTAATATAGAAGGCTATGATGAAGACAAGGAGACAATTTCTAATTTAATTGCATTTATGATTGTAATGGATTATTTTGTTGTTGGTTTTTGTTATGTATGTTACTGGTCTCTGAGTTGAATTTAAGGGTTGCTTGAAGCTGTGTTCAAGAAAGCAAAAAGATTATTCCCTAATTTTTAAATTGGTAGAAAATGTCAATTTAGTTTTTCTAAAGTATAAAATTTATATGAAGTATAAGAGTATATCTTGTTACCAAGACTACAGAAATTTGTTCTAGATAGATTCTGATCTGATAACTAACTTTGAAATCTATATTGTTGATTACCTGGTAAGTATTTGATATATGGGTATCCTGGAATGATGTCACATATTTGCAAATTATTTGCAAATTATTTGCAAATTATTTGCAAATAATACCTCCTATGAAAGGAAAAGATACTGATTATAATCTGAGGTATTAGACTATAAGTTACAACTAATCAGCCAATTGGTTCATCAAATTTAAGGGTAACTTTTTAGGGAGAAAAGAGAACAAACAAGATTTACTAACTTGAAGGCCCCCAAACAGGGTAAAGAATAAATAAGTCATAGTCGATTTTGAGGCCCAGAACTTTGAACATGAACATTTATTAATGCGTTCCTTCTATATACATTATTAATCCTTCACTATTTTTTAAAGAGGTAAGAATTTTTCAAGTAATACTTGGTAATAACACAGTGTATCTGAATCAGGAAATTATTGGTCTCATTTCAAATTATTCACATAAAATATTTACTTTAAATATACATAAAGAATTTATAATGTTTAACATGATTTCATAACATGAAAACATTATAGACAGCTTTTAAGTAATAAATCTATTATTCAGATGGTAGTTGACTGCAACTTGCAGAGTACATTTTGAGTCCCCATTTTGGAATTATAGATGAAAAGTTATAATTGTTATATTGTTATAGTATTTATATAATTTTGAATGCCGATTTTGTTTAACAGTGACAAAATTATTTATATATAATGAAGATTCAGTTAGTTCTTACTGTATAAACTAGGTATATTGAAGATAGGAGTAGCACAAGTTTTCTTCAAAATAAATCTTATTTAAATGATTAATTTATGTTAACATTCCTATGAAAAAGTTTTAGTAAGATGAATTTCTTAGATATAGACAATTTAAAATAATATCTATCTGCATATGGTTTGGATCATTAATCATAATCTGTAAAGATAAGGTACAGATTCAAGCCAGTGTTATCAAATATTTGCAGCTTTAAAATTTACTTAGTTTAATATTATCTTGAAACACAGATGTACTTTCTTCTATTTGCTAACCAAAAATTTGATAAAATATTACTAAAAGATTAAGACCATTTTATGATGGGTAAACAATTTTAATAATTTAATATCAATAAAATAGATGGTGTCTGGTCTTATGTTCATCTTACTGAGTTTAATAATGGCGCTAAGTTGTCAGAATTAGACTGAATTGTTTTTTCTTTTTATTTCAATTCTACATATAATAATTTTAATTTTACTAATGCTTAACAGAATGTTCTGATTTTTTGAAACTCAGAATTAAAAAAATAGACTTTTATCTTAGTCTTTTAAGAAATTAGTTTTCCATTTTTAGAAGTGTTATGAGAAATAGAATATTTTGTGTGCTTGTTTTCTTCCAAAATGAGTGCTTCTACATGGACATGGAAGCAAGCTTTATTACCATATTCTTGTCCTCAGTAGACTCAGTAGCAAACTAATGACATAGAGAGCTGGATAAACCTATTCCAACATTCTGTGGATCCTTCTGCACTAAGGGCAGTAACAGCACATCTATCAACAGGATTTGGGAGGTGTAATAACTGTCTCGTGGTGGGTGCCATGCCCAGATAATTCAAGCTGTCATAGCAGGATTACTTTTGTATGGCTCATTATGGGTTAAATGAGTACAGTTCTGATTCTTTTAAGCACACATTTGTTGCTATTCCAGAAACAAGTATCCTTTAAAAATATGTAATTCAAAGCAAATCATGTGCAATGCATGGCACTTAAATTTAAGTTACTCTATCAGCCAGCTCTTTATCTGTGACTTATAGATTTTGACTACCGACTTCAGAGGGCAGTCAGTTAATCAAAATCAGAAAGTCTTATTACAATAAAGCATTTTCTTGGAGTGAAGTGGATGTAGATGTGATTAACTTTGCTTGTGGAAGGTCAGAGAATTCTTTAAATAGGAGATCATGCTGAAACTGAAGCTTTAATAATTGGATGTGATTATCTAATTTAATAGGATAACTAAGAACTTGAGAAGCAGTCTTTTTTTAGTGGTATAGAATGATAATCCTTTAGAGAAAGAAGTAATAATTCTCAGTTTATTCTCTCTAGGATTAAATGATAAAGCTGCTGTTGAGTTTATATACTACTTATCTTTAATAGTGAAAAACAGTAGTAGACTTGGCAAATTTTTCACAAAACAACAAAATGTGCCCCAGATTTTGCCAAAATAATGTGGTATTATTTATTTAAGACTAGACATGGCTGAGGAAAGAATCTCTGAGGTTAAGCTATCTCAATAGAAACCTTCAAACCTGAGAAGCAAAATAAGACTGAAAAAAACCACAAGGTAATAGACAAGAACTGTGGGAAAACTACAGAAGGTGTAACATAACACATAGTGAGAATCCCAGAAGGAAAAGAAAGAAAGAGACAAGAGAAATATTTAAAAGAAGAGCAATGGAGAATGTCCCACAATGTCAGGCATCAAACCAACAGATCCAGGAATATTGGAGAATAATAAAGGCCAAAACCTACACCTAGGTATATCATATTCAAACTATAGAAAAATCAAAATAAAAAAATTCCTGAAAAAGAGGATAAAAACACCTTACTTCCATCACCTTATATTTAATCTCCTTTACCCTTATCTACCTGCCCCCATGCACCTTCGGATGGTGAACAGAAAGTGCAATATGCATATGACATATTATTGAACTGTACACTTGAAACCTATATAATTTTATTAACCAATGTCACCCAAATAAATTTAACTTAAAATATGTTTAAAAAACAAACCAAAAAATACCCTACCATAGTGTAGCAAAGATAAGAATTACATCTGACTTCTAAGAAACCATGCAAGCAAAAAGAGAGTAGACTGAAATATTCGAAGCATTGAGAGGAAAAGTCACCAACCTATAAATCTGTACACTTCAAAATTATCCTTAAAAAGTAGAGGAAGATAAAGACTTCCTCAGACAAACAGAAGGTGAAGGAATTTGTTGTCAGTAGACGTGACCTGTAAGAAATGTTAAATGAAATTTTTTAAAGACAAGGAAAATGATATAGGTCAGAAACATATTTACATAAAGAAAGGAAGAACATTGGAAAAGGAATAAGTAAAGGTAAAATAACTTATTTTTCACATTCTTAATTGATCTAATGGATAATAGTTTTTCCAAAATAAAGATAGTAACAATACATTCTATTATGTGTATGTATACACACATACTTATATATAAGTCAAATGAATGACGGCAATGACACAAGGTACAGAAGGGAGGAATTAGAATTGTTTTGTTGTAAGATACAGTGCCTATAAGGCAGCAAATATTATTTAAATGTAGATAAATTATAATACATATTGCAAACTTTAGGGTATCTGCTAAAAAAAGTAAAAAAAAAATACCAGTTTTAATAAGAAAGAGGAGAAAATGGAATTATGAAATGCTTAATTAAAACCAAAGAATGAAGAAAAAGCGTGGAAGGCAAAAATAGGAAAAACGAGGACAATAAATCAAGTAAAATAAAATATAGTAAATATTAATCCATAAATATAATAACTTTGTCAGTTGTCTGAATGTACCAACTAAAAGAGATTGTCAGTCAATAAATAGGACCCAACCAAATGTTGTCTATAAAATCCAATGTAAATATAAAGACAGATATAGATTAAAAGTAAATAGATGGAGAAAGATATATCATGCTAACACTAATCAAAAAAAAACAAACAAACTGGAGTACCTGTATTAATTTTGGACAAAGAAAACTTTATACTAAGTAAAGTTATCAAGGTTAAAGAAGAGTATTACATAACAATAAAAAGGTCAATTCTCCAAGAAGATGTAACAATCCTTAACGTATATGCACCTAACAACAGAACGTCAAAATTTCAAGCAAAAACTAATAGCACTACAAGGAGAAATAGATGAATCCATTATGTTAGAGAGGTTGTAGGGAAAAGGAACCTTCATACACTGCTGGTGAGAATGTAAATTGGTACAACCACTATGGAAAACAGTATGGAACTTCCTCAAAAAATTAAGAATAGAATTACCATATGATCCAGCAATCCCTCTTCTGGGTACCTACTCAAAACATTTGAAAACATTTATCCACAAAGGTATGCACCCTTACACTCATAGCGACATTAATCATGGTAGCCAAGACATGGAAACAACTAAAGTACCTTTTAATAGATGATTGGATAAAGAAGATGTGGTACATATATACAATGGAATATTAGCCATAAGAAACGATGAAATACTGCTATTTGTGACAACATGAATGGTTCTTGAGATTATCATGCTAAGTGAAATAGTCAGACAGAAAAATTCAAGAACCATATGGTTTCACTCATGTGGGATATGAAACTGAAAACAACAAATGAACTGTACAAACAAAAACTCTTAAACACAGACAACAGTTTAGTGGTTACCAAAGGGAAAGTGAGGAGGAAGGAGGTAGGTAGGTAAGGGTAAAGGGGGTCAAATATATGGTGACAGAAGGAGATCGTATGGTGAACACACAATGCAATATACAGATGATATATTATTGATTTGTACACTTGAAACCTATAAAATTTTATTAACCAGTGTCACCCCAATAAATTTAGTAAAGGAAAGAAGGAGAGGAACAGATCCAGCAGGCATAAAATCAGTGAGGACAACATCATCAATCAACTGGATACAATGGACATTTATGTACTACTGCATCCAACAACAGCAGAATCCACATTCTTCTCAAGCTCACATGGAACATTCACAAATAGACCACATTCTGGGCCATGTAATACAACCTTAACAAATTTAAAACAATAGAAATCATATAATATCTACTCTCAGACGCAATGAAATGTAATCAGACATCAGTGGCAGAAATATAGCTGCCACTTTGGTAAAAGCTTTCTTTGGTAGTTTGGAGCCAGCCTATCCCTATACTTAGGAGATATATTCAGGTTGTAACGATGTAAAGCATAGATAAGTTTTATTTCTTATATCAGTTCAATGCCAGAGAGAGAGAGAGAGAGAGAGAGAGAGAGAAAGAGAGCGCGAGCGCGCGCGCGCGCCCTTTGTAACAGATAGGATCAATGAAACCAAAAAGAAATTTTTCAAGTCAAAATACTGAGTTCTACACCCTCTCTATGTTAAACACTCTACTTTTAAATGAGTAGCACTAATTTTCTTAATCTGATCACTGTTCCAACAACATGCAAAACCACATAGCCTTGACCTTCTCTATGTTCTTTTATCTCTCCCTCATAATTTCTTATTTGTACTGACTCTCAGGCTTTCATTCCCTCCTGATCGTCATTATTATGATAATCACCTTACCCAGCCAGTTTCTCCTCAATATTTCCAGCCGGCATCCCTGTTCATAGAGCAACATTGATGACTTTGATATTCTATTTCTGACCCTCTCAGAAGGAAGCAGGAAGAGGACTTGTGAGACAGTTTATAAAGTTTACAGTAGTGTACAGTAATGTCCTAGGCCTTCGCATTCACTTACTGCTCACTCACTCACTCACCCAGAACAATTTCCAGTCCTGTAAGCTCCATTCATGTAAGTGCTCTGTACATGTATCATTTTTTAATCTTTTATTCAGTATTTTTATTGTGCATTTTTATGTTTGGATATATTTAGATGCACAAATATCATTGTGTTACAATTGCCTATAGTATTTAGCACAGTAACATACTATACAGGTTTGTAGCCTATGAGAAATGGGTTATCCCATATAACCTAGGTGCATGTGTAATAGGCTATGCCATTGAGGTTTGGGTAAGTGCATCCTGTGATGTTCTCACAGCGATGATATTGCCTAATGGGGCATCTCTCAGAATATATTCACATTGTTAAATGACATGTGACTAGTCCCCTCTGGCTATTTTTGCATTTGTAACCTAGGCGTTTCATCTCATATTGATGAAATCATTGCCTAGACTGATGTCATAGAACTTTTCTCTGTATTTTCTTCTAGGAAGTTTAGTTTCAGGCCTTACACTGAAGTCTTCAAAACATTTGCATGTATATACAGTTTTCCCAGCACTGTTAATTATAGACTGTCCTTTCCCCATTGTCAGTTCTTGGTGTTTTTGTCAAAGATCAATTGACCATATATGTTAGTAGGCTCTCTATTGTGTTTCACTGAGTTTCTTTTTTTTTTTTTTTATTTTGTCTGTTGTATGCCAGTACTATATTTTGATTAGTATAGCTTCGTAATATATTTTGAAATCAGGAAATATGAAGCCTTCAGCTTTGTTATTCTTATGATTGGTGGTGGCTATTCATAGTCCTCTGTGGTTCCATATGATTTGTAGAATTGTTTTTCTTTTTGCAAAAAATCAGTTGATATTTGCTAAGGATTGTTATGAATCTGTAGACTATTTGGACATATTAACAATATTATTCTGATCAATAAACATAAGATACCTTTCTATTTGTTTCTTTAATTTCTTTCATCAATATTTTGTGGTTTTCAATGTACAGATCTTTTACCTCCCCAGTTAAGTTTATTTCTATGCATTTTTTTTTTTTTTTTTTTTTTTTTTTGCTGCTATTGTAAATGGAATTCCTAACTTCATTTTCAGATAGTTTCTCTTAGTGTACAGAAACACCATGGATTTTTATATGTTGATTTTTTACCCTGCAAGTATACTAAATTTGTTTATTAGTTCTAATAGTTTCTTTTTTTTAATTGGAGTCTTTAGGATGTTTTATGTATAAGAGTATATCACTGCAAAGAGGGACAGTTTTACTTTTTCTTTACCAATTAGGCTTCTTGGATCTAGATTTCAATTTCCTTCCTCAGATTTAGGAAGCTTTCAGCCATTATTTTTTTTAACATGTTTTCTGGTCCTTCTTCTCTTTCTTCTTTCAGGACCTTTATAGTGTATATATTGGTCTATTTGTTGGTCTCTTAAGCTTCTTCACTCCTTTTCATCCTTTTTGTTTCTCTTACTGATTTCTTTCTAGTGGCTTCTCTTTGTGTTTGCTGATCCTTGATTTAATCTGATATGGAACCACTGTAGTGAACCTTTTTCAATTGTTATTCTGTTTTCCAGCTTAATGATTTCTATTTGATGTTTCTTTTTTTTTATATGTTGTCTGTCTCTTTGTTGCAATTCTCACTTTGCCCATGCATTATCTTTTTGACCTCACTGAACATCTTTTTGACATTTATTTTGAATTCTCCATTTATTCTGAATTCTCCATCAGCTAACTCATAAAACTTTTCATTAGGGCCAGTTTCTGGAGATTTGCTTTAAATGTTGTTGCCTGATTCTTCATTTTATTTGACTCTCTGTGTTGCTGCCTTCACATTTGACAAAGCAACCATGTCTCCCAGTCTTCATGGACTGGCCTCATACAGGAGAAAACCCTCACCAAACAGCCTGGTAAATGCTGGGGCCTCAAACCTTCATGGTAATCTAATCTGCTTTCTTTGTTCTTTCTTTTCCCCAGGTGTCTAGGGTATGTGAGGTTCCACTAGTGCACCAGAACAAGTTCACCTGAATCCAGTTCCTTAGGTGAACCCCAGAAAAGTTGGTCATTGGCCATCCAATTCTTTACCTCTCTAGGGAGAAATTGAGAGCTACAGAGTTTGTCTACCTGCTCTGTGCTGAACCAGGATTGGAAGTATGGTGCCTGTCAGCTCAAATCTTAGTCTCTGTTCTCACTGTTTTCCAGGCAGCTAAGTTATGCCAGGTCTTGTCAGCACTCTGATGTAGGAAGTCAGAAGTCAGTACTTTGAGCAGCCCCATAAAAAGTTGTGATGTTGCAGGCAACTATGACTGCTTACTCTGTGCCAAGCCAGAGGGAAGGAGTTGTAGCATCTATCAGCCCAAGCTCCTGTCTCTATTCTCCAGTTAGCTGGATTGTGTCAGATCTCTGGCAAGACTGGCAAGACAGAAGCCAGGCCTCTAGGGAGTCCACTCAGAAAACTGGGGGCACTGGACATGTGAACCAGCTCTTTTCCTCTCATGGGAGAATCTGGGAGCTAGGTATTCTACTTCTGATCATATTATCTTGTGCTAAAAGTAGGAATTTTAGAGAGAGAATATCCTGAATCATACTACTAACTTTGGTGAGTCTAGTTTCATGTTTACCCAGGATGCAGGAGTTTTTCAATTAGTTTGTGGGTTTCTCACAGTTGGAATTTGTCTGTGAATTGTTGAATTGGTGTATTTGGGTATAGGGAAGGGAAGTCTCAGAGCTTCCTCCTCTGCCATCTTGCTGACTCATTATGCATTTTAAATATTGGAGACTGTAGCTTTTTCTTGTAATTTATTTGGTTTTCTCTATTCTTTTAGAACATTCTTGTTTATTTTAGTGTCTAGTCCAAGGTTTAGTTTTTGAGAGTCTAATAAAAGTTATAGGAATTAATGTTAGTGTAATCTCTACACACATATTCAAATAAAATTTGCTTATAGTTTCACAGGTTTCATGACCCCCAAATTAAACTCTGCTTTATGACATAACATTTTTCTTTTCATGTTTTAGTCGTCTTTATTCTTGGAAAATTAGAGTCAGTGTGAATACTTCCGTGGAAGATACAACCCTCCCTGCCACATGGGTTTCCTTTACTTTTTGACATCTAGACTGTATCACACTGTCCAAAATAGAATCTTAATGGATTAATGAATCCAATTGTCAGAAGCAAACCTAATTTTTATAACTACCTCATTTAAAAAAAATCATGAATTATTAACTGTTTTCTAATGAGAATTTTAATTTTTAAGGAGACCAGATCATTTAGGTACTGTGGCCAGTAATTTAATAAGAAGTTAATTACTAATTAGAATATTACTTAGGAATCCTCAAGTGAAAATAAATGGTATGGACATATTATGCAAACATTTTTGAGGTGAAATAAGTGATCTCTTTAAAACATATGTTTTCATTTATTTTTTTCTTATAATTTGTACTGATGAGAAAGAATCTCTTACCAAGAAGTTCCATAAGACTAGGAATTTTGTATTTTTACAATATATTCCAGAATCTAGAACAGTGCATTTTAACTAAATGAATGTCTGAGCAATAAATGAAAGAATAAATAAATAACTCTGAGGAGGAAATTATAGTGCAACATTTACATTCTTTTAATGATTTAATTGTATATTTTAAGTTATTTTCTTGACATTTTTTAGGCTTAGAGTATATATTTTGATTTACTTCAGATTTATACTAACATATCTAGTGAGATATAATTGCTATATGTTTATTCCCTTATTTCCTTTTTGTTCTGTTAGTATTATATGTATTACAACTATATATGTTACAATCCTAACTACATTATTATTATCACTTTATGAAGTGCTATACCCTTTAAATGAGCTAAGAGAAGAAGAGCAAAGTACATATTTGTTGAATTTGTTATATTAACAGTCCTATTTATTACATTTCTAGTTTTCTTGATTTTTTCTATGGATTCAAGTTACTATATGGTGTCATTTCAATACTCCAGTTTTGTTCCCAGCTGCCATCTTGTGCTGTTGTTGTCAAATACATTACATTTATATAGGTATTACACCCAACAATAAAATTATATACATATTGTATTATACAATTGCTTTTAAATTAGTTAACAGAGAAAAGGATTAGAAATATGAATTTATATTGTTTTATAATTACATGATTTCCTTTACTAGCACACTTTGTCTTTTCTGTGGATTTAAATTACTGCTTGAGGTTACTTGCTTTCAACTTGAAGAACTTCCTTTAGTATTTCTTACAAGGCACATCTGATAGCAATGAATTCTTTCAGTTTTGTTTATATGGAAAATTTTTTATTTCACCTTCAGTTTTCTTTTCCAGTTTTATTGATTGACATATATCACTATATAATTTTATAACTGAAATACATCACTGTATAATTTTAATGTGCACAGTGTAAGGATTTGACTTACATATATTGTGATTACCACAATGAGTTTAGTTAGCATCATCATCTCATATAGATATAATAAAATGATAAAAAGAAGAATAAAATGTTTTCGCTTGTGATGAGAACTCTTAGGGTTTACTCTCCTAACAACTCTCATATATATCACATAGCAGTGTTAACTGTAGTCATCATGTTATATATTATATCTATAGTTCTTATTTATCATATAAATGAGAACATTTTACCACCTTTGTCCAATTCTTCCTCCTCCCACCTCCACAAATCTGATTTTTTTTCGTGTGAGTTTGTTGTACGGTTTGTATGTGTGTGTGAGTGTGCAAGTGTGCGTGCAGGTATGTTTTAGTTTCTACATATAGGTCAGATCATACAGTATTTTCTTTGTCTCACTTATTTTACTTAGTATAATGTCCTCAAGGTCCATTCATATTGTTGCAAATGGCAGGGTTTCTTTTTTTTTTTTTGAAATAGCTGAATAATATTCAATTGTTTATACATACCACAACTTCTTTATCTGTTAGTGGACACTTTGGTTGTTTCCATTTCTTACCTATTATAAGTAACGCTGCTGTGGTCATGGTGGTGCAGATATCTTTTCTAGATTGTGTTTTGTTTCCTTTGGCTATGTTCCCAGAAGTTAAGTTACAGGATCTTATGGTAGTTTTATTTTTAATTTTGTGAGAATCCTCCATACTATTTTACATAGCAGAGGTATCAGTTTACAATCCCACCAACAGTTCTTTTTCTCACATCCTAGCCAGCATTTGTTATCTCTTGTTGTTTTGATGGTGGCCATTCTATCAGGTTTGAGATGATATCTTACTGTGGTTTTGATCTGCATTTACCTAATCACTAGTGATATTGAGCATCTTTTCATATCCTTTTTAACCATTCATGTACGTTCTTTGGAAAAATGTCTATTCAGGTCTTCTGCCCTTTTTTTAATTGGATTATTATTATTACTTTGCCATTGAGTTGTATGAGTTCTTTATATATACTGGATATTAATCTTTTATCAGATATATAGTTTGGAAATATATTTTTCCCATTCTGTAGGTTGTCTTTTCACTTTGTTGATTGTTTCTTTGGCTATGCAGAATATTTTTAGTTTGATGTAATTTCACTCATTGGTTTTTTATTTTGTTGCTTGTGCTTTAAGTGTCATATCTAAAAAATCATTGCCAAGAGCCATGTCAAGGAGCTTTTTCTTATATTTTTTCTAGGTCATGGTTCAGATTTTCTGTTTCTTCTTGATTTAGTCTTGGTACTTTACATGTTTCTTTTTTTTTTTTTTTGCATTTTTCCACTAATTTCTTTAAATTAAATTTATTGGGGTGACATTGGTTAGTAAAATTATATAGGTTTCAAGTGTACAGTTCAATAATAGATCATCTGTATATTACATTGTGTGTTAACCACCCAAAGTCAAATGTCCTTCTGTCACCATATATTTGACCCCTTTCACCCTTGTCTACCTTCCTGCACCCCTCTTTTCCTCTGGTACTAAACTGTTGTCTTTATCTATGAATTGACTTGTTAATTTGTTACTTTCAGTTTTATATTTCACATATGAGTGAAATCATATGGTTCATAACTTTTTCTGACTTATTTCACTTAGCGTGATAATCTCAGGATCCATCCATATTGACACAAATGACAGTATTTCATCATTTCTTATGACCATGTATTATTCTATTGTATTTATGTACCACAACTTGAGAGAGACTTGAAAGTGAAAAAAAAAATGAAAGAATTCTACAAGAACTATCTGACTTTATCAGAAAAAGCAATATAAGAATAATGTGAATACCAGAAGGAGAAGAGATGGAGGAGGGAAAAGAGAGCCTATCCAAAGAAATAATTGACCAGAACTTCCCAAACCTATGGAAAGATTTAGATCTTCGAATCCAAGAAGCAAACAGAATACCAAATTATCCCAGTCCACATTATATTAAAACTGTCAAAAATTAATGACAAAGAAAGAATTCTAAAAGCAGCCAGGGAAAAGAAGATGGTAACTATAAAGAAAATCCTATTAGGTTACCATCAGATTTTTTTTTTTTTTTTTTAGCAGAAATCTACAATCTAGAAGGGAGGGGAATCAAATATTCAAGCTACTGAAAGAGAAATTACCAGACAAGAATAGTATATCTAGCAAAGTTATCCTTTAGATATGAAGGAAAAATAAAGACTTACTAGATGTGCAGAAGCTGAGGGAATTTTCTACCACAAGGTCTGCATTACAGGAAATATTGAAGGGGGTTATTTTACTTGAAAGAAAAAGATGAAAGGATACAAATCTATGAGTAAGATGACTAATACTCAGACAGAAGCAGGTAATTGCAGCCTTTATTCAGAAAAGGATATTATATACTTGAATACTATGTAATCATTAAAAGAGGTAAAAACATTTTAAAAAGATAATAGCAACTGCAGCTTGGAAATGAACATACAGCATAAATAGGACTAGTTTGTGACAACAAAAACATAAAAAGGGAGGAGGCAAAGGTCTGAGTTTTCAAAGGGGAATGGAGATAAGATACACAAAGAAGAAAAAGGACTACTATGTATATAAATCTTTTTTATTTTTCAAGGTGGCATTGGTTAATGAACTCCAATAAGTTTCAGCTGTACACATTAACAGTAAGGCATATATATATTTACACTATGTGTTCACCTCCCATAGTTAGATTTCTTTCTGTCACCACATATTTGACTCACTTTACCCAGTCTTCCTCCCCGCTCCTCCCCCTACCCCCTACTCTTTGGTAACCACTAGTCTATAGTCCACGTCCATGAGTCTCTGTTTATTCATCCTGTTCATTTGTTGCTTTTAGGTTTATATCCCACATATAAGTGATATCATGTGGTTTTCAACTTTTTCTGTCTGGCTTATTTTGCTTAGTATGCTTATCTCGAGGTCCATCTATGTTGTCACAAATGGCAGTATTTCATCTCTTCTTATGGCTGAGTTATGTGTGTGTATATATATACACACACATACATATACATATATATACACACACATATAATATATATACAGCCATATATCTAATATACACACATATGTTATATGTAACATGCTTATAACATACATACATACACACACACACACACACACACATACACACACCACAGCAAAGTATCTTTATGTAGTCATCTATCAAATGTCTTTTCAGATATGGGTTTTCAAGTCTTTTGAGTAAATACCCAGTAAAAGGATTGCCGGATCATATGGTAGATCAATTCTTAGTTTTTTTGAGGAAACTCCATGCTATTTTCCATAGTGGCTGTACCAATTTTCAGTCTCACCATCAGTGTATGAGGGTTCCTTTTTCTCTGCATCCTCTCCAACATTTACTATTTGTCCTGTTGATTATAGCTATTCTAACAGGTGTGAGATGATATCTAATTTTGGTTTTGATTTGCATTTCTCTAATAGCTAGTGATGTTGAGCATCTTTTCAAATATTTGTTGGCCATTTGTATCTTCTCTAGGGAGAAGTGTCTGTTCAGGTCTGCTGCCTATTTTTTGATTGGATCATTTGCTTTTCTGTTGTTACTGAGTCATATGAGTTCTTTGTATATTTTGGATATTAGGCCCTTATTGGAATCATTGCTTGCAAATATATTTTCCTATTCAGATGCTGGTCTCTTTACTTTGTTGATAGTTTCTTTTGCTGAGCAGAATCTTTTTAGTTTAATGTAGTCCCATTCATTTAATTTTGCTTTTCCTTCTCTTGCTTTTGAGGTCAAATTTATAAAATCTTCTTTAAGTCCAAGGTCCTTGAGTTTTGTTCTTATGTTTTCTTCTAAGCATTTTTTTGTTTCAGGTCTTATATTCAGGTCTTTAATCCATTTTGAGTTAAGTTAGGTGTGTGGTGATAAACAACAGTCTAGTTTCATTCTTTTACAGGTGGCTTTCCAGTTTTCCCAGCACCATTTATTGAAGAGGCTTTCCTTTCTCCACTGTATGTTTTTGGCATTTTTGTTGAAAATTATTTACCCACATAAATATGAATTTACTTCTGGACTCTAAATTCTGTTCCACCAGTCTATGTGTCTGTTTTGCTGCCAATACCATTACGTTTTGATTACTGTCGCTTTGTAGTATAATTTGAAGCCAGGCAGAGTGATGCCTCCAGCCTTGTTCCTTTTTCTCAGAATGGCTTTGGCAGTTTGGGGTCTTTTGTGCTTCCATACAAATCTGATGATTTTTTTTCTATTTCTTTAAAAAATGCTGATGGGATTTTGATGGAGATTGCATTAAATCTGTATCATGCTTTAGGTAATATGGTCATTTTTAACTATGTAGATTCTTCCAATCCGAGAACATGGAATATCTTTCTATTTCTTTGTATCTTCTTTGATTTCTTTTAATAGGGTCTTATAGTTTTCATTATATAGGTCCTTCACATGTTTCGTTACGTTTATTCCTAGATATTTTATTCTTTTTGTTGCAATTGCAAAAGGAATTGTTTTTCTACTTTTTCTGACACTTCATTATAGAATATAGGAATGCTATGGATTTTTGAATGTTGATTTTGTATCCAGAAACTTTGCTGTATTTGTTTATTGTTTTTAGTAATGTTCTTGTTGAGTCTTTAGGGTTTTCTATATAGAGAATCATATTGTCTGCAAATAGTGACTGACTTCTTCCTTTCCCATTTGAATGCTTTTTATATCTTTCTTTTTCCTGATTGCACTCAATAGGTCCTCCAATATTATATTGAATAACAGTGGCGATAGTGGACAGCCTTGTCTTATTCCTGATCTCAGAGGGAAGGTTTTTCAGGTTTTCACCATTAAGTATAATGTTGGCTGAGGGTTTGTCATGTAGGCCTTTATTATCTTAAGGTACTTTCCATCTATACCGATTTTATTAAGTGGTTTGCTCATAAATGGATGCTGTATCTTGTCGAATGCTTTTTCTGCATCTATTGATATGATCATATGATTCTTATTTTTTAATTTGTTTATGTGCTGTATCACATTAATTGATTTGTGTGTGTTGAACCATCCTTGTGTCCCTGGGATGAAGTCCACTGGATCGTGGTGTGTAATCTTTTTAATATGTTGCTGTATTTGGTTCGTTAGTATCTCATTTAGGATTTTTGCATTTGTGTTCCTGAAAGATATCAGTATGTGTTATATTTACCAGATTTTGGTATCAGGGTAATATTGGCCTTATAAAATGAGTTGGGAAGTATTGCCTACTCTTCAATTCTTTGCAAGTTTGAGGAGAATAGATATTAAATCTTCTTTGAAGGTTTGGTAGAATTCACTGTCGAAGCCATCTCATCCTGGACTTTTACTTTTTGGTAGGTTTTTGATGATTGTTTCAATCTCCATACTGCTGATCGGTTTATTTAGTTCTTCTTGATTCAGTCTAGGAAAGTTGTATTATTCTAAGTACTGATCTATTTCTTCTAGATTATTAAATTTGGTGTTATATACTTTTTCATAGTATTTTTGTATGATCCTTTGTACTTCTGCAATGCCAGTTGTATTTTTTCCTCTTTCATCCCTGATTTTGTTTATTTGTGTCCTTTTTTTCTTTAATGAGTCTAGCCAGGGGTTTGTCAATTTTATTAACCTTCTTTAAGAACCAGCTCTTTGTTGCATTTATTTTTTCTATTGTTTTTTTTTTCAATTTAATTTATTTCTGCTCTAATTTTATGATTTCTTTCCTTCTGCTGACTTTAGGCTTCATTTGTTCTTCTTTTTCTGGTTTTTTAAGATGAAACTTTAGGTGGTCTATTTGGACTCATTCTCGTTTTTGGAAATAGGCCTGTAATGATATGAAATTTCTTCTTATGACCACTTTTGCCATGTCCCCAAAAGTTTTGATATGTTGTACTATCATTTTCATTTGCTTCTATATATCTCTTGATCTCTTTTTATTTCTTCTTTGACCCAGTTATTCTTCAGTAGCATGTTGTTTAATGCTACTTCATGTATTTGTGGTTCTTCCTGATTTCTTTTTGCAGTTGATCTCTAGTTTTAAAGCATTATGATCAGAGAATATGGTTGGTATGATTTCAGACCTCTTATATTTGTTGAGGCGATTTCTATGTCCAAGGATGTGGTTGATTCTTGAGAATGTTTTGTGTGCACTAGAAAAGAATGTATAAGCAGCTTTTTTGGGGATAGAAGGCTCTGTAAATGTCAGTTATGTCCAGTTGGTCTAATGTGTCATTTAAGAATGTTATTTCCTTTTTGATTTTCTGTTTGGATGATCTGTCCATATTCCAACAGTAGGGTATTTAGGTCCCCTACTATGATAGTGTTTTGGTCTGTTTCTCTCTTTAGTTCTATTAGTAATTGCTTTATATATTTCAGGGCTCCCTGATCAGGAGCATAGATATTAATAAGTATATGTCTTCTTGGTGCGTGATTCCCTTTATCATTATGAAGTGTCCCTCAGTTTCTTTACCTTTTTTATTTTGAAGTCTATTTCTTTTGATATTAGTACTACCATTCCTGCTTTTCTCTGAATGATGCCATGTGCTTGAAATATCATTTTCTACCCTTTCACTTTGAGTCTATATTTGTCTTTGGAGCTGAGATATGTCTTCTGGAGGCAGCATACGGTTGGGTTTTGTTTTATGATCCTTTCTGCAACAACATGCCTTTTTATTTGTGAGTTCAGTCCATTTACATTTAGGGTGATTATTGAAATATGAGGTCTTCTTATAGCCATTTTATCTTTTGCTTTCTGGTAGCTTGGTGTTTCCATTGCTTGCATGTCCTTGTGTTTCTGTTTTCTTTATTTTGTTTGGCTTCTGTGGGTTTTCCTGCCAGTTCTTCTTGTGTTTTTTTTTTTGTTTTTTGTTTTTGTTTTTTGGTTTTTTTTTGTTATATACTTCAGTTCTGAACTTTGGTGTGTGGTTATCATTAAGAACATATGTAAAGGATAGTTATATATGTACAATCATCCATTTTCTTCTGTGCATGCCTGATATCCATTCTCCTTTGTGAATTTGGATCTTTGAATCTTCCTCTTCTCAGTAATTGTCCCAATTTGTCCCTATTTATGTTGAAGTTTCATTACTATCTTGCTATAGCATTTCTCTTCTTATTATTTAACCTTATAATGCCATGTTCCTAGTAAAGGTTGCACTCCACTTCCATTTGCCTGATAGTCACCTTACTCCTAATTATGAATTTTTTTTAGTCATTTTGTTTTAGGTGAGCTGACTTCTTTCAGTATTTTCTGTAGTGCAGGCCTCATAATGGAGAATTCCCTCAATTTTTGTATGTCTGGAAAGGTCTTAATTTCTCCTTCATATCTAAAGGAGAGCTTAGCTGGATACATTATTCTAGGTTGGTAGTTCCTTTCACTTAATAGTTTAAATATTTGATTCCACTCCTTTCTGGCTTTTATGGTCTGTGCTGAGAAGTCTGACGACAATCTAATGGGTTTTTTATAGGTTACAGTGTTCTCCGTGGCTGCCCTGATAATTCTGTCTTTGTCATCAATTTTTGATAATTTTAATACAATGTGTCTTGGCGAAGGCCTTTTTGGGTTGAGATAATTGGGTATTCTGTTGAATTCTTGAATTCTAAGCTCCAGCTCATTACTTAGATTTGGGAAATTCTCATCAACTATTTGTCAGAAAATGCTTTCTAGTCCCTGCTCCTTTTCCTTGCCTTTGATAATGCCTGTTATTCTTATGTTTTCTTTCCTGATGTTATCAACTAGTTCTTGTATTTCTCTTTCATTATGATTTATTCTTCAGTTTCTCTCTTCTTCATTTTGATTTATTTCTGGATTTCTGTGTTTGATATCACTGATCCTTTTCTCCATTTGATTGACTATTTCCCAAGCTTTCTATTTCATTTTTCAATTCTTGCAGTGTGTTGCTCATCTCCAGAAGTTCTCTTTGGTTCTTTTTGATGTTTTCAATCTCTTTGCTCTGCTCATATAGTTGTTTTTTCAATTCCTTAAATTGTTGACATGACTCATTTCGGAACTCATTGAGTATTTTCAGAAGTATCATCCTGAATTCTCTGTCATTTAAGTTGTATATTTGTATGTCCATAAGCTTATTTTCTGGAGATTTTTCTTTCTTTCTGAGATGCCTTGTCACCTTGGTTTTTCATGGTGTTTAATGGACTATTACTCCACCTGGGCATTAATGGAAATGTATTCTGCTTTTTTCCAGATAGAAGATTTATTATATAAAGTTTCTCTTTAGCTTGCTGCAAAGAAGACTCTTTTCGTTTCCAGTAGGTGGCATCTAAGCCTCTTGGATCCCCACTTATTTTAAAGCCTTAGTAATGCCTTTTTATTTTCTTGTAGATATTTAATCATGCTCACTACCCTCAGTCTCAGTCCCCGTCAGTGTTAGCAACAGTTTTGATAGTGTTTGCTCAGATTCCCCTGGGATTCTGTGGTGATTAGTCTCGGAGGATATGGAAGGAGGGACACTCTGGGTTGGGGTTGAGGACTGCAGCTCAGCCTTGGTTTTGAAACTGCGGCTGGTAAAAATCAACTGTTGTTTCTCTGTCATCCCACTTCTCTGGTCTCTTCCATGATGACTGAGCCCTTCTCCCAGCCAGTGTTGTGGAGCTCAAAGCACTCCCAGGTAGGGCTGTTCAGGGACCTCGTCACTTCTTCTCCCCTCCCCTTCCTGCTACAGGGAGCTCCAGCTGCTGCTCGAGGTAGCTTCTTTATTTTTCCCAGTCCACTTCCCTACACCCAGGGATTCTGACCTTTGGTAGCTCTTATGCACAGATCCCATGCTCAGATGTACTGGTGTGCAATTTGGGTGTTTTTTGTTGAGTTTTAGATGTTCAGCTTATTGTTGTTTCAAGGGGAGAGATCTGGTGACGTCTCTTACTCTGCCATGTTTCTTGAAACTTTTTTTTACATAAGCTTAATGATAACTACACATAAAAAATCCAGGACTGAGACACAACATAAAAAAAGGAATAGAGGAAAAAATTATAGAATACCACAAAACTAAAATAACAGACAGAAACACAATGGCAAAGAAATAGTGGTGACACTGAGCTACCAGAGAATAAAAGAAAAATGGCAATAGGAAAACCTTATGTATCTATAATTACCCTAAATATTAACGGACTGAACTCACCAATAAAAAGTCACAGAGTAGTAGATTGAATTAAAAAACAAAAACAAAACCTATGCTGCCTTCTGGAGGTACATCTTAGCTGCAAGGACAAATATAGTTTATGTGTTTCTAAGAATATTTTTTTCTTTTAATGTGTCCAGTTTGTTTGTGTATAATTGTTTATAATAGCCTCTCCTGATCCTTTGAATTTCTTGGTATCAGTTGTAATGTTTCCTTTTTCATTTAAAATTGTGTTGATTGGGTCTCTTTCTTTTTTCCTTGCTTAGTCTAGCTGAAGATTTGTCAATTTTGTTTACCTTTTCAAATAAACTTCTCATATTTTGGTTATCTTCTCTGTTATTTTCCTGTTCTCTATTTCATTTCATTTCTTCTTGCTCAATTTGGGCAGTACCAGTGTAGGGACTGCCAGGAAGCAACCCGCAACACTGGGGGGCTAGATATCACTCCTGGGCTCTCTTTTCCTACTGGAGAAGCCATGTTGCTGTACAGGCTTGAGATGGGGAATTGTGGTTAATGTTTAACCATTTCTCTTATCTTTCTAAGGCAGTCTTTCTTGGTATCTGTGGTGCAAGAGGGGTATGTAAGCCTCACCCCCATGTTCTAGGATTCGCTCAGTGGTGTCTTGTCCTCGAATAGTTGTTAGTTTTTCTTCTTGTGAGGGGGAGTAAAATCAGGAATAACCTATGTCACCATCTTGGTAACGTCATCTCTTCTCACCTTCAGTTTTGAAAGATAGTTTTTTCTTGAATATAAAATTATTGGCTTAAATGTTTTTTTTTTTTTCCTTCCAGCACTTTGACTATGCCATACGTTTGTGTTTTAACGTTCATCCTTTCTTATAAGAAGTCAGTAGTTAATCTTATTGGGATTCCCTTGTCTATGACTAGTAATTTTTCTCCTTTTTTTTTTTTCTTTTTGTTTTTGGATTTCAGCAGTCTTACTATGAGATGTCTGGATGTGGATCTCTTTGTGTTTATTCTACTTGTACTTTGTTGATTTCTTGGATGTGTAGATGAATGTTTTCTTCAGATTTTAGAAAATTTTAGCTATTCTTATATTTTTTCTGCTTCTTTTCTCTCTGTTCTCTTCGCTGTGTTGGTGCATTTAATGGTACCCTACATTTCTTTGTGGGTTTAGTCACTTGTCTTCATTATTTTTTCTCTGTCTGTATAATCTTTATCAGTCTTTTAAGATTTCTGACTTTTTTTCTGTACCAATTAAAATTTGCTGTTTAACTATTCTAGCAAGATTTTTATTTCAATTATTACACTTTTAACTGCAAAATTTGCATTTGATTCTTTTATTATCATTTCTATGTCTCTATTTAAAAAAGATATTGTCATTATACCTTTCTTTACTTACTTGAAGTTTATTTCCTTTAAATATATTGATAAAGGCTGTTTTGAAAATATAGGTGTTATGTTTGTCATCTGCACCCTTTCAAAAGTAATATCAAAGACTTGCTCTTTTTCTCTGTATAGATTACAGCTTTTCTTAGCCTGTCTCATAATTTTTTTGTTGAAAAGTGGACATTTTAGATTGTATATTATAATAACTCTAGATTCTGATCTTCTCACCTAGGCCTTGTTTTCTGCTTATCTATTTAATGACTAGACTGGACTATTTTAATGAAGTCTATATCCCTGGCATTGAGCAGCCTCTGATACTGCTCCATAGAGGGCATACCTTTGGACAGATAGGATGATGACAGTGATTTTAACGGGGCTTTCTTTGATTATCTCTTTTTGATTTTTCTTTTAAGCTGTCTGAATTATTTTGATGTCACAACTATTATTAGCCTCCACTAATAGTCAGTTGATTACTCTGTTGTTTTCAAAAATGCCTTGGGTGATAAATTGCTCCATTGTCTGATCCTTTTAAAAATTAAATTTAAAAATATTTTAGAGAATCTATTCCAGGCAAGAGTGATTGAGAGAGAGTGATTGAGAGGTCTTGGACTCTTTTCCTCCTCTCAGCCATCACTTGTAGGGGAGAAGCTTTAACCTAGTGGCAACAAGTAGAGAATACCAGGGCCCTGATCACCTTTGTCCCCAGCAAGTGATAAATAATTAAGAGAAGACTGCTACCTTCAGAGAATAGAAAGCTAAATTGAAAATATCTTGAAGAATCAGGAGAAAAGACGGTATAGGAGAGCCCATCTGGGATCAGAAAAAAAAAATGTGAAAGGCCAAAAGTTTTATAACTTTTAAAAACTTCACTGTTAAGAATATTAGTTTGTTAATGCATTTATTGGGTAATGTTTTGAATATATTGGGTTAAATAAAACATAATATTAAAATTAATCTCACTTATTTCTTTCAACCTCTTTTTAGTGTGATTAATAAAAAATTTAAAATAATTCTGTGGCATACAATATATTCTGTTGAACAGTACTGCTCTACAGTAATTTTCCTAGATGGAAATAAAAAGTTACTTTCTTCACTGGAGAGAAGAAGCATAGAGAGTTTACCTTATATTTCTCTAGATAATTTAGTGATATCTTCCCTACCATTATATTATAAAATGCATAGCCAGATATAAGTTCAGAGTTGTTTGTGGATTCATATAACCACAGATTTCTCAGCACTCACTTATCTCTTGATGAATGTTGATAAGCAAACATTAGTGCCTAGTTTTCTATAGTAATAATATGAGAACAGATATTACATTAAATTTACCACTATGTTTTCTAAGATGTAAGTAAACTCATGAGAAGTTGTTTTTTTTTTTTTTTTTTGTATAAAAACCTACATTACAACTTTCCTCTCTTATTTCAGCTCCCTGTTTTTGTATAAAAAACATCAAGAAAAATTTATTAGTGAATATGAAACAAAACAGATTTACATACACAAAAGATATGAAGATAAGTTCTTTAAAGATCTCTTTTTTCAGCCTGAAACTAATACAATGGGAAAGCTTGCACGCTGGAAACATGTAAGTATAATTAGCTTATTTCTTTTCTTTGAAATATTTTATTTAAGATACTATAATTATAATTTATGTAGCATTAGGATTTCTTCAATCTATTTTAAATATCTTTCATTATATTGTTAATATTCTGCTTTTGATTTTCTTGATGTGAGGAAAGTCATATAATAATGTAATATAAATATAACTTTGTGACCACAGCTATTTTATAATTTATGCTTTGTGTGTATATATATATATTTATCTTATTAATTATTGCAATAGATATTAATAGTAATATGAAATTACTTCTTAATAGTTTAAAACATTAAGATATATTTTGTTTGTTAAAGGCTGATAGTTCAACATATAGCATGACATTTATTCATTGTTTTATGCTGAATTATGCACTGCTTTGAGGACAATGGTAATAGAAAGAAACTTATATTTATTGAGTGTCTACTATGTACCTGGCACTGTGCTAGATATTTTGCATTTGGTATGTAATTTATTCTCCACAACACCATAAGTTAAGTATTTTTATCTCTTTTCTGTAAGTAGGGAAACTAGCATTTAGAGGTGTTTATTAAGTTACCAAAAGCCACACAGTTAAGCAACATTTCTAGGACTTAACTCCAGGTCTTCTGACTCCAGAGTTCATTCTTTTTTGAAATCTTTAGAATTTTGTTTTGATTTGGATATTAGGTAATGGTAGAAATGAAGATGGCATTGTAGTATAGTTAACAAGAGTGAATTTTTTATAATTTATAAAGCACTGTATTTGTGATATACATCTTCACATGTGGACCTGTTCCTGCGTAGCCTGAGCTACAAATATTTGCATTATATTAATGTGATTAGGAAGGTCTACAGAAAAGGTTCAGACTGTCATTAGTCTGATTTCAATGTAATTGAGGACATGTGTCTAAAAATAGCACAGGAATGTTCTTAAGCCTTTAAATCTCACAAGCTATCTATTGAATAAAAACAGGTTTAAAAGATAAATGTATCCTATGGAAAACTTTTATTTCATGAGCACTCAGTGCCAACTCTATTAATTTGCTCCAGATGATATTGTGCTTTATAAAACTATAAAGTTCATGTGAAATGTCTTTTGCCTTCAATGTAGAGTATAAACTCACTGATTTTAGGCATATAAAAGCTTTTTTGTATGCTTTGTACAAAGAAGACTTTCACTGCATGTTGTATACTGATTATCAATTTGGATATGGAAATGCTGTGTACTGATAACCAGTTTGGATTTGTTGAATATACACATATTCGTATATCCATATGTACATATATAGGTTATGTTATGCCAAATTACTATTATGTGTGCATAAGTAGGAGTAAAATATTCATACTACAAAGGTTATTTTATTTAATATCTATGAAGTTACATGGAATATATCATTGTACAATTTGGCTTCAGAAGTGTTTTCAATGTTATGAAACTTTTGGTAAAATATATTCATTATAAGGAGTTTTCTAAAGTTCTTTGATGTTATTTATAATTCTGCTAACCACATCATTACCAATGTCATTTATTAAGAACTGTTCATATTATATAAATATGTACATTGTCCTATGCTTTTTTATTGCTTATAGCTACCATTCATAGAATATTATAGAAGATATCTTCAGCTCAATTTCTTAAGTTGAAATGAATTTTAATTATAAAATTCATCTCTGAATCTTCTGTATAAAATTGTTGTTCCATCTTCTTCTGCTGGTTTTATTTGTAGTCTCCTCTTCAGCTTACTTAGTTGATATGCTATTTTATTATTTTTGCTAATCGTATATATATACTATTATTATTTTTACTACTCACATAACTATACTACTCTTCTATTATTTTTACTACTCACATATCTGGTCTTTAATGACTTGGAGTGTGGTTTATTAGAAACTATAGTGAGAACAGTTGATAATATAGAATGTTTAAGAGAACTTAGGATCTGAGAAATATTGAAAGTATTAGGGAGTTGGAAAAAGGAAGGAGGTGAGAAAATACCAGCATTTAATACTGTGAATTTATTTAAAAAAAAGAAAAAAAGATGCTCTGAGCATAATAATGGAAAAGATTAGTCAAGAATAGAATTTAAGTCTTAGTATTTAGAAAAAGTAATCAATGATTAAGTCTGCTGCTGTTTTGGGATGAAATGTGTTTTGTCCAAAGGTCTTAAAACTCCTTATTTATAGTAACCTAAAATGGAAAGAGCCAGAGGAATGAGTTAAGTTATATTCATTTAGGAAATGTTATGCTGCAAAGCCAGAAGTCCATATAAACCACTATATACACAACCAAAAGTCAGGAGCCATGAGGAAGAAATCTTAAAACTTGGTCTGAATAGAAGAAATTAAAAATCTTAGGTAATTGCTAGGAGCATTATTTATCCATGGCCTACAGATATTGATCAAAGAATGGTTGCTTCTCTTATAAAATGGTCCTACATAAATATAGAATTATGGTGGTAATTAGATAAGATTTTATGGAAACTCGTATATTGTTATAATGAGTTTTAGGGGAATCTACATACTATTATGGTGAATTTTACTGGGATACTCAAAAATATTTGAAGTCTGCTTTGATATAGTCAATCCTTTTTCTCAAAGATTACTGAGGAAAATATATGTACAGGGAGTAATAGCAAACAAAGCAGTTTTTAACTGGGGCTTTGGCCTAAAATTCCATTGCAAAATTTTAGTAATCTGAACTAGACTATGAGATATTCTTTGTTATCTATGCACCGTTGGCTCAAATAGTCTTTTTTAACTTATTTCTTATATTGCAAAGGTAAATTTTAGAAGGGATGCAGTGTAAAAGTCACACCCATTGGGGACAAAAGGAAAGATTCAGAGGGGGAAACAATTTGCTATATATTTATCTCAGAGGTAGCCTAGTTGTTCTCTTTCCTCCTGTCCCCACACCATCACATCTGAAGCTTCCTTATGCTGGTTTAGTCATGTTTTGTTAGGAAACAAAGAAAATATGTAAGAAGTTAGAAAGAGTGATGGCCAGGAACCTTTACTGTCCAACATCATGGAAAGAAAGAACAAGTCTAAGTGTTGTGGTTCTTTGTCTTTGACAGCCCACCTCCTAGAATCATGGTCTAATTTTTTTCTTAGAACTTGAACAAACTCTCTTTCCTTAAGGAATGAAGATTGGAATTTCACACCCTTTGTTTTGACTCCTCTTCTGGAGAAGGTGCATGTGTTCTCCCCAGTTCTAAAGAAAATGGAGAATGAGATCAATGAAGAATCTAACCAGTATCTGTGGAAGGGATCTCTTTCTTGGAACCACTTATAACACATTGAATGTTCACACCTTGTACTCCTTTTGGCATTGTATAGTTCTTGAAAACACCAGATGTAATCTAATATGGCAGTCATCTGTATTAGATTTACTTTAGAACTGCTAATTTGGTTGAATTCTAGAATATTTTATTGACTTTTCCTTTCCAAAGATTTATTTTTCTCATAACTAAAACCACACCATGTTTTTGTAAAACAGAACAAAAATGTCCCAGATACAATCCTCTCGTGAACCCTTTCCATGAATTATTAAATATATTTTCCTGAAGGTTTGTAGTTTTATTTTTTTTTTGATCTGATGAACTGTTTGTCTTTTAATATATTACAATTTTTTAGTAAGGGTTCAGAAATATGAACTAACTTTTAAATTATATACATTTGCATGGAAAACACATGACAGCATTGCCATCAAGATATTAATATTGGTTATTTAAGTGTTAGAATGTTAGGTGATTATTCCTTTCTTTCTGACAGTTTTCTCTTTTTTTCTAATCAGAAATCATGCTTTAGATAACAAAACAAAAAAAAAGATTTATTTTTATTGTAGATACAAAGATTTTACCTCCATTTTTTCTAACATAAATATAGAATATTGTCTTAAGGTACCTCTTTCGTATCACATTCCACATGATTATCAGTTCTCTCTTTTTAGTTAATAGATGTTATTTTTTAGAGCCTTTCAGGTTCATAGCAAAATTAGTGAAAAGTAAAGAGTTCTCATATAGTCCTTGTTCTGACACATGCACAATCTCACCCACTACCAACATCCTGCACCATAGTTATAATCATAACAAATGATTATAACATTTGTTATAATCTATGAACCTAAATTGACAATTCATTATCACCCAAAGTCCATATTTTGTGTTAGGATTCATTCTTGGTGTTGTACATTCTATGGGTTTTAAAAAATATGTAATATGTATCCACCATTAGAATATCGTACAGAATAGTTTCATTACGCTAAAAATCCTCTAAGCTCTGCCTATTCATCCCTCCCTCCACCAGCCCTTAGCAACCAGCAACTTTTTTACTGTCTCCATAGTTTTTCCTTTTCTAGAATGTTATATAGTTGGAATTATATTGTATGTAGCCTTTTCAGACTGACCTCTTTCACTTAGTAATGTGTATTTCAGTTTCTTCTATGTCTTTTCATGACTTAATCACTCATTTCTTTTCAGCACTAGTTTATTGTCTGGATGTATTACAGTTTGTTTATTCATTCACCTATTGTGGAACATCTTGGTTACTTACATGTTTTGGCAATTATAAACAAAGTTACTGTACACTTCCATGTGCAGGTTTTTATGTGGACATAAAATTTCAATTTGTTTGGGTAAATACAAGGTGCATGAATACTGGATCATATGGTAAGAGTAAGTTTGGTTTTGTAAAAAAAGTCCTGTCAAAACTGTCTTCCAAAGTGGCTGTGCCATTTTGCATTTCCATTGGCAATGAATGAGAGTTCCTGGTGCTCCACATCTTCACTGGCATTTGGTGTTGTCAGTGTTCTGGATTTTGGCCATTCTAGTAGGTGTGTAATAGTATCTCACTGTTGTCATAATTTGCAATTCTCTAATGATGTATAATGATGAACATTTTTTATGTTTACCTTGCCATCTGTTTATCTTTGGTGAGGTTTACTTCTCTTTTAACTATTAGAAAAATGAGACAATTTATCAGATGGCCTATGCGAGTAAGAGAGGAAAGAGGATTCAGTTTACTCAGGGCTGTGGCATTGCACTGTGTACAAGTGCATTTATATCACAGTCTATGTGAATGACATTCCCTAGAATTGTGCAGAACACAGCTCGCATGGCAGGGCGAGGTTACCCTAATTTTATATATCTAAGTAACTAATCATATTTAAGGAGATTTTTATTTTTGCACCTATATTAAATTCAGGTATGTATGGAGGTAGGGGAAGAGAATAATCATCTCCGTAATATTATAAGCCACAAAAGACTGAATCTAATTTTGTTCCCTTCTTTGTGTAGTTCAACAGTAAGTGATACTAAAAAAATATTGAGAAGGTTGATCTTATATCAGATTCAGGACATGTGGAATTTCATTATGTGGGGTGTTAAAAAAGCTATGGATAGATATTTTAATTTAAAAAAATTCATTGTTCTGTGAAATAAGAGTGCTTCTTTATACTGGAAACTGACCTTTATTATCAGTGAGCTTCTGGTATGTTTTTCTAAGCTTACATATTTCTAAGACAGTAGCTTCGAAATGGCAATCTTATATCATCTCTAAAAGTTGCCCTTTGTTAGTGTTTAAGAGTCATTTGGCCCATTGGCAATATGTTTTGTTTCAAACAGTTATCATTTAGAATATTTAGAATGTATTTAGCATTCCAAGGCCTTAAAAATTGAAATCAAGCAAGTTCTATGCTGAAACTTTTAGGGGGAATAGGAAGAGCAAGGAATGACTCACTGAGTATAGACTGATGACAAAAAGTGTGGAATTAAGAGGAGTATACAAGTTCAAATCTAATATAGTCAGTTTCTTACATCTAATGGATCTGACCAAAGGAATTGGAGTTAGTTCTAAATATTCAGACTTTTGGAAAGTAGTGGCTTTTAATGTCAGGTAGAACTATTAGTTATTTATCAAGAGTATATATGGGTGGATACTAGGGCTACCAGAGACTAAGGTTAACTTAATTTATGTTTGATCCAGCCCTATTTTGGGATTCAAAGAAGCAATAATGATGGTTTAGAAGTGAAGCCATAGCTTAATGACCTCATCAACACGTAAGGGGCTAAATTTAGCCATTTAACAAAATTTCACTGATATTTATTATGAGCTTTATAGGTATCAGGCCCTCTGCTCATCACTGTAAAAGTAAAGTAAATAAAGCATGTCCCCTTTAATCAAAGATGTTACTGATACTAAAGGGAGAAGATGAAGTGAGATGAATAAGCCTTGTTCAGAAGCATACAAAGATAATATCAGATATCATTTATTGCTGCTCAAATGCAAGGAGTGCAGTTAGCTGGTAGTCCAGCTGTTAGTTTTTACAGAATCCACCTCTGCTTTCAGGTTGAGGTTACACTTAGTCTAGACACCTTCCAGACAATTATTGATTAAGGCAGTGTTAGGACCTGGCCATTTCTGTTCAGCGTAGTACTTTCAAGTAGACAGACTTTGCTCCAGAGCTCCTGGTTGATTGGCAGAAACTTTAGCTCTTTCTGCTTAATCTGCTTCTTCCATTTTTCTTTAATGAGTGTTATTTCCCAATAAACTTTTTTTCTTTCATTTTATTTTATTAATTTAAATTATACAGTACATTGGTTAGACATTTATATAGTTTATAAAACGATCCCCCTAATTGCTCTTTCTCTCCTCTGGCTCTCCACCTAGCCAATATATTAATGCTAACTGCATTCTCTATGCCGTACTCCCCATCTCCTTGACCATCTATCAACTACTAATGTGTACTTCTTTAACCCTTCACCCCAGTTTCCAAACCCCCCACAAACTCTCCTCCCCTCTGGCCATCACCAGATTGTCCTCTATATTTATGAGTCTGTTTTTTTTATTAATTTGTTCCTTTTGTTCCTTCCACATATAAATGAAATCATATGGTATTTCTTTTTCTGTCCCAATAAACTTTTCACACACTTGTCTTAGTATCTCCTTGCCAGAAAAAGCAACTTGTGACACCGTTTGTTATGTTTAGCTCCATAGGTGTAGATAAGCAAGATTTGCAACCATGCAGTTGCAGAATTAGTTTTGAAAAGCAGCAAGTGGATGCTAGATTAATACATAATCTGAGATGCAAAACTGGCAGGGTTACCAAGGTCAAATGAGAGATCACTAGGAAAAGGAGAAAATTGAGCTGAGGATTTACCTAGTAACATGAGACATCTGGAAAATGTAAAGCAACCAGAACTATAAAGTGCTCATAGTAATGCTTAACAAGATACTTTTTGTAATGAGGTGAATTAAGGAAAATTAAGTGACTTAAACTCGAGACAGAAATTAAGAAAGTTATAAAGGGATGTTCTTATAAATTATGTTATATGGTAATTGTATTGGCATCTTTTAACATTTCCTTATTAATTTCAGTTCTATTCGTCCCAGACCTAAGAGCTGTAATATCAGTGATATACAACACATTGTCTCTCTCCTAGGAGTCACAAGACAAATATAAATGAAATTATAAATAAAAATTATTTTAATATTCTTTAATGAAGTATCTTTTCATCTTTTCAAAATATAATATTTTTCATTATCATAGCTCCACCTCAGCTGTTCATATATCTGAACACTCACATAGCTGCATGCTATCTGACCTTCTAGAACCAATTAGGGGACAACTGGCAGTCTATCCATAAATCTTTTGTTAAGATACACAATTTGGAAGTAATCTTTCATTCTGTATGCAATGACACTATGTCCACATTTCCATGGACTAGAAGGAGTTTCCTTGCCTGAATTATTTCATGGACAGGCAAAAAATCTACCTGGTACCTTTTTGCTTAGTTCTCTTTCATATGCAAACTTTCTGTCTTTTGGGACAACTGATTTAGAGGAGAAGCCTAAATGTTGTACCAAGCAGAAAAACTGGCTCACAAATTTCTGTTTCCATTATGCTCTTTTTAGATTATTCTAAATCTCATTCTTTGGCTCATTTGCTCATCTCTCATATGATATCACAATTTGAAAATTAATTTTAAACATTTTGTAATACCTAAATGATCTTGAGGAAGTACCAACCTCCTTTGGAAATGCCTAAACTAATAAGTCAACAGGTTTTATTAAGCAACGTAAGGGTTTAACTTATGTCATACTTATTCGCAGTGAAAGTAAACTTGTTTTTATATTGACTACTTTTATTCCTTTGTGACTTGCCTTTCTTTTTTTTTTTTTATTCATTTATATCCTTTGTTCATTGTTCTGTTGGTATGGACTTGATATGTAGAGTTTTATTTCATTTAATTTGGAAAGGATAATTTCAGTGAAATTTGCAGTTATCATGTTTTTCTCATTTTATCATTTGTGTATTAATTTTATCTGTAGGGTCTTTTGCTCCGTAGAAACTTTTAATTCTGTTGTTGTCAAATCAGTGAGTAGTTGGGGTTTCTGTTCTTTATGTAATTCTAAAAAATTTCCTTCTGAGCTCTAGGATTATGAAAAGATAAATCCTTTCATTCTAACATTTTCCTGTTTTTATTTTTTATTTTTAAATATTATTCCATTTGCAGATTATTTTAGTTTTGGGTTGCTGTAGTAAGGATAAAACTTGTTTTTATATTTATATATAGTAATTAAATTATCCCAACACTATTTGTTAACTGTTATTTTACTGGTATTTAAAATAGTACCTTTATTACATATGATATTCCTGTATCTAATCAAAAATAATATCATTTTGATATTCTAGCTTAATGATGTTGATTTTTGATAAGGCAAGCCACTTTATTATTATTAGCTATTTTTGTATTTTATTACTTTAAATGAAGTTTAAAATCATTTTGTACAATAAAAGATATGTATTTTTAATGGTATTTAGAAACTGATTATGAGAGCATAGGCATGTGACAATATTGAGTCATCTCATTAAGGTCCTATGTATATATCTTCACTTATTCAGTTCTTCTGGCCTTGACTAAGTTTGTTTAGTTTTATTCTTATAGGTCTTGCATACAGGATTATTCTAATTTTTTTTTTGTTTTCTTGATAATTGAAAAAAATTTTAATTATAATTTCAGCGTATTTATAAAAGTGTATTGATTTTTCTCATCACTATCTTAAGAGTTTAAATTGATTTTTCAGTTTATTCTGTTAGATTTTCAAGGTTTGCATTAGAAAATAATAATTTTTCTCTTTTCCAACAATTGTACTTTTTGCTACTTTTCTTGTTTTCTTGAGTAGGTTAGAAATTCAGAATAATATTAGTGGTAAATGAATATTCTTATATTATTTCTGACTTTGATGTTAATACCCTTATTTCATCTTAAAATATGATATCATAATTTCTGATAGGTATTTTTCATCATGTTAAAAAAGTTACTAATGAGATGCTGGATTAAATATAAAGCACACATTTGTTGAATATTATCACATGCCTTTTCAGACTATATTATATAGTCTTAATTTTTTCTCTAATATTTTAAGGTAATTAAATAAATCAGTATATTTTCTTATTTTGAACCATGTTTGCACTCTTAAAGCAAACCTTACTCATTTTTTTTTGTTTGTTTGTTTGAAGGGGAAACACTTCACTGAGATTGCTAATACTTATTTAAACATTTTTTCCATCTGCAATAATAAGCGAAATTGTACCATTTTCTTTTTATGCCTCCTCTTTGAGGTATTGATATCAGGACAATGGTCTGTCTTAAGATGTGTCCCTCCTTTTCCTATACTTTGGAAAAATTTAAGGAATATAGGAATCATCATTTGTATATTTACTAATAAGCCTTGCCCATACAATTACCAAATTCCTATGACCTTTTAATGTATAAATCTTTGGCAGTAATTTTTGGGTCATTTTTCATTATTATATGATTCAGATTTTAAGAATTTTTGAGTTAGTTTAGTGAACAAACTCTGAATACAACTAAAATCGTCTCTTTCAATTTTTAAATAGTTACTACTTTGTATCATGCTTATTTTATCTTTATTTTCCCTTTCTGATTTTCTCGCATTTTTAAGGTATACTTTAAAAATGTTTTTATACTTATTTGAATGCATAATCCTCTCAAATTCTGATTCTTAATTAATACCTTCAACATTATACCTTTATTTTCTGTGTAAATAATATTATATCTAATGGTTTTAAGGATAGTAGTCTCATTTTTATTATCTTCTAAATATATTTTCTTGTTTCCTTTTCTTTTCTCGTTACCCAAGGGAAATTGTGGAGAACGTGCATCCTTAGAATCTCCTCTGTCACCTTGATATAGTCTTTAAATTGTATTTCATTACAATTTTGAGTATTTTCATGTATTTTTACTGGACTTCCTATAATCAGCCCAATTTTATGAGATTTTTCTCTATAGCTGTTCTGTATGATAGTGGTTCTCAAAGTATAATTAGGGACCACTGTGGATTTTTGAAATACTTTTAGGGATTCACAATGCCAAAATAATTTTGATAATAGTAACATACCTTTTTTTTTTTTTTTTACTGTCGTTCTCTCATACCATAGAGCTTTTCTTGATGCTGCATGACTTGTTAGATATTGAATGTATAAGCAAATGTGAAAATTTGCCTTCTGTTAAGGCAGACATTAAATAAATTTGCAAAAAATTAGAATAATCCTACTCTTCTTACTAGCTATCTTCAGAAATATAATTCTGTTTTATAAAATTATATACCTCCTGTGAACATAGAACAGTTGTATTATTTAAAAACTAATAAATATTTTAAACATTTTACATTTTGAATTTCTAAGGTGGTAAATATTGTTAAGTTATAAAATACATAACAGCTCTTTGGGGGCTTTGTAATTTTTAGGGTATAAAGGAGACCTCAAAAAAGTTTGAGAGCCTCTGCTAAACATCTACTCCATCAGAGAGAATTTTATCATTTCTTTTAACATTAAACTACATACTTATAAAGCAACACTTAAATTAGAAATGCTTTGTATAAACCTATCAATTAGCAGCAATGACCTAAATGTATTTCTGCATTTTTATAGTATATTTTCATATTTCCACAGTGTAGTTATGCATGGCTATGAATTTAGAGCGCAGAAGTGCCCAATATCTTATATTCTCCCTACATAAAGAAGCTTTCTTACCAAATATCTAGAATTTCTGTGTCTAATGTCAGTTGCTCATGGGACTTATCTAGCCATATATTTAACAAAGTTCCTTCTAAATCTCTTAATTATAATAGTTCACGAAACATATACCTTTAAATGAGTGCACCAGTGTTATAGTTTGAGGCAGAATTTTGTCATACATGTCATAGATATGTATCTAGAGACACTGATAAAAATTAAATAAAAGAGTGGGAAGGAAGTACATTAGTTAGAATTGGTAGTAATTGACCCCTAATAGCAGAAACTTAAAACAGAAGTTTGTTTTTCTCTGACATAAAAGTCCGGACCTAGACAGCACATGGCTGATATAGTAGCTCTGCATCATAACATTCTCAGAGTTTTTCACCCTTTCTATCTTGTTGCTCTACCATGAAGGGCATCTGTTTCCAAGGTCATCTCATGGTCTATGATGGCTTTGCCAGCTCCAGCCTTTATATCTTCATTGTAACTAGCAGAAAGGAAGAAGGGATAAAGGAGGAGTGAGCAAAGGGGTTGTGTTCACTTTATGTGAAGTTCTTGGAAACTGACATTCATATTCAGCTTGTATCTGGTTGGGCGCACATATGGCTACAGGAGACTAAGAAACACAGTCTCATTCTGACCAGGCATATGCCCAGCTAAAACATGGAGTTATTTTGTTGTAGAAGATAGGTATAATAGATATTGAAAGACAGTTTCAAACATTTGCATATATCCTTCCCAAGCACAGAATACAAATCTCTACCAAAGGAGGCAAACCTAAAAGCTTATGCTACCACTATATTCAACGAAAATTCCAGCATTCTTTGGGTGTGGCAATTAGTGATGGTTGCTTCCCAATATCTTTTCTCTCTTCCTTTCTCAGTAATAGAACCCTAATATTTTAGCTGCCCAGAATCTACATTTTCCAGCTTCTCTTGCAGCTAGTTATGTGTTGCTTCGTGTATGAGTTTTCTGTTGCTATTGTGAGATGCAATGAAAGCAATAATTAGAAGGATATTAATAGCACTAAGTGCATATTTTAGAAAAGAAGGTCTGAAAACCATCATCTAAATTTTACTTTAGAAAACTAGAAAGAGAAGAGCAAATTAAATACAAAAAGAAGAAAATAAATAGTAAAAATCAGAGTAGAAACCAGTGGAATTGGATTTGTCATTACCAAGCTGAACTTAATTCCAGTTGTTATACTAGTGTATGACCAATGTTCTTTGAAACCAGATGTAACACTTCATTATCTAGCAACCTGTAAGTTAAAATATAAAGTATGCCCTCTACATAGCCAGTATATTGGTGGCATAGAATCAGAATAATCATTATAAAAGCTTCCCATTTGGAAAAGGGGAATGAGAAATATAGTTGTCACTGCCCCCATAGCTGTTACTCAATCCATCTGATAGAAACAGTGAACATTTCCTTCTTTCACATTAGAATTATCACATTTCAAAAATCTTCTGAATCTTCCCTTTGAAAAGATTTTATCTGTCCAGTTTCATAGCTTAATAGATTTCAGGACCTGTAATAGATTTCAGGTCACTTTAGAGATTGAAGGACAATGGCATTTTCAAACCAGATTTTAATTTGTTTAGCTATACACTTTCTCCAAAAACTTAGTAGCCTTTTGATTTTTCTGATTTCAGTGGGTTCTGTGTTTAAGGAACTGAAAAGATCTTGTCTAGACATAGTTTATATTTCTGAAGAGTCTGTTCTTTAATTACCAGCTTTTGTGCCCTACCTGTTTTTCTCTCTTTCAAATTAATAGTATCTGTTATGGGTGGATTCTGAAGCAATGGGTTTGGAGGGAAGGCAAAATACTTAATCTTGTCTTTGCCTACAGACGTTTACAGCTTAGGATTTCAATATTTCCACTTTGAAGTCTCCTATTGAAACTGCTTCAGTTTGAGGAGCAGAGCTGCTAAATTTTCATCCATCCAAGGCTCCAATGACTAGATTTTCAGTAACCTTAAATTGAAGATTTAAGATGAAATTACCTGCCTTATCAAAAGTATATTCTATTTCCATCTCTGAGTTTATGCTGGCTAGCTATAGCCAATTTTATTTTTCTCATAAGACTTAAAGCAATAAGTGATATCTAACACTTAAATTCAGAATTTGTTATACAGTTTTCTCTAACACTATAGTTTCAGTCATCATGTAGTCTGCCTTTCCAAATGAAAATGTCTTGGGGCCAAAATAAGAGTCACTAACTCTTCAATCTATAATATCTTGAGTCCTTGCCACCTGTCTTCCAAAATCTGTACTAAGATAGTATCATATATTCTACATTCTTCTATTTGTAGTATCCTACTTTTAACTACCGTATGGGTATCACTTTAAGTTAGATTCAACTTTGAGTAATAGAGATCCAAAATGATACTAACTTAAGTAGTTTGTTCTCCCATGAAAACTCTACAAGTATACAGTGAATGGTGATGGCACTATTCTATGAAGTACTTAGTGACTCAGATTCCTTTTATTTTATGCTCCACTGTGCATATCTTCTATTCAAAGATCACTTTAGGATCCAAAGTGGCTGTCTTTGCTCAGCCATCACATGTACTCTCTAGCCCTCAAGGAAAAGGAAGGAAGGGAGGACACTTGTAGATGTTTTTAGACAAAGTTCATAAATGATGCCTCACGTTATACAGTGGCCACAATATAGTCACATTGTCACATTCAACTGTAAGGAAGGTTAATATCTATTGATTTATTCTTCAGTATTATAAGCTCTTTTTGGTTCTTCTTAAAATGTTTTACTTATTTTTTTCCTGTAGATATGTCAAACATTTCATTCCTTAAACATAGTAAGCAGAATAACTTGAGTCTTGTGTACTGCTCACTGTGTTTTAAATATTATTTGTGGGGATTTTGAACTCTAGAATAAATATACTTTCTTCCAGATAGTATTTTCACTTGCTATCACCAGATAGTAGGGAATACCACTGGTATTGGGCTACATGAAAGTTCAAAACTTGAGGTTTAATGGATTATCTAGGTTTCATTTTTGTTTAGGGCTGTTTGCTTATATTTCATGGGATAGCCCTTTGAGTTTCCAGTTAATGTGGGCAGTGTCCTCTCCTTGAACACAGGCCTTGATTTTTGACTCCCAACCTCTTGAGCCACCAAAGCTACAGGTTAGTTTTATAAGTTGTTTCTTCCTGATCTGCAAATATTCTCAGAACGAAAGCAGCTTTGAATATTGGGCTTACCTCTCTGGGATCTTGCCTTCCATTAAATTTTGACCTGATCAATTTTAACTTTCTTGGTAAATCTTTCTCGTTTTCCAAAAGACTTAAAAAAAAAAACACACACACACACCTTTCATTTTGCTTTTTTTTCCTATTAAATAACCAGTGCAGTTTTATAATTTAATTTTAAGTGTAAATGTTATTATATGGTGTTTCTTTTTCCTACCATTGCCATGAGCAGTCTTTATGTTGTACATTACTTCTTGAGGTTTGAGGCAGTAACTAATCTGTATTTTGGGGAATATGGGCCTAATAATTGTCAGTATTTTTTTCCCCCCTCAGGTAGACTCTAATAGCATTTTATTTTAGTTTTTTAAAATGTTTTTGTCAGTTTCTATTTCTGTTATAAATAATCTGGCTTGAAACTTGATTCATTATGACTCCATAAGTGCTGCAAACTAATATATATTTAGGATTCCATAAGAGAGAAAACATATTATAATTCTATTAATCCATTTCCTGTTTGCCCCGTGAATACTGCTAGTGGTGCTTGTGGCTGCAACATTTATCCCAAGATAAGTCACAGAATACAGTCCTAACCTAATCAAAGTTTGCCACAAAAGATCTCACTTGTATTATTAATTTCACATCACTCCAGTATATCGATAGTCTTTGGAAACAAATGGCATCATTCTGTTCATAACATTCAGTTTTTAGTAGTTTGATCGCTAAAAATGTCAAATTCAAGAAAACATAGCATTCCTACGCATGATGCTAAATGAATGCTGGGAGTGAGCCGCACTTTTTTTTCTAAATGGGAAAATGTTAATAAGTTTAAATAAAAGTTCTAGAAGTGTTATAGTTAATGATAAATGTGGGACTTTTTTGCACATTTTAATTATTTTCATCTTCAGTTTTATCAAATGCTAAAAAAAAATTTTTGCATGTTTATTTGGCTTCTTGATTACATTGTTAATTTTCATGAACATTAAAAAAGGTATAGATTTTTGAAAGTTAAAATCCTAAAACACCTGAAAAATTGTAATGATTTTCTCATCTCTTTCTATTAATTAATTTTGATACTTCACATTTTTGACAATTCATTATAACTCTGACATGCACTACTAAAATTGTCAACTCTACAATATTTTTTATAATGTCTCTTACTGAGATCAAATTTGCATAACACAAAGTTAATCTATGTTAAGTATACAATTTAGTAGTTTTTAGTATATTCAGTAACTTTTGTAACCATTACCAATATCTAATTCCAGAACATTTTTATCACCTACAGAGGAAATCCTCTACCTATTACCAGTACTCCCTATAGGTCCTGGCAACCATTAATCTATTTTCTATCTTTATAAATTTGCCTATTCTGGGCATTTAATATAAATGGGATAACAAAATATATGATCTTTTGAATTTGTCTTCTTTCACTTAGCATAATGTTTTCAAGATTCATCGATGCTATAACATATGTCGGTACTTAATTTTTATGCCTAAATAATAATTTATTGTATGAAAGTACAAAATTTTTAATCCATTCATTAGTTGAGTTGTTCCAGTTTATGACTATTATTAATTAATCTGCTGTAGACATTCATGTGCAAATAATTGTGTGGACATATTTTTTATTTTTCTTGGGTATATGCCTATGAGTAGAATTCTCAATAATATGGTAATTTTACATTTTACTTTTTGAGGAACTGCCAAATTGTTTTCTGTGGCAGCTGCACCATTTTGCATTCAATACATGAAATACATTATCAATATATGAAAGTTCTAATTTCTTCAAATCCTCACCAACACTTGTTATTGTCTATCTGTTTTAATTATAGCCATCCTAGTGGATATGGATTAGTACTTTATTGTGGTTTTAATATGCATTCCTAGTGACTAATGATGTTGAGAATCTTTTCATGTATTCATTGGCCATTTATTTATTTCTTTGGAGAACTGTGTATTTAAATCCCGTGATGATTTTATAATGGGTTATCTATTTATCGTTGAGTTGTAAGAATTTAAGTATTCTTGATAGAAGATTCATCACATATATGATTTGAAAATATTTTTTCCATTATGCCAATTGTCTGTTCATTTTCTTAATGGTATTCTTTGAGGCACAAAATTATTTAATTTTGATGACATCCAATTTATCTTTTGTTTTGGTCACTTATACTTTTTATGTCACATCTAAGAAAATTGTTGTCTAACCTAACAGCTCAAAGATTTATTTCTATGTTTTTTTCTAAGAATTTTATAATTTTAGCTGTTAAATTTAGGCCTATGCTTTATGTTGAGCTAGTTTTCTATAGTATGAGATAAGGCTTCATCATCATCACTTTATATGTGGATAACCAGTTGTTCAGCACCATTTTTTGAAAGAAAAGAAACCTTCATCCTTCTATTGAATTATTGGTACCTTGTCAGAACTCATTTGACCATATTTTATTGCTGGGCTCTAATTTATTTCCATTGTTTTGTATGTCTTCCCTCATAATCACTTTGAAATTGCAGAATTTTTGTTATTTAAGTAATATTGTACTGAAAACAAAAAGCCCAATATCATAAGAATCTTCATAGTGTAGTTTATTGTTGTGCTTCAGATTTAAATGTTATTCTAAAATTTGTATTTATAATACTCAAATTCAAAATTAACCAACATGCAAATAAACTTCTCTCACATGTGCAAAAGATGTATTATTTATCTCCAAATTTTTTTATCATTTTATAGTTTTTTTTGATCATTTTAAAATTTTAAGATTGATGATTTAATAAAAAATCTGGTGTAGAAAGTTTCTGAGAGCTGACAAATGGAAAGAATGTCCAAAGCCTTTAGAGACAATTGATGATTTCCCCATCCTTAGAACACTGATTTATCCCACTAATAAAAATTCATATAAATTTTTCTTATATGAGTGTTGAAACTTGGTTTTAAATTTCAAAGTCTATACTCTAACTTCTGTGCTTTTTTTCACCTCAGCATAGTATGGGAAAATCAAGAAGAGTAGAATCTTTTGTTCTTCAGGAATTTCTTGCTTAGATGAAGTAATGGAATAATGAATGATTAATGTGTCTGTATAATTAAGCACCATATGTATGGTGGAACTTATAAACATTGAATGTCAAGAAAGAAAAGATCAAGGGTAAAACTTTAAAAAAAAATTACATGAACAAAGCTGTGGAGGTGATAATTAGCTTGGCACATGTGTGAATGGAAAGGAAATTATCCTAACTATACTAAGAAATTTATGAGAGGAATTTTGGAAACTGAAGTTAGACAGGTTTGTTGATGGACATATTAATTTTTACTTGGGTGCTTAAAATGACTTTGGCAAGAAAAAAGTCTCTATACATTTTAATACCATATGTGCAGTTATACCTATAAAATTACTTAGAATTAACAAATTACATTTGTTATTTAAACTTTTGATTAGGATAGTGGGCAACTAAATATTAGGATGATTATTTAATTTTTCAATTTATGATATAAAGAAGAAAGTAAAGAGAGAAATCTTATACCCATTAGTCTAAAGTTTTCTAGGTAGCAAAATGTCATGGATAAATGACAAGAGTATGTGGCAAGGTGTCCAGAGTCTAGATGAAAGAGCATAATAGAGGCTATAGATTTCACTAATTTGTAGGCCTTTTATAATTTGTTTTAGTTTAACTTTTCAATGTTTTTTAGCTCATTATTCTCTTATAAATAATACACTTCAGGTGATTCAGTTTCTTCACCTTTATCTTCAGTCCCTTGTTCATTCATACCTGTTTACTTCTTTTTTTTCCTTATGTTATAAGGTATTATCTACTTTTTTACAGCTGCCTAATTCATGTTCCTAGTTTCTTCAAGATGCTTTCCAAGGAACTCAACTTTCTGATAATGTTTACAGTTTTTAGAATATCAGTGAAATTGGAACTTCGACATACATTTCATCTTGAGATTCATAGAAAAATGGAATATTAATTAAAACAAAATTGGTTAGGCTAGGAAAGAATTCGGACTTGGCCACTGGAACAGTGCAGGAAAAAGAATGTTTATAGTGCTAGAAACTAGCAAAGGATGGTCACTTGTAAGTAGTTTCCTATCCAATGAATAATGTAAGCTCTGTTCTCTATCCATGTGGCTAGTACCAACTGATCATTTGTGCGATGTGTATAATTATTTATTCGTACACATGGGAGAAGGGTATGAAAAGTTTAGCAACGTTGAAACTGGGTCAGAGTGAGACAGCAAGCTGCTATTAATGTGGTCTGTCATCAGGTATCAAAACCTAGGCACTATGCTGAAGTATTGTCTTAAGAACAAGACTAGACTAGATTGCTAGAACGGAGGCTTGGGAAATGGCTTAAGGAAGATATTAAGTTAGAACTGAGAAACATTGCAGAAGCATAGCAGAGTGATGAAGGTTCAAGAATGAGATAAAAGCCTAATTACTAGGATTTTGTGTTAGGCTATAAACAAAGGTAAATTGGGCACTTTAAGTATTGGTCTGGTAAGGCATATTGTCTCCTATCACAGGTCTGAGATTTGGAAGGAGAGTAGACTCCATACGTTGGAGATTTAGTAACTCCAGAGGGGAGGAAAGATGAGTAAAGAAATAGAGCATTATGTCTTACCAGCAGCTTTACCTTCAGAAGAGAACCATTGCAGCATATTGTGAGAGAGAGTACATATTAGAATTAAGGTTAACTCTATTTGATCTTGGTTGCTATGCATCAGTCAGCTTATTACTTGAGAGCAAAGTCTCTTTTCATAGATAAGGTTAAAATAATATAAAAGTGTTGCTACATGTCCTCCCTCTAATTTACCTTTATTCCAGCAGATTACTTTTTTTTTCTACAATTATGCCATCAAACAACTCCATCTCAGAGTAGGCACTAAAATGCTTTTGTGTATTCATCTCAAATTAAATTCTTGGTGCTGAGGCCAAAATGCTCCTGGAATCTGATCTTTACTTCTTTTTGTTTAAGAATGAGATTATTACCTAAAAACAAGAAACAAATGTAACAAACAGAGACTTATGGGCATGGATAATAGATTAGTGGTTACCAGATGGTTGGCGGGGAGGGGAGAGGTAGGTGGGATATAAGGGGTCAGATATGTGGTGACAAAAAGAAATCTAACTATGGGCGGTAAGCATACAATGCAAAATATCTATGACTTACTGTTGAAAAAAATTGAAAGATAAGAATGGGATTATTTCTAGAATTATACCTCATTATCTGTTTCCCTTTTTCCTTCAGTTTGCAACATTAAGTAAAAAGATAAAGTCCTTGATGTGACCCAGAATAAAGATTTGTTCTGTTTTAATATTAGGGGAAATTAATTTCTCTGATTTAATTGAGATATTATTGCTAATATTTTCTGGTATACATTTCTATTTAAATTTACTTATTTAATTATATTCTACCTCCTTTGAAGGTAACTGTTTTATGTGAATGTTTATTTACTAAAGGAATATAAGCCACTTTATGGCAGGTCATGTTTTATTTGTTTTTGCCACCCTTTACCTAGTACAGTGATATGAACATAGGAGGCACTCAACAAATATTTACTGATATAAAATACTGTTTGTTGCATTTTAAATTAGTATGATCCAAACTCCACTTATATTGAGTTATGTAACTCATGGAGTTATTTTAGTATATTTTCTGAAAATATTAATCTACTATGAAAAGAGTAGCTAAAAAATTCTGCTTATCATCAAGATTTTTGTGTGTGGGCAGAAAGAACTAAGACTATCATTGAAAGAAGATAAATTAAAAATAAGATGCAAGTTAAAGTAAAACATAAAATGTAAAGAGATCTTAGAAAGTTATGAACTATGTAATATGTAAATAAAATAGATTTTCTTGCCAGTTTTGTTATACTAGAACTTAGAACACCCTCAAAAATAGAGAAGAGAAAGGGGTTACTACATACTGTGGTCATTATAATAAACTCATTATTCCAGAAATCCTATAGGCTGATGATATAAACAGACTAAAAATAAAGTATGTAGGTAAATTAACGAATAGTAGATAATGGGTTATTAAAGAAAATGAAAATGTTTTTCTGGCTAACCTTAACTTTTCACAGCATTTATTTATTTATTATTTATTTAATTATTGCTACTATTAGATCTAGGATACTTGTATAGGGGCGATTGATCTGACTCATTATGCCAAGTTATTTTTTCCTCCACATCTTAGAAATGCTGATATAATCTCGAACATAGTTCAGAGAAACCAAAATTTTATACAAGATCCATACTTTTTGAAATTGATGCATAATCTTTTTTGTGGGAAATAGGGTATATTCTCGACTTCTAAATATTTATAGGAAATGCATGTACTCATTTCATAGGAAACATCTTAGTGGAGAGTAGAAGTAGAAGATATGTAAAATATATGACTTTCCTTTTTAGTTTTAACTTTTGAGTTCACTGAAATGCGAAAAACCTATCATTCGTGTTTTTTAGGTTTCTTGCTATCATATAGAGAGCCATGGTTATTAGAATTCATGAGCACCTAAATGCAAATCTGGAGCTCACTGTCCTCAAGGCAAAATGTAATGTTTGCTGACTGTCTTTAACTAATGGAACACCTCAAGAGTTTAACTGTATTTTTTTCCCCATCTTTAAACTTTATTACTGTATTTTTCTTCAGGGTAAAACAAAATTATGGGTCAATTTTCACTGAAGTGGGCTGGATTTATGTATTCACCTCTCATCAGTGTCAAAAGGAATTGTGCACATCATTCCCTGGACAACAGAATGAAAACCTATCTCTGATTGGACACTAGGGACATCAGCTGTACACATAAGATAAGTGTATAGTCGAAAAGAGAAATACACTTAGTAATTCATCTAAGCCAGCATATTTTAACAATTTGAAACTTGCATAAAAAATGTTCATGAAATTATTTACTTCCTTATACAAGAAATCTAATATTACCAGTTTTAAATCCAGTGAAACATACCGTCATAAAAATTGCTTTGCAAAGACTGCTAATGCAAAACTTTTCAAGCTATCCATCTTTTTCTAATAAGAAAGATAATAAATCAATAAAATGACCATTTTTTACTACTTACTTATAATGAATTTTTTTTTGTTCTAGGTAAGAGAGAGTAGCTATTTCAATGTATTTCGATATTGGTGTGAGCCTTGAATGACAAAGATTTGTGTTTTGTAACTCATCTAGCAATTAGTTGATAGGATTGAATTTTCTCAAAACAAATTTAGGCACCATGCCTTGGAAAATATTAACTCTTAAATCACATGGCTGCGCTCTGGTCTATTTAAGATAATTTTAGAGATATTCCATCTAAGCATGGATTTTTGCTGATAGTATTCACTGAGAAAACCCAGAGAGATTCATAGTAAATTGCAGGCATTTTTTTATATTTAAGTCTTTGTTTAATAAAATATAAGGATTCTGACAATATGAACTATAATAGCTTAAGAACCTAAAATAAACTTCTTTGTATCTTTGAAAGTTTTGGTAACTACAGTTCTGAATCATTTTATCCAGCCACAGAAATATTAAACTTCATGTAAATCATAAGAGTTTGGACTGTAGCTGAAATATTTCTAATAAAAGCAATAGGGCACAGGTTGTTAAGAAAGCTGTACCAAATACACTGTAAAGTCACACAGACTTGAATTTGTACTGAGGCTGTAGAACTTATAGAATGGCTACCAGGATCAATGGTGGCACTCCCCTACGTGTGTGTGTGTGCGTGTGCGTGCGTGTGTTTGTCTGCCTCCCCCCCCCTTTCTCTCTGTGTATTCTGAATATGTGTATATATATTATATATATATATATATATATGCATATACATTATATGATTCATCTATTATATAAGCCACCTATTAAATAATCCACCTTTTGTTCCAAAGGGTTTTTTAGTTACTGAGATATATGTAGCATTCAGAGAGAAAGAGCATAATTATACAGCATTTGAAATAGTCATTTTAGTCCTTAGTATTGCAATAAAAGCTTATATGAAATAATATTTATAAATATTCTGAACTACCAAAATGAGTATATTACTATCATTTATGGGAGGCTAAAACTTCAGTTTTAGAAAATATTAACCAAGTAATTATTATTGAGTCAATATGATAGTTTAGCAATATGTATTTCCAAAACATATTTAAGTTGGTTATAATATGCTTTACTTTAGAAATACAATTTTGTACATGGCGACTATGTTAATTTATTGTGCTGTTTTCTTTATGGTAGATATAACACCCTCTTCAGATTATAATCCTCAATTAAAACATATAAACTCCCTAAAATGCTATATTTGTGCTTAGGGTATAGAATATCAACCTAAATATCAGAAAAATGTTGGTAGTCCATATTTGTTGTTCTTTTCTTCCCTGCAAATATAGAAAGCATTCAAATATACCTTGAAGTGTAATCTCTTGAGCCTTATATTTTATTGTTAAGAAAAAAGATTTTTTTCTCTAGAAAGTTTTGTCATTGCCCATCATTAAATTTTATACTGCCATATTAACTTGTCTCTTCTGCGGCTTACTTAAACAGTACTAACTCATATAACTAATGCATGTTATGTCTTTGTCATTTCAAAATGATTAGATTTACTAATTGGAAAGTATTATTTGAACTAATTGAGTTAACATATGAGGTTTAATAAAATACAGATTTTTATCAGGAGTGTGTTTAGCATTCAGCCTATGCTTTCTATTTTGTTTTTCTCACTTTCAGTGTCTATCTTGCTTTTCATGTTTTCCACATCTATACATAAGTCATTAAATTATGAAATATCTTGAGAAATACAGAATTTCTATATTCACAAAATAATAACTTTGTGCCTATGCCTAGCATGGTGCTATGGATATAGTTGGCACTCGGTGCATACTCGAATAAACTAATCAAATTTCTCATAATTTTGTAAAATTTATTTATTTATTTATGTTATTTGTGAGTTCATACTGCAAGAGAGGGTGAAGAATTGATGGTGCAGGGATAGCGAGATCAATAAACCATAGTCCCAGTCCTCAGAGAGTGCAGTTTCCTCTGGGAGTGAGAAATGTACTTAACTATGATATAAGGTAGAATACAGTAAGTGCTTTGACAGTTAAAAACAAATTGATATTTATTATGTGGAGTTATATTCTTTTTAAAATGTGATCTTTATGTAAACTAGATGTGAAATTGTTCTCAACTACTACTATATAATATGTTGACCATTAGTGTAATCAGTGTATTAGGAAAAATAGCATTGTGAATAGAATTGCATTATCAGAAATAATTAATCCAATACATTTCTGGAGAGATTTTCAAAGAAACAATCCTGTATACTCTGAAATTTCCTCATGTCCTTTAGCTACTCTCAGTTATTATCCATGAACTACCATCGTGTTCTCTAAACTTGAAATTATAACATACTCTAATATCTTATTGGAAGTTTGCAACATCTTTTTTTACTGGATTTGACAACTTCTACTACTAAGTATCCATTGTAATATAGAAGACAAAGAGCGGGGCTCAGTAATTTGCACAATGGCATCTCTAATCATAGTGAGGACAGACTGTAAATGTTAACCATTCTTGAACTGAAGGAGCATGTCTTTCTATGATGCATTTTTATCACGTGTTTCTTAACTGCACATTTGCAACAAAATGTAATATCCAGGCACACTTATTTTCCTTGACTACTTTTTGTATAGAAGACAAATGTCCTATTTCTTTCTATAGCTATTATGTGTCTCCTGTATTTGTTTATCCAGGTCATTTTTTTCTGAATTCTTAATTCTCTTCCTCATGTATCAAGAATATTATTGCTTCTAGTCTTCTTTGTTAAGATAAAGACAGATTGAGATAAAATAGTAGTAGTAATTTTTCAAGTAACAGTTAAACCTGCCAGTTGCTTATAGGGGAATGTCTTAAAGAGTAACTTTTTCTTGCAAAACTTTATTTTATATCATGTCCCTTTGTCCATGACTTTATGTTTAACCAGCGCTTATTCCTAAAAGAGTTAAGGTGGCCCTTGCCATATATGTATCACTATACATTAGCATCTCCTATGTTGAAGGCTTTTTTCACTGAACTAATGAGAGATTGTGTAGCCAAACACTAGAGCTAACAGTTTTCCTGCAGACAAAAAAAGGGCAACGCTTCTTGTTTGGGTGATAGCATATTCCCAAAGTTACCTCTTTGACTAGTAAATGGAAAACCGAGGTCTGGATTACCACTTTTAAAGATGATGTCTTGGTTGAGAAGAGGAAAGGGAACAAAAATAACAACATCAAATGACAAACAAAAACAAAATGGGGTAGGATAGGATAGCAAAAAGCTGGTGACTTGGCTGTAACTCTAAAGAGCTTTTTGAGATATCCTTGAAATGATGCCTACTTACAATGAACAATATGAATATAGAAAAAGCAAACATTTGTTCAGGTATAGAATAGTATAGGTAGTATAGGAATAGATAGACAATATAAAAATGAGATTTTGTTAACAATCTGCTTTGATCAAAGACTTGTAATTTCCTTTAAAGTTAAGGGCTCTGATTTGCATACTACATAATGTTAAAACAAAATCACAATCTTCAGAACACTAACTAATTGGGAAACTCAAATAATGAAGAGTTGAAAATGGATCTTGATTTTCAAAGACAGAAAGTTTAGTATAAAATATTTACTTTATCTGGTCTAGAAAGTAGAGGAAAGTGTTACCTATGTCAACACTCCTTGATTTTTAGATGATACATTTCTTAGGGGATATCTAGTGCAGTCATTCATCTGATATTTGATAACCAGGTACTTTCGTCAATATAGGGAGCCTGATAGTTCCTCAGTTAATTTCTTCTTTTGATTTTCGGTACAGTCTGATCATTTTTTTTATATTAGATGAGACTTATTAATATGCACGTCTCCTCCCACTTCTATCCTTATTATAGATGAGTTTTTTCTTGACTTCACTAAATGCCATCAAAAGAGGGTTCTTTCATTATTACTATTTTGGTTTTCTGGCTTATTGTAATGTGGAATCAACAGAATAGTAGAGAGATGTGCCTGAGTAAAGACATAATTATTCCTACAAAATGATTATATTTGTGCTTTTTTTGTGTGTGTGGAGCATATTGAGCAATGGTAAAATAGATAAGATGCTAAAAAATTCAGAGATTCTAAGTCAATGTACATGATAAAGAACTTAGAAGAAGGGGAAGGGAGAGTTGTAAAATGTTGCTGAGTGATAAGCTTTGGAGTAACTATAGCATATGGAAGATTTCAAGAGTAAAAGAAGGGAATGTAGAAAGATGTTACTCAGAATAAAGTCTTTTAAAAAACAGAAGCTAGAGATTTTCTTTTAAAATTATGTCTGATTGTTGGGTTCTCTCCAAAACTTTCATTTTATATTATATTGAATCCAAGTTCCTAAACTTCCACTTACTCCTTCTGGTACTTCTTTTTGGTACTATTCGTTCAACATTTAACAAATAATTATTAAGTATCTGCTAAGTACCAGGGGCCATTCTTGGTACTGAGTGAACAAGGCAAGCAAAGTGCTTGCCCTCCTAGACTAGATTAAAAAATAATAACAAAACAACAACAACAACAACAAACACATTGTAACCCCAGGTAAACAAACAAAACTGTAATAAATGTTATGAATGAAATAAATCCAGTGCTGAGATAGAGAATAGTAGGAGGAACCTATTTCTCCATAAGATTGTCACAGAACGTTTTTCTGAAGAGAGAGTAAAGTTAAGACCTGAAGAATAAGAAGCTAGTTATGCAAAATATAGGAAGGAGAGTGTACTAAGCAGAGGGGATAGCTTCGATAAGGACATGATGCATGCAATAGCTTGTTTTATTTGAGTTGGGTTCAAGGAATTGGATGAAATTCACTGTGGCAGGAGTAAAATGAACAGTCGTGTAGCATGAGATGGGTTTGTCCGTGTGGTCAAAGTCCATATTTTGCTCTCTCTGTAGCTCATAGTAAGGATTGGACATCTTGGACAGCCAATAGAGTATTTAAAGCGAAAGAGAAACATGATCAGATTTACCTTTTGACAAATATAAATGTCTTACAAGAGCCAGGGTGAAGGCAGATTTCAATAAGAGGCTATTTGTTGTTGGAAGGGATGAATTAGCTTAGACTAGAGAAGTAAAGTGAAACTAGAGAGAAATGAAGAGATTTTAAATACATTTAGGGATAGAATTACCAGGATTTGCTGATGGATTAGATAGAAGGTTTCAGAAAAAAAGATAAAATAGAGAACATATTCTAAGTTTTTACAGTTTGAACAAGAGAATGGTATTGTTTTATAAGATGAGGAAGATGGAAATTGGAGGTGAGAAGCCTGAATCTCTCGCTTACTTCCTTTCTGTTCTGAATTTAATGATGGTTTATTTGTATAACGCTTACTTTAAAAATAGTTCAGTAGGTAGGCTGCTTTATTTTCATGTTCCAGATTATTGATTATCATCTGAAAACATATTACTCTGACCTGATATAGTGCTTCAGCTATGTTTCTGATCAGAAATGAATATGGTAAGACTGTCATTTTCCACTTTCTAGATTAAATGTTTTATACAAAGCATATGCTCATCACACAATGAATTACTTAATTTACTCTTAAATATTTTAGTCTCTTATCACTCAGGTTTTTGAATTACATTGTGTATTGCAGTGATAAAGTGAATTTTGTCCAACTGCAATATTTATTCCTGTTAAATTTTGTCTGTTTAATTTGACCCATTGCTCCAGTATTGATAATATTTTAAATTTCTCTCTGGCACTAACTAATGTTGTTATTTTACTTCCTTATGTGAAAATTTGATAAGAATTTCCTTTATATTTTTATTCAAATCATTCATATAAATATTGATCAGGATAGGGCTAAGAATAGGTCGACATGATATTAGAGAGCTCCCTTCAGACTGACATCATTTTATTAATCCTAACTCTTTTCCATGTGATGACTCAACATCTCTGATCTTCACCTAATCATAATGTCTTTTCATAAATAATAAAAGCATTTATCAAATATTGCTGAAATTTGAACCTGAATTAATTTTGACCCTGTTAAAAATGAAGTTATGTCTGATGTAATTAGTTTGTTGTCAATTTATACTGCTCAATGGTGATTATTCCTTTTCTAGATGCTAACAAACATCCTTAAAATGTTTTCTAAAATTATTGAGGACTGGTTTTAGGTTTAAGGCACTTTTTAATTAATAGAATTTACTTACTGGAAACAAAATATTTATTAAATTACTCCCGGGCTTCTGATTACTTTTCCTTCTCCATGATTTAAAAGATCAGTTAAAAAGTGGGCATATCCTTCCTTTTTCTTTTTGCAGTACATATGACAGAAACACTCATTTTCTGTACCTAGGCAGCTTGTATAACCCTTTGTTCATTTAGGGCTTTAGATTCTCTGATCATCTTCCTATAGATTTGTTTTACTGTTACATATGTGCCCTTTGTTATAAATTCTCCTTTTATACAGACCAAGGAAAGAGAAATTATTTTAAATGGTGACATATGGGTATACAATAAAAGGTAAGTGGGAGAACTAAAAATCTTTCTGAAAGGAACTAACTAGTTATTTAATTTAGGGACTTTTAAATTTCACGATTTTATAAATTTATTTGTGATAGAAATTGGATACTCAGATTTACCATAGATATATCCTTTTTATTTTTTTATTTTAATGGGGGAAGATAAAAGAATACATACTAGTTGAATAGAACTGTTGAAGAAATTCTTACATTCCATTTTTATTATTTTTTCATGGGTAGAATACAAGTGGGAGATCTAGAAGAAAGAAAGGATTCATTTCTGTGATTGAAATAGAATTTGAGGTGATTTTTAACATATGATGAATTACATTGTTCGAAGGGAGAGACAAATTACCAAAATAGAGCAAAATTCCTAGAAGTAAGAAGATACAAGAATGATGATATAACTTGAAGTGTTAAGATGATGCAATTTCAAGAGGACTGATGGGCAAATTTGAGGTTGAAAAACATTTGAAATTTATTTTTGCAGATTTGGTTGAAAAACAGTTGTCTACATTTTTTGGTCATATTTTATTTAATAGAAAGAATTGAACCCAGATGAAAATAAAGCAACATTACTTAAAGTCATATTTTTATAATGCATTGAAACTGTGTATTATTATAATTATTCATGGCAACTTTAAGAAATTTTCTAACTGTAAAGAATAGATGAGCTCAGAAATTCCTGCTTATTGGTTTTTCTAACAAAGAGTAGTATTTAACAGATTTATTCCAGGACCAGTTAGTACCTGTCATGAGCATTAAAAATTTCTTGTGAAATGAGTTACTGCATAAAAACAAGACAATTTTTTTTCAATAACTAACTTAGAGATAGACAGTTATAAAATTTAAAAGAAACTCAAGGATATTTAATTAAATATATCTTTATTGTGTGGCATAGAAATTTGTGCAGAAAACTGCTAATACAGGGGAGCAAGACACATATCCAAGTGTCTCTGCTAAATTGTAGAATAAAGGAGATTTTGTATAAGTAGATAGGCCGAAGTAAGGGAAATGTGATAAGTTCTATATTTCAAAATTCTATCAGTTATCATGTATTAGAGAGTTTATGTAAATTTTCCTTCCTTGAATTCACCAAAACTAGAAGTAAATATTAATAGGTTTGAAGGAAAGGTACTTCAATTCTCTTAGATATGAGATGTCTATGGTGAAAGAGCATGATTGTTATGAGTATTACATAAATTAATATCTGTAAAGAACTTTAAAACAATTGCAAATGATAAGCACTATACAAGTATTCCATAAACAAATATATAAAAACAAACATCTCAGAAAGATCTGTCTGAAGATGTATATAATTGTGAGTCTTAGGAATTTATTTTATTTTTTGTTTTGTTTCTTTGTTGAATTGGCTATTTTATTTATTTATTTATTAAATTTATTAAGGGTGACATTAGTTAATAAAATTATATAGGTCTCAAATGTACAATTCAATCATACATCATATGTATATTGCATTGTGTGAGTATTAAGAAGTTAGACCACTGATTCTCATTGAGGAAAGCTTAATATCCTGAGAAGGTTTTTCAAAATATATATCAAACATATATTCTCCCCCCAAGATTCTGATTTTTTTCCTGTGGCAGACTTTTGATTGCCTACTAATATCTGTCTTTTTCTTCTTTCTTGGTAACAGACCCCCAGTTTTACTCCAAGCATCAAAGTACCTAGCACAAAAGGCTGTATTTCTTATACTCTCCTTTGTAGCCTGGGTGGCTAATGAGATATAAACAGTAGTTATTGGAAAGACCTCTGGGAAAGTTTCTTAAGACACATGACCTGTGTCCTTTTCTCATTTTACTTTTTCCCTCATCTTGCTGACTGTAATACACACATGGTGTTTGGAGCTCTAGTAGCTATCTTGACCCATGAGTAAATCTTGAGTATGGAAGCCATGTAAATGCAGTAAGATAGAGATGATAAATTTTAAGAGCCTGAGTTCCTGATGACCTGGTAGATCCTCTGTACCAGTCTTGGAGGGACTTTGAAGAGAAGGAGATATAACTATTAATTTTTAAAATATTCCCAACCAGTTTACATCTGACAGTGCCCCTCCATTCTCCATGAAGCTACTTTCAATATTGTACTTTTTATTTTCACACATATCTGATCCATTTGTAAAACTTGTGATAATTCTGGTCTCATTTTGCTTTTCCTATATACCTTTTGATGTTCTGTGAAATAATTGGTCCCTTCTTTCTTACACTGAATCTTCCTTCAGCCTTTCTGGGTAACACTAAACACTTCTTATTGTTTATTCTTCATTTCTCCTTTCCTCTCGTTCCTTTAGTCATAGCGTCCCTCTGACAGGTGCCCCTTTCACTTAACATTTCTTAGAACATTGTCCAAAATATATCATTAGCTCTTAATAGAAAAACAATTTATCAAACTCACACACAGTGGAGCTCTTTTCATCTTTTCCTATCTCACAGGTTTCCGTTGTTTTTAAAATGAAAATCCATCATGATATATAACACATGTGCGAATTCTTTGAAAACTCTGAAACATATATGAGATGTTATCATTGGTGCCATTGCTTTTATTTTGTTTCCACAGAATCTACATTCTCCTGTTGATTTAGAAAATTCTAGTGAACAGAGAAAATACGTTTCCTCTATTTTATACAAATTAAAACCAAAAAATATTGGCATGAAATCAAAAAAATCAAGACATCTGATTCAAAAAGGTTAGTTATATGAATTTTTAAATTTAATGAATAAATTTTGATGAAGGATAATTAAATCCAGTAGAAATTGGGCATGTTAATTTCGAACTATAAATATGACACCATGAAATACATGTTGAGCATTCTAGATAAAATATCCATATCTCATTCAACATTTTATAAATATACATATTCAGAAAGTTGTTTCATGGATGTCAAGGACTTGATGTTGCTTAAAAGTTTGTAATAGGAGAAATATGGGTTAGCAGCTTTGTTACTGTATAACTATGTCAGCATGGTACCTATTATAGGAATCTGTCTAGTATAGGATTAAATTATTTCAAATAATTAATGATATTAAGTTTTCTTTAGGCTTTGAACATAATTATTTTGTTACATAAAAATAAGCTTTATTTTATTGTTGATAAAATTTTGGTTATCAAATGTGTTCTTGTTTTTATTTTATTTTTTGCAGAACTTTTTCTGATGAAGTTGTCATGATCAGATGACTTTTTCTTTACCTCTGTCTTTCACAGAATCATAAAATCATTTTTGTAAAATCATTTGAAGGTTTTATAAATTTTAACAATACTTTCTCTTAAGCCTTTTAAAAATTATTGTGATAAGAACATTTCACATGAGACCTAACAGATCATTAAGTTCACACTCCAGGATCGTTAACTACAGGAACCATGTTGTACAGCATACCTCCAGCACTTTTCCATCTTGTGTAAATGAAACTATATACTCATTGAACAGCAACTCTCTACTTCTCCTTCCTCTAGCCTCTTAATTTTTAAATATTTAAATCTTTCTCTTTTAAAAACTCATGGTGGTGTCTTTACTCTTGTTGATTTCTCTTTGTTTACAAACCGGTCTCACTCTGTCGGATTCTCACATGTCAGTGGCTTTGTTTGTTATTTCATCAGTTCTCCATTAGTTTCATGAACTTACATACTTCATAAAGCTCTGCATCTTTTAATTCAAAATAATTTTATTTTTATCCAGCTATTCAACCCATAGGCTTATAAACCAAAATGAAATGAAGGAAAAATAGTAGTGCCATGCTCCATACCCCAACTTATTCTTCCTCTACTCCAAGGTGATATCATTTAATAATTTTAACTGACTCTTATGTACTTTTATATTTCCAAATGACATGCTTATTTTGCTAAAATTAATTTGCAATTTTAGATGTTATCTACAAATTTCCACAGTGAAAGATGGAGATTTAATTTTTTTATAAATCTTCCCTAATACACATACATATCCCCTCCTCTAATATCCTAATGAAATTATATTATCACTATTCAGAAGTTAACTAATATTTAATGTTTTAATTATGACTATGAAAACACTACAACTGAGCTACACAATATATTAGGAATATATTTGTTTTCTCATACTATTATTTTGAAAGCTTGCTTGAAAATCTTATACCATCAAACCACTATCCCCAAGCGTGCGCGCGCGCGCACACACACACACACACACACACACACACACATACACACACACAGATGTATTTTTTTTCAAAGTATGTCTGCTTGAGCACTACATTTCGCTGATTTCCTCAGGACTGCTTGTTCTCTAAATCTTTTCTTAACAGCTATAATTTCTTCAGTTGTGATCCCTAGAATTTACTTGTCTCTATGCTGTATTGGAACTCTCATTTTCAAGATTCTATACCTTGTTCTTTTTTGGTTTATTTTCTTATTTAATGCAGTGTCTTCATTAGTTTATTGAGTAGTTATACTTGGGAGGTAAAGTTTTTAAAACCTTGAGAGCCTAAACACGTCTTTATGCTAACACTTCTTTCAGAATTTTTTTTCAGAATTGCTTTATTGTCTTCTAGCTTCCAGCATTAGCTTTGAGAAGTCCATTGCCTTTTAGTGCTTAGTTTGATGTATATGAATGTCTGTTTATTGTTTTTCTGTTCTGACTGGAAACTTTTAGCATTTTCTCTTTATAGCAGGTGTTGTGCAATTTCACAGTGGTTTGTCTCATAGATACTTGTTTGTTTGCTAGGGTGGATTTTCTTTCCCTTTAATTTATTGTAGCTTTTCAATCTGAAAATATTCCTCAGTTCTATATATTACTCTTGTATTGTTTTTTGTAGTAATATATACATATATATGTATATATACTATATATACTTAATATACATTCTGCATATATTTGATATATATAACACAAAACTTAACATTTTAACAATTTTTAACTGTACATCAAATACATTCATATTATTGTGTAACTATCACAACCATCCATCTGCAGAACCATACCATCTTCTTCAGCTGAAACTCTGTGCTCATTAAACAATTATTCCAAATTCTTCCCTCCCCCTGCCCCTGAAAACTACCATTCTACTTTCTGTCTCTAGAATTTGATTACCTATCTCATGTAAGTGAAATGATTCAATATTTGTCCTTTTGTGACTGGCTTATTTCACTTTGCGTAATGTCTATAAAGTTCATCCATGTTGTTGTATGTCACAATTTTTTTTATTAGGGTTGACTAATATTTCATATATGTAGATACCACATTTTGCTTATCTGTTTATCTTTTGCTTGACACTTGGGTTGCTTTCACATTTTAGCTGTTGTGAATAGTTTTGCTATGAACACAGGTGTGCAGATATCTCTTCGAGATCCTGCTTTCAGTTGTTTTGTGTATATACCCAGAGATGGAATTGCTGTCATATAATGTTATTTTTAATTCTTTTGAGGAACCACCATACTGTTTTCCACAGCAGCTGTACCCTTCTGCATTTTTAAATTCAGTGCACAAGGGTTCCACTTTCTCCACATTCAGACCAACACTTTCTTTCTTTTTTTTATAATATCCATCCTAATGGATGTGAAGGCATATCTCATTGTAGTTTTGATTTGCATTTCTTTGAGCATCTCTTCCTGTTCTTATTGCCATTTGTATATTTTCTTTGAAGAAATGTCTGTTCAAGTCTTTTGCCCATTTCTTAATTGGATTGCTTATTTTTTGTTGTTGAGTCATAGAATTTCTTTATATATTCTTAATATCAATCTCTTATCAGACATTTGATGTGCAAATATTTTCTCTCATTCTGTAGGTTTTCTTTTTACTTTGTCAATACTGTCCTTTGTTACACAAATGTTTCTAGTTTTGATGAAGACCAGATTATTTTTTCTTGTGTCTCATGTACTTTTAGTGTCATATCCAAGAAATCATTGCAAAATTCAATATCATGAAGATTTTTCCCTATGATTTCTTCTAAGAGTTTTATAATTTTAGCTCTTATGGTTAGGCATTTGATCTATTTGGGATTAAATTTTGTATATGGTATAAAGTAAGGGCCCAGCTTCACATTTTTGCATGTGTAATCTAGTTTTCCCAGCACTGTTTGTTGAAAAGACTTTTCTGCCACTTAATGATCTTGATCCCCATGTTGAAAATCATTTGACCATAAATACAGGAGTTTATTTCTGGGTTCTTACTCTTTTTCATTGATCTATACATCCGTCTTTACATCAGAACCATACTTTTGATTACCATAGCTTTGTAGTAAGTTTTGAAATGAGGAGGTATGGGAACTACAGTTTCTTTTCTTTTTCAAGATTATTTTGGTTCCTTGGGGTGCCTTGAAATTCCATATGGATTTTACGATAGATTTTTCTATTTCTGCAAAAATGCCATTGGTATTTTGATAGTAATTGCACTGAACTTATAGATCACTTTGAGTAGTAGCTTAACTATATTAAATCTTCCAGTCCATGAACACAAGATGTTTTTCCATTTATTTGTGTCATCTTTAATTTGTTTCAGCAGCATATTGTACGTTTCAGTGTGCAAGTCTTTTACCTCCTTAGTTAAGTTGATTCTCTATTTTATTCCTCTTAAAACTATTGTAAATGGAATTGTTTTCTTAATTTCCTTTGTGGACTTCTCATTATTAATGTGTAGAAACACAAATGATGTTTGTGTGTTGGTTTTGTATCTTATAACTTTGTTGCATTTATCTATTCTAAAAGGTGTGTGTGTGTGTGTGTGTGTGTGTGTGTGTGTGTGTGTGTGTGTGTGTAATTTATAAAGGTTTTACATATAAGATCATGTTCTTTATGAATAGAGGTAATTTTAATTCTTCCTTTTTAATTTGCATGTCTTTTAATTCTTTTTCCTGCCTAAATGCTCTGGCTAGGACTTCCAGTACTGTATTAAATACGACTGGTGAAAGTGGGCATCTTTGTTTTATTTCTGATATCAGAGGGAAAATTTTCAGTGTTTTACCATTACATATGGTGTTAAGCTGTGGATTTTTTTCTTATTTGACCTTATATATTGAGGTAGTTTTCCTCTGTTCTTTATTTCTTGAATGTTTTTATCATCAGAGTATGTTGAATTTTGTCAGTTTTTATCTGCATTGATTTGATGTTCATGTGTGTGTGTATTTTTTTTACTTCATTCTGTTAATGGGTACAGTAGTCCCCCATTTTCCGTGGGAGATATGTTTCAGGAACCCGAGTGGATGCCTGAAACCTTGGATAGTTCTGAACACACCTTTTTTTTTCCTATATATCTATACCTATGATAAACTTTGATTTATAAATTAGGCACAGTAAGTGATTAACAATAACTAATACTAAAATGGAATAATTATAATAAGATACTGTAATAAAAGTTATGTGAATGTGGTGACTCTCACAAAATATCTTATTGTACTGTACTTACCTTTTACTTAAAGGAAGCGCTTTAAGGCTTCTCTCTGGCATGTCCAAATTGCCATCACTGCTCTTGTGTTTGGGGCCATCATTAAGTAAAATAAGGGTTACTTGAACATAAGCATTACAATACTATGAATGTCTGATAACTGAGACAACTACTAAGTTAACTAATGAACAGGCAGTATATACAGCATGGATACGCTGGATCAGGGGATGATTCATGTCCTAGGTGGGATGGTGCAACATTTTATCACACTACTCCAAAACAACTAGCAATTTAAAACTTCTGAATTGTTTATTTCTGGAATTTTCCATTTAATATTTTGGACCATGGTTGACAATAGGTGACTAAAACCATGGAAAGTGAAACTGCGGTTAAGGGGGACATTATTGCATTGATTGATTTTCATATGTTGTATAATTCTTGCATTTCAGTAATAATTTCCATTTGATCCTGGTGTATAATCTCTTTACTATGCTATTTAATTGAGTTTGCTAGTATTTTGTTGAGGATTTTTGCATCGATATTCATAAAGGATACTTGCTTTTTTTTTTGTAGTTTCTTTGCCTGGCTTTGATATCAAGATAATGTAGCTTCATAGGAGTAGGAAGTATTGTTTTTCTTCAGTTTTTTGGAAGAGTTTGAAAATAATTTTTGTAAATTCTTCATCAACGAAACCATCTGGTCTTTGACATTTTTTTGTTGGGAAATTTCTGATTACTGATTCAATTTCTTTATGAGTTATAGATCTTTTTTCTTCCTGATTCAGATGGTACATTGTGTGTTTCTAGAAATTTCTCCATTTCATCTAAGTTATTCAATTTATTTGCATACAATTGTTAATAGTACTCATAATCTTTTCTTTTTTTTGTAAAATTATAGTAATGTCCCCTCTTTCATTTCTAATTTTAGTTATTTGAGATTTATTCTCCCTTTTTTCTTAGTCTTTCTAAAGTTTTATAAATCTTGTTTATCTTTTTGATACACCTTATTTTTATTAAATTTCTCAACTGTTTTTATAGTTTTTATAACTTGTTTCTCTGCTCTAATATTATTTCCTTTCTTCTTCTAGCTTTAAGGTTAGTTTTGTCTTTCTTTTTTTTTTTTAGTTTTACGTGGTTATAAGGTTATTAATTTGAGTCTTTTCTCCTCTTTTATAATGTAATCATTTTCAGCCATATGTTTGCCTCTTAACACTGATTTTGCTGCCTTTCATAAGTTTTAGAATATTGTATTTTTCATTTGTCTCATTTTACAGTTTTCTTTGTGATTTCTTATTTGACTCATTGATTATTTAAGCGTATGCCATTTAATTTCCATATATTTGTGAATTTTCTAGCTTTTCTTATGCTGCTGGTTTCTACCTTCATTCCCTTGTGAGTAGAAAATATACTTGGTCTGATTTCAGTGTTTTTAAATTTATTAAGATTTATTTTAAAAACATATTGCATATTCTGGATGATGTTCCATGCACAGTTGAGAAGAATATATATTCTGCTGTTGTTGGCTGAATGTTTTATATGTCTGCTAGATTCAACTGATATATAGTGTTGTTCAAGCCCTATGTTTACTTACTGATCTCTCTGGTTGTTCTTCTATCCTGTATTGAAAATGAAGCATTGAAGGCTCTTACTATTATTATAGAGATATTTTATTTCTGCCTTCATGTCTCTAAATGTTTGTATCACATATTTTGTGCCTCTGATGTTCGGTGCATGTGTGTTAATAATTATTTTATTTCGTGGTGAATTGATCCTTTTATTATGTAATATTTCTTATTTTTCTATTTACTCAAGGTCTATTGGTTTAATTGTTAATCTTATCTAAACTATATCTTCACAGAAACATTTAGGATAGTCTCTCATGGCCTAGCCAAATTGACACATAAAATTAACTATCACAGTTTTACTAAATGTAGAATTCTCAGTCGACAGGTTTATTATTATTATTATTATTATTTTAGCACTTTAAATATATCATCCCACTGCCTTCTGGCCTGCAAAGTTTCTGCTGTTATATCCCTTGTATGTGATGAGTCACTTGTCTCTTGTGGTTTTCAATATTCTCTTTGTTTTTTTCTTTTGGTAGTTTATAATATTTCTCATTTTGTAAGTCTCATTTTGGAATTTGTAGAGCTTCTTTTTGATTTTGTAAATCCACTTGTTTCCTCAAATTTAGGAAGTTCAGTCATTATTTCTTCAAATAACTTTCCTACTTTTCCTCTTCTTCTGAGACTCCCTTAATGCATGTATTGGTCCATTTTATGGTATTCCATGCATTTCTTAATCTCTGTTCACTTTTCTTCCTTCATTTTTTGTTTTCATTTTTGTGACTCAAACTTGGTTATTTCAAATGACCTGTCTTTAATTTTGCTAATTGTTCCTTTTGTTCAAGTTTCCTATTGACCCCCTCTTGTGGATTTTTCAATTTGGTTATTTTATTTTTCTGCTCCAGTATTTTTGTTTGATCCTTTTTATAATTTCTATTTTTTTGTTGATATTTTTATTTTGTTTATATATTATTTTCCTTATTTCCTTTAGTTTCCTGTCCATTTTTGGGGGTATCTTTCAGCATATTTAAGTCATATTAAAGTCTCTATAAGAATTTAGTAAGTCTGATATGTGTGTTTTGTCAGGGACAGTTTTGGGGAATTTATTTTGTTCCCTGTTTCTTTGTATGCCTTATGATTATCTACTTAAAATTAGAAATTTGTAAAATAGGTAACTCTTCCAATCTTTGCAGACTTGTGTAGAAGATTTTCACTATTTAGCATACCCCTGAGGCTTAAGATCAGCTTAGGCTTAAGTTCTTCTTAGGTTTTTTCTGGACATGCATCCTATCTGGGCCAGTATGTATGTGATTTTTTTTCTTTTGATTACCCCCAGGTGCTTTTAAATGTTTTAATTTCCCAAAGAGTTTCTCATCAGCTTTATTTTGAGCCCTTAGATTTTCTATTATATTTTCTTGTGCAGAATTTTCTCAGGAATCTGTGAATTGGCAATTCCTCTGCCATATTTAATGCACCATGGTGCCCATCACTGCATCCTGTTCTTTCCAGCCTGAGATCTAAACTATATTGCCATGTCTCTTCTGAGCTTTGAGTCAGGTGAGACACAAACTAGGTCCTCAAGCAGTCCAGGCACAGGCTATACCATTCCAAATAAGTTCTACTCTGCTCCCTTTATTATAAAGGAGAGAAACTAAAAATGGGCTGCTTCCTCCTGACTATACTGCATCACACTGGGAAGGATGTGAAGAAGGGGAAATGAAAATGCCATGAACTTTACCATTTTGAAGTGGTGTTTTCTTGATTGGACATTTACTTAGTTGCTGTAAATCTTTGACTCATTTCCAGAGTTCTTATAAAGTAATTTTAGTCATTCTGTACTTATTTGACATTTCTGTGGGAGAACGAGGGCATGGGGCTTCCTAGTCTGCCATCTTCATGACCATTATTTTTATATTTATTTATTATTTCCTCCATTCCATTTTCTCTTTATAGAACTCCTATTATATGGACCTCCTGGACTGATCCTCTAAATTTCTTCTTTTTTATTATTTATTCATTTCTTTTTATTTTTTCTAATTTCTGGGATATTTGTTCAGTTTTATCGTCTACATTTCAAAAATTATATAATCACATTTCTAAAATACAACTGTTCTTTGTTCATAGATGCAATATCTTCTCTACATCTCAGGATAGTAATAACATATAGATTTGTTTTTTTGGTTTGTTTTCGTGGGTTGTTCTTCTGCATGTTACATTCTCCTATTCCCCCAAGTTACTTTATGCTTAGAGCTTTTTTTGAAAAATGCTGCTAATCTTTTTTTTTTCACTCATATTTACAAATAATGTTCTGAAATGCTACTCGGAAGCTCTGTTCAATAATGTGGTTGGATTTTATTGATTTGTGAGTTTTAATGTAGGATAATAAAGAAGAGTCCAGACTGTTTTATCATGGACCTATAATACAAGGTTTTTTGAGAAGACTCTTCCAGTATTTTGCCTGTAACATATGAATACTGCCAGTGTTCTCAGCATAACTTGGTATGAGGACGTTTATTTTCCAGTTTCAGTCAAGTGCTTCATCCCCCATTCTTAGCTGTACCTGAGGTTTCTGAATACAGAATTTCTTTGGTTTAACTTCTCTAGAGGGTGAATCTTTAGTCTCTTGTCAGGGCAGAAGAGTATAAGAGTCACTTGGTTGCTAAGAGTCAGTTGACCTAATTATGCCCATCAAACAACTCTATGCTTCAAATTCTCCACCTTTTAGTGTTCTGCCTTGTAAGTCAGCTTTCTTTGCTTCCTTGAATCAAACTTTAAATTTTAACTTTATAGTGTCTGTTATCAGTTACCTTTTATCCATCTGCTTTCTAGTTTCTAAATGTTTCTTGGCTTCACTCCTATTTTCTGCTTTTCTTTCTCATTGTCTTTGCACATTTATTTATTTTTGATCATGGTACTGAGGTGCAAAGAGGGATCAAAAATACTTAAGTTTAAACTATTTAATCCATTGTCTTTAACCTTAAGTCTATATTCATATTTTTAATTAAGCTAACTTGTATCTGCATTTTATTTTAAATATGTGGGATGATAGAAAACTAGAAAGGGAAGAAGGAAGGAAAAGGGAGTTTTGGGACACTTGTCTGTTCCAGGAAAGGGATGTCTGAACCCTCAGGAAAACATCACTCATAAATCATGCAGTCTTGATTGACTTTCCTCTCAAGTAAATGCTTTGTTCAGCCACAAGTAATGAATTGTGAAAATTAAAATGTGTTAGCCATCCCAATGATAGATAAGGTCACCTTGTGATATTTAATTTAATTTATTTTCCTCTGTTTTACAGATGTGGAAAGTGAGTTTAAAGAGCTAAGATAATTTGTCCAAGGTCATATAATCTAAAAGTGTCAAAGCTGGTACTAATTCCAGACTGTTTCATGATTCCAACTCTAACGCCGTTTCTGTTTAACTATGATGCCCCCTGAGGTCTGTAAATGTATTGCTGTGGAATAATTAAATCATATGCATGGGGTTATGGTTGTAATTTCTCTTTCTGATAGTTCATTATTAGTGTATAAAAATGCAACTGATTTCTGAATATTAATTTTGTTTCCTGCTACATTACTGAATTTATCAGATTTAATAGTTTTTTGGTGGAATCTTTACCGTTCCCTGTATGTGGTAGCATGTCATCTGCAAAGGATGACAGTTTTACTTCTTCCTTTCTAATTTGGATGCCTCATATTTCTTTTTCTTTTCTGATCGCTGTGGCTGGAACTCCTAACACTGTGTTGAATAAAAGTGGTGAAAGTGGACTTTTTTTCTCTGTTCTTAATCTTAAAGAAAACACTTCTAGCTTTTCTCCATTGAGTATGTTAACTGTGAGTTTGTTATGTATGGGCTTTATTACATTGAGGTGTGTTCCCTTTATTTCCACTTTACCAAATGGTGTTATAATAAATGATGCTGGATTTTGTCAAATGCTTTTTCTGTGTCTACTGATATGATCATAAGATTTTTATACTAATTTTGTTTATGTTATATATTATGTTAATTGATTTGTGGATATTGAACCAAGATTTCATTCCAGGGATAAATTCTACTTGATTATGGTATGACCTTTTTAAGGTATTGCTGAATTCAGTTTGCTAATATTTTGTTGAGAATTTTTGCACCTACGTTCATCAGGGATATTGGTGTATAATATCTTTTGTAATATCTTTGTCTGGTTTTAGAATCAGGGTAATGTTGGCCTGCTAAAATTATCCTGGGAGGCTTCCCTCCTCTTGAATTTTTTAAAATAGTTTGAGAAGGACAGGTGTTAATTTTTCTTTGAATAGATGGTAAAATTCACCTGTGAAGCTATCCAGTCCAGGACTTTTGTTTGTTGGGAGTTTTTTGATTACTGATTCGATTTTGTTAGTAGTTATCGGTTTTTTCAAATTTTTTGTTTCTTCTTGACTTAGTCTTGGAAAATTGTATGTTTCTGGGAATTTATCCATTATTTCCAGATTGTCCAATTTGTTGGCATGTAACTTTTTGTAGAATTTTTTTTTAAATTATCTTTTGTATTTCTGTGGAGTCAGTTGTCACTTCTCTTTCATTTCTGAGGGGGTGGGGGGTGGTCCTTTCTCTTTTATTCTTGTTGAGTCTGGTTAATGGTTAACAAAATATTTGTCTTTTAAAGAGCTTGCTCTTGGTTTCATTGATCTTTTGTATTTAAGACTCTATTTTGTTTATTTCTGCTAGGATATTTATCATTTCCTTCCTTCTACTCACTTTGGGCTTTGTTTGCTATTCTTTTTTTTAGTTCCTTTGGGTATAAGGTTAGATTGTTTGAGATTTTTATTATTTCTTGAGATAGGCTTGTACTGCTATGCATTTTTCTCTTAGAACTGCTTTCAGTGTGTCTCATAGATTTTGGATTGTTTTGTTTTCATTTTCATTCATCTCAAGGTATCTTTGATTTCTTTTTTCATCTTGTTAACTCATTCATTGTTTAGTAGCATGTTATTTAGAATGTTTCTTGTGTTTTTAAAATTTTCTTCTTTTAATTGCTTTCTAGTTTCATACTGTTGTGGTCAGAAATTGATATGATTTCAATCTTCTTAAATTTATCAAGGCTTGTTTTATGGCCTAAGGTAGTCTATCCTGAAAAATGTTCCACGTGCTCTTGAAAAGGATGTATATTTTGCTGCTTTGGGCTGAAATGCTCTGTACATATCAATTAAATCTATCTGGTCTAATGTGTCATTTAAGGTTCATGGTTCCTTGTTGATTTTCTTTCTGGATGATCAATCATGGATGCCAATAGAGTGTTAAAGTTCCCTACAATTACTGTAATACTGTCTATTTTGCCCTTAATGTCCATCAATATTTGCTTTATAAATTTAAGTACACCTACATTGGGTGCATAAATGTTTACAAGGGTTATATTCTCATGTTGGATTGACCCCTTTATCCTTATGTAGAGTCCTTTGTCTCTTGTTAGATCCTTTGTTTTAAAGTCTGTTTTGTCTGATATACATATCATTACTCAAGCTTTTTTGTTGTTGTTGTTTCCATTTGCAGGAAATATCTTTTTTTCATCCCTTTACTTTTATTTAGTATGTGTCTTTCGATCTGAAATGAGTCTCTGGTAGATAGCATATGTATGGGTTTTGTTTTCTTATCCATTCAACCACCCTGTGTCTTTTGATTGGAACACTTAATCCATTTACATTTAAAGTAATTGTCAATATATAGTAAGTAGTTATTGTCATTTTATTATTCATATTTATGTTCTTTTTTCTCTCTTTTTCTTCTTAAAGAAGAAGTCCCTTTAACATTTCTTATAATATTGTTTTGGTGGTGATGATCTGGTTTTAGCTTTTTCCTGTCTGAGAAGCTCTTTATCTCACCTTCAATTTTAATTGATAGCCTTGGTGGGTAGAGGAGTCTTGGTTGTAGGTCCATGCTTTTCTTTGCCTTATATATTTCATGTGCCAATCCCTTCTGGCCTGCAAAGTTTCTGTTGAGAAATCATCTGACATTCTTATGGGAGTTCCCTTGTAGGTAATTAACTGGTTTTATCTTGCTGCTTTAAGGTTCTCTTTTTGTCTTTAACATTGATATTTTAACTATGATGTGTCTTGGTGTAGGCCTCTTTGGGTTCATATTGTTTGGGACTGTCTGTACTTCCTGGACAGGTCTATTTTCTTCACCAGCTTAGGGAAATTTTTCATCATTATTTCTTTAAGTAAGTTTTCAATCTCTTGTACCCCTATGATGTGAATGTCAATACACTTGACATTGCCCCAGAGATTCTTTAAAATATCCTTATTTATTTATTTTTTATAGTTTTTCTCATTGCTTTTCTGATTGGGTGTTTTGTGCTACCTTGTCTTCCAAATCGCTGATTCAGTCCTCTGCTTCATTTAATCTGCTGTTGATTCCTTCCAGTGTGCTTTCTATTTCAGTCTCTATATTCTTCATTTTTGTCTGTTCTTTTTTATGGTTTCTGCATCATTTTTTATATTTACTATCTCTTTGCTGAAGTTCTCACTGAATTGATCTATTCTTCCCCTAAATTCATTCAGTATCCTTATCATCACAAATAACGCCCTCTTATATAATGTTGTCTCACCAGTTTTTCAGATCAGTTTCTTTTCAAAACTTTTAGGGAGAATCTACCTAGAATGTAGTTCACTATTCATAGGCCATATCTTTATACTAATTTTTTCTTGCTCAAATTATTCCAGTAGACTCCCAACTGTTTTTTTTTTTTTTTGCTACTAATACATTATTTCAAAAACATATAACTGATTATATGAGTTTCTTGTTCCATACTTTAAAAAACAAAGATCATTACCTATAGAATAAACATTTTAGTGTGGCTTTCAAGTCCTTATCTAATCTGGTTTGAAGTTATTTTCTAGTCTTGGATCTCAGTATTTTTCCTTTTTTACGAAGGCTATGTTCTATTTATATGGTCCTACTCATAATTCCAAGAATACAACACTGTGCCTGTGCTTATGTTTTTTTCTCCACTAGGAAGCATATCCATTTTGCTTGTTAAAACCCACTTACTCTGTGATACTGTAATTACATTTGTTTTCTCTACTAAGATTTTGTTCTCTCTAATAATTGCAATTAATGTCCTTATCACATGCATTCCATAGCACTCTGTTTGTACTTTTAGTTATGTTTGTTTTTGGCAAACTTTCCCTTGCCAAAATCTGAATACCTTGAAAACAATGACTGGATTTTATCTTTCTCTGTCTTCTGTAACATCTGGAAGTATAATGTGCCCATACAAGATATTGTCAATTGATCATTAATCAGTGTTATAAGCGAAGTCTACCTTTACCTGAGAGAGGTAAATTGCATGACAACAAGTGAGGAAATGGGTAGTAATTTCTTGTTTCCCTCTTTTAAACACAACTTTCATATATTGCTATAGAGTTAACAAGGATTCAGTAAAATCTCCCTATACCCCATATATGTAGTTACGTGTTTTTTAATTCATTTTTTTCAACGAATATTTATAGAGTAACTGTGTACTTGTGATATGGTAGTGAACAGCTGCTCTGCAAGCTTATAGAGCAGTATTTCTCAGACTTTCTTAATCTCAAATTGTGGCACATGTTGAAAATGATAAAATTTATATGGCACACTGAGGTAAACTGGGTGGTTTGGAGGAGATTCTGCATGGGCCTGATAAAAAAATATTCATTTTATGTTATCTAATTATAAGGGAAAGTAGTGTATGAGGGGATATACATATGTGTGTTTTATTTCTACATCATGTTTCCTATATGTATAATATATATAAAACTTATAAATAAGATATTTTCAATATTTTAATAAGAAATTAGAGCTTAGTTCTATAAATGTGAATTTCTGCAAGTTAATTATGCTTAAAATAACTATATTCCATTTCTGATCAAAATTTAATATTTATCTCTTATTTTTGTACTCTTTAGTGAGAATTTTTTAAATTCTGTGCTTAATGCTGGACTTTGAAAAAATATACAAATATACGAATTTGATAATAAAAAATAATAAACTGTTTTATTGTATTGAATACTAGACAAGCAGTCTTAGACTAGGAGAACAAAACAATATTTATTGAATTTGGGACATGGGAAGAAACTCCATTAATTAGGTCATGAATATGAACAATTATTTCCACAAGATATGGATCATCACTAAAGAGCTCTGTTCTCTAAATACTATTTCTCTTGAGCACTGATTCTCAATCTTTTTTTCCTTCTTTGGTCACAAATACAAATCTAATGAACTTAAAGAGTGTGATTTTAAAAATTATCCTCTCTCTGTTCCCAAAGATGCATATTCGAATACATGTTTTTAAAAATAATTTCAAGGGGTTTATGGGTCCACTGAAGCCTTATCCATGATCCTTAAATTAGTTGATAAAAACAGGGATCATATAATTTAGCTCATGAATAGGTTTTATGCTGTCTCTAAAATCTCCAGAAAAAGTCTACCCTAGTAGGTAATGGTTCTGATAGCATCAGTTATACATTTTGTGTGCTTTTATATCTTCATACTTAAAGCAATTTCTAAGCTTTAGGCATTGTATAAGATTCTCTGGAGACATATAAAGCATTCAGTGATACTGAAAGAATATAAATTAGTCTGAGTGCTGTTCTTATCACCTGTTATAATAAATCCAACTTTAAGATATTATTCTTAAATACTAATATCTGTGCAGATAAATATAATGTGTATAAGAAAACTATCCACAATAATATACGATTTTTTAAATGTTTAATTAGGAATAACATATACTTATGTCCTAGTGTAGTTTTTCTGATTCTTATATTGTTACTATCATGTCAGCCAAAATAATTCATAATTTATATTTTTATATATAAATTTATATATATTTATACTACTGAGTATTGCAACTCCTACATAGGACCATATTTCTCCATTCACTTTCTCATCAGGACATTTCAAATTGACAAAACTTTTAGAATATCCACCAGTTATACAAATATACTAATGAATGACACTTGACTATTTGTACCATGACTATATATCTCAGTTTTGCCCTCAAAAGTCTTAATTAATGCCCATTGTTCAGTAGATAAGATCTCTTCCTCCCAGAAAATATTATTTGTCCATTTTTTTTCTGGAGTTCTAGTTGACATGAAGATTAGAGTAGATCACCTGCCTTTTTCCTCCCTTTTCGCATGGGCATCCACCTTATAAACAATGAATGGATCACTGTCCAGATGCTTTAACTCCTTCCTCCCAACCCTTCCAGGTTTGGAAATTTATAGTATTTCATTATATTGAGATTTTTTAAACCATATTTAAGGTTATTACTACATTTATATTTTTAGCAGTTCTAGGCATTCAAAATCCAACAGCAAATAAGGCATATAAAAGCCTACCCTCATGGAGCTAGGATATTAGTGGTAAGAATGGTATTACATGTTTTAGTGGAATTTCTGTAAGGCTATGAAGTTAAAAATCTCTACCTGTAACTTGTAAAAAAGGATAGCTGTTATTTTATCTCATTTATATTATCAAATACTTTAATTAATTAAATTATACATGGCATGGCAGCTTAACTGCTGATTGCTTTTGTTATAAATACTATCCAAAATTTCTGTTTCACTAATGATTAGCTTGTAATAAATGATGCTTTTTTCTCTTTAACTTAATGTAAACCTATTATCCCTTCTAGTTTTTATTTTATTTTTCCTAACCTAATATATTGTTTTTTTCTTTATGAAAATGATACATCACTGCAGGCCAGATGTTTAAGAGAAATGTGATGCTTCATGAATACCTATTTTAAGAGATTTTTTCAGTGTTAGAAATTAAACATATAAATTTCTTAATTTATACTGAAAGGGTCTGTTACTAAACAGATACAGTAACCCTAAAAGTACATGTTATGCTAGTGTTTTTTTTAACCCTTTATAGGAAGTGTAGCTGGAAGATAGGCTGATCCTCTGCCATTATTTCATAATAGCATTTATATTTCGGATATAGTTATGAAGAAGTAAATTCAGATCCTTTACAAAAAGTGCCAGCTGTTATATAAAAGACATTTCTGAGAATAAAATTGCTATTTCCTATTCAGAATATAAGGTCAAAGTGTTCATTATTTGAGGGTCATTACATCAAAGTACCTGTGATCAGATTTATATACTTTAGTTATTTTGCCACTATTACATACTTTGTCTTGCTCTAAATCCACATATGATTCTGAAATGAAGACTGTAAAGGAGATTTTATGGTTTCCATTGAAACACATTGCATTTTCTCCTTCCAACATTTTTCTTTCGAATTCATCCAATTTATCATATTTTACTGATTTCAATCCACTTGCGCTTAGGCATTTTTAATATATTTTTTCTTTTCTCCTAAATCGTTTGCTGGAACATCTGAATTTTAGTCCAGGATGTAAAATAGTATCAGCTAAATTACTTCAAATGATCAATTAGAATATACTCATGCATATAAAACTAGAAAACTTTGTTGCCAGATTTAAAATTAAAAGCAAACAAAAACACATTTTTATATAATAGCACAAATTTGTTTAAAATATTTTTAATACCCTAACTACCAAGAACAGAAAGGGAGAAGGTTAAATTCAAATAAAAGTAAGTATAACTTGATAGGAAGAAAATTGACTTTTGAATCAGATACATTTGGATCCATTTTCTGATTCTAAGCAACAGTACCATATATTGTATTGACCAGATTCCCATGCAATTACGTAGGAATTACATGATTATATCTGTCCACTTGACTGTAAGCAAAAGTGAAACATCTCTTCAGCATGAAAACAATTAAGATCATCATTCTCTCTCTGCTTTGTAGATTTTGGGGACATGTGTTCCATTAGCATATCTTCAAGGTCCTATTTGACACACATTGGTTCTTAGATAAGAAATAGTTGAATCTTTACTGTGCTAAGCTACTGAAATTTCAGGGTTTATATGTGAGAGAAGTCAGTATTAATTATGCTGGTGAATACAGAAATTGGTACTGTAACAAAACTTTAAATATGGTCTCATCTTAGTGACCAGATGAAAAACACAGATGTCAGAGGCTGGAAAAATGGCAATCCAAGTTTTGTAGTAGCAAGTTGAAAAACTACTGATTTTATGTGTTGGTTGACGGGACTGTGTTTGGCAAGTTACCCTAAAAAAAAAAGTAACTGGTTTTCAAGGCAAAATAAAAGAGAATGGAAAGTTCAGAAATTTAGAGCTTTGCATATTTGGAAAGCTGCCTGCTTTATAATCTCAAATAGTAAAATGTTAAATTTAATAAGATTTTGAGTCAAAGACCCAAACCTCTTAGTTGAAAGTGATGATTCAGGACAGAGTTTAGACTATGTGTGGCTTTTTACCTATTGCTGCAGACAGCTTTATAGTAACTTCCATTAAATTGCTAAAGCAAGAGAATTGGATGAAAGTAAAACAAACAAAAAACAACTCTGAGCACTACATATGACTCAACAAATTTTATTTTTTAATTGAGGTCACATTGGTTCATAACATATATTTGAGATGTGCAATGTTATAATTTGACATCTATGTATAGCACATTATGCTTACCACAAGATGTCTAGTTCCTATCCATCACTATACAGTTGACCCCTTTTCTCATTTCACCTTCCCTCTACCCCTCTTCCCCTCTGGTAACCATCAATCTGTTTTCTGCCTACATGAGTTTGTTTTTGGTTTTGTTTATTTTGTTTTTGTTTTATATTCCACGTATGAATGAAATCATGTGGTATTTGTCTTTTTCTACCTGACTTATTTTATTTAGTATAATACCCTCAAAGTCCATCCATGTTGTCAACAAATATCAGGATTTCACCTTCGTTTATGGCTGAATAGTGTGTGTGTGTGTGTGTGTGTGTGTGTGTATGTAACTCATATCTTCTTTATCCATTCTTCTGTCTATGGAGACTTAGGTTGTTTCTATATCTTGTCTATTGTGAATGGTGCTGCAATGAATATAGGTGTGCCTGTATCTTTTTGAATTAGTGTTTTCATATCCTTCAGATAAATACCCAGAAGGGGAATAGTTGGATTATATGGTAATTCTGTTCATAATTTTTTGAGGAATCTCCATACTGTTTTATACAATGGCTTTACTAGTTTAAATCCCCACCAACAGTGTGTCAGAGTTCCCTTTTCTTTGCATCCTCTCCGGCTTTTGTTGTTTCTTGTTTTTTTGATGATAGCCATTCTAACAGGTGTGTGATATCTCTTTGTGGTTTTAATTTGTATTTGCCATATAATTAGTGGTGTCAGTCATCTTTCCATGTTGGCCATCTGTATATTTAATTGGAAAAATTTTTCAGATACCTGCCTGTTTTGTAATTGGGTTGTTCATTTTTTGGTTGTGATGTATAAGTTTTTTTAAATATATTTTGGATAGTAATCTCTTGTTAGATGAATGATTTGCAGATATCTTTTCCAATTCTGTAGTTTGCCTTTACATTTTGTTTATGGTTTTCTTTGCTGTGCAGAAGCTTTTTTGTTTGATATATTCCAATTTGTTTATTTTTTGCTTTTATTTCTCTTGCCACTGTAGTGAGATCTACAAAAATATTGCTAAGGTCAATGTCAAGACACTTATCACCTACATTTCTTCTCCGTATTTTGTAGTTTCAGGTCCTACATTCAAATCTTTAATCCATTTTGAGTTGATTTTTGTGTATAGTGTAAGATGGTAGTCTAGTTTTATTCTTTTGCATGTGTCTCCCCAGTTTTCCCAGCTCCATTTATTGAAGAAACTTTTCTTTACTCATTGTGTATTCTTGACTGTTTTGTAGTAAATTAGTTTTCCATACATATGTGGTTGTATTTCCGTCAGTACCACGCTCTTTTGGTTACTATAATTTTATAATAAATATAATTTGAAATCAGGGAATGTGGAACTTGAGGTTGTTCTTTTTTCTCAGAATTGCTTTGCAATTCAGAGTCTTCTGTAGTTTCATACAAATTTTAAAACTTTCTGTTCTATTTCTGTGTTAAGTGCTGTTGGGGTTTTGATAGGAATTGCAATGAATATGTAGATTGCTTTAGGTAATTTGGATATTCTAACAATGTTAATTTTTCCAATCTGTGAGCATGGAATGTCTTTTCATTTATTTGTATATTCTTCAATTTCAAAAGAATTTTGAAAGAGATTATTGACACATGGAACTAACAAAAGAAAATAGATAAACATCTGAAATTTTAATGGACAGGTATTGCCAGAGAATCATACTCTGAAATACCTTTGACCATTTAAGGTGGTCAAAGATAAAACTTGTGTCTCCAATCATTATTAAGTAGGAAGGGCACTGAAAAAAGCTTTTGTAGCTTCTAAGGCAGGCAGTTTCTCCACTAAGGAAGATAATGAAAAAGGAAGAGCATCCAAAAGATGTGGGCTCCTCACAAAAATCAGAATCAAGACTAATCCAGGAACCACCCATAACTGAAGCTAGGATAACAATGTCAAAGAGTAAACCAGTGACTAGTGTGTGCCTTATGTTTTTCCCATTTGTAGTTGGTCTTTCCCTGTCCAACTTTGTATATTCAATATGTGTATGAATGAGTGGGGCAGGAGGCAGCTGACTTTTTTTTTTTAAATTCATTGGTCTTTAGACAAAATTATATCTAGACCTGATTAAGAGACTATTACATACTTCTAGAAATTCTTGACTTGATGGAACTTTCGGTTGTCTCCCTTCAGGGAGTATGTTCTATGTTTAGGAAAAAGGTATCAAAGGATTGTAAGTGACTTATGGGACTTAATTTTTGCTTACAAATATTTCACTTGTTTCTCTGCATTTCTCAGTTTCTCTTTAAGTTTGGTTGGGACTACATCATTTTGTTCTGGTCGATAGATTGTGACTCGAAGGAAGTGTGTCATTTCTGAGCTGAAGTAGTTAAGTACACCATTCTGTCAACTTTTTGCTTCAGAGTCTTTATAGAGTTCATGTTTCATAAGGTCTATTTACATTATAGAGGAGGGATACTTATGCACTTTAGATTCACATAAGCAAGAAATCAAACTTTGTTAACTGTTAAAATTTTTAGTCTTGTCTGTTATGACAGATAGTGTTAATTATACTAACCATAGCGATTGCATTTTCTTTAGTCAAAACAGTTTAATGAAAGGATCTACTAAAAGTGTATTTCACAAGTGTGCTGTAAAAGTTAAATGAGAAAATACATGTATAGCACTTAGCATACGGCTCGGCACATGTTGTATATTCATTCATACAGTGGAATGTCTAGCACATAGTAACTGTTCAGTAAATGTTAGCTGCTGCTGTTGTTATTGGTGTTGTTGGACCTCATATATCTATACGCCTTAAATTCATCTGGGAAAATTTGCTCTGTGGTTTACTGAGAAATTTATCCATTCCATGATATTTTTTTGAGAACTTACAAAGAGAAGTGGTATGCAATGGAAGCCCTTAGGAGATTACTAAATACATATTGTGCCAAAGAAATCTAAATTCCATTATTGGTGTTAAAATAATAATTTAGATAATGTCTATATAGTCTATCTTCATTTCAGAAATATCTTGGAATTTGATTCTCATAAATATTTTTTGGATAAAATGGAAAATATTTAGACATGGGTACAGTTTTTTTCTTTTTCTAGCTCTTAACAATTATAAATGAATCAGTGCTAACCTGGAGTTAGGTTTTAATGGAACATTGGCATCACCCTCTTTATTTCAGTATTTTTAGGAAAGAGCTAGAATAAAGTACAGATAACATGATTATGCATTTTATGAGGCAGGGGTAGTTAGCTAATATTGAATGAAAGAATAGTATAAATATTAAGACTGAAACAATGAGTTAAATCCAAGGAGATAACATTTTATAAGAATAAATGTAAGTTTAAAAAAAAAAACATACAATTTAAAACAGACTAAAGAATACATGACCTTGAAAAGCAAATTCATGTGACCCAGACTTTCAGTTAACCTCAAGCTTATTATGAATAAACAGTATATTTTATACCTGTTCAATACAGTAGCTGATGGATCTTCAGTTTCATGAATTATAGCATCTAGAATGAAATAAAAACCTATTGTTTTACTCTAATGGAAAGCTTGTTAGTACTTGGTATTCAGATTATGATTCATCCTTTAAAAACATCATAACCCACCGAAGCTTATTTAGGGAAGTATAATTATGATACTAAGGGGGTTTGGAGTCAAGCAAGAAGAGACTATTCCTGAATATAAAACTTTCTTAAAATTAGAGAAGCTCAAATTTAAAATGGGCTACTTCAAGAATTAGTGACATCCTTCACTGAAGGTATGCATACAGGAACTGGGATAAGCATTTGCTGAGATTATTATATAAATAAGACAATAAAATTAATTGGCTAGGTTGTACTAAAAATTCTCTGTAGTGCCAACTATCTTGTAATAGTCTGTAATTCTTTGATTGTAAGTGTATTGTTTTTAGGTAGCTGCTATTATAGCAGACCCACTGTCAATCAGCAATTCTTTCCTTCAGGAGGTTTGCAAAGTTTAAATTATCTTTATCATTATTACATCTTTTTATCTTTTACACTTTCATTCTCTTATAGGTATAAAATGGAATTTTCCAGAAGCTACATAATATGTTATATTGGCATCACTGACTTAACATGTAATGAGTTTATTTTAATTCTTAAATTAATATTTTAATTTAAAAAAATTGTAATATAGTAAAAGCAATAGATAAAATTCATCCCCTCTTTAAAAAATGCTCTTTCAGGATCTCAATAATTTTTGAAGATATAAAGGGATCCTATGAACAAGAACTTACTGTAGGTATTTTGACTTTCTGATTTCATGGGGTTTCTATCTAAGCAGGAATATAGGCAACAAACAAATGAATGAACAGAGTAATTTTAAATGGTACTAGGAATAAAGTAGAAGTGTGGTAGAGAAGTGTTACTTTAGGTAACACAGCCTTCTTTGTATAAGGAAGTCTGCTTTAGATAGATAAGGCCACTTCTGAAGAGACAGTATTTGTTCTATGATGAAAAGAAATGATCTATATGAAGATTGTAGAAAAGTGTATGCTAAGCAAAGGCAACAATAAAAGCCATAAATTGGGAATAAGCTTCACATGTTTGAGTATCAAAATGAAGACCTATGAATCTAGTGTATAGTGAGTGAAGAGTGATAAATTTGGATAAACAGGAAGAGCCGTGTAAGCCAAAGTAACCCAAGTATCAGAACTCAGGTTTACCTTGTGGTACTCCTCTTCATACTTATCTATAAATATAATCTTTTTCAGCCATATTCATATAGAAAAATTATATTCATAAGCCCTAAAGTCAATACATTTCAAACAAGTGATAGATGGCAAAAGCCTAGAGTCATATTGCAAGTTCAATTAAGTCAAAATTAGATGTAGAAAGAGACTTCCAGAATGGTGGACAGACCTCCCCACTAAACCATTCAACTGGTAGAAATTCTAAAAGTCAGTTATTTAAAATTCCTGGAAATTATCCTAAGGACTTATAGTAAATGGAGAAATACTTATTCAAGAAAATCTATTAAATTTCAGTAAGAAGAATGAAAGTCTGTGACATTTGTGCCATGACCTGCTCCTTTGCCTATCTCATCCTTGCTCTAAGTTAAGGAAATAGAAGCTCTATCCAGAACACTCTGTTCTGGGCACATGGGGCCAAAAAAGACATGGTTCTTCTTCTTCTAGTCCCCACTATAAGGCTACAGTTTTACACTGAAGGGGAGGGCTTCTGATATTTTTTGTTCACCTAGCCCTGTGTTGCAGAGGCTGTGTTCCAGTCTGGCACAGACAGAAGACTGAGGATTTTTACTCCCTGCCAGCCTCTACTTAAAGGATAGAAGCTCTACTTCAGGCACAGTAGGGTGAGAATATTGGGGTTAGAGTACCTAGCTTGCTTTCAAGGCAGAAGTTTCATGCTGGAGGTGAAGAGGTGGGAATAAATAAGACCAGAGGTGAAGTTCTGCTCCTCATAAGGAGTTCTGCAGCTCTGACTGAAGGGATAGAGTTTATCTGAAACAAATGGAAAGTTCCATGTCTAAAGGCATTGTTGAACATAGTGGTGGTTTTGGTGGTGAACAATTAAGAGGCTGTTCATAGTTTCATAATATTGGTAGCAATAAATGAAATGACAGAACAACTAAAAGTTTAACAGATACTTGGAGAAGCAACAGCAAAGAACTCTCTAGGGGTCTCAGTCAACCTTGAGGATCATGAAGTTTGTGTACCTGTGTTTCACCTACTCAGGAGCAATTCAAACAGGATAACAAGACATGGGACAGATTTAAAAGCATTTCTGAGACCACACAGATCTATTAACATAAGGCAGAAGCTTCGCTGGCACACGGGACTTAAGCAAAACCTCTCACCAAACACTGGGTAAAAAACAAGCTACTTTGACGCAAGGTCAGCTCCTACAAAGCCAGGTTTAAGTGTAAAATCACACACATCTCTGGCAATCTAGAAGACTGTGTGCATGCCCAAGACTGCATTCTCTCAAAAGCATTGGACAGGGTACTTCCAAACTACTAATTTCTGGCATAACATGGGGCAAAAACAAAATCTCTGAACCATGGTGGCAAACTCCAAAGCCTCCCCCCAGGTCCCTTCCAAACACACATATTTAACAGTAAAGAGAATAAAGCACAGTCTTTGACCAATAAATGGGCTATGGTGAACCAGGGGCTGAACTTGGCTAGGGAGCCAACCTAAAAAAAAAAAAAAAAAGTCAGCATGTGAGGGAAGTTAAACAGTTAAACAGGGACATCATGTGGCTTTACCTTGACTTCAAAGAGTTACTTCAATCCAGTCACTAAATAAATGACCAAGCAAACAACATCAGCTCCTGGTGGGGATGGATGAACATCAGTATCTTGAGTTACTACCAATATTCTATAAAGTGTTAAAGTTTGAACAGAATATTATATATGCAAAGACTAGGGAAGTATGATCTAAACATAGGGGGAAAAAGAAAGCAGACAAGAGAAACTACTTCGGAGAGTGTCTGTTTTAGTTTCCTTTGTTAGTGTAACAAGTTGCACAAACTTAGTGGCTTAAAACAACAAAAATATATCCTCTTACAGTTCTAGAGATCAGAAGTCTGAAATGGACTAAAATTGAGGTGTTGGCAAGGCTAGTTGCTTCTTCCAACTACTAGAGATTGAAAACATTTCTTGGCTCATCACCCTTTCACTCCAATCTCTTCTTTATGTTACAACTCTTTTTTCTCTACAGGTGCTGTCTCAGCTTACATCTCTTTCATAATGAGTTTTGTGATTACATTGGGCCCTCTTGGATAATCCAGGTTAATTAACTCATCATAAGATCTTTAACTTACATCTTCCAAGTCCCTTTTTTACACCTAAGGTAACATTTACATGTTCCAGGAATTAGTATATAGGTATATTTGGAGGCCATTGTTTATTTTGCCTACCACAAGGCTCACATGGGGTACATGGAAAACATTAAATAGCTGCTATTGTAAATATGTTGAAAGAACTAAAGTAAATCATGCTTAAATAAAAGTATGATTTCAGTATCTCATCAAATAGAATATATTAATGAAGAGATAAAATAGAAACTAACGGAAATTTTTGGACTTCTGAAGTACAATATTCAAAATGAAAAATTCACCAGACATGATAAACAGTAGGTTGTAACTGGCAGATGAATGTACAAATTCATTAAACTTAAGATAAATCTATAGAGATTATGCAATATAAAATTTTTTTTAAATAATAATGAAATAAAATGAAGAGGACATCCAGTACAGCATGTAAAAAGTTTAGAAGTTACCACTCTGTCCTAAAAACAACTGAAAAGCTAAAACAAACAAACAAACAAAACTGAAATTAGCAACTGTTCTTATATCCATCAGAGAAGTGAGGTCATAGGACAAACTGATGGCCCTCACATTTAAGAGACCAGCAGGCAGTTATGGAGAATGACAACTTACTAGAGCAAAAATCTCAACAAGAATCATTGCCACAGTAGGAAAACCTGAAATATAATTGGCAAATTGCTAGAGGCTCAGTGGGGACAGATCTGAGAGGGAAAAACTACAATCATTGGATGACCCCACCCTTTTGAGTCTTACCTCCTGGAGCTTTACTAAATTCTCACAGTGAATATTGGAGAAATACCTTCTCATGCTTCTGGCAAAGGAAGGATGAAAGGAATCATTTTGAAATACACAGAAGCATTCTGTCTTTTTAACTAGGCCTGCCCTCAGGAGAAACTATATAACTGCAGCCTAAACTACTAGGGTTTTAACTGATTCAGGAGGAGGAAAATACCTGACCAAAGCTAGTTCTAGCTTTCCACATGAAGGAAAGGAAATACCAAGTTCCATCTAGGGTTCCTGTCCCACCTAAGGGTAGAGGTATCTGAAAGCACATCTCAAGTTTGCAGTTCAGAGGAACAGTCTCACTAAAGGACTGAGACTTAATCATAGAACTATTGTATAATTTCGCTCCCCTGACATCTTACCACCACATTAATAAAGGCCTATTTATAGCAGTGTGTTTTACCAACTAAATTATACCCACTATCAAATATATGTGTATCAGTATATATATATATATGACATACTAAAAGTCAAAAAAATACAATTAGAACCAAACTCAGATATAGCAGAGATGTTGCAATTCAACCAGCAATTTAAAAAAAAAAAATGTGGTTAAAATGCTAACGGCTCTAATGGATAAAGTAGACATCATAAAAGTACAGATGACCAATGTAAGCATAGAAATGGAAATTCCAAGAAAGAGCTAAAAACAAATACTAGAGATAAAACAACAACAACAACAACAACAACAACAACAACACTGTGACAGAACTAGAGTGTCTTTGGTGGGCTTGTTAGTAGACAGAGCAGACTTTAGACCACAGAAAGTTATCAGGCATAAGAAGGACATTACATAACGATAAAGGGTCACTTCTCCAAGAAGGTATAACAGTTCTTAACATTTATATGTCTAACAACAGAGCATCAAAATATGTAAGGCAAAAACTGATAGAATAGCAAGAATAAATAGATAAATCCACTATAATAATTGGAGATTTCAACACCCCTCTATCAGAAATGGACAGATAGAGAAGGTAGAAAATCTATAAGGACCTAGTTAAATACTAAACACCATCAATCACTGGATATTGTGAGTATCGCAACTACTTCATTCAAAAACAGCAGAATACACTTAAGCTCACAAAGAACATTTACCAAGATAAAACACTTTTTAAGCCATTAAAGACACAGTAATAAATTTAAAAGAATAGAAATATATATAGTATCTGTTGTCAGACCACAATGGAATGAAACTAGATTATTAACAACAGAAAGATAGCTAGAAAATCCAAAATACTTGGAAATTAAACAAGATATTTCAAAATATCACATGAGCCAAAGAATAAATCTCAAGAGAAATTTAAAAATACTTTGAACTAAATAAAAATGAAAATACAACTTAACAAAATTAGTGGGATGCAGCAAAAGCAGTGCTTAGAGGCAAATTTATAGCACTAAAAAAATACATATGTTAGAAAAGGAGAAGGACCTAAGGGAAATAATCTAGGATTTTACTTAAAGAAACTAAAAACAAACAAACAAAAAAACAGATTCAGAGTAAGAGGAAGAAAAGAGATTACATTTAGATCTGAAACCAATGAAATTGAAAACTGGAAATTAATGGAGAATATCAAAACAAAAAATTGGTTCTTTGAAAAAATATATAAAATTGGTAAGTCTCTAGGAAGGCTAAGAAAAAGAAGACACAGGTTACTAATATAAGAAATGGAAGAGGAGACATTACTTTAGATCCCATGGATATTGAAAAGATAACAAATTTATACTATGAACTCTGTGCTCACAAATTTGATACCTAAGATGGAATGTACCAGTTGCTGAAAGACATATTCTGCCAAAATTTTCACAAGAAGAAATAGACAACTTATAGGCCTATATCTATTAAAGAAATTGGATCATTAATAATCTTCTAAATCAGAAAGCAGCTGGCCTAGATGGGTAGATTGGTCAATTCTATCAAACTTTTAAGGAGAAAATCATACTAGTTCTTCACAGTCTCTTTCAGAAGATAGTTACAGAAGGAATACTTCCTAAGTTATATGTGACAAAAATTACCTTAATAAGAAAACCAGAGAAAGACAAGGAAACTATAGACCAATATATCTCATGAACATAGATGTAAAAATTCTTAACAGATATTACCAAATTGAATCCAATGATGTAGCAAAAGAAATATAAATATAACCAAGTGGGAATTATGCCAGGTATCAAAAACTGGTTAAACGTTCAAAAATCAATTAACGTACTTTATGACATCAACAAGCTAAGAAAAAAAAATCACATGATCATGTAAGTAGATGCAGGAAAAGCATTAGAATACGTTCAATAAACATTCATTATAAAAAAAAAAAGCTCTAGGAATAGAGGGGAACTTCCTCAACTTGGAAAAAAATACAAAAAGCTATAACTAACTTCATATTTCATGGTGAAAAATTAGAAGCTTTTCTACAAAGATCAGAAACAAAGCAAGGATTCCCCCTTTCACCACTGCCTTTCAATGTCATACCTGAAATCCTAGCTAATGCAGTAATACAAGAAAAGGAAATAAAATATACAGATTGGAAAGGAAGAAATAAAGCTATCTTTGCAGATAACATGATCATCTATACAGAAAATAAACAATAAAACCCCTAGGACTAATAAATGGTAATAACAAGGTTACAGGGTACAAGGGTAATGTGCAAATTCTATCAATTTCCTATATACCAGTAATGAAGAAGTAGAACTTGAAATTTAAAACAATACTATTTACATTAGCAACTTCCAAATGAAGTACATATACACATGCAAGGTCTAGATGAGGAAAACTAAAACTGATGAGATATCAAATAAGAACCAAATATCTCATGTTAATGGATAGAAAGATACAATATTAAAATACCAACTTGACCTACAAATTTAATACAATCCCAATCATGATCCCAACATGTTATTTTGTGTGCACTGACGAAATGATTCTAAACTTAATATGGACAGGCAAAAGATCAGAATATCCAATAAAATATTGAAGGAGTACAAAGGTAGAGGACTGTGAAAGGCAATGTCAAGAGAAGGAAAGAAAAGCCACAGACTGGGAGAAAATCTTTGAAAGACAAATCCGATGGACTATTATCACCCTCTCCTGCCCCCGCCAAAAAAATACCCTCTAAAATTTAACAATAAAAGTACAAGTAGCCTGACTTAAAAATGAGCCAAATAATTAATACACACCTCACCAAAGAAGATATACAGATGGTAAACACATGAAAAGATATTTCACATCATATGCCATTGCAGAATGCAAATGAAACTAATGAAATACCACCATACACCTATTAGAATGACCAAAATCCAAAATACTGGTAAAACCAGGTGCTGGTGATGATGTGGAGAACTCTCATTATTAGTATGAATGCAAAATGGTACAACCAATTTGGAAGACATTTTGGCAGTTTATTCATCTACTAAAGAACTCTCACAAAACAACATAGTCTTATCATAGAAACTAGCAATCAGACTCTTTGGTATTTACTCAAAGGAGTTGAAAAGTTATGTCCACACAAAAACCTACACATGAATGTTTATAGCAGCTTTATTCAAAATTGCTAAAACTTGGTAATAAGAAGTCCTTTAGTAGGCAAATGGCTAAGTAAAACTTGGTATGTCTATACAATGGAATATTATTCACTAAATAATAATAAGCTATCAAGTCATGAAAAGACATGGAGGAAACTTAAATGCATATTATTAAGTGAAAAAAAGCAAAACTGTGAAGACAAAAATATCGGTCGTCAGGCATCAAAAGGGAGAGAGGGATGAATAGGTGGAGCACAGATGATTTTGAGGGGGCAGTAAAACTATTCTATTTGATAATCTAATGATTGATACATGCCATTATATATTTATCCAAAACTAAAGATTGTACAAGAGTGAACTCTAATGTGAATTGTGGGCTTTGAGTGATAATATTATGTCAGTAGTTTTCATGGATTAAAACAAATTTACCACTCTAGTGTGAAATGCCAATAGTGGGTGAGGTGGTGCATGTGTCAAGACAGCAGATACATAGGAACACTCCGAACTTTCTACTCAATTTCGTAGCGAACCTAAACCTGCTCTGAAAAATAAAATCGATTTAAAAAGAAACACAGAAGAAGTTAAAATTTTCTGGTTTTAGTTACTTTTTAACACAAGGCAGTGCAATGATCATGACTGCCTAATTCAAGATCATTTTCATCACCATTTAAAGAAAACTGAGATTACTGGGTCATATAGTAATTTTACTGTTAGTTTTTTGAGGAACTTCCATACTGTTTTACATTGTGGCAGTTTACCTTCCAACCAGCAGTGTATGAGGGTTCCTTTTGCCCCACAACCTCTCCAACATTTGTTATTACTTGTCCTGTTGATAACAGCCATTCTAACAGGTATGAGGTGATATCTTATTGTAGTTTTGATTTGCATTTCCCTAATAGCTAGTGAAGTTGAGCATCTTCTCATATTTCTGTTGGCCTTTTGTATGTCTTCTTGGGAGAACTGTCTGTTCAGGTCCCTTACCCATTTTTTAATTAGATTTTTTTAATGTTGACTTATACGAGTTCTTTTTATTTTTTGGATATTAGTTCCTTATTGGAGGCATTTTTTGCAAATATCTTCTCACATTCAGTTGGTTCTCTCTTTATCTTGTTGATGGTATCTTGAATGCAGTAGACAGATGGTTTATTATAGAATTACATATTTGAAACCTATATAATTTTACTAACCAATGTCACTGCAATGAATTTAATTTAAAAAAGAATAGAACTCTGACATCTCAAAAAAGAAAAAAGAGAAAGCTGGTATCCAATAGCAGTCACTTATTGTTCCTACTCTTCCTAGCCCAAGGTAACCACAGAGGTACTTTATATCTCTATAGATTTGAGTATTCTGTATGTTTTATAGAAATGTAATCATAAAATATGAGGCCTTTTGTGTCCGGCTCCTTTCATTAGTGTAAGATTTGTAAGGATCCTGTGTGTTGTAGCATGTTTCAGTATTTAATCCCCCTTTATGGATGATTAAAATTATATGGATGTAATACATTTTGTTTAACCATCAGTTGATGGACATTTTATTTTTTTTTAATTTTGGGGCTGTAAAAAGTGCTTTTTTTCATATACAAGTTAATATGTAGACATGTTTTCAATTTTCTTTGGTATATAGCTAGTGGTAGAATTGGTGTGTCTTATGGTAACTCTGTGTTTAACAATATGATTAACAAATTGTTTTTAAAAGTGACTGTATCATTTTACACTCAGCAATGTATAGGAATCCAAGAGTAACGCATGAGGGTTCCAGTTTCTCCCATTCTTACCAACACTTGGTATCATCTGTCTTTTTTATTATAGTCATATAAGTGGGTGTGAAATGGAATCACATTGAGTTTTTATTTGCATTCCTTTGATGACCCTTTGGATGAGTGTTTTTTTAGGTACTTATTGGTTATGTGTATATATTTTTTAGATTAATTTATATTCAAATATTTCATCTATTTTATAAGTGAGGTATTTTTCCTTTTTATAATTGATTTGTAAGAGCTTTTCTTTAAAAAAGAAATACAGAAAAAGATTAAAATTCTCTCTCTTTTTTTTTAGTCACTTTTAAACACAGGGCAGTACAGTGATCATGACTACCTAATTAAAAATATAAGTCTTTTAGCAGATATATGATTTGCATATATTTTTCTCATTCTATCAGTGGTTTTTTTTTTTTTTTTTTTTTACTTTTTTGATGCCATCTTTTGAAACACGAAGGTTTTTGTTTTTATAAATTTTGATGTAGTTCAGTCTCCTTTCTTTCTCTCTTCCTCTTTTCTCCTCCTCTTATACTTCTCCCATACTTATTTTTAGTATTATTTGCTTGTGTTTTGGTCTCATGTCTAAAAATAATTGCCTAAGCCATATTTACAAAGAATTGTTTCTGTTTTTTTGTGTGCTAAATTTATTGAGGTGACATTGGTTAATGAAACTATGTAGGTTTCATAGTCATCTGTATATTACATTGTATTTTCTAAGTTATCGATAGTTTTAATTCTTATTTTTAGGTCTGTGATCTATTTGAGTTAATTTTTGCATTTGGCTTGTAAAGGTACAACATCATTCTTTGGAAAGAGACATTTATTTATCCCAACACTATTTGTTGAAAAGACAATTTTCCTCAAGGAATTGTCCTGGCACTCTTGTCAAAAATCAGTTCACTATAAATGGGCATATTTCTTGATTCTCAATTCTATTACATTGATGTAAATGTCTGTCTTTATGCCAGTATCACTCTGTCTTCATTACTGTAGCTTTGTAGAGAGTTTTCAAATGAGGAAGTGTGAGTCCTCCAACTTTTTCTGTTTCAAGATTGTTTTGTTTATTTGGAATCTTTTACAATTCCACATGGATTTTAGGATCAGCTTTTCTATTTCTTTCAAAAAGGTCATTGAGATTTTGATAGGAATTGTTTGAATCTCTAGATTTCGTTGGGTAGTATTGCCATTTTAACAATTTTGAGTCTCCCGATCCAAGAGCATGGGGTTCTTTGTATTTATCTTGATCTTTATTTCAACAATGATTTATTTTTACTTTTAATATACAAACTTTATGCTTCTTTTACTAAATTTATTTCTAAATATTTTATTTTTGGTGCTATTATAAATGGAATTGTATTCGTAAGTTCTGTGTGAATAGTTCATTGCTAATATGTAGAAATACAACTGGTTATTCAACATTGATTTTGTATCATGCAATCTTGCTGAACTTAGTTTTTAGTGTATTCTTAAAATTTTCTATGGAGAACATCATTTCATCCATAGTTGGAGAAAATTTTACTTCTTCCATAGCCATTGTGATGCCTTTTACCTTTCTCTTGCCTTAGCACATGAGATAGAACTTCCAGTACAATGCTGAAAAGAAGTGGCAGAAACGAGATATCCCTGCCTTGTTTCTAATCCTTGGGAGAAAACATTCACTATTAAGCAAGGTGTTAGATGTGGGATTTTTTAAGATACTCTATCAGATTGAAGCAGTTCCTTCAATTCCTGAAATCATGAAAGGGCGTTAGAATTTATCAACTACTTTTTCTCCATCTATTGAGGTGATCATGTAGTTCTGGCATTTATTTTATTGATTTGGTATACTACAGTATTAATTTTTGGATACTAAATTTACCTTGCATTCCTAGGATAACTATTCAACATGGTATGCTGTATAATACTTTATTATATGGCTGGATTCAGGTGACTATTTTGTTAAGGATTTTTGTGTTTATACCTAAAAGGATGTTGGTCTGTGGATTTCTTTTATTGTCTTTGGTTTTAGTGTCAGGGTAATACTACCCTCACAGAATGAGTTGGAGAGCGCTCTCTCCTTTTTTTTTCTTTTACGAGTTTGTAAAGAATTGATATCAATTCGTTAAATATTTGGTAAAATTCACCCCATTGAATCCATTTGTAGTTGGTTGAATGATGTTCTCCAAAATATCAGTATCTAATCACTGAAATCTAAATGTTATTTGAAAGAGTCTTTGCAGAAGTGACTAAGTTAAGGAACTTGAGAAGAGATTATCTTTGATTATGTGTAAGGTCCTTCAATGTCATCAAAGTGTTTTTATAAAAGAGAGGTAGGAGATTCCATATGTATAATAGGGGAAGGTAATGTGAAGATGGAGAGCAATAGAAATTATAGAGCCTCAAGAAAAGAAATGCTGACACCTATCAGAAGTTGAAAGACACAAAGAAAATATTCTGAAGGGTGTACCACTTTGCTAATATCTTAATTTCAGTTCAGTGAAAGTAAGGTTGAATTAATAACCTCCAGAACTGTGAGAAAATATATTCTTATTTTAAGCCAACAACTTTCTGGTAAGTTTTATAATGGTTACAGGAAACTAATATACCACCTAGACTTAGGGTTTTATTCGTGGAGGAAAAATTAATTTTAAAAATGATTTTAGGATTATTTAGATTTTGTATTTTTGGGTCAGTTTGGATAGCTTGTGTCTTTTTATGAATTTGTTCATTTTACCTAAGTTATTTGATTTGTTGGCATATTGTTTATTGCACTCGTTTATAATTCTTTTAAGTTTTTAGATTTCATTAGTAATGCCCCCTTTTTTATTTACGATTCTAGTAGAAGGCACTTGCTTGTGCTCTCTCTTTCCCTCCTTCCCTCTCTCTTACCCCCTCCCCTCTTTCGCTTGCTAGCTCTTTCCTTTTTCAGGGAAATCTATCTAAAGATTTGTCAATTTTATCTTTTCAAAAAAAACTTTGATTTTTTTCTCTATTATTTTCCCATTTTTACTTTCACTTATTTTTGCTTTAATCTTTATCATTATCTTCTGTTTGAATTGGGTTTAGTTCATTTTCTCTTACTAGATTCTTAAGAGTGGAAGGTTAGACTATTTAAAATTTTCCTTCATTTCGAATGTTGGTGTTTATAGATATAAATTTCCTTCTGAACACTGCTTTAGTTGAACCCAATAATTTATTTTTGTTTTCATTTATCTTATAGTATTTTCTAATGTCACTTATGATTTCTTCTTGACTCATTGGTTATTTAGGACTCCATTATTTAATTTCCACAAATTTGTGAGTTTCCAAAATTTTCTTCTATTTTTTTTTTAATTAAATTCATTGGGGGGATGGCATTGGTTAATTAAATTACATATATTTTGAGTGTACAGCTCTATAATACATCATCTGTATATTGCACTGTGTTCACTATCCAAAGTCAAATCTCCTTTTATCACCATGTATTTGACTTCCTTTATACTTATCTACCTCTAATTCAATTACATTGTGGTTAAAGGGCATGCTCTGTATTATGCAATTTTCCTGAATTTCTTGAATGCTGTTGTATAGCCCAGCATATGGTCTAGATGGAAAATGTGGGCACTTGAGAAGACTATGTACTCTGCTCTGTTGAGTGATCTTTTAGATCTGGTTGTTTTATAATGGTAAAGCCTTCTGTGTCCTTGTAGATCATTTATCAAATTATTTCTTTTTAGAGCTGAATAATATTCCATTGAATAGATGTGCCTAGTTTACTTATCTATTCATTTACTGAAGAAAACCTTGGTTATTGGAAGTTGGGGAAATTATGAATAAAACTGCTATAAACATCCATTTGCAGATTTTTATATGGACATAGTTTTTAATTCATTTGGTTATATGCTAAGGAGCATTGTGGGGGAGGACAACATTTTCTTCTGCACTGCTAGGTTCTTTCTGCTGGTCTAATAATTAAATAAACATGAGACAGATTAATGAAATATAACCAAATTTAATTATATTTAGAAACCCTATATACATGAGAGTTTCAGAGAGAGGAATGTAGAATGAGGTATATATGACATCTGGAGATAAGAAATGTGGTAAGAGGCTTACAGCTTCAAAGGGATGGAGGATTATTTGTAGATCAGTAAGAAAAATAGATGTTCAGTAATTAGATGTTTGTTCTGCCGTACAGCCAGTTCATAAAAAGTTATCTCTGATAATAACTCATTATGGTCAAGGCTCCTAATTTAAATTCTTCCAGGTAGTTGGGGGTGGAGTGGCAGAAATTTCTCTTGAGCTCATAGGGTCTTGATTGCCTTTAGCTCAAAATAAGCCCCATGCCAATATAGCATATCTTCAGGAGGCCTGTTCTGAACCCATTTGGCATGATTGCTGGATCATATGGTAAGTTTATGTTTACTTTTATAAGAAAATGCCAAACTGTCTTCCAAAATAGTTGTTCCATATTGTATTTCCAACAGCAATGAATGAGAGTTCCTGTTGCTCTACATCCTCTCCGATATTTGCTATTATCAGTGTTTTGGATTTTCACCATTTTTATAGGTATATAGCAGTATCTCTTTGTTACTTTAATTTGAAATGTCTTAGTGACATATGATGTTGAGCATCTTTTCATATGTTTATTTGCCATTTGTAGATAATATCTGGTGAGGTATATGTTTTTGTTTTTCACCCATTTCATTAATCAGATTGTCTTATTGTTGAGTTTTAGGAGTTATTTTTATATTTTACATAATAGACCTTTATCTAATATGTCTTTTATAAATATTTTTTCCAAGTCTGTGGCTTATCTTCTTGCTCCTTGGCATTGTCTTTCTGAGATTTTTTAATTTTAATGAAGTCTAGTACATTCATTATCTCACATATCATGCCTTTGATATTGCATTTAAAAAGTCACTGCTATACTCAAGGTCATCTAAGTTTCTTCCTATTTTTTATTCTAGGAGTTTTATAGTTTTTCATTTACCTTCAAGTCTATGACCAGTTTTTGAGTTGATTTTTGAAAAGGGTGTAAAATATGTGTCTACATTTTTTTTTTGGCATGTGAATGTATAGTTGGTCCAGAATCATTTGTTGAAAAGACTATTTTCACTTCATTGTTTTGCCTTTTTTTGCCCCATTGTCAAAGATTAATTGCCTATTTATGTAGATATATTTCTAGGTTCTCTATTCTGTTCCACTGATCTATTTGTCTGTTTTTCACCAATACCACACTATCTTGGTTACTATAATTGTGCACTTAAAAATGATATAATCTTTGGGATGTGAATTACATCTAAATAAACATGTTGTTTAAAAAAATCAGAAAGAATAGTGATCAAATAAGTTTGTAAACAATGACCTTTAAACCAAAATTTAAGTGAAAACCTGGATTAATATCTGGTTTAAGATTCAAACAATATAGAATTCTGTTTTAGAACTCTCAGCTGTAAGAGATTTGAAGCTAAAAAGTACTGTTCAAGTATATTACACAGAAAATTCCAAGAAAGGATTTATAATTATTGTATAATTAAAGGTTAAGCAAAGTTTATTATCTCAGATAAGGTAGTAAATGTGTTTTGGCCCATAGTCTACTGTGATTAATTGCAGCACTCTGCCTAGATGCTGTTGTCAGATTCTGAGGCAACACCTGGGAATGGGAGAAGGGCTTTTGTGTAAACTAGAAATGTCTGCCATTTTCAAGGAAATGAGAATTTGTGGAGTTTATATTTATAATGAGATTGATAGCTGAACTAATAAAATCTAGAGTTTAAAAATTCTTATGTGCCACATATTTTTCACTCACTCCTCACAGCTAATCTTTAAGGTAGGTACTTTCATGCTTCCATTTTATAGATGAAGAAATTGTGGTCCTGTGAAGTTAAATAACTTGCTTAAAATTACTTAGCGAAATGCTAGTACATGGCATTTTTAAAAACCAACTAATTTTGCTCCTGGTTTTGTACTTCTAACTGCTCTCCTATAGTGGCTTTTGCTGTCTAGTGACTGAAAACCAACAGAATGGTAGAGGAAAGCATTATTTCAGTAGACGTTGGACTAGTATGATCTGTGGTCCAAGTTGAACACACAGATTTGACCCCAGGATATCAGGTTGAGAAGTTTAAATCTTTAAGATCCTGGTGTTGGAGGAAAGAAAAAAAAGACTAAGGCATCATGCCCTTAGCAGATTATAGAAATAGTGAACTTTGTAAAAAGAAATAATATAACCATCAAGAGACTGATTCATAGTAATTCAGGAACCTATAGAATATTTGACCTTTATACTGAGCCAACATTTGCACAGACAGAAGTCCATTTTGTTTTTCACTGTTTATGGCCAGATATGGAATTGGTTTGGATATTTTGTTATAGTTAAAATTATTGGACAAGTAGAACTCAAGTGGAATATGTAAAGGTGGAAGAAAACTGTATAAAAGGCAAGCTTTTTAAAGAAATCATAAAGCTGCAGTTGACTTCCTTGGAATGATTAAATTCACCACAAAAGACTGTGTATTATGTGATTCCACTTGTAATAAGTGTCCAGAATACATAAATCTATAGAGAAGGAAAGTAGATTAGCAGTTGTCTATAACTAGGATGGTAGCGGTTGGGAGATGGAGAGTGACTCTAATAGTTACACAGTTTCTTTTTGGCATGATGAAATATTTTAAATTTAGATTGTGTTGTGATAGTTTCACAACTCTAAATATAATAGAACCATTACATTATATACTTTAATAGCTTAATGGTTAATTTTTATGGTATGTTAAATATATTTCAATACAGATCTTGAAAAAGTCACATGTAGACATTTTTAAAACATTCTGGATGTCAAACAATGAGGATGTTTATCTGAAATGTTGCTGGTACTAACAGGAGCCATATCATTGCAATTGAAACAACTGAGCAGCCTCATTAATGTTCAAGTAACAATATTTTAACTATTTTACATATTAATATGAAAAGAGCTTATAAATATGGTTTATTGCTTTCATGTCTGCCCTTTTTTATTTTTGGAAATTATAAATTTTGTGGTCAGCATGGAATGTATTACAGTTTTTCCTATGTAGTATATAGAGAAATAGGCTCCTGGATAGCATTACCACACAGAATGTCTAATTTTCAGAAATGTATTAATGGTATTCTGTGGGGAGATAATTTTTCAACATCTCTGTAACTTTCTATTGTAATCAGTCTCTGATATAATTGCTACATGTGACATGTATATTTTTTTGTAAACTTTATTTTTCATTATGATCTTGTGTATATATGATGGGTGGGATTGGAGAAGAACATAGACTCTGTTATGTTGTTAGTAAGAAATTCTCAAAGGAAGAAAATAGCTACTGTGTCATCATAATTTCAGTGACACTTATGTGCCTGACAAATCAGAGAAAATTCAATGCATGACAAAAGTTGATGTCACAATTATTATACACACACACACACACACACACATATTATATATATATGTGTATATATATAATATATTTTAATTATAAATATATATATATTTTAATTATAAATATATATATTATAAATATATATATATTTTTTCCTTTTCCTCCTATTCTTTTTTGGTTCACCTGAACTCAAAGCTTCCTCAAAGCCTATTTACCACACAAAACCATCTGCTTTTGCTAAGGTGTCAGGGAGTTTTGCTGAAGAGAGCAACTGTTTCAGACCTATTTGTGAACGTTCAGATCATAGCTGCACTGATTTTAAATAGTCTTCACAGATGGCTTATAAATCTGTAATGCATTTAGAACCAAACTAGCTCTGTTGACCACAAATGATACTGACTTCTGTGTTCCTATGATTTCTAAAAGTTCCATGTGACAGTTAAAACTGCTGACACAATTGAAAATATATTGATTATAATGTGGTACAGTTGTTTTGCTCTTAAATAGAGAATTTTATATGATGTACAAATATAAGGATAATTTCTTTTTAACAAATGTTTATTTTCCATAGAGTAAACTGTATTTGAAAAAAAATAAATTGTTACTTTGAGTTGAAGAATGCAGTGTGTGGACATTATGGCTGTACCTCAAAAATCATCTGGAATTATTATTAAAAAGTGCACAAAGGTCTTAATTTTCTCAGTTTTTACCTAGGTATTGTTAGTAATCATGTAAGTGGAAAAAATAGTTTAAAGTGATTTTTTATTTTTAGGATAAAATATTTTTTCATTCTGTTAATGAAATATTAAAATTATTTTTTAAAGCTAAAGAATTTAAATATATATCAGTGAAGTGTTAGCTTGTATTTGAATATGAAAGCTATGAACTTCAGAAACAGTAAGAATATTTAACATATAAGAATATTTAACCTGGTTCATGAAATCTGATTTTCCACCAGTATTTCCTGTCTCTATAAATGGTGTCACCATTCATCTGGTTCCTCAAGCCAAAATGCTAGCATTTACCCTTGATTGTTTTTTTCTCTCTCCTTTGTGATCTAATTTATCAGCAGTCCTATTGCTTTGCCTTTAAAAAATATTCCATGTCCTTCTTCTATACAACTTCATTGCCTTCACTCTAGTCCTACCTACCATCCAATCTTGCCTTGGCTTCTGTAGTTGCTTTTAACCAGTTTCTCTCCTTACACTCATATGGCCCACATTCAAATCCATTTTCTTCATGATAAAATCACATATCATAGTCACTCCCCTATTTAGATAGCTCCAAATCTCATAATAGAATCCAAACTTTTTTCTGTGGCTCACAATAACCCATATTATCTACCTTAGCTCTTTGATCACATCTCATGCTACCTTTATCTTGTTCACTGCGTTCCAACAAAAATGACTTTTTCTCTGTATCCCTAACAGGCCAAATGTGCTCTTGTCTAAGTGTCCTTATAGTAGCTTCTCATTTCACCTAGAATACTCCTTCCCCACAATTTCCCCACTGTGTATTCCTTCTTGTCATTTACATTTGAGATTCAGTTTAATTTTCTGTTAAAAATATTTCTCATATACTTGGTACAATTACTAGACTCACTAACATTATACCTGACTGATTTTCATCAAAGCACTTACTCTTGTTTAATATTTTCCTGTTTATGAGTTTGTTACCCACCTTATTCTACTAGAAGTTCAATGAGACCTGGGATCATGCCTGTCATAGTGCCTCATCTGCTGTATCTACAAAAGTACTTTACACATAGCAAATATTCAGTGTTATATATGCACATTTCACATACATTTGTTATCTGATTGCTATGTTTAGCAAATAAAACATTTTTTTCTGCTTCTATAGAAACCAAATAGTTCTCAAACAACTTAAATGAAAACTAAAATTTAGAGGAAAACAACTAAGAACTGGAAGGAGTTTGAAAAAGAATTTTTATAGTTGTAATTATTGAATTTCAATTGAATTTGCAGGCTACTAAAATATGGACGGGTGGAAAGATGGATATATAAATGAATTAATAGATTGGTAAATCGAAATGATTCTAGGAAGCTAAAAGCTATTAAGTTCTTCATTGAGATCATATGTAATTTTAAGTAGCTGCCATTAGGGGAAATTGGTGTCTGTTATATTACTAAAACATTGAAATTGAGATTCGAGATCTGAGATTGGATAAATGCTCACAGAGTCTTAGACATACTAGGTACATTATCAAAAAGAAATTAAAATAGAAGAATCATTAACATATCAAGATGAATTATGATTGAAATGAAATGGAAATTAATAATTTAGAAATGAGAAAAAGAGAAAAATGAACTCTAATATGACCACAAGTAGCAATTAAAAATTCTAAATATCTATTTTAGATAACTCCTGTAAGTCGAATTGTGCAGTATTTGTCTTCCTGTGATTGGCTTATTTCACTTAGCATAATGTCCTGAAGGCTCATTTATATTGTCCCATATTGCAGAATTTCTTTTTTTATGGCTGAATATATTCCCTTGTATGTATATACCATATTTTCTTTATTCATTCTACTGTTGATGAATATTTAGGTTGTTTCCACACTTTGGCTTTTGTGTATAGTGCTGCAGTGAACATAAAAGTGTTAATATGTCTTCAAGATCCCGATTTCAATTCTTTTTGATAAATACCTGAAGTGAGATTGCTGGGTCATAGGGTAGTTCATTTTAAATTTTTTGAGGAAACTCCATATTCCTTTCCACAGAGTCTGCACCATTTTTGCCTTACCACTAACAAAAACATGTGGTATCTAGGTTTTGTTGTTGTTGTTGTTGTTAATAGCTATCGTGATGTGGTTTTGATTACATTTCCCCAATGATTAGTGACATTCAGCATTTTTTCATATATCTGTTGGCCATTTGTATGTCTTCTTTGGAGAAATATCCAAGTCTTTAGTACATTATTTTTTAAAAATTGGAATATTAGCTTTTTAAACCATTGAGTTGTATGAGTTTCTTATATATTTTGGAGATTAACCCCTTATCAGATATATATAGTTTGCAAATATTTTCTCCCATTCTGTGGGTTGCCTTTTTTACTCTGTCAATTGTTTGCTTTGCTGCGCAGAAGCTTTTTGGTTTGATGTAATTCCACTTGTCTATTTTTGCTTTTGTTGTTTGTGCTTTAGATGTCATATCCATGAAATCAGTGTCAAGTTTTCCCCCTGTATTTTTCTCTAGGACTTTTACAGTTTCAGGCCTTACCTTGAAGTTTTTAGTAATTTTAAGTGAGTTTTTGTATGTGTACAGTGTGAAATAAGGTTCCAATTTCATTCTTTTGCATGTGCTGATACAGTTTTCCCATCACCATTCTTTGAAGAGACTATTCTTTCCCCGGTATGTATTCTTGGCATCCTTATTAAAAACCAATTTACTATAAATGTTTGGATTTATTTTTGGGCTCTCTATTCTTTTTCATTGGTCTGGATGTCTATATGCTAATACCTTACTACTTTAATTACAGTGGCTTTATGATACTTTATGATAGCTTTTGAAGTCAGGGAGTGTGATGGCTCTAGGTTTGTTTTTATCAAGACTGAATTGCCTGTTTTTTGTCTTTTGTGATTTCATACGAATTGTAGTGTTTTTTTTTTTATTTCTTCAAATGTCATTAGGATTTTTATAGGAATTGCATTGAATTTGTAGATTGCTTTGGGTAGTGTGGACATTTTAAAAACATTCTTTCAATCCATGAACACAAGATATATTTCTATTTATGTCTCCTTCATTTTCTTTCATCAGTGTCTTAATGTTTTCAGTGTAAAGATTTCTTACCTGCTTGTTTAAATATAGTCCTAAAAATTCATTCTTTTGATTCTGTTGCAAAGGCATTGTTGTCTTAATTTCTTTTTCAGGTAGTCTGTTGTTAGCGTATAGAAATAAAACTGATTTTTGTATGTTGATTTTGTATCTTGCCACTTTATTGAATTTCTTAGTTCTGACCATTTTTTGGGGGGAGGGGTAATCTTTAGAGTTCTAGATATAAGATTTTATCTTCTGCAAACACGGACAATTTTACTTCTTTCTTTCAGATTTGTATGCCTTTTACTTCTTTTTCTTGTCTAATTACTCTGACTAGGACTTTTGGTACTATGTTGAACAGGAGTGGTATCCTTGCTTTGTTCTTGATATTAGAGGAATATCTTTTAGTTTTTCACTGTTGAGTATGATATTAGCTTTGAGAGTTCATCACCATTACATCTTCCTTATAAGAAATGCTAAATGGGAGTCTTCAAGTTGAAAGAAAAGACCAGAAACATGATAGACTATGTGCTTTTTTAAAAATACAATGAGTTAGATATTTTAAGGCACTAAGACAGAGATCTATCAAAAGGTTATTTTGTGTCTCTTTATTATTTACCAAAATAATGTTAAAGAGCATTTTATCATTTTGTGTTTCTGTATACTCTTTTCAACCCTTCACTTAAGAAACAGGAAAAAGAAAAAGAAAACAAAGAAACAAAACACTCTGGGCACATCTGACCCTGAGCAAACTGGGGGTTTAAGGGAGAGAAGGATATGTTAGATACAAAATATTTCCTCTGAGTGGAAATTCTGTTTCCAAGTGTGGAAGTTTCCAGGCCTTTTTATAACATATTTTGCAACAGAAATCATTGGCAGGCATGACATCCAATTATAGCTCCAATATTTACCCAAGGACTGTTTAATGGGCAGATCCCTTTCTATTTTTTCATAGTAACATTTTTTAAAAAGCTAGCATGAATTTTGCATGGGAGGTTTTTGATTTTCATGTTATTGTTTAATAGTTGCAATTTGTTAAGTATTTCTTTTATAGGCAGGAGGCAGAAAGACTAATTAATTAATTTTATGTGTCATATGGCTTCTGATCTATTAAGAATTCATCCCAGGGTTTCTGGGAACACCTATGTGTGTACCCAGTTTCCAGTCATAATTCCAATACTCTGTTCCACTCTTTCAGACTAAATGTGTAAGAAGCTACTACTTTCAATACCTTATTTTCTACAATGTTATGACTACTCTTTAAATCAATGGCCAAGTAATTGTTATTTCTAAGCCTATAATTCAAGTAGCCAAATCCATTTTTTTAAATAAAAAACTTTTATACAGAAGAAGAGTTCATTATAATTTTATAAATTATTTTCTTATACGACTCGGCAATTTAAGTAAAAGAATAATTTTATAGCAATGTCAAGCAATGTTTGGAAAATATACATCATCCTTTCTCTAGGCATTTGGTAATCTTTGGTCAGAGATGAAGTACTAACTACCTCATGTCGCATTTTCCTTTTCTATTTGAACTGTGATTAGACTGCATTATTTTATGTCAATGCCACTCATATCCAAAGGTGGCACCACTTATGGTATTGCTTGTCTTATATATATATAGATAGATAGGTAGTCTTTAGCTCTTTTCATTTGGGTTATGCTTATTGTCAGTTCCCTAATTCACAAATATGAATACTATTTTGGGGCCCATTGTAAAAATTTTTACTAGCTGGCTATTGAACCACTCCAAATCATAGAAGCTACTTTTATCAGATCACCAATCTACCTCTTAGATTTCAAGCTGTATGTGTGTGGCTTTTATGAGTATTATTCTTGTCTTGTAATAATCTAAAAGAAAAAGAAAAAAATGTCACTGATACCAACTTATTACACATGTTGACCTTATACTTGTTTGTAAAGAAAGTTCACTTGCAAACTCCTGTCTTATTACAGTCACTGTTTTGGCTCTTAATTCTGTCAGATGCATCTAATAAAGATTCTTGATGCCATTGTCAGTTAAGACAGGAAAGGTGAAGCGAAAAGGCTATAGGAAAATAAGCAGGTGAAAGATGTCAGAGAGGAGAAAGGAAAAGCAACAAGTTAACAGAATGAGGAAAGAAGTACATATCAGCTTTCAAATTGTTCATTCCTCCGCTGTACCTAAATCTTGCAGTGTGACTCTTGACTTTCTTATAAACATAGTCTTTGAGAAAAAATAACATATTTAAAAGTACAATATATAGCTTAAAAATTCTCAGAATAAATATTCATACTCAATAAATAGTTGAATTTTTAAAATTGAATACTAAAAATACAGAACACTATGCTAGCTATAATAGAGGGTACAGAGATACATAAGACGCATTCTCTATTCTCCTAAAAGTAAAATTTACCCCAGGAATTAAGATGAGCTGCTACAGCACAAACAGAATTATCTATAAACTATATGAGTGGGTTTTATACCACTATTATAAGACAGTGTTTCTAAACTTTTCCAGGCATGGCACAGTAAGATTTTTTTTCAAGCGTGCTAGATTAAAACAAGAGTTTGTAATTAGTAGAAAATATCTATTCCATTCATTTTATTTAATTATAGTAATAAAAATAGAACATAAATTGTTAGATACCAACTATTGAGCTTATATAACACTTTTAATAAAGTCTTTACAACTATTTCATTGATGAACTTGAGCTTGATTTCCGTGAACATAAAATTTTTATATTAGATTTAGTGATTTTAATGTCCACACTCTTCCCTTCAAAAAATAGTCTAATTCTCCTCCACTGTAGTGTAGATTCAGTAATTTACACATAATGAATAGAATTTGGCAAATGAGATGGTGTGTGACTCACAAGACTAGATCATAAAAGATATTGTGTCCTGCCTGCTCTGTGCTCTCTCTGGTGAATAGTTAGTTGATCTGGCAGAAGTCAGCCTCCATGTTAGAGACACTGAAACATATACCAAGCAGGTCTTTTGAAAGGCCCACAGGGCGAGACACTGAAGCATTCTGCCAACAACAGTAAGGAACTTTGACCTTTGTCAATAGTCATGTGGATGAGCCATCGTGGAATGGAATCTTCCCACTCCAGTCAAGCCTTTGGTGACCACAACCCTGGCTGATATCTTGACTATAACATCATTGGGAAACTGAGTCACAATCACCCACCTAAGATACGCTTGAGTTTTTAACCCAGAGAAACTGTGTAATAGTAAATGTTTCTTGTTTTAAAGCCTTTATATTTTAGAGTAATTTAAGCAACAGGTAACTAATACACCAAATTTTAATGGCAGTCTTGCATAAATCTTCACAGTCTCCAGTAACAAGTAACTTAAGCTGAATAACTGATACAAATACTACACAATTTTTATAGTCATTCAGACACTTCCAATAGTTGAAGGATTCCATGCAAGAATTTTTTCTAATTTCTCTCATTAACAAATGTAACATTGATTGTGTCTTTGTGTGTGTGTGTGTGTATGAAAATGTGAACAGACTTCAAATATAATTAAATTTCTATTTCAAAATAATAAACAAATTTACAGAAGAGTGACCACACTGTTTCTAGGCAGAATATCATTAAAAATGTATATTAACCAAAAAATGGATTGAAGTATCTGATACATGTGTAGTCTTGATTTGGGAACCCCCACCCCAGATTGGCTACACCTTGGGCTTTATGCTGTGCTTTTAAAACACCTACTTCACAATTCTCTTGTTAGTAGTAAACAGTACAACACACTTAACTCACTGCTTAAGTACATTTCCAAGGGACGGACCACCTCCTGAGCCCCCCTCTACTGCCATGATTGTAAATAGCATATCAGACCCCAATTGATCTTCAAAGATTCTGGATAACCCTAGACAAAATTTATGGCAAGAGGAAAGCTAGAGGCTGTAGCAACACCTTCCCCATCAGGATATTCAGTGTCTCTGAGCACTCCCATTATTCAGCAACACACTAGTGTGCCACTGCATGCCAGTTGGGGAATTGTACTTAGAAATTCAGAAGAGATGGGTACTCCTTTTGTAGGAGTCATCTCAGACTTCCAAAACAATACACCACAGACCAGGTAGCTTAAACAACAGAAATTTATTTTCTCACAGTCTGGAGGCTGGTAGTCTGAGATCAGGGTGCCAGCCTGGTCGAATAATGGTGAGGCCTATCTTTCTGACTTGTAGATGGCAACCATCTTGCTGTGTGTTCACACAGACTTTTTTTAGTGCATGTTCATGGAAAGATTGAGAAGGTGAGTTATCTGGTGTCTCTTCTTGTAACTGATCCTGTTTCATCCAGGACCATTTTATTATTTGTTTTCTGCTTTTTTTTTTTGTTACATGTCTTGAATTTTTTATTCTTCTGTTTCTTTTTCCTGGTCTTTTCCATTCAAATATTTTTTATAACCCATTTTAATTTATCTGCTAGATTTTTAGTTGAACCTATTTGCCTATGTTTATTTTCTCTAGGAATAAATCCTTAACTTTGCACAATTTTCTTAATACTGTAACACTTCACATAAAGTACAGAAAGGAAGAAACTAAATGGCCTATGTGGTTGTGCGATTTCTGTATTTTTTGTGAAGTGGTATAATTTTGATTTACATATGATTTATATTACATGTTTAAGATTATATGTGGGCATCACAAATGTTATATTGTGATACTCTGGATTTTGTTTTGAATGTTGATGCTTTTGTTTTAACAGGCTGTTAAAATTTACTTACTTTTGTTAGTCATCCAGAGTCCATAGATATTTGTTTTTTGTTTTTTGTTTTTTTCAGCAAGATGTTAGTCAGATGTTAAGATCTTACTCCAGCATATTGGCTACTTCCTTACCTTCAGTTTCTTTATCTGGAAATGAAGATAAAAATAGTACAGTACCTACCTCAAAAGATTGTTGAGAAGACTAAATGAGATAATTTGTTTGAGGGACTCAGAACAATTTGACATAAAACAAATGCTCAGAAAATTTAGGTATTGTTAAATTAGTGGTCAATAATATCTACCTTATAAGTTTATGAATATAAAAATAAATGGTAAATATATGTAAAGAAGTAAGTCTAGTAGCTACCACTTGGTAAGGGCTCAAGGAATGATAGCATTCATGTTATTCTAAGTGAACAATCTTTTTACGGATGGTGGTGTAAATAGGGTTTTTCAAACAAATGGGAACAGCAAAAGCCAAAGATAAGAATAAAAGTGTCTAAGTCCTATGGTGAAATTGTGACTATTATATTTGACGTATAGGGTTCTTAAAAGAAATGGGAACTGAGGGGTCAAAAGATGAAAGTATAAGTTTACTATCAGCTTCCCACCACCCAAATTGAAAAGTATCCCTGAATTGGCTTAGCTGTCTCTAGAAAAAAATATTTATTGGCAAATATTTATTGAAAGCCTGTCATGCACCAGACATTCTTCTAAGTGCTTAGCATACAGTGGTGAACAAAACAGGCCTGGTTGCAGCACTCATAGAGCCTGGGAAATCTCTAACTCATGTTTTAACAAAATATTTATTATATATCTACCAAGTCTTGGGCACTGCACTAAGATCTTTAACTTAATATGATGCAGACAGCACAGTGTTACTCTTTGTTTCTTATCCATTATTGGGTGGTGTTCCTTTAGCCAAGATGTCTTCCAAATGGTCACTCTGACACTGAAAGCAGTCGCTGTTAATAAACTTTACTAGGACAATAGGCATAAACTGGGATATTACATGGCAAACTGGGGTCACTTTACATGTAGTGATTTCTTTAGAGACTTACATATTAAAAGGCTATAGCCACAGATTTTTTTTTCTTCTAAAAGTTTGGCTTGCCTAGTATGTACATATTTAATGCTGATGTTCCCCAAGTTTCCATCCTTAGGTCTCTTGTCTTTCCTTAACTATGTTTATAATTTTACCTAAAAGTCTCAGCTGTTGGCTCCCAAATATTTGTCTCCAGATCCACCCTCTCTTCCAGCTTTTAGATTTGGCTCATGTATCCACCTGCCTACTGGATGTCTCTAGCAACCAGCTACTATTAACAGCTGCTGACTTTATATTTTATAAAACCAAATTTCCATATTGTTCTTTTTTTTCACATCTTTTTTTTTTTTTTTGCATCTTTGATTATGAAACTCTTTTTTCCTGAGAATGCCTTGTTTTCTGTTCTTTTACACATAACTGTTTGCAAATTCATTAAATTTTCCCATGTACCTAAAACATGGGTCTTTAAGTAATACAAATATAAAATGAAGACTCTCATTAAGAATAAACCCAGCTGTTAACGTTCTCCCAAATATTTTTGCAGACAACTACTTACCCTATCCCAAATAGAATAAAAATATTTTTTTTCCCCTATCATTCCAAAGCTCCTGTATATACTTTTTTTCCTAACATCATTTGCCTCCCCCACTGGACTATGAGATTCCATTTATTTATTTGTTTGTTTGTTTGTTTGTTTGTTTGTTTTGATAATAAGATTCCTGAGAGCCAGAACTATTTTCATTTATTGAAGATCTTGCTTCATAGTAAGTACCCACACATTATTCAACTAAGTCACATTGAACGTTTCACTTGTAAAACTGAATCAAAGGAGCTGACCTCACTTTTGACATTTCTAATTCTGGCACTCAAAAATCATGCCTGGGAATTACCCCACAAATCATTCATGTCTTGACTGCAGCATAGTAAATGCTGATAGGAGTAGTTGGAAGATCGTAGTGGGTAAGTAAACAAGTGTAAAAGCCTACAGGGCTTTGTAGACTATGGCAAGGAGTTTGAATTTTATCACGAGGGCATATAAAGACACAGTTATAAGAAATAACTCTGGTTTGATATCTTTGTGGGCAGTGAAGTATATTATGTATTAGGAAATGCAGTAACTATGTAAACCATTACAGTAGTTTAGGTAAGTGTTAATAGAAACCTGAAATAGGATGATGGTAGGAAAATGGAGAAAATTAAGTTAAATTGAGCTACATATTTAAGGTATAATTTATAGGACTAATTGATAAAATTGATATGGAAGGAATAAGCTTTAGTTTTCATTTGCCGAGATAAGGCTGATTTTAGATGGAAGTGATTTTTTTTTAGCAAAAAAACAAAACAAAACAAAAACAACCTTGGTTTTGAACCTGCCAAGTTTGAAAAATACCTATAAAACTTCTAAGGGGAGATGGTAAATTTGAGAGTTATCAATATAGAGATAGATATTTAAAGCCATGAACATGATTCACTTAAGGAGAGAGGTAAAGAGACTTGGGAAAGGAACCTCATATCATCAAGTCAGGTATTCCAGAGATTTATTAAAAAGGAGGAGTCTGCAAACAACTAAGAAGGAATAATCAGAAAGCTAAAAGAAAAAGCACGGAAGCTTCAGAGAATCTGGAAATCAGAGAATCAGAAAAAAAAAGTTTCAAGAAAGAGAAATAATTAACTGGTGTTAAATGCCATTGAGAGTTTAAGAAAGGCTGGACCAGAAAACAAACAAACAAACAAAACCACAATGTCTTTTGAATCTATCACCATAGAAAGCTTTAGTAGGAAGAGTTTTGACAGTTGAGTCAGAACAGTGGAAGTGAAACCCATATCTGAATGAGCTGAAAAGTTAATAGAAGGTGAAGGAAAAGAGATTGTACAAGAAGACAACCCTCAATGGTTTTTACTTTAAAAATGAACAGGAAAAATAGAATGGTAGCTAGAAGATAATGGGGTTTGAGGGAAGGTAGTAGTGCTTTGCATTGGTGGTTATAGTGGTTTATAACAGTGGTGGGGATGAGCCAGTAGGGAAAAATTTCACCTCTGCTGAAAGGGTGCTTTCTTCATTGTATAAGGGTAAAAGAAGAGGATGCATGAACAGATAGACAGGTTTATTAATTTGGTTATGGAAAGATGAGAGCACTTTCATCATTTGGTTTCTATTTTTACAGTAATAAATGAGACAAATTATGCCATCCTGAAACCAAATATGTATATTATGTGCTTCACGTCACAGTGGATGTTGAGGAGTATGATAAAAATACTTTGCTGTATTTTCTTCACTCATTACTAAATGATGTAGCTATTTGAACTGTGCTATTGCTATGAATTAAGGAGATAAGATAAGCTTCTTGTGTTCCATAACAAATATAATGAAAAAGTAATAGCAACTAACATATGGCTTTTACTATTTGTAAGGCATTGTTCTAATACTTGTTTATCATACTTTGTCATTTTATGTTTTATTAACTAATTTAATTCTATAAGAACCCTATAAATTGGATATTATTGTATCCATCTTACAGTGAGCACACCGAAGGCCAGTGAATTAAACAACATGCCTACATCAATCACTTAGTAAGTAGTAGAACTAGCATTCAAATACAGGCATGCTGTCTTTAAATTTTAGACTTTTACCAATATGCAAGGGATATTGATCTTGAGCAACAGATTCACTCTTCCACTTGTCTACTCATACATCCAACAGATAACTTATTGGCATCTACTATTTAGTTAACTCCAATATCTACTCACTCCTAGCTACTCCCCCATCCACCTCCCTCCCCCGTGCAAAAAAAAAAAAAAAGAAAAAGAAAACTGACTCTGCAAAATAATAGACTGGGTGCAAGGAATAAAGGATCAAAGAAAACTTAGACAAGTTCTTTAGAATCTTAATGTATAGCTTGCTACTATGGCTAAGAATTACTACATAGAGCTTTAATATATATGGAATGTTATGAATTCTGATTGATAAAAATATATATCAATTCCTGTTTAAAGAACAAAGAAAGATGACAAGTTAAAAATCTTTGAAGAATAGGTAGAATTTGAACATATATAGATAGAGAAAACAACATACTGCACAAAACATAAAATAGATAAGATAAGCAAAGGCCCAAAGATGAGAAGGTGTGGTGCATGTGTAGGGATAAAAATGAAGCTCTTTCCCTTTAATATGGGATCCCAGGCTTAGAGGTCAAACTATCCTTCATCCAGTAGGAGGAGGACCATGAATGTTTTGTTTTCCTTTATATGGGGGGAAGGCATGACATAATTAGAATTCTGTTTTAGAAATATAAATCTTATCACAATGAGTGATGTCTTGAAACACTGATTCTGGAAGCAAAGAAGAAAATTGGGATACTCTTTACAGTGCTAGTGTTTATTGTGTTCAACCAACAAATCAGAGACATCTGAATCATTAGCCACAAAATAAGTGTAGTTAGTATACACACCAAAAAAGTACCATTTCTGTCTTCAAAGAGGCTCAAGTTTCACTGAAAAGGCCAGACTTATTTACATTAAACTGTTAAGAAGCAAACATGTATTGATAACTGCGATATTGTGATTTATAACAAGAAAAATATATTTGGTCTTTCTTCCCAGTTCTGGTACCAAGCCCCTAAAATTGGAATTTTTTAAGTGATGAGAGCAGAACAACAAAGATGTCTTTTGTTGTGTTAGTGAGGTAACTTTTGGACCATGCCTAAGGATAAGAGCTAGTTGCCAGGGAACCCAACCATGCGATTAGAGTGAAGATTTCAGTCCCAACCCTAATCTCTGGGGAGGAGATAGGGGCTGGAGATTGAGTTCAGTCAGCAGTGGACAATGATTTATTTAATTGTGCCTATGTAATGAAGCCTCCATTAAAAAACAAATGGACTGAGTTCGGAGGGCTTCCAGGTTGGTGAACATCTGGAGATTTTGGGGAGAGTGGTGCACTTGAGAGAGCATGGAAGCTTTTTATTCTTTCTCTGTACCTTGCCCTATGCATCCCTTCCTTGTGGCTATTTCTGAGTTACATTCTTTTATAGTAAACCAGAAGTCTAGTAAATAAAATATCTCTCTGAGTTCTGTGAGCCACTTTAGCAAATTAATTGAACCCAAGAAGGGGGTTGGTGGAATTTGCAATCTTTACTTGATTTGTCAAAAGGACAGGTGATAGCCTGGACTTGCAATTGACGTCTGAAGCAGGGTGCACAGTCTTCTAGGACTGAGCCCTTAACCTGTGGGATCTGACCCTATCTCGAAGTAAGTAGTATCAGAATTTTGTTGAATCATAGGACACCTAGCTGGTGTCAGAGCATTACATGGTGGTATGGGAAAACCCTCCCACCACTGTACAAATTGGAATTGGTGACAAGAACCTTTAGTAACTTACTAGTTTTATATTTTCTATTCTTAATCTTTTATCCTTGGTCAGCTTTTCCGTGTCAAAGTCAAATTACAGAAACAGTAATGTATCTAGGTAGTTGCCCGAGACCACACCCTATTTAATCTAGACCTGAAACTCTAGCTTTTGTCCTTCTGTATCTCTGGCAGCTTGCTTTGGACTCAGACTCATAATAGTTATTTCTAGACACTGCCTTTGTATCCTGATGGATTACCATTTTTACTAACTAGATTTGATTTTCTGCTTAGTTCTAGATATTTTTCTGGTGTTGACATCCTTGTGGCCTCTAGTGGAAAATCATGCCTAGGATTTTTCACTATAGTCCACAGGAATGTCAACATCAGAAATTCTCTTTTTTTCTTACTACCTGCCTAGACCACAGGACCTTCCCTTCTTCATGGCCATCTTAACTTGCATAAAGTCTCAGCTGTCAGATTTGACATTTTGACATATGAAGACCTTAAGAGAATCTTCTATTAGAAAAGATAAAATGTTTATAAACCAGAGTTATCAGGGATGTAATTTTAATAGATAAAGGGAATTAGTCAGGCATGGGAAACATCTTTTCCTAAGATTAATGAGTATGACTTTTTTAACCTGTATTTGCCACCTGATCCTAAGTCCGTCAGTAAGCTTGTCAGAAAATAAATACATGAGCAACAATGTGATTCAAGTTATTAATAGTTAGGCCGACTGTGATAAAAAATTGACCCAGAAATATATATTTACTTAAACATAATTTCCATTTGTTTCTGGCTTTCATAAGAGTCTGAGTTAAATAATCTTGATCAGCGAGTAGTTTTTCAAGCAGTGATTCAGGGAACCAGAGTCCTCCTACCTTGTAAATCTGCCATCTTCTAGGGCCTTATCCTCATCTCTGTGCACTGGGTCAGAAAAAGAAAGAATATTTGTAGGAGGCACATTTGTTTCTTAATAGCTTTAGACCAGAAATTACATGTATCACTTCTGCCCACACTCTGCTAGAGAGGACTTAGTCTCATGGCCACACATAATAGCAAAAGAGGCTGAGAAATTTGTTTTATTTGTGTGTCCAGTGAAGGGAAAAACAGTGATGGCAGATATTAATTGGCAGCTATTACCAAAGTTAAGAAAAACAAGGTCAAACATTACAAAGTCCTTTGCAGATATAACTATATGTAAAAATAATATGTATGATTAAGTATCAGATAAAATACTGCTTTGAATTAGGAAATGTAGGAATCAGTGCATTTCTCTGTTAAAATGTTTCAATAGATATTTTTCTTTCCAAAATCACTATTAAATCACAAATTGAAAAGGAACATCAGTTGGGAAAAATGCTTCTTAATATAGATAACAGGTTCTTGTGAACTTTGTTAATGTAGCTTTCAAAACAAATGGGACAGAAAATAAACTGTGCTTAACACTTGTATAATGGTATAATGTATTATATTTGTCTGCTGTGTAATGTAGATCAGAAGTCTGAAGATGAAATTGAAGATGAAGAATTGGATGCCAGTTTTAGGATATCAGTGTTCAAACTGCCCATTCATCCTTCAGATTCGTTGAAGTATGCTACAGTATTGAAAGAGAAAGAACAAGATTCTTTTTCTACATATACTCAGCCATTTTCTACCGCTCAAAAAAAAGTAATTAAAAAAAAAGACAAGCTTTTGGAAAAGAATGTAAGAAAGTTTCTTATAACACAAAAAACTGATATAAAACTCCAAATACTTTATGATATTGATAAATATTACTCAGAACAAAAGAAGCAGGAAAGCCATGAAAAAAAAGTAATGACCGTTAGCATGGCAAAAGATGCCCAAGAAAGAGTTAATTTAGCTGTTCAAGAATCTTCAAGTAAGAAAAAATATGCTGCACAAAGACGAATGGCAAAAGATAATTTGACAATTCAGTATGGTTTACAACAACTTTGGCAGGACAAATTCAACTACCTTGAAAAAGTTAGAGAGAAGAGAGCTTTGTTTCTAGAAGAAAAAAATCAAAAGGCTGAGGAACGTTTATTAATTCAAAACTTAAGTAATGAGCGTGCTATTTTGGCCAAAGGTATAATTAAAATTGAAAGACTGAAGAAGAAGGAGGCTGTCTTAAGAGAGAAAAGTCTGATTGTTCAGCAAAAACTGGAAAGGGAAAAATATCTAAAGGAATTACGTAAACACATGAAGGATTTTAGGTAGGTACAGTTTTGATATAAGCTTTTAAGTCAATGTCTTTTGAATATTCATACTAAATGTTGAGATCTAATAAATAGTACTTTATAACATGGTATAATATACTTTGGAAAATAGAAACAACAAAAAAGGAGAAATATATCCTAACGTATTACCAAAAATGAGACAATAGAACAATTCTGTCTTCCCCTAACCCCACCCTTATCCAACAAAATATGCTTTATTAATGGTTGTTATTATAAATGGACATCATTATTAGCCTCCTACCCAGTGCTAGGAACCTCAGTCTTTTACTCTCAGTCTCTCTCATTGCCAAGATCTAACACTTTTCCCTATTCATTTGACTTCTAAAAGGAGTCTTCTTTTTCAGTCTCACTTCTCTTATACTAATTCGGATCCTCATAATTCCTCCAAAGAATTCACATTCTCCTTTCAGTGGAGACCTCTATCTCCATTCCTCATCCTTTCTTCACCCATATCTGTTCTCTGGCCTATAAACTTCAACCATCTTTTAAAATTATGTTCTGATTATATCATTTCCTATATGAATATGTTTATACCTTGCAATTGCTTTCAAAATAAAATCTAATTTCCTCCAAGTGGCATTTCAGACATCATGCTCCATTCCCATCTATCTAGACTCTTCTTACTATATTTTATGCTATAGTCTCTTCCCTCTTCCCTTAGCCTCACTCTTTGCTCCAGACAGAATAAATTATTCATCACTCCATACCCAACTTTGCACTTTCTTATCTCTATGACCTTACTGATACTGTCCACTTTTTCCTCAACATGCACTCTGAAAAGACACTCTAAACCCACAATGTTACTGTTGTCGACACAGTATGCAATATAAGCCTCTGTGTTATTGTACAAATTTTACTTTAAAGTGTTCAGACTGGTGAGAGAGTAGTACCCATATGTGAAGAAAAAGACACTCTTTTCTGCAGGGATACACATCACTAGTGGATGATGTTTGGTTTAGTACGACTGTTTCATTTCTCTCTGCTCCCATCATGCAGTGCATGAACTGTACAACCTCTGACAAAATTCATCCTTTTTTTAATCCAACTAGTTGAAACGGTACATTCACTATTAATCTCTCCCTAACTGCTTCTCCAGTCTGTTAGTCCTTTTCATTTGGTGATACTCCTATAGCAGTTTTTTAAAATTTCTATTGTAACAGTTATCATATGAGGGACTATATTAGGTTAACTTGTGATGTCCTTTGTACGATAATTTGGTCTGTCTTTTCACTTCAGTGTCTAGTACAACACTTAGTTTCCAAAATCTATTTAATAATTATTTACTGAAGAAACATCCCAGTTTTTAAATTAGTAATGGTTATATATAAGTCCATTTGGGTCACATAATAGCCTCTGTTATGAGCAAGTGTTTTTATGTATTTATACTCAGTACTGAAGCCATTGCAGTGAGAAACAATGCATTTTTTCTAAATATTTGTATAGTGAAGATATTCAGAATTATTATATGTATACTAAAAATATAATTAAGATATGAATATAGTCTCAGTAGTCATCAGAGTAAATATCTTAAAACAAGTGCTTATTTCATGGCAGTAAGTTTGTTCTGCACATTCTTTTTCTGTCCCTCTTTGACCACTGGCATTTCTACTAAGAGGTTCTTATCTACAATTCAAATCATTCAAATGGTAATTCACTTCCAGCTATTGAATATGCTAGTTGGGGGAACAGTTTATTTGGGTCCAAGAAACTTAAAATCTAGGTAGAGATATGTTATCAAGGAATAAGAGTGCCAGAGTGAAATAATAGCACAAGCAATAGTACAAGAGCTATCAAGGTATGAAATTAAAATTTAAATAAATAGGTGAGAGTAATCTAGGAAACCTTCAAAGAGAAAGCTTAACATCAAAGTGTTCATTCATTTTAATTCTCCTCTATACCTCCATACAAAAATTAATAAGATATTCTGATCCTCTAAGAACTGACAGCCCCCTGTCAAATAAAAGCATGTATTTGAATTACAACAAAGAGTAGAGTAGGAAACTTAAAATTGTTGATTAGAATTTGGAAAAGCAGAAATATCAGGGGAAAGCATTATTGGTGGAGAGAGTGAGCAAAATTCAGAATAAGTAACATAAAGGAGAAGAAGGAGATAGTGAATAATATTCTACCTATTGCAGAAGGTTTTTTTAAGAGAAAATTTAAAGATCGATGGCTGAAGAAACATTGAATTGGATTAGAAAGGGCCTCTAAATCTCAGTGTACAGTTTCATGGTAAAGGCCATTAGAAATCCTACCAAGAAAAAAATCATTGCATTTTAAACACACATTTTAGTCTACAACTGTGCCACCCTGAACACACCTGGCCCGATCCTCTGATCTTGGAAGCTAAGCAGGGTCGGGCCTGGTTAGTACTTGGATGGGAGACTACCTAGAACGACCAGGTGCTGTAGGTGTAAAAAATTAAAAAAAAAAAAAAAGTGTTCTCAAATAACTAAACATACAAACAAACACATTTTACCACAGAACCTTCTTTTTAAGAAATAGAATACTAATCTTCAGAACACATGTTGGACAAAACTGTCTCAAACAAATGCAAATATTTTAAAATTGTTCCATGGTAAAGTTTTTTTTTTTTATTTTAAATCAAAAGGAGGTTCTGAAAATAAGTATTAATTGAAATATTTTAACCTACGTTTAGTAAATTTGAATTTCCTTTGTTGTCAAAGGCTTTTTTTATTGAGGTGTAATTGACATATGACAAATTAGTTTCAGGTATACAACATAATATTTTGATATTTGTACATATTGCAAAATGATCACCATATTAGGTCTAGCTAACATTCGTAATAATATATAGTTACAATTATTTTTCTTGTGATAATAACTTTTAAGATTTATTCTCTCAGCAACTTTCAAATATACAATACAGTATTAACTATAGTCACCATGTACATGTACATTACATCCCCAGGACTTATTTATTTTATAACTAAAAGTTTGTACCTTTTGACCACTTTTACCTGTTACACTCACTTCCCCTTATATCTCTGGTGACCATCAATTTGTTCTGTATCTATGAGCTTGCGTTTTTTTTTTTATTTGTTCGTTTGTTTTAGATTCCACATATAATTAGAATCATACAGTATTTGTCTTTCTCTCTCTGATTTATTTCACTTTGCATAACGCCATAAAAGTACCGTTCATGTTTTAGTAAGTGGTAATATTTCCTTTTTTTTTTTATAGTTGAATGATGTTTCATTGTATACATACATATATATCTATGCACATACATAATATCTATTTTATATGTATACACACAGACAGACACACATATACACATACATACACACAATACCACATTTTCCATAAAAGATATTTTTTAAGAACATAAAACCGTGACTCATATGAATATAAAATGAACATGACAAAGATTTTATTTAACTCATTGATTAATAAGGGAACTAATAAGATATTACAGTCAGCTCAAATGAGAATTCTAAGAGCATGCATATAAATAGGCAATCAGGAATGCCAAAATAAATTTAGTCATTATTCATCAACGGTAATCAATTGTAACTTCATTGGACAAAATTCATTTACATTTCTATAGACAAGAATCATTTGCATTACTCATAATTTTTCTCAATTTATAGAGTTGTAAAATAGCTCAAAGATTTTGAAATACCCAGACAACTCTGAAGAGTACACTAGATAGGATGCCCAGTATTTTCTTTTTACCTTTTCGTAGTTTTTTACATAATTTTTTTTTCTGTTATTAGATTCAAGCTTAATACCCACAGTTTTATCCTGGTGATATTTTAAGTGGCCAAACTATATAAATACATATATTTAAGCCTTGTCTAGAAATACTTAGGAGATCATTATTGCTCCTTTTTTCATTTACATTTTGAATGCTATCATTTACAAGAAGTAGTTTGTACTAGAATGTAAAATAAGAGGGAAACATTTTCCCTTCGCTAGTTATAAGAAACTTTTAAACTATTTACTGAGGTACTTTACATAATATCCTTTTAAATATGAAAAATAGCTCATGTTTTAAAAACATTTTCATTAATGTATACTCTCTGTGTGTGATTTTTTAGAAATATTTTTTTATTAAATTTAATAAATATTTTGGAAAAGAGAATGAAAGTTTGTTATCAAAACACAACTCTAATGCAAATTGATGTTAGAGAAATTTAATCAGCTTTGTTTTATCACAGCAAATTGAATGCCTGGCCATCATTAATTTGTAGAGGATACAGAGTCAAGTTAGTTTCCTAATATATCTTAACTGAATTATCTTTTTTTGTAAACTGCTGCAAAGATATTATCTTTGAAAGTACACGGGAATAAGACAACGTTCTGGTTATATCAGTAGTGTGTCCTAAAGAACATTATTGAGTTTTATTTATAAGCATTATCAAATAAAGATTGAGTATCAACACAGAGAACAGAGTTGTGACTCAAAAATGTAAAGTCTGTCTAGAGACTAAAGAGTTTTTTGGTTCTTTTTCTCATTTAAATACTTGTCCTAAAAGCATTCTGATGAATCTCAGTAACTAGTGAAGTCATTACTGAGAAGGTAGCTACTAACCCTGATCCTGCTGTGGAATGAGGAAGAATGAAAGAAAAAAGTGGAACCATAAAGCTCTAGTTTAGGAAATTGATAAATTACCCACAGGGGTCTTTAAGAATGAATTAAAAAGAAACTTTAAAATGAAAGAACTTATGTATCAGGTAAAAGCTGATCATAAGTTTTCCAAAATATTCTTTCCCATACTGTGAAAAAGTGATGATATTCCTCAGGGCAGAACAGCAGGGTGTCCATTTTGAAGTCAAGTATCAATTAGCATGGAATATCTGGAACATAAGGCGGTTATCCAATTACATCTTCTACTCATCTTTATTTTGGTCATCAATTGAACTCTTAGATGACCCTCATAATTCACTGTGGTCTTTATATCCTGATTTATAAAGCTTTTCTCCATCCAACTTCTACTGTAATCCAAATTCATAAAAACAACCCTCCTAACTGCCTAATCTAAACAGTTTTATCTTTTAACAACCTTTAATCTTATTTCCATAGACATATATATAAAAGCCCCTCTCATCACTTGGAACTGTCTTACCTCTGTTAAACTCTTGTATACTTATTTTTGGCTAAAATCTTCTACCTTTTCAACAATTTTTTTACTTTCACCACATATATTCCTGAAAGATAGGCCTTGTATATTTTTTTTAGCTTGTGTCTAAATATTTTACATTTTTTTTTACAGTATTGTAAATGAAATTCATTTTCAAATTGATCCTGGTATACTATGTAATTATAATGAATCATTGTGTTTCTCTTCAGTTATTTTAAATGGTTGGTGTTTTTTTTTTTGACATTTTGCCCACTGTTTATAATTATTATCTGTAGGAGGTCTATGTCAGTACATTTTTAGACTTAATTAGTACCATTAATTATATGTGCAAAGTCCCTTTTGCCATGACTTCTACTCTGCTGCATGTCCAGACATGATTACTCTCCAGAGCTCTAGACTCAATAGTTGTAGCTAATTTTCATTGGGTAATTGTTAAATTGTAAGCATTCATCTAAAGATTTTCAATATATTAGGTCATTTACTCCTTACTAAACCTTGTGGGCTGAATTATTTCTTCTAACAGGTGGAAAAAATTATGCAGACAGAGCTTAAAATAACTTGTCCAAAATCACATAGATCAATAATTCACAGATCTGAGTTTCAAACTCAAGAATGTCTTTACGACCTGTGCTCTAGACCATAAGCCACTGCTTCTCTATATTTAATTTCCTAGGCTTCACTTCATGTATAACCAGGCTCTTTAAACTCATTATTACCAAAGCAGAACTCCAATTTTTCCCCCTATCTGGTGGTGGGTCCTACATTTTCTGTCCTGATAAATGCCACTATTATCTATCCAGTTAAAGGAATTATTAAACGTCTAGTACTCTGCTAAGGATTTTAAATGTATTAACTCATTTAGTCCTTCACTAAACCCTATGACTTGGATTATCCCCATTTTAAAGATGAAGAAAATGAAATAGAGAACTTAAATAACTTATCCAAGATCACATAGTAAATAAATTGGAGACTTTTTAGACTTAAGCCTCTCTTTCACTCCGTAAGTCCAGATTTCTGAGTACCCCGAAATGCAAATAAAGGACTCTGACCTGGTCTAAGTCCATTTCTCTAGGCTTATCTGCTCCATCATTCTCCTTGCCAGAATTGTATGACCCAGTCAGTCAGAATATTGGCACTTGTCAGAGCATAACAAACTATGCTACCTTCTCTGCTTTTTTAGCTCTGAAACCTTTTTTGTCTTCCCTCAGCCTGTTCTCCAGATTATGTTTACTAATATTTTGGTCATGGTTCACTCTGGCTTGTTATATAGTGGTTTCATTATGGTACTATAAAATTACATTTATATATTTATATACCTTTGTTACTCTTTACTTTTTATAAGCTTCGCACAGTTATAACATCTCATAGTTATCTTTATATTTCTAGCATCTAGGGAATGAGCCAAGCATTAAAATACACAACTGTTGAATAAATGAGGATGAATGAATAAATCCTTTTAAGATCCATGACATTTCCCAGGTTTGACAGAATAACCTGGTTCACTTTTCTTTAACTTAGCCTGTTTTAGTCTACTAGGGCTACCATAACAAAATGCCAGAGACTGGGTGGTTTAAAAAACAGAAACTTATTTCCTCACAATTTTAGAGTCTAGAAGTTCTGTGTGTACATATCCTTGGTGTCTCTTCGTCTTTTTATGGTGACACCAATTGGATTAGGGCCCACCCATATGATCTCATTTAAATTTAATTACTTCTTAAAGAACCTATCCCCAAATACAGTCACGTTCTAAGGTACTGGGAGTTAGGACTTCAATATATGTATTAGGAGGCAGAGGGCACAATTCAATCCATAATAGAGTCCTAGAAGAAGCTTGCATTTAGTAAGGCTTATGTAAAAGTTCTGCAAATCAGGCATAATCTGGTTTAGATGCCTCTTCGAGAATCTAAGCCATGGTTTGTGAGGATTATATTATAGCCAATAGAAGTTTTAGAAATATTAGCCTAATATGAATATTAGTAAATGTTATAATAAAGTTCTATGCAATAAGCGAAGTTCTTGATTCCATTTCTGCATGTCTGTTTTGAAGACATCTAATTATCAATCTAATTGATTATTATAGTTTTAGTAATTTTAAAATATCTCATTCTGTTACCTTTCCTTTTTTCTCCTAGGGCTCAAGAAATATATAAAAGACACTGTGAAGAAAAATTTGTTCTTGATATGATTACTTTTCAGAAAGCTTGTGAAAGAATACAGGATGCTAAAACAAAAGTTGCACTTGTGAAAACGAATTTAGTCCTTGAAGTTTCTAATGGAATGAGAGAATGAACCAATTCCAGATCACATCCTATGGTCATTTTGAGTTATGGCCATTAGTTTTAGTTAAAGGACTTTGAAGTAATATTATGAAAAAGAAATACCCTGTCACAAAATGAATTTTTATATAAATCTTCTTAAAAATATAGAGTAATGAAAATGTTTCTTATTGATCACAATTTAACCTAAATTAAGTTGACTTCACACCTCCTAAAGGTTCCTTATATATCCATGTGTCCTAGCAACAATTAAAACTGATTTCACTTATTGAAGGAAATATTGTAAAAGTCATTGCTTATATTGTTTCATATCCTGAGTGTAGCAATTCATAAGCTATTTTCAGTTTCTCTGGCAATCTTAGCATAGAAATTTCTGCCCCAGCTGCCAACTTTTATTAAGACACTGTGTACTTTGATTAGTTTCATTACCTGCTTTCATATATTTAATTGCATTGCTTGTTTATTTTGCTAAATTATTTCTGAATTTATTTTTTTCAAAATAAAGTTTTCACTGTTATATCAGTGATTCATACGCTTATAAAAATGCAGAGAATTTAAATTATAAAAGAGAAGTTAAACATTCCTGTTAACTTTCTTGGATATTATAAGACTGTATATTTGCTTTTGATATGTTTGCCTTTTGCATATACGTGGGGGCAGAAAGGAGAGAGAGACAGAGAGTAGACATGCATAATTATGTAATTGTGGTCATAAAGCATACAGAAATGGTATATTAATTCTAAATCTATTTAATACATATTCATGGTATAAAATTTGAAAAATAAAAAAACAATAAAAAGATATAGAAATCCTTTGTAAATGTTGAGCCAGTAAATTTTTAATAGTGTTTTCATTTATCTAGAAAGATGAATGTCTCACTATTATTATGACATTGCTCACTTAATAAAATGTAGCTAATTCCATTCAAAATTTGTCTTTAATACTTATCAGTTATACATGCAAGTTTTTTAATTCTCTAATTTATTAGTCTATGGTAAATTTCCAAAAATTAAGTATTTTACAACAATAGTCAATCGGTTGTGCTTCTGTGTGGATTACTAAAAAAATACTGATTCTATTTTTCTAATTTTTTGTAAAATAATAGCTGTCTATTTAAATTCATGGCACCAGCTCCCAATTTCCTATTAATTTGAAGATAACTAATGATCCAGTCTTACTTGTATTTCTAATTATTTTTCAAAAAGAACAAAGGGAGATATTGCAAGGTGGTAAAAGTGATAGATGTTGTTTCCCATAACAGGTTAGATCATCCTTCTGTCACTCCAGTTTTCTGTTTTATATTTGGAAATAATACACAACTTTTTGAAATTTAATGAAAATAATAATTCACATCATATAGTGTTGTTTTGAGACTTAAAAGAGAAAAACACATAAAGCAACACAGTGCTTTCCATAGAATAAGCAAATAAGCACTTAATAAAGGTAAGTGTGTAGTAATGGACGCAGAAGTTTTCTCTTTGTAATTATCAGAGGATTTGTCAACCATGCAAAATTTGAGTACACCATCAAGGCATAGTAGAATTTTTTGTGTTATATATTTAAATATAATTCATTCATTCAATTAGTATATTTATTGTCTGTTATCCTTCATCTATGCTCCCATTCCACAATATGGATCTTTTATAGCCTTTACACGCAATAGGTAATCAGTAATTTTCTTGATTATTTCCACCCAATTGTGAGCTTCTTGAAGGCAAAGACTGTTTTACTTGTCTGTATGTTTCTGTTACTTTGTGCTAAGACAGATATTATATTATTCACAGTGTTTTTTTTTTTCTGTTTAATCTCTCTTATCCTATTTATGTGCTGTCCAGAACAATCTCATAACCTTTTCTGCCACTTACTCTTTATAGTTTGAAGATTCAAAAATATGTATCTCTAGGTTATATTTTAGTTTTAATGTTTCCTATATTTCAAAATGCATGCGAGAAGCTTCTACTATGAAGGCCTAAAATGTTTTTTAAATAATACATTAAAATAGAATTCATTATTTTTAACTATTTTTGCCTTCTTCAATCTTGCTTCTCCTTCAGTATTCCCAATCTCAGAAGCTAAGCAGGAGCCAAGTTAGAAATTGAATGGGAGACCACCTAGGAATACCAGGCACTTGTAAGCATTAAAAAGAAATTAATTAATTAATTACTTTTTAAAAAGGTACACTTTAAAAAAAATATTCCAAATCTCTCATAAATTTATAACCTGCTAAATTGTATCTCATATTAAATCTTTAGAAGATATCCTTGACTCCTTTTTCATACCCCACCACATCTTATTAAATATGAAGACCAATAAATTTTATCTACAGAAGGTCTCTGTGACAGAGGCTAGAGGTGTACTTTTCACCAGACCTAATTTCTGTTTTTTTCCAGGACACAATTAGTTTATATTTCCCAGTTTCCCTTGCACAGTTAATTGAGATGCAGGACTGAATTCTGACCAATGGAATCTGAATAAAATGATTGGCAGCCCTTACAGGTATGTACCATGTACTAACCTCCATGATCTTTCTTTTGACCACCTAGGAAAACAAATGTTAAAGATGGCTCAGCCATAATGTGAAAAAAGCCTAAGTTCCTGAGTCACTGCATATAATGTATCAGGAACAGCTCTCTTGTTCCTTACATGATCCAAAAGAAAATTCAGTTATATTAAGGGCTTTGTAACACCATCAATTACATTAGGTCAACAGCTAATTGTGATTAATCATTAGAAAACTCGATATTAAAGTTAGAGGGCTCCCATCACAAAATCTCAACATATGTGCTGTTGGTTTGCCTGGGTAGTGAGGCAACTAATATTAAGGATAAAAATATGTAGATTCGGGTACCGATAGTGTAGCTCAGGGGATGGCAAACTTTTTGACTAAGGACCAGGTAGTAAATATTTTAGTTTTGTGGACCATACCATTTCTGTTGCAAGTACATAATTCCACTGTTGTAGCACAAAAGCAGTCATAGATTAGATATAAAAAAATGAGTGTCATTGTATTACAGTAAAACTTTATTTACAAAACAGGAGACTCGTCAGGTTTGGCCCATGGGCCATAGTTTTTCAACCCTTGGCATAAATAGTTGGACTTGCATTTTTTAGACCTTATACAAGCAAGGTTTCCAGATCCTCTCCTCTAACCTACTAAAAGTCTTAACTATAACAAATTTCTCATATAACTATTTATAACCTTCTTTATGCTAATAAAGCTACCTTTAGGTGTTGTAATAGGTTAAAATCAGCTTACACATGCTATTAATATTGAAGTTTTCGAACTAAGTCACCATTAAAAAAAACTTATAAATACCAGGAGAAAATTTGCTTAAAAAAAAAAGTACCATACTGAAGCCAAGGTTAATATGAAGAAATTGAAGCAGATTATTGTAAAAAAGGGATGATGGGTAAAAAAAAAAAAAAAGGTGGGGGGATTAGAGCATTTTGGATGTTACTGTATCATGATAAGCACATAGTTCATGGTAGTAATACTTCTGTATAAAGGCAGTAGAGAGTTCATAACTCATGAGAAATGATTCATTCTCTTGAAATTTGCCTGGTATCTTTTTGATATTTTGTATTGTATTTTGAAGAAAATGTTTTTTAAAATTATGTAGTTATCTGCCAGCAGAAGTTAGTCTTGGAATTGAAGAAGCTTACAAAGCCTGTCTTTATTGGGTGTGTGAGGATAATGGACAGGAAAAGAGCAAGAGAAAGGAGACCATTACATAAATATATGTTCATTCATGTAATCACATAAGGTCAAGCTTAAATAAGAGACTCTAAAATTGTTCCCAGATTAAAGTTTTCTGCCTATTATTTAACTCTTCTGCTTATTATTTTGACTACTTATTATTATTAACTATAATAATTTTTATTGGATACATAATATTAAAAATAAATGTAAATTTAAAATCAATAACCTAAAATGTGAGTGGGGTGAGAAGTAAAATTGTAGAGTTTCTGTATGCTATCAAAATTATGTTGTTATCAACTTAAAATAGGACATCATAACTATATAATATTTTATGTAAAACTCATAAAGGAAAAAACTGTTGTAGGTATGTGAAAGATTAAGTAATAAAAGTATACTACCACAAGAAGTCATCAAATCAATAAAGAAGAAAGCAAGAGAGGAAGAAAGGAACAAAGAAACTGCAAAACAGTGGAAAATTAACAGAGGCAATAGTAATGCTTTACCAATAATTTATTTAAATTTAAATGGATTAAATTCTCCAATCTAAATTAGATTGGCTGAGGGATTAAAGAACACTACAGAAATCAGTAAATGTGATACAGCATATAAATAGAATAAAGATGAAAATCATATGATCAGGTCAATAGATGCACAAAAAACAGTTGACAAAATTCAACATTCTTTTTTGATAAAATCTCTCAACAAGTTTGGTATAGAAGGTATGTACCTTAGCAAAAACCATATATGAAAATGCATACCTAACATACTCAGTGAGGAACAATGGAAAGCTTTTCCTCTAAAATCAGGAACATGACAGTGGTGCCCGCACTTACCACGCCTTCTCAACATGATACTGGAAGTCCAAGTCAGAGCAATTACACAAGGAAAAAAAAATAATGAAAGACATTGAAATTAGAGAGGAATACGTAAAATTATCTTTGACATGATATGATATGACCTTGTATAGAGAAAATCCTAAATACCCAAAAAACTATTAGATCTATAAATTAAATTCAGTAAAATTTTAGAGTACAAAATCAACATACAAAAATTAGTTGTGTTTCTGCATACTGAAAATGAACTATTTGAAAAAGAAATAAGAGAATCCTATTTACAATAGCATCAAAAAAGTATAAAATACTTAAGAATAAATTAAACCAACATGATGAAAGATCTGTACACAGAAAACATTAGGCATTAATGAAAATAACTGATTACACAAATAAATAGGTATGTTTATGATTGGAGTAATATTATTGTTTACACTACCCAAAGGCGTTTTTAGTATCAGTGCCATCCCTATCAAAATTCCAATGGCATTTTTTAAAGAATAGGAAAAAAACAATCTTAAGAAAGAAGAACAAAAGTAGAGGCATCACACTTCTGATAATCAAACTATATTACAAAGCTGCCGTAATCAAAACAGTATGGTGTGGGCATAAAAATAGACATATAACCCATATATTTATGCATATATAGTTAGCTAATATTTGAGGTAGCCAAGAATATTTAATAGCGTTGATTAATTGATTTCTTCAATCAATAGCATTGGGAAATCTTGTGATTCACATGAAAAGAATGTAATTTGATCCCAACCTTACATCAACGTACAAATATTAACTTGAAAAATAAAGACTTGAAGCCATAAAACTCCTAGAAGATAATATAGGGAAAAAGCTTCTTGACATTGGTCTTAGCAATGAATTTTGTTGGATATGACACCAAAAGCATAGGCAAGGAAAGCAAAAATGAACAAGTGGTACTACATCAAAATAAAAAGCTTCTGCACAACAAAAGAAACATACAATTTAAAAAACCTACAGAGTGGAGAAAATATTTGCAAACCATATATTTGATAAAAGGTTAATATCCAAAGTATATAAGAAACTCATATAATTCAATAGCAAAAAAAATTAATTTGATAAAATGAGCAAAGGACCTAGATAGACATTTTTACAAAAAAAGACATGCAAATGGCCTACAGGCATGTGAAAATGTGCTCAGCATCACTAATCAGTGGGGAAATGCAAATCAAAACTATAATGAAATATCACCTTAGACCTGTGAGAATGGCTGTTATCAAAAAGACAAGAGAACCAGTACTGATGAAGATGTGGAAAAAAGGAAACCTTCATTCACTGTTAATGGGAAAGTAAATTGGTGCAGCCATGATGGAAAACAGTCTAGAGGTTTCTCAAAAAGTTAAAAATAGACCTACCATATCATCTATAAATTCTACTTCTGGGTATATATATCCAAAGAAACTTAAGTCATTGTCAAGGAGATATCTGTACCCCTTATTTTTTGTAGTATTTACAAGTGCCAAGACGTGGAAACAACCTAAGTGTCCTTCAGTGGAGTGGATGAATAGATAAAGGAAATTTGATAGGTATCTATATCTATATCTATGTACAGTGAAGTATCATTCAGCCTAAAAAGGAAGAAATATTGCCATTTGCAATAACATAGATGAAAATTGAAGGCATTATGTTAAGTGAAATAAGTCAGAGACAAATACTATATGATTTCACTTATATATGGAATCTAAAAGAGCCAAACTTATAAAAACAGAGATTAGATTGGTGATTGGCAGAGTCTATGGGATGGGGTAAATAGAGAGTTGTTGGTCAAAGGTTATATACTTGTAGTTAATAAGATGGATAAAATCAGGGGGAGGGTCCTAATGTACAGCATGATGTCTATAGTTTATTGTATATTTGAAAGCCGCTAGTAGAGTAGATCTTAAATGTTCTCACCATACCCACAAAAAATAGTAACTATGTGAAGAGATGGGTGCTTTACTAATTTTATTATGCTATTCATTTTACAATATATATGTATATCAAGTCATCACTGTACACCTCAAAGTTAACACATCGTTGCATGTCAATTATAGCTCAGTAAAATGGAAAAAAAGAAATATATGGTTTTCTGTGTTACTTATTTCCCAATCACACTAGAACACCAGTGGTTTTTGGAAATAGGATGATTTTCTGTCTTCCTCCTGAGTCCAGTATTTCTCCTTCCCTACTGGAATGCCCCATATTACTAACACCACCTAAATCACTTATCAATAAAATCTAATACCCCAAATGTGTGGTCTATACAAATTTGACTAATTTTTTCCATTTAGATGTTTTCTGCACCTTATTCTGAACCACTCAATTACTTAAAAAATCATGTTTCAATTATAAAAGCAACCTCATTTTTGAAAGGTACATTTAAATTTGCAAAATAAAATTAATAGAATTTAAAAGTCTATGACATAGATAATCACTGTTAATATTTTGGAGATTTCTATTTCAAATTTAGGTATGTATGTGTATCCTTTTCCCCAGTCTCTTTTCCCTTCTTCCCACCCAAACCCTCCACCCCATGTCATCACTGTCTGAGTTGCTGAGACTTACATAATTGTTAACTGAGCTCTTCTTGTCTTTGACCTCACCCACACCCCTATGGTAACTCTAAAATATAAGTAAAATGGGCTAATATCAGCACCACCTAATGCTTCTAGACATATTGCTTATTGTAATTAATATATCATAAGATATCATAATGGATGAATATACACAGGGTGATTCAGAAGAATCAAGCATAAATAACAGCATTTGCACATATTAGAAAAGAGTTATCCCATTTTTATCATTTTTATGGTGTAGATCCTGGGTTTAAACCAGTAGTAAGTATGAAAGGAGTAATCTATCCTTCTACCTTATTTTACACAAGAAGAGTTTGTTTTGTTTTGTTTCATGAAGCAAAGTGCTGGTTGACTAGAGAATATTTTTCTTAGTTTGGTGGGTATTTTTTTTTTATTTTAACATCTGTATCTCAATGCTTTTCTCATATTTATAGAGCCCTCTCCTACTTTGTGGGTTTTTAAGGAATAAACAGACGTGTCTTCCATAGAGGGGGCTAAATGAGGTCAGATAATCATTCTCCCTACCCTATCAGCTAATGTGAGGGTACTTGACTAGTTATTCTTGTCCAGGACGCTGGACCTTGAGGAAGTGTTGCTAAGATAGGGATAGTTGATATCTCTCTTGTAGCATCAACATTCCAGAAGCAGCTCCTACTTTCCTATGGCAGCAGCACCAGAAGTTCTTAGCAGATTCTTCCTGTGGTTTGACCTTACCTTGTTTCATGCCACCTTGATTCTTGAGGTTTTTGCCCATGCTTTAAGCTGAGAATCTCCAGGCTGTTGTTTTCCTAATACATTTCTAAATATCAAAGGGAAATAGCATAGTTGATACACAATGAGAGAAGGAAGAATTAGGGTAGAGCTTCAGCCATTCCTTGGAACATCTCTGCATACTTCTATGTCTAGGACTAAAGTTAACACAAGACTACTGATCATTTTCCGAACAAGAGCTGTGTTTCTCAGGAATGAATGTTCGGGTAAACCTACCAAGTGAAGCTTCCCGTTTTAGTGGTGTGTTGGCTAAAGGTGAAAAGTATTTCGAATGGTGGTGCAGTAGTCATACATTCTAACTACGGCCTCATAAATTCATACAGAAATAAAGATCACAACCTCTACTCGTATTATTTTCATTGTTGTATTATGAATATATTTGCATAGTCTAATATCTCTTTTCCTTCCTTTCTATTTCCCCTAGTCTATATGTATAATATTAATGTAAAATACAGGGGAGACCTAAATACCCCCTTGACAGCTATGGATAGATGATCCAAACAGAAAATCAATATGGAAATATTAGCCTTAAATGACACATAATAGAACTAAAAACTAATGGACATTATACAGTGATCCTGGGTTTCAAGTAGGATGTAGTAACTTGAGATTTCAATTTATTTCTCATAGGGAAGTGGATGTGTGCTTTTTTGTGTGTTGTATAAAGCCAACTTATATTAGAATTGAACCACTCTTTTGGAAGATTAGAAGTGTTACTATCAGAAGTGTGTAGGTAAACATTTGTCAAGTTTCTCTCTCTCTCTCTCTCTCTCTCTCTCTCTCTCTCTCTCTCTCTCTAAATTATTTGAGTGCCCTTTTTGGGGGAGAAATAGCTTTTGGCCAAGTCATGTTTCGAGATATGGACCCATGTTCCAACACAAAATTTAGAGGGATCAAGTAATTTTAACCTCAACTTGTGGCATATAGAGTTAGCCGCTTGATGCTCAGGCTAGCACTTTTAATCTTGAAAAAGTGGTACAAAGACCAAAGAAAATTAAAAAGATATTCACAGTGATATTGAGTCCAAAAGTGACAGCAGCAAATTTCCAATGTTTGTAGTCCAAAAGATGGTCATTTCTGTGACGTTGTTTTGTCTGGACTCCAGCCCCCTAGCTTTGTTTGGATTTCTGCCTGTTTTCTGAGCTATAGCCCCAGATTTCTCCTGTTGATTTGTCAGTTACCTAAAATTTCAGTAAGTACCTTTATTTTTCTCACTAGCAATGTTTTCATTTGCATGCAAAAACAAGAAGAATGTTAATAAACTTAGTTTGTCTTAATAAACCTTAATTTTTAAACAAATGATTTTTTCTGAAGTTGACACAGTTTTTTTTTTGTCTTAATCATTTGTTAAATGGATATAATAGCCTATCATTTATATTTTAAATGTAATGAATGTAAAACACCCAGGACAATGCCAGGGCCATAAGAAGTGCTATAATAATATTAATATATTTATTTATATTTAAATTACTAAATGATTATTGTTAATCATTTTTAGTGCTGTGACTTTTTACCTTTTGGAGAAATTAGAAGGGGATGCATCAGAGGGCACACACTGAAAGTTGGTCATAGTACTTTGAGTGTACAGCCCTTTGACATTCATCTTAACTTGAATTCTAGTCATCTGTCTACTTGTTTAATTGCCCCAGTTAGGTTATAAAATCCTTGGAGTTAGGGATGTGTGTTGCCATCTTTATATTCCCAGCTGTCTTTGGCAAAGTCCTTTATACTATAGGTTGTCCTCAATGATCATTCACTGATGTCTTCCTCAGCTGCGATCTAATGAGTGTTTCCTGGGATAACTAAAATGAAACACCTTTCTTAAAGCCTATATCCAAGAAATCGCAGAGAAACTGCTTATATGTTCATTAATTTTTATTATATATGTGTGTTTTGAAATGATTGAATAATTATTCTGTCTTTGCTATAGTTTTCTCTATGTCCCTTTGTCACCTTTATTGATTTCTTGTCTTCTAAATATGCATCTTAGGCAATTCAAGTCTTATTTAAATACACACTCTGTCATATGTTTGACATATCAAGCCTATAAAATCAGACATGCATTCACTCCTATGACACTCAAGTGAAAACACTTTCAGCAAAATCACTAATAATCTCCTGTTGATGAAATCAAATCAACAACTTTTAGTCCTTATTTTCTGGAATTTTTGGAAACATTGGGTATTATTGATTTCTCCCTCTTTGACACATCTGTTTCCACCTCATCTTCCATGACACCACATGCTACTCTTCATATTCTTTCATATCTTTCTGACCTATTTTGGACTCCTGTTGCTTTTTCCTTAAATATTGCTCATGCTTCCACCTACGTCTTCTCAGTCTATGTGTGTTTCCTGTTTGACAGTATGGAAGCCTGTGATTTATTACATTGCCTATATCCTAACAGGTCCTAACGGCATCTCTCCCGATCTCCAGATTTATTTCTAACCAGCCACTGCACATGTTTCCTTGGATATCCCCCACAGCACTCAAACTCAACATGCTACAAACTAAAGTCGCCTTTCCTTTCAGAACCTATCCTGTGGGTCATACCTAACAACCCTCTATAATTCAAACCTTATATCATCAGAGCTTGTCTATCTTTTTATCTCTGCTCTCAGAACTCTCCTCTGCATCTCTAATGGCAATGTTTAATTTAATTCTTACTATTTCTTTCCTCACATCTATCTGCACATCCTTCTAAAATGTAAATCTGCTCTTTGGTTGTGTCCCCATTGCTATAGGATTAAGTCAAAACCCTTTTCACTTAGAAAAAGAAATTCTTAATAATCTTGTAAGACCCTACCTTTCCAGCTCTCTCTTGCCAACAGAACTCTCAATTCCAGTGCTTCAGCTAATGAACTATTCACAATTCTCAAATTCCTCTACCTGGAGTACCCTTCTCCCCTCGAGTACTTGGAGAATTCTGATTTTTCCTCTAGAGTCAAGGGGCATTGGTTTCCATTATAATACTTATTACATGGCATTAAGACAAATTAATTACCTACTGTTCCATGCATTTGGCTGTAGATTTCTTACATTTTATTTAATTTTGTCTCCTAAGTGCTACAAAAGGCAAGAAAGGATATTTTTAATTTTTTTTTATGTATACTGTTTAGTTCTTGGAATGTTACAAGAACAAAAAATTGCCTTTCAAGATATTTGTTTTTATTAATTTTTACCTGTATATGGGCAACAGAGTGATGAATATTTTTTACAGACTGATAAAACTGAGAAACAGGCTTTCGGTATCACGAAAATTTCAAGAAGAAAAGTCTTCTGCCTTATTTTTTGAATTAACTATATCAACTGTTCTACTGAAGAATTAACTTTTAGGTTAAAAGCCCCATTTATAGTAATTTCAAAAACCTCCTACTCTCCCTTCTTTCCCACATTTGGAGGGGAAAAAAAAAAAAACAAACTTGAAAGCTGACTTTTTTTTTAGGATTTTGCTTCTTCTAAAAATGTGGTTCTTCAGATAAAGAAGAAGAGTGATTATGAGTTTAAATAAAGAACGAAGTACTTTATCATAGCTTTGGAAAGAGTTCCTTAACACACTACCTGCATGCATAATTGTGAACTACACTTTTCCTAGCATCCTCTCTCCCTTCCTGCTGCCATTCTGCTAGCTACAATACAGATTGTAGTCAGGCTCCCTATAAAAATGTCAGCCACTATCATACTACAATCCTTGATACACAAAGTGCTTTGAAAAAGAGGAAAGTCACCTGGTTATCATACAGACATTGATTTTCTTCTGTTTAGCGGAACAGGGAATGCTAGCTCCAAGAAAAACCTCAGCACAGGTTTTTAATTGTTCAACTAATTTGCCTCAGCTAATTTGGCCTTTGAGATGATCTGGACCTCATGAAAATGGCTGATTTAATGTTTCAGAAATTGTAGACATTGGCCTTGTATACCTTATTTTGACATGGTAAAGATCTCTATTACAGTCATCTTAATTCATGGGAAAAAACATCATAAAAAAACAACATATCATAAAATGTATTTACTGTGTATGCCCATAAGTCTGCGGGTGTGTGCATATGTTTCCCTGTGTATATAAATACACAGGTGCCAGTCTTATGTGCAAATGAAAGCTATTGAAGCTAAGAAAAGCAGTGGCTCAAACACTCAGCCAAAGGAAACATCTTTTGGGTTTAATTGCCTAAAGGGGAAAAATGTATGTGATGATTTCCAAGGTCGGAAGGACAAAGACCTTTTAATATAATTTTTTTCTTTTTTTTTCTTTTCTTTTTTTTTTAGAGAGAGAGAGTGAGATAACTGGTGAAAACAGAAAGATGATGCCTTGTGGCAGGTAAGAGGTAGTAATAATATAAAAGACCAGGTAGAGCTGAATCTAGTTTTTTTTTATGGGACCTGAAGTTTATTCAACTTGGGAGGGTTGTCTTTTAGAAAAATTATCTGCAATTACAAATACGAAGTTAGGCAGACCTTGGAAGGGGGCTGTAAAACAAGAGGCCCTGGAACTTAAGCCTCATTATCTTCATTATAAATCTTTCTCTCCAGCCTGGGAACTGGGAAATCTCTTGAAGAAGAAGGAAACAATCCATGAGCAAATTTGACTCTCAGAGCTACAGAACCTGTTTTCATCTTATAAATAGAGATGGTCACCAACCAGGTAAGAACTAAATGTTATTTTTGTGTGATCTAAAATAGTTCTTCATTTATATGCATGGTTTTTAGAAGTCAAGAAATATTAGAATCAATATATTATTGCCTCTGTATTTCCTATTATCACGTTCTCTATCATTTCAGGATAATCTTTTCATGTTTAACAGCCCCAAATGTCAGTCTAGGGTAATAGACACTCAAATGTCAGTGACTTAGCCCAGTCAGTTCATTTCTTACTGATACTACATATCCAGTGGGACTGACATAGGTGCCATCATTTATAGCTTTAGCATCTATTGCACATGGCCTCCAAGAATGCTATGGCAAAGAAAGGGAGCATGGTGGAAAGAACGTAGTCCAACAGCCCTTAAAGACCTTGGCTCCAGAAATGCTACATATCACATTTGCTTACAGCCTTTTGTCCAGAACCTTTCACAGAGACTTGCCAAACACAAAGACTTTAGGAAGTGCTGGAGAGCAGGTATAATGTTTTGGGTACATGCACAGCCATACTTGCCTACAGTAGGGAGAATATTTGGGCATTCTCTTTAACCAGTTATCACAAGGAGACTTCATTTCTAATTCATATATATATACATGACTCTAATTCATATATATATATATATACATGACTCTAATTCATATATATTCACAATGACTCTAATTCTTATCTGAAGCAAAATGCAAGCACATGTCCCTAAACTAGCCATCAAGACATCCCTAATACTGACTTAGCCCTGTTGCTTTTTCTTCTATATTTGTTTTCAGATCTGTCTTGATTGTTGCTTTTACTAAATAAAAATATTTGCATTTCAAAAATCTTATATTCTATCAAATAAAGAAGCAGGTTTAGTAAAAAATTTGAACTCAGAATTTTTAGTAGGGTTTGTATATTTTAGAACAAAAAATTGACCTTGAGAAATTAAATGTAAAGAACAGGCCCAGGTCGAATTCGACTGTCAACTATGGATCTGTATGGCCCTTGCCTCAGAAGTAGCTGATAAGGAAAGCTGAGCGAATAAGACTTTTTCTTAAAGAAGGGAATTATGTGATTCCAATGAACACATTTCTATGATCACTTTATTAATGATATTTATTTTGAGGGACATATAGAGTTATTTACTTCTTAGGATTGTTATTTAAACATTTTCTCATTTCATATTTTTTCAAATAATATTTCAAAAAATGTTTGAAAAAAAGTATTTTGCCATGCAATTTTATAAGTTACCGCCAGTTAAAATAAATGAATTTCTACTAGAATATATTTTGTGTGGTGAGTTGTGTAATATAGCTTATTGCATTATGGTACTGTTTGACTGTTTGAGGGATATTTTATTTTACTTCCCACTAGCTGAGGTCTGGCACTGTCCTAAAATATTGTATGTGGGTTTTTCCCCTCCATTTCACTACTGCTTTCTAAAGAATTGCAAGATCCAGTAGAGTTTACCCGATTTTGCCTTTCCCGTCCTCCTATAAATAATAGGCAATATCCCTGTTCTGAAGTACTGACTTTTCTTTGAAAGACTAGCTTGCACCCTTATTTCATGGTGTCTGAGTCCATCACCAATGAAGAGCCTTAGGGAACCATTTCCACTAATGGACTCTGTACTCCCCAGTGTAGTTAATTTCATCCTTGTGGTCAGAAAGAGTTAATGTCCTTTGCTACCAGGGTGTAACATAGGCATTGGAGAGAAGATGATATCCAGTGTTTTTCCAAAATGGACATCTTTACAAATCATTAACAATTTTATCTCCCAGAAGTTTTTTCTTAGTTTTTTTTTTTTCTTTTTATCTCCCAGAAACTTTAAACTTATACAATATGCAACCATCCTTCTTTGGAAAGGGCATTTCAACAGATTTTATTTTTTAATATATTTTTGCCTTTCGAACAATTTGATGAGTTGCTTCATTAATCTCTTGGTCTTCTTGCCTCTCCTCCATCTGGTGTCACTAGCAGATGGAGGCAGAATTGCTCAGATATAAAGGAACAGACTTCAACTACAAATATATCACAAAGATAGCAACCAAAGATACTATGTGATTATTGGACAGTAAAAACTATATAAACTCCATCTATTACTTAATGTAACTGTTATTAAATATAGGCTTTTGCAATTTGGAATTGTAAACTGTGTACATAATTATTTACATAAACTGTGAACTAGTGATTGTGGTTCATATGTTTATTTAAAAAAAAATGTTGAATACCCACTATGTGCCATGAAAGTAGCTGGAGATAAAATGGAGTGTAAAATAAACCATTTTTGTTCTCAATAACATATAAATAATGGTTTCTGGGATATGAGGTATTTAGAGTACACATAAAAAATACTTAGGGCAGAAGATTTTCATAAATGTGCTATGCTGCTAGTCTTCTAACTTTCACAGAGAAAACCTTTATGAGCCTTCTCAGGCAAACTTTATCCAACTTTAGTCAGTATGTGTTACAGTCAACCCAGACCAATGAGTTACTCAATCCATTTGTCAAGAAACAAATCTGAGCTCCTACTATAAGCAATATATTGTGTTTGGTCTGTGATGAAGGCAAATAATTAAAAGGCAATGCCCCTTCTTTGCTCAAAGAATTTAAAAAATACTTTATCAAATGAAAAGTGCTCATGAAATGGTAATTTATAATAAAGGAGAACATATGGTACATCCCAGTTGATTCATACAGAAATTTATAGTGAGCATCCCCGTTTGAAAGTTTGGTGTGCACCTCAAGCATACCTCATCTTCTCCTCCATCATAACAAGGCTGCTTTTCCCCAGAGTCCCACCATCCAAGGCAGACACCAAGGCATCAGCCTGGATCCCACTGCTCCAATGTTCCTCTCTTTTCCCTTCATCTAAAAACCTATAGGCCCTTTCCACTTAAAATCTTTAAAATCTATTTTTTAAACCAAAGTACTTTGCCATCATTAGTTTAGACCCTCCTTATCTTTCACCTGCAATGCAATCACTTAACTCCTCTTCTTCCAGCTTTTCCATCTCCATGCCTCAGACACTTGATCTTTCTAAAGTAAAACACTAGACTTGCTTAGCTAAAAAATAAATCCTTAATGCCTCCCTGTTCAGATTAAAATCTAAACAATTTATCATGATGCAGAAAGCCCTTTAAGATTTAGTTCCTCTGTCTGCCTCCAGCCTCATCTTCACTTGGCATTTACTATACTGTGTTGCAGTCACACACAGCCACTCTGAAGATGTTGCCCCTTTTTCCTGGAGTGTTCTGCCCCCCACCCCCAACTATTTGTTTTGGCTCACACATATTCTTAATTAAGAGACCGCCTACATATCTCTCCCTAGGAAAATTTTCTCTCCCACTCTACTCTTTCTAATTCCATTCTGAGTCTAGCATCTTTTTCATATGTGCATATGGCCCTATACATAGCTGTCATTTTTTAAGTCATATAGTGATATATTTTCCCATTGACTTTCTTCCCATAGTCTGTAAAGTTCTTGAGGTTAGAGACCTCACCTCTCATCATTTTCTTATCAGCAACCCAGACAGTACCTGATAAATGATGAGCACCTGGTAAACTTTTGTTGCTCAATTACCTTAGGTATAAAGACTTCCTGGCAATAAAACCAGGTATGATGCAAAAGACACAGCAAAGATTGTCTGTTGGGCACAGAAGCTACTCAATTAATGCTAGTTCCCACCTCCATGAATTGTCTCTTAAAAATTAATTGCAATTCTGTGAATGAAGCTAAGAAATAGAAATGGGGAGTGTATCAGTTTTGACTTCGGAATGTAATTTGGGAGTAAAGGGAGTTTAGGGCTTAAAGAATGCGTATTTTTAGCAATGGAATCCCATTGAACACTTTTTGAACAAGGAAGTAGAGACATTTCTCTATGACATTCAATCTAGCACTTGAGCATATTGCTGTTTAAATATTTATAGTGTGTTTTCTAGTGTATCCTATGTTTCCAGAGGGGTGTTATGTGAATTTCATTGGATTGTACCTTGATTGAGGACAGAAGTAAAGTATCCATCTCCTCATAAATTTCCACAGTATGGAATGCAATATGATACTGCTCACACAGTTAACAGTTGATGAATATTAGCAGCAATTATACCAATTTTTGTCTCTTACCACCTGTAAGTTTCCCTCAAACTGGAAATGAGAATAAAAGAGGAGAGGGGAAAGCATTTTCTGTATTTGAAATGAACTAACTATAAAAAAATTTTTTTAAGATAACTAAAACAGGTAAACAAGCCGAAGTAAATTTTACCAATTCAAGTGTAAAAAGGCATCATTGAATAAACATAAAAATAACTTGTTTACTTTTAACCTTAGCTAAATGGCTAGGCTAGAATAAAAGTTATCACAAGAATATTTTTCAGATGACCTTGACCACTTAAAATTATAAAGTATCAATGGGAATTTTCATTTTCAGAATGTCACAGTAGTACATTTTTTATACAGTTCAAAAAAGCAACGATCTTATTGTTAAAAGTAAATCCACAAGACTTAGATAATGATCTGTTTCTGATCAATTGTTTTCTCCCCATTGTGTGCAAAACTACATTCTTTAGAGGTGTTCTCTTTGTCTTGAGCTTTTGACATACCTGGCCAAATATCCACGGAGGCTTTAGGCCAGAACTCCAAGTTATTTCCAGATGAAACGTGTTTAAAATGTTTAAAATGGAAACCAACAGCATGATGATATATAGGTTTAAATTTTTTCTCAATTTTAATTATGTGAAAAAAGTTTTCTATGAATAAATAATTGATTTGTTTGAACATTGTGCAAAATTAGAGAAAGGGAAAGATAGGACTCTGGAGTTCTCCATATGAGAGCAACTAAAATCAGATTAGCTAATACTATGGTCTACTGCATCATCCACATAACATTTTTTTGTTCCTTCATTAAGTGAGTAAATATGTGCAGATAGCAGTGATTTTGCTTTCTTTCTTTTCTGGTATCTTAGTTGAAGTCAGCTTACTTTAACTCTAGCATGTCATCATTGAACCTGTAGACTAGTAGCTCTTACTAACTTAATTTACCTGTTTGGGTGATAGGATCATTTATGTCAGAGGCACAAAAATGAATAGAATTACTTGCTAGGAAAGAAGCAAAGAGGAGTTACAACATGAGAATATTAATAAATGTCCACCGAATCGGATGAATGGGGAAAAAAAGCTTCTTAATTTGACTTTTAATATTTAGCCACTCTAAAAATCCTTTTTAAATCAAAATAAAACAACACATACCTTTCATTGGGTCTGCTCTGCATAGCAGGTAGTGGAGGCCCAGTGTAGTAGATGTGGTTCTCTGCAGCTGTAAGGAATGTGATGTAGAGAGCAACAAATATATTTCTCCTCAGCAGACCTCTTTTTTCCTTTTATCTCTGAACTTTGCAACTCATAGTTGAATTAAAATTGAACTATCATTAAAGTTTTGGAGATTATTAACAGTGGGAGAATAAAAGCATGGCAGATAATATTATGGATTCAAATCCTGGGTCCACTACTTGCTGAGTGTAGCCTCCAGCACTTTACAAAAACCTCTCTGATTTGTATTCCCAGAGTATGGAAAATATACCTGGTATAAAATATATTTTTTTCGAATGACAGTATGACAATAAGTGAACATTTTTAAGAGGACTACAGCATTCCTTATAGATTTATTGGGAGACTTAAATGAGATCATGTTTATTAAATGCCTTACCCAGGACCTGCCATACAGTAAGCATTTATAAATGGGAGTTGTTAATTGTCATGATGAGGATGGTGATCATCATCTTATACCTAGGAAGACACTCAGGTGCCTTTCTTAAAAGAAAGGAGCAAAGAGTACTGTTCATTGAGATTCCCTTGACCTATTACCTGTACTGCTTTGCGTGGATACTTATTAACCAGTTAGCTCAGAATTTCTACTAATATAAAGGCTAATGGAAAGCTTGGCAGGTTTCTAGAATTTTTTTTTTTTTCTAAATATGAAGCCATGTCCTAAGGGTGATATCAAATCAGCCTATTGAATAAGGAGACATAAAATGGAAACTTTTGAAAACAGTAGAACTTGAGATTCATGTCCTCAAATTACAGCCCTGTAACCACTGATGGTCCTCTAGAAAGTACAACTCTAGAGGCTCCTTGGGACCACTGTTTTCATGTCATTATAGGATCTGGTCCTAGAAGATGTGTTGATAGTATTCTCTCTCAGGCAGGGCATTATTGTGTGTAGTTTGCAAGTTGTTCATTCACCCTTTGGTGTCTTTTCCTGGTCCTAGGAAGCCATTTAGAGGTATTCAGAAAATCTGATTGTTATCTATCTTCAATTTCCTCTAATTAATCTTATCAAGAAAATGAAGCAGTAGCAGTTCCTCCTTCTCTGACATTCCTAAATTTCATCAGTACTTCTCTTACATGGCAACATTTTCTACTTCCTGTTATAGTTATTTGTTAATGACTTAACATTCCTTCATTGTATGACATTTTATTATCAAAAAGTATAGTAGTATACACATACAAAAGTATATACAAAGTGTTATTCTTCACAGTATTATATGCTCAATAAAAATCTCATTAAACTGAATCACCCCTCATGACCTTTAAATTTCACTTCTTCTGAGGATACTTCCCTCTCAGACTCAGTCAGATCCTGGCTTAGTATTTTCATAGCACGTTTTATTTCTTCATAGACTTTTCAAAGTGTTCACTAATTACTTGTATTCCTTTCTTTAATATTTGTTTTCCTAATAGGTTCATGAAGGCAGCTACTGTACCTGTCTTACTGATCACTGTTCCTGTAGCAAGTATAGTACCTATAGGCCCTCAAGAAAAATTTTATAAATGGGTTAAAAATACTTAACCAATGACTGCCTTCTTCTACAGTTATAGAAACTAAAATTTTATTCTATTGCCCCATAAGGCCTGTTCATTTATTCTTTGTTTGTATCTGGTAATATGTTAGACTCTGTGTATATATTAATTACACCCAGCAGGAAAAACCTGGGCCTGCATTTTATTCAATGGAATAATCCTCTTTTTCCTTCTTTCTGCCTCATAAAGGAATACTTTGAGAGTTAATCATGCAGTTAATACATTTTCCAGAGTCCTTGTTTCTGTTTCTTTTCTCTTTCATTATTCATCTTTTAGTCATTTTCCTGATCATTAATACTTCAACCTGAAGTGAAGCTGCTCTGTGAAATTTGTTAGTAGAAATTTAGGGAAGGGAGTGATTTGTAGACTTAGTTATCTTTGCTATTTCCTACACTCTGCTATCTTAGATAATTAAGAATTGAGTATACATGTGGGAGAACGATCCCAAGTAAATCTCATGAGTTTTCTTAATGGCAAACTCAGATTAAATTAAAAAGCTGGTAAATGCAACCATAAGAAATATTTGATTCATATAGTTAGATCAATATTTTTCTGGCTGTTATTGTCACATCTCTAAATTGGAAACCAAAATCTGTGAAACTTTTTTTTGAGGGACAAATATTTAGCTTTAGTAGTATATAAAGCAGAGATATTAGGTAAAAGTTTTTCAGAATTTGATGGAAATGTTCATATACTGTATTTATAGAATAAAATGTGATGTAATAATTTTTATTAAATTACCTTAAATGAAATCTGCTCCCCTGCATCCTACCTATAATAAGACAGAATTTCTTTTCTCTCTGTTTAATGTGGAGTGTCAAAAGGAGAAAAGAATCCCCTTAAAAAGTCTAGTTTCTCCAAATGGGAGTGTCTTTATCTTTGTTATCTTTCTACATGACATAAACGATTGGCTCTGTCCCTAAGCAATCATGTTGTAATTAGTCAATAATGACAGTAAACAAGGGTCCCACTCTCTCTTCAATATTTCACTCCTCCAACAAAATGATTATCAGAGTTAGTTTAATTGGAGTGCTATCACCAGATTAATGGCCTCTCTTTGAAAGTATGTCAGCCCCTTGACTGGACATGTTTTTGATAGGTGTCCTGGCATATAGTTACATGGGAGAATCTATTAGCTTGTAACAATGTATTTCTCTGAGTGCATACTTCAAAATGCATACTTAGGTTGCAATAATACACCAAATTATATTCGTGCTTCTTTATTTTATCAAAAATATCTAGCATTTTGTTTTGTTTTCATTCTTTCAAGGTGACTTAAAGTGTTATGGAGAGGTAAGCAGTTATACGCTTCTAATTTGGCAAGGTAGCGAGTAAGATCTTTTAAAATACAGTATTTTTCTCTCTTTTTTTAAAAAAAAATTCACACTTTTCTTTCCAGTATGTGAAGGATATTTGTGTGTGTGTGAATCAGACTTGATTTGCAAAACAAAAGGGCTCTGTTTTTTGAACAAAAACTTCACTTCTCTACTTTTTAAAAAATATCTCAATATACCTGTTATCTTTCACACATTTCTTGTGTGTCAGGTACTTCTGTGTTCTGAAGCAAAGCAGAGAAGCATTTCTTATGCTGGAAAGGCTTTCTCTCTGAGAGAGACATCGGTTTTAGTCATACATTTTGGCTTCTAAGTTTTTCAAGTCCGGCCTCCTTATAATGAAGTGCTGTGAGGATATCAGCGGCTAACTCTACCTTGGTGGAGTCCAAGATGAGTTTACCCTATGTAAAATGTTACTTCTTTGTATCTCATAACTTCAGAGCAATATTCCAGTGTGTTAAGATTAATGAAATTTATTCTCTGAAAATGAGTTTGTGGACAGTTCTAGTCACAGAAAAAAAAAAAAACTGGTTATTTTACTGATTTACCTATTCAGAAAAACTTTACTGAATACTTACTGTGTGAAGAGGTCACTGCTAGGTATTAGGAGTAGAACAGTGAGCAAGATAAGATACTAGCCATCCACATATGTAGAGAGTAGCTGGAAAAAGAGAGGGGTGCACAGCTGATTATAATAGAGTAATAAATGCTTTAATAGGAGTTAAGTACCGAGTACTATGGCAATACTTGATCATAGTGGAGGGCAGTACCTAATCTCTCCTTTGGAGGTTCAGGAGAGTTGTATACAAGGGTTAAGGGCTCAGCTGAATTAGCCACATGAAGTAAGAGATGATGTGCAAAGTACATTCCAGGCAGAAACAAAAGCAAGAGCAATGACCTAAAGGACAGAAAGAGCAGAGTGAATCCAAAGAATTGAAATTAATTTAAAGAAAGGCCTAAAAGGTATTATTACAATGTGGAACTTTATACTAAGAGCAATTGCAAACACATACAGAGTTTCGCAGAGAGGAGTGACATAATTAAATGGGTTATTTGGAAAGATTATTCTGGGTCTAAAGTGAAGAATGGGTGTGAGGGGGGCAAGATTGGAGGCGGGAAACCCATTAGGAGGTTGTTCAAATAATTCAGGCAGAAGAAAGTGAGACTTGAGTTTAGGTGATGGAACTGGGGATGAAGGAGGTAGACAGTTGAAGAAATATCACTCTTCCAATTTCTATCTCTCCACCTCCCTTTGTGTACTGTGGATTAACTAGAAGTTTTGCCTATGTCTATTCTATGTCAAAATTCCTAGACTTCTAGATGCTTTAGAATCCTTGATATTAGGAAATAATACTTCGCTAAGAATTTTATGAACAAGTGCTGAAACAATTCTTAGAAGAGAATGGATGGGAGATTTATTTGTGGATATGAATAATGTCATCTCAGTCTTGACAGAAAAGTTAGCACAAAGGAAATCCTAGGAAGGAGAACTTGGTCTTTGACAATTAAAATAAAAGTGCAACTGACACCAAAAGCAAAGGCAGCGAAAGCAAGAATAACAAGTGAGACTATATCAAACTAAAATGCTCCGCACAGCAAAGGAAATCATCAAAAAAAATGAAAAGGCAACCTATTGAATTGAAAAAAAGAATGTGCTAATCATATACTGATAAGGGGTTAATATCTAAAATATGTAAAGAACTTATACAGTTCAGTAGCCAACAAAACAAGTAATCCGATTTAAAAATGGGCAAAGTTTCTGAATAGACATTTCTCCAAAAAAGACATAGAAATGGCCAACAGGTATATGATAAAGTGCTCAACATCACTAATCATCAGGGAAATGCAAATCAAAACCACAATGAGCTATCACCTCACACTTGTTAGAATGACTGTCATCAGAAAGGCAAGAAATAATGGGTGTTGGGAAGGAAGTGGAGAAAAGGGAACCCTTGTGCACTGTTGGTAGGGGTGTAAATTGGTACAGCCACTATTGAAAACAGTATGGGGACTCCTTAAAAAATTAAAAATAGAACTACCATAAGATCCAGCAATTTTACTTCTGGATATTTATCCAAAGAAAATGAAAATACTAACTTGAAAAGATATGCACACCCATGTTTGCTGCAACATTATTTGTAATAGTCAAGTATGGAAGCCAAGTATAATAGCCAAGTATAATAGTATGGAAGCAACCTAGGTGTCCACTGATAGATGAATTGATAAAGAAGATGTGATATTTTATATACATACACACACACAACACACACATGTACTACATACACAATGGAAAATTTTTCAGCCACAAAAATAGAGAAATTTTGCTATTTGTGACAACATAAGTGGACCTTTAGGACATCATGTTAAGTGAAATAAGTCAGACAAAGACATACTGTAAAATCTCACTTATATGCAGAATCTTAAAAAAAAAAAAGTAGCTCATAGATACAGAGAACAGATTGGTGGTGGTCACGTGTGAGGGCAGGGGTCAAAATGGGTTAAGGGGATCAAAAGAGACAAATTTCCAGCTATAAAATAAATAAGTCATGAGGATATGGTGGCTATAGTTAATAATACTGCATTGTGTATTTAAAAGTTACTAAGAAAGTAGGTCTTGAAAGTTCTCATCACAAGAAAAACATTTTCTAACTATGTGGTGACAGTTGTTAACTAGACTTATTGTGGTGATCATTTTTCAGTATATACAAATACCATATCTTTAATGTTGTGTACCTGAAGCTAATGTGTTATATGTCAATTATATCTCAATTAAAAAAAAAGATAAAAAGTGAAAAACATTGCATTATGAGTAATCAGATGAAGGACTTTGGAGATTAGTGTCATGGGTTGAACTATGCCCCATCCCCAAAAAAAGATGTTCCAGCCCTAACCTCCAGTACCTATAAATGTGACCTTGTTTGGAAACAGAGGCTTTGCAGATGATCAGGTTAGGATGAATTTTGAGTAAGGCTTAATTTAGTGTGATTGTGATCTTATAAAAAGGAGAGAAAGGGATAATGCACATAGGGAATTCCATGTGGATATTAGAGCTATGCTGCCACGAGACAAAAGACCACCAGAAACCAGGAGAAAGACTGGAACAAATTACTCTCTAGCACCTTTGGAAGGAGCGTAGCCTTGCTGACGCTTTAATTTTGGATTCCTGGCTTCCACAACTGTGAGACAAAATACTTTTGTTATTTAAGCCACCTCATTAATGGTACTTTGTTATCGTAGCCTGTACATACACAAATAATATAAATAGAAAAGGGAAGACTCCAACTGCACACAGAACGGGATTCACTAGGCGCTGGAGCAGTTCAGGAGAGGAAGGCCACCCTGGTCTGCAGGTACCTGTTCCCCAGTGACTGGACCGTTCTACCACATGAAATGAGTCCAGCATTTGAACACTGTGTCAGTGTCATATATCTTTCTCACGTTACTTGGTTTACCTACAGGAATAAAGCTATGTTAAATAACTAGCTAGGCCTTAATTCTGAAATAGAACATTGATTTGATAGCTCTCCTAATTCTTCTCAGGACTCCTGCATTCATTATTGCCTCCCCCCTTTTATGCCTTATCCCTTTTATTTATCTCCTTTTTTCAAACAAAGCATTGAGATGTCTCTGTTCACCTGTATTAGGTTGGTAATGTCAGTCAATATTTTTTCTTTAGTTATGGGCTCCTTGCCTCCCCACCCCCCACACACAACCAAATGCCTTTTTTAGTAGTTCTGCTTCTGTTAGTGAGTTAAAGTCAGCTGAAAGCACGTTGTTGAATGAAACTGGAAGGTGAGGCTGCCCTGGAAGCAAATATCTTTCTACATCTTTATGGTTTAATTATTATTATTTTATTGAAGTATGACATAAAAAAGATGCACATATCTTAAGTGTGCAACTTGATCATTTTTGCATGTATATTCACATATATACTCCTGTGTAACTATAGCTCAGATCAAGGTGAAGAACACATATATAACCCAGAGGGCTTCCTCATGCCTCATTCCTTTCAGTACTCCCTGCAAGAATAACCACCGTTTTTACTTTTTATTATTGTAGATTTATTTTACCTTCTGTTAAATTTTCATATTAATTGGAATTATACAAGTTTTACTCTTTTGTATATGGCCTCATTCTTCAGAATTATTTTACACATGTTGTCATCGTATTATTAACTTGTCCTTTCTTGCTGCTGTGAAATATCCATTTGACTCTATGGACGTTGGGTTGTTTCCATTTTTTTTTTTTCGCCGTTATGAAAAAAAACTGCTGTGAATGTTTCTATACATGTCTTTTGTTAAACATTTCTGTTGAGTATATACCCAGAAGCAAAAATTTTTAGACATAAGATATACGTATATCTATATTTTATATTGTCAGTCATTTTCCCAAAGTAATTGAACCAATTCACCCTCCTACCAGCAATGCAGGAGAGTTCCAGTTGTACTGCAAGTGAACACTCTAGTCTTTTTAATTTTGCCCTTTCTGATGGTTGTACAGTAGTGTCTCATTGGGGTTTTAATTTGCACTTCTCTGATGATATCTCCATATGATTTAGGTTTGTCTCTTGTAAATAGCAGACTCCTGAATTATTTTATTCCAGTGTGACAAATGTGTTTACTACTGAGTTTAGTCCATTTACAATGATTTTAATTATTGAAATATTTGAATATTTCTACCATTTCATTTTATGCTTTGTGAGCAAATTGTAACCAAAGCAAGGTATGGTAGCAATATTCATATTTGTGTATCGAAAAGTTAATTTTGCCCGAAAAATTAACTTTGTCCTGGCTCCAGGGAGGTAGCCTCCAAACCCTTGGAATTTCCTAAGTGACTGAAGTGTCTTTCATATTCAAAATCGAGTCCTTAGACCACACCTAATAGTTTATGTTAATGAGGTACTTTAGGATATGGTCCGCAATGCTGGAAAGGCCAACCATTTTATTTATTTATTTATTTTATTTACTTATTTTTAGATGAGGCAACCCTTGGTTGACCTCACAGATTGCAAGGACCTTGTCTGCTTACAATCCCTTATTTTTTTTTATTTTTTACACCTACAGCACCTGGTCTTCCTAGGTGGTCTCCCATTCAACTACTAACCAGGCCCAACCCTGCTTAGCTTCTGAGATCAGACAGGATCGGCTTGTTCAGGGTAGAATGAAGGCCAGCCATTTTAAATGATTAAAATTTTGAGCTACGAGATAACAGTCTGACCCCTAGGGAGTGGAGAGGTACTGGAGGTTAAGTCACATGGGTAGTGATTCAATTAATCCTGCCTACAAAATTAAAAACCAGTAAAAATTGGAACACTGAAGCTCAGAAATCTTCTCTGATTGGCAGTACTTTGTGTATTGTCACACTCTCATGCTGAGAGGATGACAGAAGCTTCAATTTTGGATCCCTCCTAGATGTCACCCTATGCATCTCTTTTAATTGGTATTCTATTGGTATAATAGAACTATAATTGTAAGTATAGCACTTTCAATGAGTCCTGAGAGTATATCACATTATGAAACCTGAGGGTGGTGTGGGAACACTCAAATTTATAGCCAGCTGGTTAGAAGTGAGGGTGGTCCTGGGGATTCCTGAACTTTGGCTAGTGTTTGAAGCGAAGTCTTGTGGAAGGATAACTTTGGGAAATGTTAAATCATACAGAATTTAAGATAAAAAGCATTATTAAGAATGAAGAGTGTCATGACATAATTATAAAATAACATATTTTTCAGGAAAATGTAAACAACCTAGTAAAATAGTCTTAAAATATAAAAAGGAAAAACTATTAGAACAAGATAAATTTTCAGTTCATCATCATAGTCAGAAATACTGATGTACGTACACTAATTAATTGATCAGGCAGAGAAAAAATTGGTAATAATATAGAAAATATAGACAACTTAATTAACAATTAATGATTTTGATTTATCTATCTACTTAGTACCCAGTAACTAGAAAATGAAAAAAAAAATTAAAAAATTGACCACGTGCTAGATCATGAAGAAAATATCAACAAATTTCAAAGAAAATGGTATTATATTTAACTTATGAAAAACTAAGGCTATGCCCTTTATTCTGTAGACTATTTGCGTTTAACTGTATTCCTTTGTCAAGTGAGAGACATCTGGTACACTACATAAAATTGCTTGAGGCAATGAGATCCCTTTTTAATACATGTAATTACAGGATCTGTGGAGAGCTAGGAAGCTAAGTTTGGTTGCTATGGCCTGTCAGCTTAATACTGGGGATTCATCGTTACTGTGTGTATCTGGGTGTACTTTCATGTGAATTACTATCTAAATGGACCTTACTCTTACTTTAACTCCTTAGTTTGTTTGTATCTTAGACTTGACTGTTTCTCCTTTGACCTTCTTGGGAGGCTGCTGGCAGAGCTGTTTCAGTAATTAATCTTATGGAAGGTCTCATCAATGATGCTGAACAGAATAATGAATCTCAATATGCACAAATGTGTAATATTAACATATAGCTTGAGGGTACTGTTCTTTAATTGTCTTTCTTTAACAGAGCTATAATTTGTTTCAAGACTGCTTTAACTGATCTTACAGTGATCAAAAAATTTTAATTGCAAGATGAAATCCATTTGAAAATTGAAAAGTGAAAAATGATTCTGGGGCAATGACAAAAATCTCAAGAGCTTTCCTCTAAAACAAAAACAAACAAAAAGAAACAGTCTTCTAACTAGTGTTTTTTTTTTTCTTAACCTATACAATATAATACTTGTATCAGTGCCTTTCAAACTTTGTTATGCATACATATCACTTAATGATCTTGTTAAAATACAGATTCTGTCGAAGTGGATCTGGGAAGAAAGCTAAAATTCTGCATTTTTAATAAGTTCCTACAGTTTTTGCATTAGAGTTCTATATTATACTGAACTGTGCTATCTTCATCTTATGCAATGATTAGACTTGTTCAGATATTTAATCCTAAATCATTTAAAAATATTTTATCAACTAAAAAATGTTTTTGAGAAAATCTGAGACAAAAGAGTATTTAAACATAATGGGTAAATAAGTGGTACATATAGAACATAAATATTTATTGTTAGGTCTGTTATGTATTTGAGAAGACTATCTTTTCAACAAATATGTCTTGTGTGAAAGCGGTGTTCTTTGTTTTAACTTGATTTTGCACTACTTACCAGTAGATGGCAGTATATATTCAATCTTACTGAAAGAGACTGTGTTATAAAAAGAGTAGCCCCTTGACATACAAGTAGTCTTTCTATAAATGTTCCCCAAGCCCCAAGACAGAATCCAGAACTATTATTTGCAAAATTACCTTTATTTGATATAGGTTCTAAATATTTGCTTTTATTCAACTTGGATGTTAATATTTTCATATCAGGGAATCAGAAACCACACCCTGTGAGGTCAGATGAAAAAAATAAAAGATAGGAGTCTAGCAGATGGAGATTTAGTTCACATTTGTGTACTAATTTGGATGTGTAGAGGAGAGTAATTCTCTTTTGAAGCAGGTATATAATAAAAAAATCTGGAAGTAGATAAGAGACTTTTTGGAAAAGATTATTACAAATGAGAAAATGGTCTATTATAATAGGGGAAGGGGACTATTGCAGTGAACCATGAGATCTACAAGTATTCAATGATTAGATAAAAAGGGATTTTCTTTTACATAGAGGAATAAAGAAGGCTAGAAAGAACAGAATGTGGGAAAGTGGATGAAAAGTTGGGATTGGAGAGGAGATCAGAGTGTGTGTAAACCTGAGGCTGCTTATTCTCAGGAAGAACTGTTAAGGAGTTTTATGATGCCCCAGGGTGAGGATCAGACTTCAAGGGTGGGGGGGGGGGGCTGGGAAGGGGAGACTTCAAGGGTGGGGGTGGGGAGGGGGCTGGGAAGGGGAGAGGCTTACCCAAACTTGATTAATAAGCATTCTGTTCTGATAGATCAGTGAGAACAAATAGTTCAGCTAATCATTAATAAGGCATAATGGGAATTTGGAGGGCTTTTGTCTGGTCAGGTTATAGGTAAACAAGGGGAGCATTCATGAACCTTACTTAACACACATAGGAAAGGTTATTTCTTTGGCGTTAGCCACCACCTGGAATACAGAAAGATGTGTGTATGAGTTTGTTAGTTTAAACATTGCTGTTTTCTAGGCTCACTAGATTCTTGTAATATTCAACAATATCGTAGGTAAAAAGTCTTAATAAGGATTTAAAAAAACAAAGAATTTATTTTGGTAGTAATTTATTCTGTAAATGTTTATTGTAAATTCAAACAATGGATAGATGTGGGCTCTTGTCTTTAAAGAGTCACATGTTGTAATTAAAAATGCTCCCCAAAGATCTTACTGCATATCCAGTCCCAGATATTCTATAATTATCCATCTAATTTGGAAAAGAAAAAAAAATGGTTTGATTTTTTCCTAAATACTCTAGGTCAATAAGTCAGAGTAGGTGCTTAATAATTTTTTTTTTTTGATAAATGAATGGATTCTACATTAAAAATATCATTACATATCTACATATTTGGTATGGACTAAATAAGACTACCTAAAAGTTAATTTCTCCAAAAGGTTTCATTTTTGCTTATGGACAAAACCTTCTCAGGTGTTTTTTATAAAGTCTAAATGGTTTTTTTTTTTTCTAAGATGCATGCATGTCTTTTATTTTTTTAAGTTGACACAGTCTAATAATCTTTCTGGAGGTATTATGATGACTTATACCTTTTTCACTTAAAAAACCCAAGGTTTGTAGACATAAACTGAAAGAATGAAGAAATAAGCCCTGTTCCTAAAATCATGATATCAAAAAGAACCTTTCCCTCCAGCTAAGAAGGGGCTGTGGTTTCCAGTGGAAAATGAAGGTCTGGGAATTATCATTTATATGTAGACATTATATATATGTGTGTATATATATATATTTTTTTTTCACATAATACCCTCGATCTTACAGATTTAAGATACTATCCCAAGTTCAAATAACTGTGAAAACATGATGGTGTCAGAGAGAGTTTTAAGTACATGCATTTAGTCAAAAATTTTTATGCTGTAATTGCCCTGTTTCAGGAATAGGTCCATATGCTGGGAAATGCAAGGCTGAATAAAATGCGGTTCCTGCCCTATTTGCCACCTATAGGAAACAAATGATGTAAGGACCATGACAGCATTTTGTCTGACTACAGAAGGAACAGCAGAGAAGAATGTTTAATTCTTCAGAGGAGGGAGGCGCTGTCAAGAAAGACAGTGTGGCAGAGAGGGCCAGATGTTCTCTAAAAATTCGAATCTCTACTTCCACAGTATAAAGTTGGTGCTTGGGAGGGGAGTCTCAGCCAAGCACTGCATTTTCCAGTCCCTCTTGCATCCAGTTGAGGCCATGTGTTCTCATCACTGAGAACCTTGCTCAATAGAAAGTGAGCAGAAGTGATGTGTGCCTCTTCTGGACTGGGCTTTTCTATTCTTATTCCTGTTTTTGTTTGTTTGTTTGTTTGTTTTTGTTTGTTTGTTTTTCTGACTAGAAGCAAAGAACTCTGAGGCCCCAGTAGATGATGGATCCATTGGATGAAGAAACCTGGGTCTCACTGAGTCACAGTGTGGAAAAAATACCACCTACCAGATAATATTGTTATGTGGGTAAAAAAATTATATTATTTTAAGCCATTGAAATTTTGGGGTGTACTTCTGCTAGCAGTTACTATTACCCTAATTACTGTAGTAGTTACTCTTAAGTTGAGTTATGACAAGTTGATTTACGTGGATGAAATAATTTTAATTTGCCAGGAACCTTATATGTCTCTTCCAGTTTTCAATTCAGCAAGGTATTATATCTACAGATGACCCAGGTACCTAAAGATAATTAGACCCTCATGCTTTCCTACTGCATGTCCTTTTTTTTTTTTTAATGCAATGATATTTTTATTTAACACTTAGGAGATTATCCAACTTAACTATTTATATTGACTTCAAGCCTATTTCTCTGTATCGTATGATCTGAAAACAACTTGTTTTTTTCTATAATCATCTTCTATATGGTTGAAAACAGCAATTTTTCATCCAAATATCTTGATTTTGTCAAGATGTATAATTCCTAGAACAATTTCACATTTATTCTATCGTGTCTGAATCATCTTAAAATGTATCCCATATTTTTGTGTCTTTCCTGAAATGAGGAGATCCCAGAACTACTTGGTATAAAGAATATTAGGCTAGGAATCAAAATTATATTCAACTGAAACACCTGTGGTATTCTTATTGTATGTTAGTTTCCATAATAGTTCTGACCAACTTGCATTTTTATGAAAAACAGTTGCTAACCAAGTAACTCCAGTTCTCCTCCTTATAGAAACATGATAGAATTATACTTCATGAGCTCTTTATTGGTGAATATAGTCTATGTAACTAGTTTTATTCATTGAGCTCTGAGTGGAAATGTGTTACTTCCAGGCCATAGATAGTATTGTTACAGAATACTCTTCCTTTGGCACAGAGATAAGCAATGTTCAACACTGTTACTGCTTCATTGGCCCTTGTCTTTGAATGAATCCCACCCCCCCACACCTCCATTAGCAGTTGCAACAAATAAACCTTTGTTATTTTAGGACTTTGGAATTTTTAGGTCATTACTGCAGGATAAACTAGCTTATCCTGACTGAAATAATGGCACTTCTGATATTATCAGTGTGATTCCGAAAAATTCATTAAATCTCTTAAATTTCAAACCTGTAATTTGGAAATTAACTGCTACTTGGAGACTAAATTAGATAATGATTGTAGAAAATACTGGACTAGTAGTCAGAAAGTCTTGAGTTTTGCTATCTACTCTGCCACTAGCTTATAGAACTTCAGGAATTTATTCCTTCTCTCACTTATTCACAAAACATTTATTAAGCACCTACTGTGACTAAGTATTAGAAAACAAAAATGAATAAAACATATCTCTCTTCCTCAAAGGAGCTCACTGGACTACGTGTGACAGACAGATGTAAATAAATACAGAAATGTGTTAAGAGCTATAGCGGAGGTAAGTGCAGGTTATTATGAGAAGCCCAGGGAGACTATTGGATAACTCTACAGGGGAGTAAGAAAAGGCATCATGGAGAAGACATTTCATCTTGAATCTTTTCATTAGAGTTGGCATTTTTAGCAGGAGAAATAATATGTAAAAAGATATGAAAATTTTTTTGTTAACAAGCAATCCCTTTTTTTTCTTTTCTTTTTAACATTCACATGTCCAAACTGCTGGGACTTAGAAAAAGAATGTAAAAGGAGGTAAATTCGCTTTATAAAAATAGTCAGCTCATATATACATGTGGCCAGGGAAAATAATGCAGACCTTTTGCATATAGAAAAAAATTGCTTTAAGGTGGCTTTAGACTATTATATCTAATGTTCTTATAAAGGGCATGTGTGTGTGTGTGTGTGTGTGTGTGTGTGTGTGTGTGTGTAAGGGCATGTGCATGCACGCGTGCACACATGTGTACACATGTGTGTTTCAATAGTGGCTAATCTCAAAACTACAGAAAGAATTAGGAGGTATATTTTGACTCACACTCTGATGGAGATCTTAAAGAATATATATGATATGTCAAAGTAATCCTTGGAGTTTGCTCTACTGCTGAAACCTCATTGTTCTCAAGCTAGGACAACTTCAGTGGTTAGGGTTGGCTTAGAGTCTCCTGGGGTGAGGAGGGGGGGGTCATAGAATGAGTTGAATATTCACCCTGGGATGCAGTGAAGAATGCAGTTTCTTCAGAGAGAGAGAGAGAAGAAAAGTCTTTCAGGATGGGAAAGCAATGCTAGGAACCAAGGTATTAAGGATTCTTTTTTCCTAGAACACTAGGAACAATTGCACATGGCATATACAATTGTTTTACCTTCCTTTTAATTCCCCTTGTTATCAATACTGCAATAAAGACTGCTACATACATAAGACCTTTTGTAGTGAGACTTGTGAAGAATTAAGGATGGGTCCATAAAGAAAGGACTGGCTACCCCTATATCGCTTTCCACTGTAGCTAACACTATAGTGGCAGTACTGTATAGAGAAACAGAGCATCCTGGACTATGAAGTGATGCCTAGCAATAGAGTGAATGATGACCAGAATTAGAGCTGAGAGCAGTAGGGGAAATCATAGCTCATGTGGCAGCAACAGTCAAGGGAATGACTCAAGATCAGATACCAGACATACTCACTTTCCCCCAAATATACTAGAGAAAAGACTTCTTCTGTTTACAATATGAATATTCCTGTCATATTTGGGTCAAAGTTAATATTTTTGTGTAGCTGTAGCTCAGGATCTATGGGATGATAGACCAAAAACATGTACATAAGCAGGAAAGGGGGATGAAACAGAAGGAAGTATTACACTGAGAATAGCTAATGGATATTAATCCCACAGTGCAGTGGAAAGGTACTGAGAATTTCAAGCAAGGAAAATCATAAGATTTGTGGTTGGTAAAACAATCTCCAGTACGTGTGTTGAAGGTGGATCAAAATGAGTAAGTGGGAACTTAATGTAGACGCAAACAGACTTTTGCTGTTGTATTTGCAGCATCTGGTACAGTATGTGCCTGGCAGAAGTTGCACAAAAATATTGTGGCATGAAAGGATGGAGGCAATGATAAGGATCTGAAATACTTCCATGGCTATGAGTTAATAAGATGTTTAGGATGCAAAAATAAAAAGCACTTGGATCACTGATTGAATGTGGATTGAAAAGAAGAATAGGAATTTTAAGAAGACCCAGATTACTAGTTTGGATGAGCACTGATGCCTTTAACTAAAAAAAGAGAAATTGTACGGAAAATAAAATTTTGCCTAATAAGGAGCTTCCCTTCCTTATTTTTTAAATAAGGAAGATAAACTAGGAAGTCTTTAAGTTGTCAGGTAGCTCCGACAGCTTATGATTTGATGATTCTAAAACATTTAGTAAAAGAAAATAAACCACTATAAAAAGAAGATAGTAGTGGTAGAAATGATGGCTTATAACTATGCAGTATTATAACAAGGACCCAGTTAGTGCTAAATAAAGAAAGAGGATTATTTGCAGGACTTAGCTTGACCTTTTCCTTTTTAACACAGTCTAGTGTCTTGCTCATCATTTGTTTTCAGAGAGCAGTATATGCTTTACATTTTTGTTTAACTTATGACCTACTATAGTGTTAATCCATTTTGTCTTCTTTTGTTTATCTTATAGTGCCTTTCCTCATACCCTTCTTTATTAAAAAAAAAAAAATCATTACGTGCACACTTGTGATGCTGATTTTCTTTCCATCTACTTTTTCTTAAATTTGAATTCTTTACCTATTCTTAAGATGTTAGCAGTTCTGCTTGGCTTGACATCATCTGAAAATGCAGTGGTTTTACTCTTAAATATAAATAAAGAGTATATTTAATATATTCTTAAATATATTACTCTTAAATATATTACTTTTAAATATACTCAATTCACTTATAAAGATAAATCCTTATCACTCTCATAGTAACAAAATCAGAAAGTAAAATAATAATAATAAAATGTCATTTGCAGTAACAATCAATGTAAAACATGTAGGAATGACTTTAATAAGACAGGCATGTGATATTTTGCTGAAAGGAAAGAAAGAATGCTTGAGTAAATGAAGCAACATACCATATTTCTGGATGATAAGTCTGAATATTGTTAAAATGTCAACTTGTCTAAAGTTATATTATAGGTTTAATATAATAAAAATCGGGCTCCAATTAGAATTTTTTACCTTGACAAAATCATTTTAAAATTCTTTCAGAACAATGCTCAGAAATAAATAAGATAAAATAAAAAATGGAACTTATATTAAAATGATTAAAAAGTAACTAGATAAGCATGTAAGGTGTCTTAGTTTGGGGTCTCTAGAGGCAGAGCCTATGATGAGTATTCATGTATCAGTGATTTATAAAGGGAATTTTCTCAGGAGAAACCTGCAAGGTGTAAGGAAGAGGGAAGGAAGATAGGGAAAGGAAAAAAATTGAGCAAAGGTATAATTTACATTATGTATTTTCAGTGGGACGATATCACTCTGAAGGGAATAAAAATTGTTTGTTGCGGTAGGGGGTGAAAGATACTACAGTGGTTTGTAGCTCTCCAGAGGACCACAGGACATAAACAGATAAATGATAGTGTCAGTGGTATCAAAATTTCATGGGGGTAGGTGATTAGGAAAAAGATCACCTACCTCTAAAGACTCCTTAGGGAACAATAATGGGGGACAGGGGAAAGATTGTCAAACGCTGTTTTAGATGAAGTTTAGTCTCAAACTCATCCTGAGAAGAGCTCTGAAGTGTAAATTGCACCGAAGTTTATTCTGTCTTAAGGTGTAGGAGCCTTATACCATCAGTCACTGGGTTTGGGTCACTCTTGGAAGGGCGTATTTCCCAGAGGGAAGGAACACTTCTAGCTGAGGCAGCTCAACACAGAAGGGCCATGTTCTGAAGGAGGTGGCCTCTGTGAGCCATTAGCACTAGCATCCATAGCAGCTAGAAGGGTGGACACACTGAACAGTACCTACTACAGAATGAAGAGATTAAGTAGTCATTGCTTTCACACAATATTATACTTTGCATAGAAAGCCATAACATTCAACATACTACTAGAACTAAAAAGAGAGTCCTCAAGGATGATAGATACAAGATTAACATACAGAAATAAACATTCCTCTTTAGAGCCAGAAGCAACTAGAAAAACTAATGGAAAGTAAGATTTTATTTTCAGCAAGCAACAGTAATTCCAAAGTATCTAAAAATAAATCTAACTAATTAGGCACACAATTTGGGGGACATTTTAAACTCTATTAAAGGACACAAAAGATGTAAATAAAAGATATTGGTGGATGGTATTGTTAAGACTTCAGTTATCCCCGAATTAATCAGTACATTCAATGGGATTCCAATCAAGTCTAGTAGAGTTTTGGAAAACAACTTGAAAATTGAGTTTTTAAATTTATATGTATGCATTTAAATATTTTCACAAGTACACAAAGAATTTCCAAATGTCAATTGTAGCACTATTTAGAAGAGAAAAAAACTAAGAAACATCTAAGTGCCCTTCAATAAGGACTTATAAACACATGAGGATACAGCTACATAAAAGAATAGATTATACAGCTATGAAAAGTAATTAAGTGGATCTATTACTGCTATGGTTAGATGCCTAATATATAGTTAGCAGGAAAAGCCAGTTGTAGAATATGTGGTAGAGAGAGGCTGGAATAATTTTGAGGAGCAAGATAGAAAATGTCTGGATTGCTGTGAACACACTATTAGTAGGAATATGGATTTTAAAGACTTTACTGGTGAAGGCAAATTTGTATTATCTTAGAAAATACCTAAATTCTTATAACAGCCTGTTGGTAGAAATATAGGTGTTAAAAGCTCTGTTCTTGAGGGCTCAGAAGGATATGAAGAACATATGTAACATAGTTCCTTCTTCTTCCCACTTTTTTTTTTTTTTGCATCTTCAGTCAGTTTTGAGGCCCTAGCTAGAAGCTAGTTTCCCTTCTACAGCAGCTCATTAAGTCCACACCCTAACCACTTCTCTTCTCAGGCAGCACTCACATCTGGGCCACTGTGCATCAGCTCTAACACCAGGGCCAGGTACCAGACAAATAAGACAGCCCATATGCACCAGAGCCTGAGAAATTATTCAAATTAGCTAATCCACAGGAAGACTATGAAACCTAGCAACCCTCACCTCACTTACCAAACATCCCTCTACAGCTCCAGCTTACTGTTATCTTCTTGGTTGCAACCTTTTGTTGCCTTGGCAGCCTTCTCTCACTTGGAGCTGTAAGGAGCAAAGAATTATTCCTTGCTTCTATTCAAGTGTCAGTGTATTATGTCATGCCATCAAAAGAACCTTTAAATCTTATAAAACAATGTATTATTGAAACTGGAGGAAAAGGGATCCTTTTTATATGTGACAGAAAGCTTACCTGAATTGGGTGTCTTATACTTCTAAGTGATGAACCTGGATATTTAACTGAGAGTTCCAAGCAGTGTTGAAGGTGAGACTAGGTTTCTTCTTGTTGCTTCAGTAAAATGTGAGAGGAAGAGATAAATTGAGGGAACAATTGTAAGCAAAAAGGAATCAAAACTTGATGGCTTTGAAAAATGTTAGCCCATCTATATTACTAAATAATGCTAAAATTAGGAGTTTCACTGTCATGAAGTTGTCCTCTGAAGGAAAACGAAGGGTATAGCTGGACAATCTTTTGCTAGTGTCTCGGAAGGGACAAAAAGTTAGTTTTCAGCCACAGATAAGGCTGTCTGAGGAGATCAGATGAGTGACTCATAGATTTCCTCTGTCATCTCAGGAGAAGCTCAGAATAGATAAGAAATAATTTAGAAGAGACCTGTGAAAAGCTTCTTGTTTAATGGAATGAATCCCCAGGGCATACACAGAAGACCCACAAGATATTTAAGATTATTATACCAGCAGAAACACTGTCAGCTTTGCCCTAAAGGGACAGAGAGGAGATGAAAAAAAGGCTGTTGGACTCCCTAAATTCTGTGAGCAGGAAACAGGCTATTAAAACTACTCAGCTGCAAACACATACTACTCTTCATTAAAAAGGAAGGATTACTCAAAGTAGAGCTACTGTCCCAGAGGCATGAGCCTCAAGTCACAGAGGATTACACCTATGCTTTTACTTCATCATATCTCTTATTTTTATTGAGTGAAAATAAAATGAACTTTTAACACAAAATTTTAGTTCTATGTAGGATTAGATTTTTTAGATATTAATAATTTATAATTGTTCTTTACACTGTGACTTTATTATAGCCCTTTAAAGTCATGTCCACATGAATAAATCATCTGGCTAGTAATTTTTTTTCCACTATAGCAAAGGATTAGGAACTGATATCTAAGATTCTTTGAATCAAATTATGAAGGATAATATACCTATCAGGATACGGTGACACCTATGCCCACAAAGATATTTTGATGGAGAAAAAAATATCATTTCTTTCTGACTCTGAGAATTAAATTGTTTTGCTTCAAACTGTATTCATAGAGTATGGTAGGCAGAATTCTATGGTGACCCTCAAGATTTCTATCTACCAGCATAAATTCCCTACATAATCCACTCTTCTTAAGTGTGTGTGGAACCTGAGACTATGATGAGGCAAGTATTCTCTTAGTGAGGTTGTGCTATATAAGGTGAGGGAGGAGGAAACACTGCTGTAGCAGCTTGGCTAGTACCCGGCAGTAGCTTCTGGTAACTGAGAGTGACCCATAACCAGCAGCCATCAAGAAATGCAGGACTCAGTCCTAAAACTACAGGAAGCTGAATTCTTCCAACAACTTGGAAGAGCACTACAAACTACAGATGAAAACACAGCCCCAGCTGATGCTTTTATTGTAGCCTGGTGAGACCTGGAGTAGACCCAGTCAAGTCATACTCTGGCCTCTGATACACAGAAACTGAAATGAGATATTTGTGTTTGAAACCACTCAGTTTGTGGTTATTTTTTATGTATGAAGAGAAGACCAATATGTGGGGTAAACTGTCCTGCTTTAAGAAAGAGGATTATTATCTGGAGTAGGTTGCCTGGAGAGTCCTTGTCTTATTTACTCTCTGCAGTTTCAGATAGTAGAGGCTGATAATGAACTTGCACAGGGAAATAACTCCCTCTCTAAATCTTTTCCTTTCTAATCTTCCCTATAAAGGCTGGAGGGAGTAAGAGGAAACTGTGGTTAGGTGCAAACTAGGTTTCAAGAACTGTCCATAAGCTAAGCTTCCCCATGTCTTAGGTGAGGAAACATACTCAGGATATTTAGTAACTTTAGCAAAAGGTGGCGTAGATAGCAAAAGGCTCATCCCCCTGGGCCCTGTTGACTTTTATTATATCTTCTCTGCTTGTTAATATTACTACTACCTTTCCTAGGCACCCTCCTTTAATTCTTCAGTCATCATTAAACAAAAAACAAATATCTGTGACTGATAAACTGACAACCCAATTTATCTCTAAGTATTTTATATTTTTGAAAATAGAGTAAAAAAATATAGCACCTTAATAAAAATAAATTGTATAGTTACACAGTTTAATACCTGAGAGCATTTTTTTTTTTTTTTTTTTGCAATATGGGGATTATACTATTAGTCATACTGTTGATTTAAATGTGCTTCCAAGTGTCAAGGGTGAAACCTAATATGAAACGATTAAGAATGATACAAGGCAATTTCCCAGCTAATATCTGTATTCCCTGTCACCTTGGAATATTATACTCTTCAGGTTGTCTTAGATTGTATTCTGTGCATTTGCATTTTTTCTGAGGATTATTTTTTTTTTGAAAATATAAATAATGACTAAAAATCGTCAGTGATATTTCACGGAGACTCAGAGCTGTAAAAGTAATTGAGTCATGACAAAAGTTACCAGCCAGAATAAAAAGGGCTAAGGGATCACAGACATTGGTTGTATTCACTCCTTAGAGAGGGCTTCTGCAGAACAATACCCACACTACTGCTGAGATTAATGAATTGCTAAATCTGGAACATGACAAAGACTTTGAATGCTATTTAATGAAGAAGATGGAGAAAAATGCTTTCTATTTCTTGATTTGGCATTGTCACTAACTTTATATTTTATGAAATAAAGTTATACTTTTAGATACTTTTTTATATAAATTATTTATTCTTCATTTTGTTATATGTAAGATGAACATGCCTGATTTTGTTTTTTTATTTACTAGAACATAACTTCTACTTTTTCTTTATTATGATACATTTTATTTTGTTCTAGAAGTTTTTATCACTTTTCAGGAATTTGTATAAATAATGAAATTCATTTCTTAACTCCTAGACTTCCTATAAAAGAGATTTTAGGTATCACACACCCAGCTTCACCCAGCTAAGTCTCACATTCTCTTTATTTCCAACCCTAATTATACATTTTCAAACTCTAACCAGGCCTCCTGTCTCCTTCCAGTTATAGACTCTTATAGAACTTTTAGGGAAACATAAGAGGAGGATAATGTACTAGAGGACAGAGGATGTTAGATCTACCAGATGGGAAGGAACCTGAAACATTAAACTTTATGATTAGTGGCAGCATTCAAAATTAAGCAAAAATATGCATAAGGGGAGACAATATGGGAATAAAAAGTCCTGGACTGGGAATTAAGGGACCTGTATTTTAACCTTGATTCTGTAACACCATTAGCAAGCTAAACTGCCATAACCGTAAGAAACCATAAAGTACAGTGGCTCAAACAGGATAGTTTTTTTTTCCCCCCTTTTTACTTAACAGGT